>OX438815.1:15688781-16888781 GCA_949316475.1 Hypomecis punctinalis | reverse complement strand
GTCGTAAGAATTCTGAGAGTTTCTCTAGACGATTTACATATTGCAGATATCATTGAACACATAATTACGACAAACTTTTACTCTAAGACCAAACCCAAAATTGGGAACAAATCAGCTGTTCCATATAAAAAGCTCACCGACTCTTGACAAAATTTACGAAACTACTAATTTTATTTCATGATTTTCAGTTTGTTCCATTAGTAAAAGTTGATAGTAATTATGAGTACAATGATATATAATATACCTACTAAATATGTTAAATATGTTTGCTTTCAAAAAGTATAAGTTCTTTGAAAAAGAAATACTCATATGTAAAACTATTTCCGAGGTGTAAAGACGAGGCACTGTTATATCCAAGTTCGCCTACATATTTTACATACATGTGCATTTGTGCAACCCGCGACATTACTTTGGATCTTATTTGTGCATTAAAAAGTAAGTTCGTATAGGCCGGGTGGCTAGCCCTGGTGTCAGAGTTTTTAAGCCGCCTTAAGACTTCTGACATGGCTAAACGGTTAATACCTACCTAGGGCCTACCATTTAAACAAATTTACAGAAAAAAACAACAGCATTTAATGCTAAAAATGGATTTTCGTATTTTCTAATTTGATTATTGTTTAAGGCCACCATCACACCGCCATTTATGTAACAAACAATGTCAAAAGATAATCCAAATATGTAAAATTCCTTTATACTGTGATTTTGATTCAAGAAAATAATAGAAAGATAATTTTTCAAAACATATAAAGCAAAATTACTAAATACTGTACCAGATACCTAAGTTCAATATATTTTTCCTTGATCTCTTTTATAATTTTTGGCTTTGCCTGCGAATGTACAAAACCTTAATCACTGTAAAACAACCGTTTAGAAATTATGATAATAGAGAATATGTATTTAACTGAGGGCCGGATAATCGAGTTCCACCGATAATTAGCATAATAATGTTTTTTCTTATTATTATAATTAGCTCTTGCTCCCGTAACTAGTAACAGTTGATAGTATGTAAGTAATAGTTGTTCCAACAATACATGATGCTGGGTTATACTTAATTACTTACGTACGAGTATATCGCAGGTCGATTCCGAATGAACTTTAGTCGCTAATTGTGCCGTGTCCCGAGGCGATGTTGTTGCGAAAGTAGCGTTTCCACTCGCCTGCTAATTGAGTAAAATTAAACACGCATTCGCTCGAATAAACAAGGACGAATTACGTCGTAAAAGCGCGATGATGTAGGCACTTACTCCTTACTGTAGTGTAATGTTGCTGCGTTTATGATAGAGTACCCAGTTAGGGAAGTGAAACGGGAACAGTAAAATAAACAAACTGTACAAATTCTACTGTACCAACCTTTTGATAACGAACTGCTGAGGGAAAAAAAACAATTGGGCCCAAAATAGGTTTCTAAAAATAATGGTATCTAATAATAATAATAATAATCTTTATTCAAGTGCACTCTTAAGTTACATTGGTAAACATAAGTTTCCACTTTGGCATTCTTAACACTGTCTTCTCGTATCACGTTGTATTACGATAAATGGTTAGAAAAAACCGAAAACATTTCAATGCTAAAGATTCAATGTTCAATTAGGCAGTACATAATTCACAAAGTGCCTCTTTTACCCTACTGCCAAAGAAGGATTGTTTTACAAGGTAGATCTAGATACTGTCAAGTAAATAAAAAGAAAAATCAGTAAATAAGACTAATTACCTAACATACATAAAACCTATCCATACCAAAAGGATGGCAAACAAATCAGTTATCACTATTTGTCATCGGATCACCAAGTTAGCCACACAGAACAGACCCTGGTACCAATAGAACATTAAAGCATCAGTTAGTACAAAATACCTACCACCGATATTTTTATATCAGGTACAATACGACGTTATCAGTGAAAACAATAAGATTCGGGGCTAAAAGTGAAACCAATCTTGACGGATCGGCTATGCGCTTGTGGCGACGTGGTTTGTTTACCCCTTCACAATAGATGAGCAGTCTTAATTAGTGTTTCAGTACCTACTGGAAAACAGTGGGCCCCAAACTAGGCTAAGCCTGTATCTTGGGTACCCAAAAGATTTTTACAAATAGAATATCCCAATCACGCTGAGGTGTACGCATGTTAACTTTGAGAACGGTTACAGATTTTACATAATATATTTCGTGAACAACTTGAAAGACTATTCAAAAATCAAAGCAAGATATTGATTATATTATACGCTAGTTACACCCAGATACCTACACTTAAAATGAGTAGAACAGAAATGAAATATAGATGAGCATAAAAAAGCGGGTATGCTTCTCTTTTCGATACCATAATGTGCAGGCACGGTCGTAGTAAATAAACATCGCTGCCAAGCAAGAGTGAACCATTCAAGTTGAATAATTTCGTGTGAAGAAAGTTTGACTACATAAATGTACATTGTGAAAGCAGATAATTTATAATATGGAAAATGTTACTTAAGATTTCTGCTGTGTTGATACATAATTAAATTACAGTAATAAATATTGAAGAACAGAGACAATTGATAATGTTACATTGTAATTAGGCATTATTCTAAATTAATTTGAATTGAGTAAAGCGAAGTTTACTCGGAGTTGATCGTATTATTATTGTAAATCAACTTGCGACCAGTATAGATGATTTCAAGTAGAATGTGTGTGTGTGTGTGTGTGTGTGTGTGTGTGTGTGTGTGTGTGTGTGCGTGTGTGTGTGTGTAACACTGCAATACGCGGGATCTCATGAGAGTCAAGGTTTGCAGTGCTACGTGTGTGTGTGTGTGTGTGTGTGTGGGGGTGTGTGTGTGTGTGTGTGTGTGTGTGTTTTTCTAGTCAAGAAATCTTTCGGATTAACTCTATATGCTCGAAGGAAGAAGCAAAATCCTCTTTGCGTTTCGTCTCAGTATATGCAATTAGACTTTCTGTTTGCTCGCCGGATAGCGATAGAAGCCATTTCACTACCATTTTCTTAGAAGCAGCAAATGTACTATGTTGAATGTTTATATGTCGACAGACAGAGTTGTACGTAAAAATATGTACGTATTTCGGCAGCCGGGCTGCGAACGTGGTGTGCACTTTCGGTAGTGGGATATCGCAATGACGATTATTTCTACGAATTTTAATATTGCTCGAAAGGTGGTGACTTTGAGCTACAGCACGCAAGACAAACAGCTGTCGGACTCTGAGAACAGAAGCTTCCGCGTACAGCTTATCTGTTGGGTATCGGCGCGGTTTTCCTAATAGTACCTTTAACGCAGCTCTTTGGGCTCGTTCTATCTCGTCCGTGTGCGACTTCGCTGCGCCTCCCCAAACTCCTATGCAGTACTGTAGCAGCGACTGACAGAGCGATTTGTATACTAATATTTTAACGTCTGCTTTCGCACATGCTCTTAGGCATTTCATTACGTATAGCAACTTACGAATTTTCTTTGAGATGTACGTGATGTGAGCAGAAAAGGACAAGTTTTCATCCACCATAACGCCCAGACATTTTACCGACTTGACTCTTTCTATCAAACTACTGCAAGTACACTTTACTGAGCTTGCTTTCGGGTCTGAAGTAGTATTTTGATTGTAGTGTGACAAGGAATAGATAAAAAAAATTGTGCGTTTTTGCGTTGTTGTGCCATTAGGAATAAGTATTTTGGATATCCATCTAGTAGCGAAAGCGAAAGTTGGTCCACGAAGGACTCCTCTTAGATCCACCTCTCTGGCCCAGTGTGGTTTGCTGGTTTTATAAACGTCGCTGAATTGCTACTTCGGTATATGACCGGATTTTTTTACGATATTTTTCTTCAAGAAAAAGCCAATGGTATCATAGAACATGAGATCTAAAGAACTCTTTGTTATGGGACCAGCACTAGACCCACAATCTCAGATTGCAAGGTAAGCCAATCTTACAGAATTCGGCACACAACATAAATCAATGTATAAGCGGAATGATGTAGGCACTTACTTCTTACTGTAGTGTAATGTTGCTGCGTTTATGATAAAGTACCCAGTTAGGGAAGTGAAACGAGAACAGTAAAATAAACTGTACTGTTTTAGCCTTTATTTTTAGCTCATTGCTAAACATTGGTGGATTCACAAAAGTTTTTAATTTCTTCGTCGCTTCTATATAGGTAGGTATGCAGTTTTCGTTAAGTTCGAATGTCTGTATTCAAAGAAAATAAACTCAAAATAACCTCAAAAGAACCGGGAATTGATTCAACGACCTCAGATTATAAAGCAAGCACGTTTGCAATTGCACCCAATCGTATAATTAGGCACCCAACGTAAAATGCGTGATGATGTTGGCACTTACTCCTTACTGTAGTGTAATTTTGTTGCGTTTATGATAGTTACGGATAAGTGTACCAGCCAAACGCAACAACCTTAAATTGTAAGGCAAGCGTTTGCAATTGTACAATTAATTGACCCTTTATTATTCGGCACCCAACGTAAATCATCGTAAAAATGCGATGATGTCATACTTACGTTAGTGTAATGTTCCTTCCTGCGTTTATGACAGAGTAACCAGTTAGAGAAGTGGAATGGGAACAGTAAAATTATATTCTGGTAAAGTGTTCTGTGCACCTGTTGTACAATACGAATAGCAGGGGCATGAAAAATGGTGCTCGCATTAAATAATCTAAATACCCTTCAATAGATTATTAATTACTGACTTTCACGCAAGTTTTATTCATATGGCGCCACTATATAACAATTATCTAATCAGTTATAAAAGTTTAGAAATAACTTACATGTATATCAAAATTATCCAGAGCGGCGTTAGTACTCGTATGTCACTGCATACTTTTAAGATAATGACAACTATACTCTATAAAATTTAACTTGATTTCTGCGACAGTAGAATATTAACATTTTTAGAGTTGGGATAGTGGTGGAAAAAATCGATTTTCAAACAATGATGTAATGAAATCGAATTAGTAGTTGAAGGTGAGAAATTGGATTTCATTTACTTACTATTATTTAAGATCAAGTATGTACACATGTAAATAATGTTATGATATTAATTATATACTCATAATAATGTAACGATAGTATTTATCGACGTTTTTCACTATTATCGATGCTAATGTAACATATAATTGGGTTTAATTTAATTACACATGAAAAAATGTTATGATATTAAAATATACAATAAAATTAATGATAAATCAAGTTTTATTTAAAATATCGTCAGTATAAACTATTGATATTTTAATAAAAACTCTATCTAAAACTCTGTGGTCACGATCATTCGTCGCCCATCACTAATCGGCATCCCCATAAAGTATGACATTGACAGGTACTGTCTGTACTATTAAGAAATTCAGGACTTCATAGGTGTGATTTTTCTGACAGCTAAAATTTTACTTGATCGTCGCAGAGATATAGATAGAGTATAGAGCTCGTCTCACGAAAGAAGTCCTGCAGAAGCGTCGCCAATTTCGCATGGCCGATCTGTTAAAATTAGTTTCACGTAATGCCGCGGAATTTCATTCATTATACGAGCTCTAACGTTTTCTTAGCTCTACAAGAATGCAAACCAAGATTACACAAGGCTCCGAACCGTATATCTTCACCACATTGTTCACCTCCTTGCGTACACTGTGAACTCTCGAAAGTTCGGAAAAGTGAGCATAATTACAAAAGTTGGTCGACCCTCAAGACGCGAGTCGCTCCATGAGTTATATGAGAGGCAAAGTGCATGTAATTTACACAAATTGTTGCTCAATGTTGTTGGTAACTTCATAACTTGATATCTTGGAACTGAGAAGCTACTTAAGCCTATTAGATGATGACAAACACGGCGTTTGTTTTACCCGTGGATCGAATAGATACTCGTATATGAAAACGATGTAGGATAAATTTAAATGTGGACAAAATAACGCTAAAATGTCTCTATAGATATTATTTGGCATTGATGATAGTTGAGTGACTTGAAATATATTCTTTGCACTATTTTATTTATAGTGCTTTTCTATAGCCCGGGAGGTAAGCGCAAAAAAATGCAACTACTTTCTAAACGCTGACTTTTTGGTATTACGTTGTCATGGTGGTGTACAACAATACTCCGGATTCAGTCAGCTGGGACGCTTAGCGTTTGGCGGGGATAACCGTTAGAATTTTCTTAAAATGAGTTGTGTACGGGTAGAAAAATAACTAAAAAAAAGTTTAACCACAGAAAATTACCTGAAACGAGTAACAAGGCCTGTCTGTTAGGTTTTAAAGTAGCGCCGCTTTAAAGCCTGACTGACAGGCTCTGTTACATGTTTTGGGTAATTGGCTGTGGTTAAACTCTTTTTTAGTTATATTTCTACCCGTACACCAATTATTTAAAAAAAAAATCTAACGTGTATCCCCACCAAACACTAAGCTTTTTTAGTTGTTTTTATACCCGTACACCAATTTTCAGCTTTCCAAAGAAGTAGCAAGATACTCATTTATTTAAAAAAAATTCAAACGAGTTTCCCCACCAAACGCTAAGCATCCCAGCTGACTAAATCCGGGGTGTTGTTGTACACCACCATGACAACGTAATACCTAAAATTCAGCTTTTAGAAAATAGTTGCAATTTTTTGCGCTTACCTCCCGGGCCATTATTAGGTTACTACTAGGTTACTAGGCTGTAAATTGGTAAAAAATAAAGACTTATTATTACTATTACAATTTGGATATCTTCAAGTCAAGAGTGAATAGGTGTCTTCTAGGTCTACACACTCCATCTTTGGCTACAACTTCGCTTTCCATCAGGCGTAGCCGTATTCTACATAAAAAAGCCGTCAATGTTTGCCGTAATTGGTAAAGCACCGGAAACCTGAGTATCACTTGTGCAGGTTCAAATCCTGCGCCACGAAAAATGTTTGAATTTTTGATCAAAAAAAAAATCTTTACATTGTTATATCCACGAAAAATTTAGTTTATTAATTTTTTTGTTCCACCGCCATTGTAACTTGACGCTTTTTTACGCTGTTCAGGATATGTTACTTGACGCTTTTTAGCGCTATTCAGGTACAGGATATGAAATTTCAACCAAGAGCTAACCCAACTACAGGCGCAACGATATCTTTTGCAGATTTATCGAATTTTAATGTACATAGAAAGTACTAAACGAAAAACCCGTCAGTGGCAAAGCAGAGAAATACGTATTCAGAATGTCCCAAAAGTTCCGCTCCCATTTTCATCAATAGCAACATTTTGAATCGCAGCGAGATTTTAAACCACATTCTTGCAGCAATTTATCTCGACAGCAATTTCCGTTGCAATTTCGAAGCTTTTAAATAAATATGGGATTGCAGTTTAATTTGGGCACTCGGTCCGTGGCGGATTAACGGTTAGAAGTAATTGGATAAAGCAGTGAAAAAGTGAAAGAACGAAAAGAGTTTTGCTAGCAGAAATATTTTTTAGTTACAACACGTTTGATTTTCGTTGAAAATATGTACCTAGTTGATAACAAAGTCATTTTCTAAACGTTTATGTAGTTTTAGCGGTCGCATTTATTTGACTTTGAATTGAGTATAGGTACTTGTTTTATGAAAGGCTTACATGAACAAAATTGTTTCTTAATTTTAATAAGTTTTAACGGTTAAGAAAGAAAAAACTGTGCCATATTGAAAAAAGTTTACAAAACAAGGAAATAATTACTCTCTCGCGCTGCGTAAAGATAAGGTCTCCCTCTAGATTTTTATGCATAGAATGCATCCTTCCACGTAAACAAAACAAATAAACAACAACTAAAACTAAACTACCGAACGTTTCGTAAAGTCAGCGATGCGAAAGTGTCGCGCGATACCGATCGTCGCCTTTCTTAAGGTTCCCGTGTGCCCTTTATGACCCTTATCGCTGCCCTCGACATCAATCGAGAGATAGAATCGATTACGAGACCATCGTTATCGGCCTACGAAAACTGTATTTCATTCTCGAGATGAGGAAAACAGGATAGTGGAACTTCAAAAGAAAGGGCGCAAGAAATTTGCGAGTAAGTGATTGTAAACACATGAAAATGAAATTGCTTTAGCATTTTTTATTTGGATTAGGCTTGGTCTAATTATGTGAAACAGATGCGATGGTATAAATGTAGTAGGTTCATTTTTTATATGAGTACACTATTCTTATTACAGTAGCTAAGTATTATAAAGATAAATCATAGTTTCCTATGCACTACTATATACCATAATTAGGAATTACAGAAAATAAAACTATAAAAACAGCGTGACAACGGGAGGCCTTAAAAACTGTCCAGTCCAGTGAACTTAAGATATCGTAGATCAAATAATACACTCTCTTATACAAGTATTTTACTGAATGAAATTATTTTTATCGTGCTTCACACACTAGGTGTATAGAAACTTTCTTTTTGTGATAAACATTTCAAAAATTGACGCGTTCGCAGGATTTGAACCTGCATCCTCTGGGACACCGGCCCAGATGCTTTGTCCAATTAAGCTAAATCGCGCCCTGCGAATCCGCCAAATTAGTGAGTGTTTATCATTTTTACCAACTACTGCATTGTTGGAAGCGCCATTTGTGAGAACTGCTTTAAACCAGTCAGTCACTTAATGTGAAATTATTAGAACTTCTTACCATTAACGAGAAATGACGCATTGCTTAATCAATGAAATTATTTTTATCGTGCTTCACACACTAGGTGTATAGAAACTTTCTTTTTGTGATAAACATTTCAAAAATTGACGCGTTCGCAGGATTTGAACCTGCATCCTCTGGGACACCGGCCCAGATGCTTTGTCCAATTAAGCTAAATCGCGCCCTGCGAATCCGCCAAATTAGTGAGTGTTTATCATTTTTACCAACTACTGCATTGTTGGAAGCGCCATTTGTGAGAACTGCTTTAAACCAGTCAGTCACTTAATGTGAAATTATTAGAACTTCTTACCATTAACGAGAAATGACGCATTGCTTAATCAATGAAATTATTTTTATCGTGCTTCACACACTAGGTGTATAGAAACTTTCTTTTTGTGATAAACATTTCAAAAATTGACGCGTTCGCAGGATTTGAACCTGCATCCTCTGGGACACCGGCCCAGATACTTTGTCCAATTAAGCTAAATCGCGCCCTGCGAATCCGCCAAATTAGTGAGTGTTTATCATTTTTACCAACTACTGCATTGTTGGAAATGCCACTTCCAACAATGCAGTAGTTCGCAGGGCGCGATTTAGCTTAATTGGACAAAGCATCTGGGCCGGTGTCCCAGAGGATGCAGGTTCAAATCCTGCGAACGCGTCAATTTTTGAAATGTTTATCACAAAAAGAAAGTTTCTATACACCTAGTGTGTGAAGCACGATAAAAATAATTTCATTGATTAAGCAATGCGTCATTTCTCGTTAATGGTAAGAAGTTCTAATAATTTCACATTAAGTGACTGACTGGTTTAAAGCAGTTCTGACAAATGGCGCTTCCAACAATGCAGTAGTTGGTAAGTATTTTACTGGTTTATATGAAGATCATATTATTTTATCTTTAAAGGGATGGGGACGTTTTCTCATTGCTGTATTATATCTACTATGATTCGTCATTATGGCTGTGAAAACTAGTGAGAGGAATTACAAAAGATAACTAGTGCTAGTTATAATAGATTCGTTCATCGAAATAAAGGGGAAATTTGTGTAAACCGAAATAAGAGATGCATCTTTATTTACGCTTGTAAAAACAAATACCGAACTGTTAGTTGTGCCATTACTACCGGTAAACGCTCGAGAGTATACGTCCATTTGCGAACACGAATTATATTCGAAATCAAGAAGAGTTACGCCACGTAATAGCTGACAGTTGAGAGTTGAGCGGAGTAAGCGGAGCGAGCGAAATTGCTCCGCTCTTAGTAGGTATTTATAGCACCGAAAATGAAAGATCACTTTGAAAAGTAGAATCTCATTATTCCAGCATGGTGCATCATTTTTATTCTGTTTCTGATCATGAACGAGATTGGGAAAAATATGATAACTGCTTGTCGTAATTATCACTACTTATAATAAAAATGCATTAACGTTTATTAAAATGAAGTAAGATGAAAAAAAAAATATAAACCACAATAAAAGGCATCTCTCTGTACACTTTTAAAAACAAATACCCAACTGTTAGTTATACCATTACCATCGGTAAACGGTCTAGACTCATCTAGAGTATAAGTCTATTTGCCAACACGAATTATATCCGAAATCAAGAGGAGTTACGCCACGTAATAGCTGACAGTCGAGAGTTGAGCGGAGTAAGCGGACCGAGCGAAAGTGCTCTGCTCTTTGTATTTATAGCACCGAAAATGAAAGATCATTTTGAAAAGTAGAAATTTTGATATTCTAGCATTCAGGTTCATCATTTTTATTCTGTTCCTGATCATGAGCGAGATTGGGAGGAATATAATAATAACTGCTTTTCGTACTAATCACTAAACAATAAAAAATGCATTTACAAAAGCGCTCGTCGAAGTGAAGCAAAATATAAAAAATGATTTGTAAACCGAAATAAAAAGTCAGTTGCGCGCGCGCACCCCTCCGTGTCGGGCGCATTGTGAGCGTTAATAGCGCTAAGTACGAAAAACAAAAAATGACGACAATTAAGTGCAACTCGTGCAATATCGTGATAGACGAGTTGCTTTCTTATGTGCAAAATAAAATTTCGATCGTGGACGAAGACACTTTGGTGCGAATTTGTACGACATCATTTTCTAGTGATGAAATCAAAAACTCAAAATCATTGTTATTTGGATCGATTCCGACGGACAAAGTGAAAATAAATCTAAAAAACAAAGGAAAAGAAGGAAGAGATTTGTCAGATATAATAAATCTGTTTAAATCGACCGAACCGGATATTATTCCGGTATTTGTAGCTCGCCAGTTAGAAAAGCTACCACCGATTTTATTTGATCATCTCGACTGTACAAAATTATTGAAAGATCTGCTCAAAGTTCAAGATGAGGTGAACTTAATAAAATCACACTATGTCACGCAAGATCAGCTGATTGAGTGCAGAAAAGAGTTGTTACAGATGAAGAATGACTCATTACCGCCCGTCGCCGCACATCATAATATTAATACAAAGAGAGGCGCATGGCTATTAGAGAGTGGTCCGATGGGCCTGTCTCATATAAGTAATTCAACGTCAAATGAATCAACTGATTATAACGAAAATCGAGCTACGGATCATGGTACTGTGGCGGTATTTAGAGAAATGATGAGGGTAGACCGAAAAACTATGCGGAAATCACGGTCACCGAGCCAGCGGTCACCGACCCTAGATATTGGTGTAAATAAACAAGAAACGAAACCGGCGAGCAATTCCGGCACGGACGAGCAGCGAGTTGAAGTGACGTCACTCGCTCCTGTTGCGTCGAGTGGGGACTGCGAGTCGCGGCAGTGCACTGATAATGAAGTAGGTACTGATACGGGCGCCTTGGTGTGCCACAGCGTAATGGATGCAGTAAGTCAAGTCGAACCTCTCAACGAAAAACCTAGGGAAGGCTGGATTACTGTGTCAAGGCGTAATAAACCGTTATATCGATACCACGGTGTATCGGGAATTTCGCGAGATTTGGAGGGAAAATTCAAAGCTGCGACTAAGAAAGTGCCGATTTTCATTACTAAAATACACAAAGATACGATGGAAAAAGATATAGTCGATTACGTCTACAAGAAAACAAAAGAAATGATTACCTTAGAGAAAATTTCTTTTAGACATGAAAAAGATCACATCGCTTTTAAATTTTTTGTATTCGAAGATCAGTTGGATATGTTCTTAGATGACAAACTGTGGCCGCGAGGAGTGATATTTAGAAAATTTGTGAGCTTCAGACGGAAAAACGTGAACGGCAATAGCGCTGTATCGGCTTCAGAAAGAGCTTATCATGGAAAGCGGTGACTTATACAACTTTGTTAGTTTTAACTGTAAGAACGTGAAGCGCTCAATAGAAGATGTACGTCAGTTGTGTAGGTCATCGCACATAATTGCTCTGCAGGAACACTGGTTACTGCCGAATGAAATCGACTACTTGAGCTGTATCGACGATGATTTTGCCTACACGGGTGTATCGCCGATGGACCTATCAGACGGCATGATCGCGGGCAGATGTTGGGGCGGTGTTGCGTTGCTGTGGAATAAGAATGTGTTTCACAATGTGTCAGTGGTGAACTGCGATAACACACGAATGTGCGCGATAAAAATAGTAGTAGGTGAAAGGTCATTTTTAGTGTTCAGTGTGTATATGCCGACTAACAAAACGGTTAACTTAGCGGAATTTACGGATTGTCTTGGGTCATTGACCGCTATCATTGCGAACGAAGATATTCAGTGTGCTTACATGCTGGGTGACTACAATTCAAATCCCGGTGAGCAATTTTTCTATGAACTTACGAACTTTTGTACTGAGTGCGAATGGACCTGTGCTGATGTGGAGAAGATAGGTTTGCTTTCGGACACGTACAGTTTTATCAGTGACGCAAATGGGTCGGTGAGCTGGTTGGACCACTGCGTCTGTACTGGGTCGGCTTTTCAGACTGTGGTTAATGCGAGCATTCGATATGATCCCGTGTGGTCCGACCATTTACCGCTCATAATCCAGTGTAGGTTAAGTATAATCAAACCAAAACTTGTGCAAGCTAATATTAATATTTGTAATACAATACGATGGGGTGAGAAAACCCCCAAACAAATTGACATTTATAGTAAATTATGTAATGAAAGATTAAGACTAATAGATTTTCCGATTGAATTTACTGACTGTTGCGATAAAAATTGTAATATTTCAGATCATTACTTAATAATTGACAAATTGTATCATAATATTGTTGACGTTTTATGTACGGCCGCCTCAGAATGTCATTCTATCCCTCCGTCAAGAAAGAAAAAACCTGTTATTGGATGGAACAAGCACGTTCGTGAGGCTCACAGGGTGGCGAGGTGCAAATTCAAAGTATGGCTTCTTTGGGGTAAACCTAAACAGGGTAGTGCTTGGGAAGAGATGCGGGAGAGTCGTAGAATCTTTAAATCGTTTAAAGCGTTTTAAAGCGTTTAAAGTGGTGTCAAAATAATAGCGAACAATTAAAGATGGACATACTC
This sequence comes from Hypomecis punctinalis, assembly GCA_949316475.1. Lineage (NCBI taxonomy): Eukaryota > Metazoa > Arthropoda > Insecta > Lepidoptera > Geometridae > Hypomecis > Hypomecis punctinalis. The sequence continues at coordinate 16,875,725 of OX438815.1, read as the reverse complement.
GCATCTCAAGATTCTAAGCATGATTTTCGTGGTTTTTGGAAGAGCACACAGAAAATGAAAAATAAGCCTGGCCTACCTGTGAGCGTCAATGGACTAAATGACGCGAAGTGCATAGCTGATATGTTTAAAGAGCATTTTACTGTGAAATCACCATTGGGGCCACCACAGTCTACCGAGGTGGGTGGACCTTGTGGACAGGACACGAGTTCGAGATTTTTGGCGAAAGATGTCCGAAAGGCTATTACATCGATGTCGTGCGGAAAGTCTCCTGGCCATGACAGCCTGAGCATAGAACATCTAAAGAATGCTGGCGTCCACCTGCCTAGAGTTCTCGCTATGTTTTACTCGTTGCGTCTAAGTCACTCATACTTACCGGCAGACATGATGAGGACAGTGGTGGTGCCAATAGTGAAAAGCAAAACTGGTGACATTGGTGATCAGTGTAATTACAGGCCGATCTCTCTGGCAACGATAATGGCGAAGGTGCTTGATAGTTTGCTTAACACTGAGCTCGACAAGTACCTGAATATTCACAGCAATCAATTTGGTTTTAAGCCTGGGCTATCAACCGAAACAGCTATATTGTGTTTGAAGCAAACTGTCAAGTACTACACCGATCGTAGCACGCCTATATATGCGTGTTTCCTCGACCTCTCGAAAGCGTTCGACCTTGTTTCGTACGACATTTTGTGGCAGAAACTAATCGACATATACATGCCCAAAGAATTAGTGCACTTATTTAAGTACTGGTATTTGAATCAGGTCAACGTCGTTCGGTGGTCGAGAGCGCTGTCGGAGCCATACAGGTTGCAGTGCGGTATGAGGCAGGGAGGGCTGACCTCGCCAAGGCTCTTTAACCTTTATGTCAACGCATTGATAGAGGAGCTCAGCAGCACACGTGTCGGCTGTCATATTGATGGAGTCAGTGTCAATAATATTAGTTATGCAGATGACATGGTGCTGCTGAGCGCCTCTGTCTGTGGATTATCGAAGCTTCTGACCATTTGTGAAGCATACGCACGGAGTCATGGCTTGATCTATAATGATAAAAAGAGTGAATGTATGGTCTTTCAGGCCAAAGGGAAGCGTCTGGATACCACACCTAACATCAAACTGAATGGAAGCGAGCTGAAGCGGGTAGATCAGTTCAAGTATCTAGGACATATGTTAACCTCTGACCTGAAAGACGATGCAGACTTAGAAAGGGAGCGGAGGGCGTTGTCTGTGAGGGCTAATATGATAGCCCGCAGGTTTGCGCGTTGTTCGGGAGGCGTCAAAATTACTCTATTCAGAGCATTTTGTACGTCCTTCTACACGGGCAGCCTGTGGGTAGCGTATACGCAGAAACAGTACAGCGCCCTTCGTATTCAATACAATAACGCGTTCAGGATGCTGATGGGGCTGCCCCGGCACTGCAGCGCGTCGGGGATGTTCGCCGAGTCGCGCGTCGATTGTTTCTATACAACGATGCGGAAGCGGTGCACATCTCTGGTGCGCAGGGTCCGGGCCAGTGACAACACCATCCTGAACGTATTTGCGAACCGTTTTGACTGTAAGTACATGAATCATTGTTATATGATTCATGTGCTTACAAATAAACAAAATATGACATGTAAATAACTAAATTTTAATGTTTTTGTAAATTAGTGTAAATCTATGATCTTTTGGTCGAAATAAAATGCTTTATTATTATTATACACATATTTATTTATTGTCTTAAATTTAAGTTTTTTTACAATATTTAAATAATAAAAAAAACAAAATACTATAAAATAACCTAAACCTAGAGTGCCGCCGGCAGCGGGGCGAGGCCCAAGCTACCGGTGGTTGGGTCTACAGAGAGAGGAACCTCCTGACAATGCGCGCTGTGTCCAGGACGACCGCCTTCTGTATCTGACCCTTGACCCAACCGTCTAGCGAGAGCCTCTTAAGATGGTGGTCGAGACTCTTCGCTATTAAGCCGTTTACCGAAACGACTATCGGGACAATGATCGTAGAGTCCACATCCCACATGGCGGTGACCTCGTGAGCCAAGTCAAGGTACTTGCTGAGCTTGTCCTTCTCGGCCTTCACGAGGTTCTCGTCATGTGGGATGGTGACGTCGACGAGCACTGCCCGGCGCTGGGACCGGTCGACCACCACGATATCAGGCCTATTGGCGACAATAGTCCTGTCCGTGATGATAGAGCGGTCCCAATAAAGCAACGCACGACCATTTTCGAGAACTGGTGCCGGTGCGTACTTATAGTACGGCACCTCAGACTCGACAAGGCCGTATCGAAGAGCAAGTTGCTGATGGATAATCCTGGCTACTTGGTTATGCCTGTGTAAGTACTCGCCGTTGGCAAGATGAGAACAACCGGAAGTAATATGCCTGAGTGACTCTCCGGGACGGTGGCATGCCCGACAAATGTCGACCGTACCGTCCTTCAGGCTATACTTCCGGTAGTTGTTCGTCAAGACAACTTCGTCCGCAATTGCACAGGCAAAACCTTCGGTTTCCCCAAAGAGGTCACCGAAGCGCAGCCAGGCCACCGACGCGAGCAGGTCCACATCGGGTCCTGTTAGGGCCCGATAGAACCGCCCGTGCAGCTCCTTGCTCCTCCATACCGCCCTGCGATCATCGGTGCTGAGCACCGATGATCGCAGGGCGGTAATATTATATTATAATTATTATATTATATTATATATATATATAATATATATTATATTATAATATATATTATATTATATCATAATTATTATTATTATAAAAAGGCGTCTCTCCGTACGCTTTTAAAAACAAATACCCAACTGTTAGTTGTACCATTACCACCGGTAAACGGTCCAGAGTAAACATCCATTTGCGAACACGAATTATATCCGAAATCAAGAGGAGTTACGCCACGTAATAGCTGACAGTCGAGAGTTGAGCGGAGTAAGCGGAGCGAGCGAAATTGCTCCGCTCTTTGTATTTATAGCACCGAAAATGAAAGATCACTTTGAAAAATAGAGAACCTGATATTCGGACGTGTACGTGGGAATAGGACTTGTGTGGCTCTGACAAGCTTTTATTTGCTTATCCGTACAGGTAACTAGGTCAGGTTTGATAAATGAAATTGTGTTAGTGTTGTTGTTTTATCGTAGAATATCATAAACAGTTCAAAATTAACGTCCTAACTGGTTTAGACTCTATATAATGTCCGTTTCAAATTGTTTTAATGTTTACGCTTTTTTAGCATATAGGTATTTAGAAAGTCGTAGCTCGTGACAGTTTAATGGGAAAACGCTTATCTTGCATATAATTTACGTAAAGAAGCACTCCCCATGGAGATTGTGATATCAACAATCATTTATTTCATCACACAAAATAAAATAACCTAAAGCTACCACATCATTAAAACAGCCGCGAGTGCAAAAGTTACATCACTTCATTTTTCCAAGTTTTTCCCAGTGCAGCTGTAATATCTATCTCTGGTGTTAACGAGCTGCAACTTACGACACGTATTATGGCACTTTATAAAAGCACTTTCATGCCAGTTATACCGCCGTTTTGTTTTCGAGGTTTGTTAAGCAGACTTTAGCTGCATTTCCTTGTGATGAATGTCGGCCGCTACTGTCACGTTTTATAATATTTACCGCTCTGCGAATTTCATACACCGTTGTATGTTTTGTGCTGTATCAGCTGTATGTACCTATACTTGATGGTCAAGGCTTCAAGAAAGAGGTGAATCTGCGAATCCACTTCGGCTGGACGGCGTTTGGAAAATTGCGTGACGTCTCGCCCGACATACCTCAGTGCCGCAACTCGATAGTTTTAGACTAGTGTGTGTTGCCGATGACGTATGGCACAGAAACGTTGGTCTCTCCCTATGGACCACGTTAGTAAGCTCTAAGTAGCACAATGCACTATGGACTTTGGACAGGGCTATGCTCAAAGTTTGTCTGCGAGATCGAATTAGGAATAAGAAAATTTGTAAAACTAAAGTTACTGACAGCCCAGCGGAATGGCAAGTTGAAGTTGGCAAGGCACATAGTAGGTACGGAGAATTGTTGCCCTGATGCCGGGGCACTAGAATACGGCATCGGTATCCCCTGCCTGTAGTAAGAGCCTACTAAAAGGGGACCTCTGGGCTCGTTGGTGGTCAGAGTTGGGGCTCTGGCCATCCACTCAAGCGGGCCCGAGAAGGACGGCAGCATGTGTGGCAACGCTGTCGTACAGGACCGTACAAGCCTGGTCTACTACCAGGCTAGAGCGTCGGTGCTTTCCTTTTGGAGATCCCGGAGCTCCCAAGAAGGCACATAAGCTGGCCACCGAGGGGAGTGGGTACAATCACACATAACCCGACTGCACCCCAAAGCGGTCGGGCATCTTTGGAAGATATCCCCATCGTAAAAAAAAATGTACGGAGAATTGATTATCGATGGGGTTGAAAAGTCATCGAGTGGAGACAACTTACCGACGTAAGGTGGAAGGATGGCCTCATCAAGACTGCAGGATCGTGCTGGATGCGAACCACTTCTTCCCGGTCTATGTCCAGTAGACTGAAATGACGACGTGTGTGCTACAAGTGCATGAATATACGTACTACATGTTACATGCCTTTAATAGTGCACTGCCAATAATATAGGCTTACACTTATGAGCGATGAGCGATAGGTATCTACCATAGTTGCGGGTTGGTAGATGCTGATAAATATAATGTATCTAATTTCTTTTCCGAACCTATGTTTAGTTTAAATAGGCAGGCTGTAGTTGCATGTCAAAGATGGTAATTTTTCATCAATTCATGACATGGTTTTTCTTGATAATTAGCAATTAAATTCAGTTTACTTACGAAACCTCTTGTGATTGCGACTTGAAAAACAAAACGAAACTTTTCAACGAAGAAGAAATACTTATACGCTTTCATTGCGGAAAAATACTGTAAAGCTCGCTTCTCCGGGGCTTTGTTGCCGCGGCCTTTCTAAGAATCGTAGCAATCAGCCAATAATTGCTATCACAATTAACTTTCCCAACAAAAACCACAGTTGCCCTCCAGTCTCAATTAGGGACGACATTCTGCCCCAGATCCGTCCCGGATTCCCGGTTTGATGCCGTCAATCGCCCGTGCGGTTTCCCGGACCCCATTGTGACGTAAACTTCTACTAACGCAGGAACTGAGAAAAAACTTATTAGTATTCAGAAAGTTCAGTCTTTACCCCCGATTCGAATATCGAGGATATATTTTAACGGGTTTTCTACCGGCTACAGCTGTCTCACTCGCAGATTGGATTTTTATAAGCTCTATGAAGTATTTATCAATCAATAGTCCCTATAATAACTTAAAGAAAAGCTTTGATATATTTTAATTCTATAGCAGATATTCTAGATTTACCCCATCAAATTAAGATATTTAAAAACGAAAAATACTACAAAAAGAGTAATTTTATGATAAACAAATGCTTTATGTAGTTATTGGAAATTTACATGGTGTGATTTTTTATCGTTCGTAAAATTAAAATGGGTTAGCAAGCAAGTTGGAAAATTGCCGTAATAATACCCTTAACTTTCATCCTAAAGTTCCACAGTGTAAAACAGAACGGAACAAAATTAAGGCCACAAATTCCGCATTTACAGACGAACGGAATAATAAAATCAAAACACTGAATAGCATCATTTCCAAAAGAGTGATTTAGCGCGGGAAAAATGAAGCGGCGATTTCATTACGGCGGACTGCGCGCGAAAAGATTTTTTATTGTGGCCAGCCGACAACAAAATTCAATAAATTGGGTCAAAATTATTTAACCGGACGAGTGAATGAAAATACGAGCACAGAGGAGTTTTAAAACAAATCGCTCTGATTAAATCTGACGCCCCTCGATCACAAATTCGCGCTTTCATACGCTGAATAGGAGCATTATTTTCATGAATAAACAACTGAATACATTATTGACTGCGTAGCGATTACCAATGAATAAAGTATGGGCGATGGAACTGCTTACATAAAAGGCCCTTTGTATGTTCGTAGTGTAAGATTGAATTGCGAATTGGATTCTTTCTGAAAATCTACGCGAGAATTTTTCGATAGCATTCCGATAGACAAGCTGCGAAAATTACTGAAATAGAGAGATTCCTCTTTCGTTTTGTCGTTGTTAAAAAGATATGGAAGAGAATGGAATAGGAATAATGAAGTCGAGTAAAGCGGTTGAACAATTGGATAAAGCAATCAATTCCTTCATTTTGAGAATAACAAGCGAGGGGAAAATAGGCTGTGAAAAGAAGAGCGTTAACGATTCTATACGAAGAAATACATTAAACGCCTTTTACTAAAATTATCTTTAAACCATTGTAAATTAGACGAGTCCGCCTTTTGTTCGTCTGGCCTGTAATCTGGTTTATAGCAGGACTCAATATAAATTTTGCTAAAACCTTCCTCTTTGGGAAATTTACAGTAACTGCGAGGAGCTGAGTAAATTGGAGATTGCACTGGGTGAAAGATTAGTTGAGATCTATGTACATAATTCTAAAGCTTAGTTTTATGGCTGTTCTGATTGTAACATACGAGGTCATTCTTGAAGAAAATACACGAAATGAAATATTAGATTAAATTCCAACACAAAATCTAGAAGAGAAGCAAAATTCCTATCTAGCTTAATAAAAAGTTTATTATAGTTTTTCCTAGAAAAAGTAAACAATAAAATAGAATTTTTAAGTTGACTTACGGGTATGGAATAATTTAGTTACCTGTGAGCTTTTATAAGTATGGTGGCCACTATGTTAGGTATCGCATCCGCTTAAATGCTGTTGTTCACTGCTGTCGTCAGATCACATGGTTATGAAAGTATCGCTTTTTGTAGCTACAGAATTTACATTGTCTAAACATATAAGTCATCACTTGGCCTGCAAGTATTTCCATTATAAAAAGTACTTTGATTGCCACTATCTTCAAACTTGATAGACAAAATTGCCAAGGAATAGGATAAAATTCGACCGATTCGATTATTCTATTAAAAACTAGCTTCAACTTGATAGAAAAAATTGCCAAGGAATAGGATAAAATTCGACCGATTCGATTATTCTATTAAAAAATCACTGTAGAAACAGCAGCATCGCGACGGATGCAATCGACCTCAATGGAAACTTATGATGGTCTCCATAGTCTCCAAGTTCGCCACAGTAACTTCTACATGCACTTGCAACGTGTAAAAATAAACCACACAAAAAACCAGCCGCAACTAGTCCGAAAGGAAAACTCGACAAGTTCCAGTTTGACTTAGGAATTAATGTATTGGATCTTAACTCTCACGTCCCAAGTGGCCCGAAGAAAAATAAAGGCAATCCGGTGCCGTAAAATTTTAAGAGTGTAAGATAGCTTTTGTATCGCGGGATCGGGACCGAAGGGATCCCGTGTTGTGATTAAAGGACTCAAGGAGGATGGTTGGATAGGATTATAAATATTGAGCATAAGTACCTACTTCAGTCGCGACGAAGCGTCTCAGTTTCTTTGTCTAGGTTATTCGGTTTATGATTTTTGGAAGTCTATGCATTGTTAGTTTGTGTTAGGTTGTTTTTACATATCTTAGGTTATTTTTACATAAAAATATAATCAGTCATGAAAGAAAATTTAGCAACAAAATAAATAAAAACATGTGTCATTTGCTTTTGTAAATTTCGCAAGTTTATTCTTCGAACTTTAGCTGGACGCACTCCTTGCGTCTAGATTCTCCTTGGATTACTTACGCGTTAAGCGCGAAACATACTATCGGACGCGGCTTACGGACGCGACTGACAGCCGCGACCTAGACTATGAAAGTACACTGAGCCGTGCACGCTATCGGACATAAGTCGCAGACGTCACCTTCGGACGTCCGAGAGCGATCTGGCACACCGGATGTTTTAAGACTGTGTACATTGCTAAGTCACGGCTGTCAGTCGCGTCCGTCAGCCGCGTGCGATAGTATGTTTCCGGCTTTACGCAAAAATTGGTTTACAGCGTTGATATTTTTTTTTATCACTGAATTTTATGATTACTGAAAAAGTAGATTTATGATGTAAATTGGTGCGCGGTAGATTTTACTCTAAGTAAGACTCTATGGCACTGGTTATAAAACAAACCTCTGAATCTCCCCGTCTCACATGTTCTATAAATGCTGTCTGGATAGAACTAGACAGTTGTGACTGATATATATAATACGGTATAATTCCTTTGTCTGAAAACTTGCAGTTTAGATACAGATTTCTTAGACCCTTTGGCGTCTATAGCTCACGTTAAAAATGTAAGGATTGTGGCCTAAATATTTAAGGTAAACTAACCTCGTTCCTGGAATGGAATTTCGCTCGTTTAAAGAATCGCCTCTAATATTTGTGCGTAGGATCAAGAACAATATTTTGCAATTTTCTATTTAGATACTTTACGCTTGTAAATAAGTACTTACTAATACTTAGTTGTATACTAGTTTTTGCAGGCGGGTTCGCTCGCGTGATGTTTTAACTTTTTCGCTATCCCCTATCCCATATTAAGATTTTTTTATCGGTATAAAAATTAGTCTATATCACTGTCCGACCTTTGAACTATATCCATTCTAAATTAATCAGTTGCTCTGCAGCTTCGTGAAAGAGTTACCAATAAACACACTTTAGGATTTATAATATTAGTAAGGATTGTGTGGACTGGAAAGATCGGGGGGAGGCCTTTGCCCAGCAGTGGGACACTACAAGCTAACAACAACAACAGTAAGGATTGTGAGTCTTATGCGAAAGCACAAAATAGCCCAACGTGTTATGGAAAGAGCTATGCTCGGAGTTATTACGAGAACGAATTAAGAATGAGGAGATGTAGACGAACCAAAGATCTCTAGCAACATTTCTAAAATGAAATAAAAAAACGATAAGACCGCCAGTTGTCGAATGAGTATGGAAGCTATTTATGTTGGTGTCTCAGAGCAAATAAAAAAATCAAGAGAGAATGTTGTGAACAAACAAGTGATGCCAACCAAAACTACGCCTCGCCGTGTACAGACAGTTACACACACATCCACGTACAACGAAACTACGCCTTGGCTTGTCAGTCGAACTATGGCGGCGCAACACCGACGCACTCACACATGTTTAAAAAACCGGCCTCACTTGACTGTTCAACAACGTTCCCTCTTGATTTCTTTATTTGCTCTGAGATTGGTGTGTTCCGTTGTTTCAAAAGTTCGCAATAAAGAGCTTATCTACTTATCTTAAGTTTTCAAATAAACTTAGAGTATTTAATTAATATAGATCGACTCCCTAGAAATTGTCTTGGCAATAGCAAATTATTTGCCATACCGAGTAAGTACAACATTGGCTTCTAAAGCCGTTCGGGTAAACATTGGCCTCTGGGCCGGCAATTTGGGAATAATTCGGCGGGCACTGAGCGCATACAATATTCATCGCTATTGCGAGGGCAACACTGTCTTCTATGAGCCTAAGTGCGGTTGATGTACGCTCCTTGTAAGACTTTGGGTGAATGCTTTGGGCACAGACTCCACAAAAGTAAAGTGGTGAGGGAATATGCGAAGTTTTTTTTTAAAGGGAATAAGTCTGCGCTTGACCGCCAACTCGCCTGATGGTAAGTGACGTTGTGGTCGAAGATGAATCACGCAGACCTAAAAGATACCTATTCACTCTGATCTTGAAAGGCTTTAGATTATATAACTTAGGAAACAGGAAAGCAGGAAGACTGTTCCATTCTCTGGCAGTACGAATCAGAAATGTTGAGACAAACCGCTTCGTACGAAGGTACTGTACTGTACTGTACCAGCCTTTTTAATAGTCCACTGCAGGACGTAGGCCTACCCACGAAGGGTGATTGGGCCATATCCACCACGCTGGCCCAGTTGGTGCCCAGCGGGTTGGTGGATTCACATACGCCATCGAATTTCTTCTACGGACGTATGCAGGTTGCCTCACGATGTTTTCCTTCATCGAAAAGCCAGTGGTGTGAAATGCCGTCCATAAATTCCAAAGAACTCATTGGTACGGGACCGGGGATTTGAACCCACGACCTCAAGATTGTAAGGCGGGTGTCACTACCCCTAGACCACCACGGCTTCCGAAGCGGCACGGCGTACGAAGGTATCGAAAGAAAATCGACAGTGTAAGGGTGGTAATGTGGCGACTTTCTACTTGTCCTGTAATAAAAAGGGGATGGTAGGATCAGGTCGGGTAGCTCAGATGCACACTCTCCGATTTGGACCCTATATAGAAAATGGACAGACTCGCCGATATTGACTTCGGCGATACTCGGTAGGACATAGCAAGCTCATAGCAGAAATGAAATACTTGTTTTTTTTGACAAAATCGTAAGTATCTAATGATATTGAAGCCAACTAAATGCGCATTATTATTATTATTACTCCAACTTAGTCAAATCTTGACTTAAATTAAATGACACCACACAAGAATCACTAGCTTTCAAACAAAGTGGCTCGGATGACACTTTGAATTGTAGGTCCCGTTTGTTTTAACCATCACAGGCCTTCAGGCGGCCTAAAAACTCTGACACCAGGGCTAGCCACTTGGCCTATACGAATAAACATCATATTTATATATACCTATCATAAAAGGCAATCCAAGGTATACTATAACTTAGGAAAAAGTTCTGACGTAACACACATAAAAATTGAAAACGTCCCGCTTTTCTGAATACGGTTAGAAGCAAAAACTTTGCTCCCCTCATGATTGCAATTGATGTACTGGTTCAGATGCCAGAGTTTGCAACAGGAACAGGAAAACAGGAGCTGCCTAAAGGTTTTCAGATAAATCAATCCGGTGCAGTGGACTCAGGAACTTGTATAATTTTTTTTTGCAAATCTCAGTTTATCTCCACTTTGGTGGCGTTTTGCCTTAAGATTTCGGCTGAATGCTTTATGAGGACAGAGCTTGAATTGATTTGAAAAAGAAGTTTGAAAGTCGTTAGACCGAAGTTAGGACTTAAAGTAAGTATTTTCGGCAGCCTTTCATGACCCTAAGTAGGTACTTAGTAAAGGTTAAACTTTGTTTAAGGCTTTCGAAGTTGTAAGATTATTATGAAATTGTGATTTATCTTGAGTGTTATAGCAAATTTTGTTGAATTACTCGTAGGTACGGCAGTTCATCACCATAAGGTGGGTTGAACTTATTTTTGATTAAATCTAAGGTCAGTTCTCACACAAAAGCAACGCGGTGTAAAGAGGTCAGTCAATGTAATTGTTATTGTAGTATATTTTATAATTTCTGTATTTTAAGTTCAAAAGTTAAGAAATCACTATTAATTATTTGTTACACAAAATGCACAAATATATGACGCTCCAGAAAAACTCATTTGTGGTTTGTTATAAGGAAGCCGTGGTGGTCTAGTGGTAATGACACCGGCCTTACAATCGGGAAGTCCTGGGTTCGTGAATCCCGGTCCCGTACTAATGAGTTCTTTGGAATTCACGCACGGAATTTCACACCTCTGGCTTTTCGGTGAAAGAAAACATAAAAAATCGTGAGGCAACCTGCATACCTACGTCTGTAGAAGAAATTCGATGGCGTATCTGAATCTATCAACCCGCACTGGGCCAGCGTGGTGGATATGGCCCAATCACCCTTCGTGGATAGGCCTATGCCCTGCAGTGGACAATTAAAAATGCTGGTAAGTGGTACAGTAAAGTATAAGGAAACTTTTTATTTTATTTTTATTTTTTTTTATTTTTATTTTACATGGAAAACAAACGGCTTTCTAACAAACACAGTAAGAAGAGGTTAAATGACAATATATAAGCCAAAACAGTTCTCACTTATAAATGCAAAGTGCCTATTACGGAATATGTATATAAAGAGATAATATGGACTTAACTAAATTATCTATGCACAATAAATAGCATTCCTATACTTTATAAAAATGACAACAAGAATACCTATATATAAGAGCCAGAAACAAGTTTGTACCTGTCGATTACTTCGTGCCTTTAGTACCTACTTTAACAAGGTGTTTATTCCTACTAATATATCTTTTCTTCTTACTTATTCTCTTTAAAGTGTTTTCATATTTAGATTTAGTTTTGTCAAAAAAGTATTTACTGATTAATTTTTTAAAAGAATTTCGCTTCATCATGTACAAATCAACATTACTGGAATAATTATGATTAAAATTGAAAGAAGTACGGATAATGAAAGAGTTTCTGCGATAGTTGGTATCACAGTGAGGTGTGTGCAGCTGGAGCTCATTTCTGCGCGGGGTTGATCGATATGGAGTCACCATGCCAATCATAGCCAACAAGGATGGACAATCAATTGCATTTGATACTATATTATGTAAAAATGTAAGATCTGCAGCCTCTCTCCTAATCTTTAAAGGTAGCATGTGATGATGATAACAGTGCTCATCGTATTCAAAATTAGATGTAGGTATCCTAGTCTTGTAATTTAGTGCACGCAAAAATTTCTTTTGTGGCCTCTCTAGAATGCTAACATATTTATCATAACATGGATTCCAAACCTGTGAGGCATATTCGAGCTGACTTCGTACCAAAGAGCAAAACAGAATCTTCAAACTTTTAATTGACTTAAAATCTTTGGTAACACGTAATATGAACCCCAAGGTTTTCATAGCTTTGGCCGAGACTAATTCTATGTGTTTATCAAACAGGAGTTTAGAGTCAAGAGTTATACCAAGATCAGTAATTTGGTTGGTTCTTACCAGATTTTGGCCGTCAATGTTATAGTTATACACTAGATTGTTTGTCGATCTACTGAAGGTGATACAAAAGCATTTGAGTACGTTTAAATCAAGCTTATTGTTTAGGCAATAGTTATGAAAGTTAACTAGATCCAATTGTAGCAGCTCCATATCTTTGTGACTGTTAATAGCTTTATAAATTTTCATATCGTCGGCAAACATTAGAAACTGAGAATGTTTAAAGCATCGATTAATATCATTTATGAAAATAGTAAACAGTAACGGCCCGAGAATCGAACCTTGAGGGACTCCAGAAGGTATCAGTGACGGCGCTGACGTGTATCCATGCAGTGCTACAGTTTGGGTACGGCCATTGACATAAGAAGTAAGCCACCGGAACAAATTTCCTCGGATTCCTGATTTAAAGAGTTTTTCGAGAAGTTTACGGTGGTCGATACGATCAAAAGCCTTACTGTAATCTGTATATATAGCATCTACTTGCCCTCCACCTTCCATGCTAGCAGTAATAGCTTCAATAAACGAAATCAGATTAGTCGTGGTAGATCTTCCTTTCAGAAAACCATGCTGTTGTGGCAAGAATGTATGCTTAAGAGCTTCGTACAACAGACCGTGAACCACTTTTTCAAGCACCTTGGCTAGTACACAAAGTTTAGAAATCGGCCTATAGTTTGAAATTTCCCGTTTTCCCGTTTACTTTATAGCAACTATTATATACTAGTGATGCACTCTCTCTTCACCATTGTAACCTGACTTCACATTGTACTTTTATGAAATTATCGGTCTTTCTCTGCTGTAATGTGAATGATATGTTTTATACATATTTATAAAACTTCCTCTTGCATCACTCTGTCTAGTTTTAAGGGTTAAACTTAAGAAAGAGTAAGGAAGATGGCAGGAAGGGACTTTGTTTTATACTATGTTATGTAGAAGAACTCTAGTCTTACCTAACAAAGAAACACTTTCGCAAAACTATAAACTCCGGTCAAAATTAACTTTCATTGTTCTAAGTTTAATAAATTTCCAATCAAATAGCTCTTGTTTCTGGCTTGCTACGTGACTCAATTCTCGCAGTGACAAGCTAAAAATCCAGGAGAATACCCACACAGATGTCAATTTGTTGGTCAAAAGTGTGCTTTAAATTGGAATCCAATGTTGTCCGGCTAGCTCAAGCTCGTTGGGATTGGAGGCCTCAGGCAACCTAGATTTTTTGCAGTAACTACAGCTCTAAGACGATGCAGTAAGGTATATTTTAGAGTCGACACTGTAAACTAGAAAATCTGACAACGGGATTTTAACTTAGTCTTTATGTTGGAGTAGTAGAGTTCATTTTGTGTCGTTTCAGGGCAGCGTATGATTGTCTCCGCAACAAGTACAGTCAGTGGCTTTAGTGATCATGTATTGGTCTGGAGGCCGCGGTTTGCCTTCGGATTGGAATGCCCCGAGATATTTGTGAGGCTGAACGGTAACCACTATTGAGATGGTATCCATTGAGCTTAGGCAATCTTAACGAATGATGCTATATTGTTTTAATTCAAAATAGCACTAGCATTTTCTTAGGAATGCAATTATTTGCATCAAATTTTGAACTGTTTGGATTCGGAAGTTTTAAATTATTCCGGAATTTTACATGGCAGATAATCTTTAGATTTTGCGATCAAGTGCAGTCTGAAGTTATTTTTTTGACAACCAACTCTCTTGATGGTAAGCAACGTTGTCGAATAAGTAGAAGTACGCAGACTTGGAATATACCTATTTACTCTGACTTTAGTTTTTGTTTTAACGCCCTACCCGAAAAGGACTCTTAGGAATTTTATAAGTCTCGTATATGTCTTTCTGCGGCTTTGTAGCTCTCAAACGAATATACTTACAAGGTATGAATTTTTATTGAAAGTTAATGATCGCTAAGTAATCGTTAAGTTTTAAAAATAATGAATTTAGAAGGTGAGATTTTATTTATAGGAGTCGCGATTTTTAGCAAATATTTAGCGTATTATGAGACACAAAATCTGATATTCATATACACGTATCATCTAGGTACTACGCCGTCATTAGACAAGCACCAAACTTATCAGAATCAATACTTCAATAATCCCCCAAAATAATTTTAAATCCTTCACCCGGCCTAAATACCCCGGATTCCTCACAGATGGAGTCGTCAGCGCATTCCCCGCACCGATTGTCTCTGTCTCAGTTATTCAAGGGAATCGTTAACATTTTCCAGATGTTCTAGCGGCTCTACAATTTCCCACGTGGCCGGAAATTGGAAGATGGTAGCGCTTGACTTTAGTTTTACTTCACTATAGTACCTACTGACAAAAGCCTTTTGATGGTTTTGTTACAACAAACCGTTATAAAATATTTTTGTATTATCTAGTTTATTTGTCAAGGCATTAAAAAAATTATAACTTCTACATCATTCATCCACTGCTAGGCTATGGCCTCCCCTTTGTATTTCTAATAAGGCCGGTTGAAAGCGGCCTTCATCCAGAGTTTTCCAACATATTTTTGTGTATTTATGTGATTTCATGAAATTCGACTAAGTAATTAAGTATACTCGTCTGGGACACGCCATACGTAAAAAAGAAATCTCGGTAATTAATTATAGATACTTTGTTATTTAAAATTCATTAATTCATCTTGGCTGAAGCTTTGCATCTTGTTGCAGTTAATACCTTTGCCTTTGTTGTAGGGATCAGATCCATTTCTCAGCCGTGCTGATACTTGGGTGATAATATATAATCTTTTGAGTATAATTTGCCTTTGTTTTTGTACGTATTCCGTGACACCCTCGATATAGAAAATTCTAGTGGGGCTATGAGTATGAAGCGCTATTTGCTTAGTACATTTTCCAGATATTCTAGCGGATCTACACTGTCCCACGTGGCCGGAAATTGGAAGATGGCAGCGACAGGCGTGCTTTCTTGGCGCCTGACACTCGTTTTATTTCAACAACAGTGCAAGGAATTTATCTAAAAATCCTTCAGTTGTTTGTAGTTGTACATGAAGATACTAAACTCAAATGGCTTGATAGTTCATCTTGCTTTCAAAAATCTTTCTGAGCATCTGATGCGTGACCAAAATGCTGGTGTTTATTTTACTCAACGTAAGTATGAGTAATATACCTAAGCATTTCCAATCACCGTAGTAATGCTTGCACATGTCGAGCACGATTCCAAGTGGCAGTGGGCTTGAGCATTTGGATTATCTTGAGACCTTCAAGGATCTGAGGATGTTCCAATTGCATTTTTGTGTAGTAAATAGCAGCTTAAGTATGTAGTTTTATTGGATTTTGTTGTTGCTTGCCCTAAAAATAAGGAAAAACTATTTAAACTTTGTTTGTATAACCTAGTGCATCGCAGGATTCAGGATTTTTTAAGCCGCTGTATTACATTTTAGCCATATTTACCGAAGGAATTTCTATTTATGTTTAGGAATTAAACAACTTTTATCATGATTCTAACTCTAAAATCGTCATAAATAAATTATTTGTTCCTCACAAAATGTTCATTGGCTCGAGAAAATGTATGTGTAAATAACATGATGTAGTAACTATTCTTGATAAGAATAAGTTTTTAACCGACGAACCACCGGAGAAGGTATACAATTCGACGCGATTTTTTTTATGTGTAACCACGCATATCTTTTTTCATAGTAGTCCGATTTCAATAATTCTTTTTTTATTGGAAAGAATATACTTCGAAATTGGTCCCATTTAAATTTTATTGAAATCGGCTTAGCCATGTTTGATAAATCAACTATAATGTAAAAAAATGCTACATCGATCCGTGTGAAATATTCGCGGATTCTGTACACGGGTGAAGTCGGTCATGCTAATTTTTGCAAAAAATAATCTTGTGTAATATTCGGTACAGTGTTAAATTAGCTATCATTGATAAAATCAACGTTTTTGTTAGACGTAAAAATTGAAAAATAAAAACGTGCATAAATATCAAGTGACAAATAAAGAAAAGGAACTAACTTCTGAACTTTTACACATTTTCTTATGTTTCTGCCGCAAAAAAGGACATAAGTACGATGAAATCAATCGTTACAATCATTTATGATCTAAAGTCTACTCAATATCACAAGTCTAGCTAGTCTAGCTATTTTATATAACAGCCTAGTTATATGTAGTGTTCCTACCCCGCTAGAGGTACTCAGGCTACCGCAGCAGGGTAATCTATTCAAGGAGGATTAAGCTATTACATGAACAGAGGGCAGAGTTTACATAACGTGGCCTAGGCCTAATCTACTTCATGTTTAAGACTATTGTTGGCGAGGCTTGGGGTTATAATCTTCACTGGCATAAACTAGGAAAATACTCATATTTATGCACAATTTTTATGTAGGTGTTATGAACAACAATTAGTAACGCTCATAGCGTAAATTGACTTGGCATTCGTTAACGGTCATCGAAGTTAAGCAACGTTCAACACGGTCAGTCCTCGGATGATTGACCGTGGCTGGCATTTACAACTGAGCACTGCTGTGCCTCGGATGACACATGAGATTGTAGGTCCTGATAACAGAGGCCTTGAGGCGGATTAAAAACTCTGGACATCAGGGCCAGCCTCCCGGCCAACACGAACGTAATTTTACTACGAACAACTTAATCGCGAAAAAAGTTGCTACTCTATGTTATGAACCAAGCAAAAACTGCGGCTGCATTTTAGTACCTATGCGATTAATTATATTGTTATTGAGGTGACCATGAGTCTAAGTATTTTTTTAGGGTTCCGTACCTCAAAAGGAAAAAAACGGAACCCTTATAGGATCACTTTGTTGCCCGTCTGTCCGTCTGTCCGTCTGTGTGTATGTCAAGACTCTTTATCTCGGGAACGCGTAAAGATATCGAGTTGAAATTTAAATTGTGTACGTATATTTATGGTTTCTTGCAGTAGTGTAAAATAAAAACTTCTCAGTTGTCGTTTGAAAAAGTTAGAGCCATTTATGTGGTAAAAAAAAACGCATATTTCTACACTCACAAAAATTAAAACCTACAGGGTACTTCCCGTTGATATAGACCTATGAAATTTGGAGAGAAGCATTGTCTCAGAGTACACATATAGGAATAAATCTGAAACTATACATTTTTATTGAAATCACAAAAAATGGGGCCTCAAAATTTACAAAATATGGGCTCAAAGTTCAAAGTGAGTAAATCGTATCATGTAAGGTATCATATAAAAGAACTTCATTAGAACATGCTAAAACAGATTTTGAATTATTTTAACTATGGGTTTGTACGGAACCCTCGATATGCGAGCCTGACTCGCACTTGTCCGGTTTTTTAAAGTGAGTGTAACCAAAAAAAAATATGATTAATTCGGGAATTATACTGGGATTTACTCTTGAATGTACTAAATATAGGTACGCAATTAATAAAAAATCTTTACAAAAAATCCTGTACATGTACTTCGATAAATATTATCTAGCCCATTTCATCGCAAAATACTCCATTATTCAGCGTATGTTCGAAATTGGTTGTGATCAATACATTGCCACCAGACACTAAGGGCTTTCAAGGTATTGACAGGTTCATTTGAGAGCTGTGTGGTTATTAAACAATTTGCGAGCTGATTTCCATAGTGAATAGAATGCAATTTCGTTGATAGCCGGGTAGACAATGCACCTACGATAGCATGTGGACTTTGTTGGCGAGAGAAGCGATAGCGGGAATAAATATGGGGTAAAGCTACGGAGTAAAGTACGTTAATACGAGAAAGTTGTATAGGCTGGGTAGCTAGCCGTGATGTCATAATTTCTAAGCCACTAGAAGGCTTCTGTTTGGCTACGCGGTAAACAATCTATGCTACGCTATACTAAATAGAGACGAACCTGAATTTATTTAGATTTATTTTTTGCCTAAAGAAATCGCAGTTATATTTTAAGGTAACTCGGATATAATTGTGCCTACTCATTATTCTGATTAATTTTTGTAGGTTTAATCCTAAAACCGATAAAAAAACTAATATTTTAAACGAAACAAAAAACGTAGGTACCTACGGAGCAAGAAAATTATAACTGAATAGCGTCTATGAACAGGAGACGAGTCGTTGTGCAGTAAGAGAGTTGCATTTCAGCGAGAGTGAGGAGGGTTTTGCGGCTTATAGCTAGGTTCAGGTTAGTAAAATTCGACATATAAAATTTGTCAGTAAGATATGCGTTGTTTGAAGGCAAGTCTCTCATTTATTTTAGCCAAGTACTAGGGCATCATAAAACGCTGTTGCTCTTCCGTTCACATCGCAACCTTACATTAAGATGCTCTCAGTGGTGTGCTTCTAATCCGACTCCAGCGCCATCCACGGCACTAGAGCGTCTCAGATCATTAGGGCTCGCCTCCAGTTCCATTATGCAACACTTGTGTGGGAACTATCGAATGCTTAGTGCTTTGTACATGCATGTCCTACCCAACATTTAATTACATATCGTAGTTTAATGACACATATAGATATTAGGTATATACCGGGTGAAACTCTACGTATTCTGAACAGTTACGTCGTGACAGACGTAACATTTTAGAATATTGTGCATAGATATCATTTTAGACCAAGTTTTACAGTGAGTTTTACATTACCCCTCATTTCACGTCATTGGCATTCGTGCATAACATTTTTGTCTGTAAAACTAGGTGTAATTTACAAAGTTCTTAAATTAACATTAGGTATGTTCTCTAGCTTCTACCTAAAATAGGTGTACAGACGTTTACATGGTATTACAATTATTAAACAATAGAATTATAAGTAAATTAATGTCAAAAGTATGATAATGTCAATGGATTTAGTTATATTATGTCAAAACAGGTAATGTCAGGATATTATTACAATTTATAGTCATTGATGCTCTTGTCATTTAGAAAGTCATTTACACTGTAATAGGCCTTGTCAGCTAAGAAATTGTTTAATTGGTTCTTAAAAATATTTAAGTCCTGTTTGCATCGAATGACTTTTGGTATCCTGTTATAAATAATAGATGCCATGCAGAACACACTTTTATTAAGAAATGCCGTTTTGGACGGTAAACAATACACATTACCCTCAAGTCTACTACCAACAGGCCACATCCTAAAGAGCTCAGGGTGGGATTTCACGAACATAGCAATTTCACCAATGTACAAGGAAGGTAATGTTAAGATTTTTAACCGAATGAAATGCTTTTTACATGAATCCTTCTTTTTTATACCACAAATTGAACGTATACAGCGTTTTTGGGCTCTAAAAACCTTTAGGCGGTCCACGGAATTTCCCCAAAACATTACCCCGTAACGAAGAATTGACGCGACATGTCCGTGGTAAGCCGTTAGCAAAGCTTCTTCATTGACTACTTTCCTAAGTTGAAAAAGTGCATACGCAAATTTGTGCAGCCTTTTGGAAACATTGTCAACGTGAGCTATCCAGGTCAGTTTGTTGTCGATTGTCAAACCTAGAAATCGTGTATGTACTACATCAGTAACCTTGTGACCTTCGTAATTTATGTCCAATCTCGGTAAATTATTATGTTTAATCCTGAAGTCCATGATATGTGTTTTGTCAAAATTAATATTTAAATTATTATTATTTAACCAAGTTAAGAGTGATGTCAAAGTAGATTTCATGTCAGATTCTAAGTCGTCATATTTATTGTTTATAAATAATATAGTGCTGTCATCAGCAAATAATGTCATTTGGTGGTCAATAGCGTTTGGGAAGTTATTAATATAAATTAAAAACAATAAAGGGCCTAGGACACTACCCTGGGGAACACCATATTGGATGAGTTTTGCGTTTGATCTATACGTCATCATAGTCGCTGTCTTTGGACACATTCTGTTTATATGTGTTATGTGATATCGGTTTTCCAAATATGATTTAATTAGATAATATGCATTGCCCCTAATTCCATATCTATATAGTTTTTTTAGGAGAATGTCATGACGAACTCTATCAAACGCCTTTGACATATCCATGTATAATGCTACTGCTTTTTTATTTTTATCTAAATTAGTCATAACCGCTTTCAGAAAATCAAATATGGCCATGTTAATAGATTTCCCTTTTCTAAATCCATATTGCTTTTCTGTAAACAGTTTTTGCTGTTCAAAATAATAATATAATTTACCGAATATTACTTTCTCTATAATTTTAGAAAACAACGGAATCAAAGCAATGGGGCGATAGTTTTCAACCTGGCTTCTGTTACCTTTCTTATAAAGTGGTTTCACTATCGATGTTTTTAGAGGTTCTGGGAATACACCATGCTCCATACAGGAATTAATGATATAGCTGAGCACTGGGGCTATAAGTATTGAAACATCTTTAACTATTTTAGTCGTAACGCCATCTACCCCTACGTTATTCGTATTTTTTAATCCGCATATTATCTTTAATATGTCAAAAGGAATTGTCGGCGTTAGAAATAGCGACTTTGAATGTTGCTTCCCTAGTAATTTGCTATCATCTCTGCTATAATTGATGGAGGCTGAACTGCTTTGTGCCACGCTGACATAATAGTCATTGAAGTGATTTGCTATTTTCGTGGGATCAGTGAGAGTTTCACCTTCAGAAGTACATACATGGGAGATAGTATCCTGAGGGTAGGAGGCTTTTTGATTATTTATGATGTCCCATGTAGCTTTAGATTTATTTTGAGCGCTTTTAATATAATAATTATTTTGCGATTTTTTAGTCAAGTTAATTATTTTTTTAAATCTTTTAGAGTATGTTTTGAACGCTTCTTTGGTTGCGGGAGTTTTAGATGTTCTATGCTTCCACAACATATTAATCTTTTTCTTCGCGCATGTCTTTACTCCTTTCGAAACCCATTTTGGCTTTTTGGTATGATAACATTTTACCTTAATCTCAGGGAAACATAAGTTATAAAAAAGGAGAAATAGATCATTAAAGTTTTTAAAGGCTGTATTTGGGTCTGAATTATCATACACATCCTGAAAACTAAGGCTGCTAATACACTTATAAAATTTACTTCTGTTTTCAGAGCTAAAGTCACGTTTTATAACAAACCAGGATTTGATACGACAGCTTTTTTTGATTGGACATTTAAAAAGTTGGGCCGTATGGTCTGACAGTGCTAATTCGATTATCTCTCCATTTCCTCCTCGGACATTGTGCATTATATTATCGATGCATGTGCCACTAGTTAAACGAGTTGGTTCATTAAAGCAAAACTTGAGGTTATAGCTTGCGACCAATTCAGAAAACTTACTAACGCGAGAATTTTTTTCGAGTATGTTGATGTTATAATCTCCGCAAACGATGACTTTGTAATCACTTTTGAAACAACATTGATCTAAAATATTTTCATACTGTTGAAAAAATAATTCTACATTATTGGCATTATTTCTTGGCGATCTATATACACATAATATGTATGTTTTGTGTTTTTTTAATTCTATAGCACAGCATTCGATGACGTTAGGAACCGATAAAAGATCACTAAAACCAGATATGTTCTCAAATTCAATGTCATTTTTTACTAAAATACATGCTCCTCCACGCCGCTGAGCTCTACAAAACTGTGATGCCAGTCGAAAGTTAGGCACTGATAAGAGTTCAGTATCGCTTTGTATCATATTGTGTTCTGTAAAGCAAAGAATGTCGATATTCTTACCCTGTGCTGCTAAGTTCTCCAAACTTACTGTTATTCTATCTGCTTTGTTTATCAACCCATCTATATTTTGATGCAATATGTTAATGTAGTTATACACGAAAAAAGTTATTGTTGTTACTCAGGTCATTATTATTTAAAGTTAGGATGTTAATACTATTGGAAGGACTATTATTATTATCGTTCTGCATGTCAGGTTC
This sequence comes from Hypomecis punctinalis, assembly GCA_949316475.1. NCBI lineage: Eukaryota > Metazoa > Arthropoda > Insecta > Lepidoptera > Geometridae > Hypomecis > Hypomecis punctinalis. Next base: position 16,853,267 of record OX438815.1, on the reverse strand, counting down.
ATTGTTTAAAATGTCATCATTAATATTATTATTCTGGAGGTCAAAATCATTATTTGGAATTTCATCGCGGTTGTTTTTGTATTGTATGTCAGGTTCGTTGGTTGGAATGTTGTTGTTAGTATTTATGCATGCTATAGAGATGGTTTGATCATAAGCGCCTACGTCTGTTTGAGTGCTTTTGTGTACTAATCGTCCCGATAATTGAGACTGTGTTTTTTGTTTTCTTACAAAAATATAATGTTCATAGGCATACGTTGCCCTCAATATTTCTCTTAAGAGCAGTTGACTTATATGAATAGGTAATCGACGACGAAGTGGTTTCTGATTTTCGTAATTCATGTCGAGAAAAGTAGCACACTGAAATTTTCTACATATGAATTTCAGCTCATAATTTAGTTTCTTTTCATTTAAAATCCTATTGTATGGTACTTCGGTTACTATAACATTTGTTTTTTCATTAAATTTTAGCCATTGATTGAGATTGAGCTGGAGTTCATATGGGTTGGATTCATTCATACCGCCTAATACAATAACAAAATCATCTTTAGTATAGCCTATAACGTCTTTTGCAGCAGATTCGAATATGTTTCCTAGTGTAGCTCCTGATTTCCAATAGCTCTTGACATCATATTTTTCACCTAGATACTTTTGGAGTATTTGTCGCACGTTTCGTCCTTGTTCGTCAGCTAAAATTAAGATTCTTTTTTTTGGTTTCGTTTGTTTATTCGTATTATCCTGGTTTTCTTGAGTATCTTTTTTATCATTGTGTGTCGTAGCCTTATTCGTCGTTATTTGATTTGTATGGGCTAGGTTGTCTGTAGTAGAGGGACCTGTTTTTATAGTAGTGCTATCGTTGGGGTCTTCTGTTATAAATTCCGTACTATTAGCTTGGGGGTTATTCTGTTGTTCATTTGTTTCTAGGTCCACGTTATTTGTAAGTATGATGTCTGTTGTTAGTTTTTCTTGCTGTATAGGTACGAAGCTGTTTGGGTGATTATTGTTATCTGCCGATGAGTCTGTATTTCTTAGCATCATTGTATTAGTTTCCGATATGTTCTCTATATTCCGTGATTCAATGTGACTGTCGTCAGGAATCTCAAAGGGAATTATTATACGCTTCCTTTTTTTGGGTCTAATTATTGAAGTAGGGGTTTCACTAAAAGATACTTTTTTATATGTATTCCATAATTTTTTATATTTTTCTAACTCCGATTTAAGGTGATGATTATCCAGTATCAAGTTATCTATCTCTTGTGTAGCAGAAGACAGTTGTGTTTTTAATTGTTCAAGTTGACAATTTAGTTCAGCACAGTACTGGCTATCATTACTTGTAAAGTTAGGCAAGCTTAGAACTGTACTTTCAAATAATGATGTGTCGGATAGGTCTGATAATGATTGTGTTTTTCTGTATTGCCTAAATGTAATATTATCTGTGCTCTGATTACACTCCATTTTCATTAATACCGATGTCAAATTATCATGTGTTCACGATAGATAAATCGATTATTCTACGTAAGTCGATTTTGCAAGTCGGTCTTTTCACTAGTCAGTTTTATTTTATCTGTGGTGCAATGCTAAATATTGGAGTAATATAATTTCAGACTTGGAACATTTCGCTCCGTTCAATCAGTTCGTTCACAAAATATTTATCTATGGTCAAGATGTTACGTCAGCTGTCATTCAAATTGTCACTCGTCAATCTTCAGTACTCAAAATTCTTGTGTCCAGTCATTTGAATTATTTGAGTTTTTTAGTGTTTTTTGAAGTGTATTTGTTGCCAAATTGCAAAAATTGCTATCTAATAATGACCGTTATTTCGGAGTTAAGGAGTGAAAGATAATTACAAGTGTTGATTATAGCCAAACGAATGTTTCTCACCAGTCTCATTTGATGTCTCTGGTTCGTAATGTAGTTTTTCTATAGTTTTGTTGCGATTTGGTTATTGTAAACACTTTATTTTGCACTTTTAAAATAAAATTTTAGGGAGCTCCGACACTTAGCTGTTTACTCAGGCTGGGTTGCCAGGTTTGTTTTTTAAAAAAATATTTTTTTTTGTTTTAAAAAAAAATATTTTTATTTCAAATTTTTTTGTAGGTATTATAAGCTTTGTAAGCACATATAGGCCGGGTGGTAAGTCTTAGTGTCAGAGTTTTAGCCGCTTGAAAGCCATAAAACTATAATGGTTAACAAGATTATTTTTTGCAAAAAATTGCATCACTGACTTAAATTTTCAAGCTCACAAAACATTACAAAATAACGCTAAATTTTGACATGTACGTTATACCTACTTTGTTTATTATATACCATTTGCAACACCCTAACGACAGGGTATAATGTGTACTGTATTACTATTATATAAGTGTAATTGTAACTAGACATATTATAAGGCAAGTGTATAACGAAATAAATACCCGTGTACAGAATTCGCAAATATTTCGCATGGATCGATGTAGCTTTTTTCGCATTATAGTTGTTTTATCAATGCTCAGCCGATTTCGATAAAATTTAATTGGGACCAATTTAGAAGTATACTCTTTCCAATAAAAAATAATTGTTGAAATCGGACTACTATAAAAAAGATACGCGTCGAATTGAGTACCTGCGGCCTTATTTTGTAAGCGCTCTGACGTTCGGCTTCGCTTTTTCTCCTGCTCGCGCCAGTTACTCACGCCGCGAGAGCGAGCGGGAGGAAAAGCGAAGCCGAACGTCAGAGCGCTTACAAAATAAGGCCCCTGCTCTAGTTCGTCGGTCAAAAAACCGGTATTCCGAGCCGCGAAAGCGCTCAGTTGTTACCATTCGAAGACTGACTATGCTGAACGTTGTTTAACTACGGTGATCGTTAAGTAACACCCAATAAAACAACGCCAAGAGCTAATTATTGAGCTTACTATACTATGGCAAGAAGTTTGAGGATATAGTTAGTAAATTCGCAAACTAAGCTGTGTGGTTAACCCTAGTGTCAGATTTGTTAAACCATTTGTGTTGTCATTTATTTTTCATATCTCGTGTGAATAATAACGACTTGTCCTATCTACCTTCTTCAGTAAAAGGCCTCTTCTTAGTTTGCGAATTCACGAGCGAACACTGAGCAGTAGTAAAATCTCTGCGTTTTTAGGGTTATCACGCAGCCTCATGAATACTAATCGTAGCCAGCTGAGAGCCACGGAGTTCTCCTTGTCTCTCTGTCTCCCTAAACAGTTGGGACAGCCATGAAACTGTGCCTAAGGAGTCGCTGCGGCGATAAAATTCGTGTACGCTTAGAGCACAGTAACTCTTATGTTAGTAAGTCGAGTTTACACAGAAGTAGACTCGCAAAAAAAAAAACCAAAAGCATCAATGACGTAAATAGAGATTTTCTCATCTCCTCCGGCCCTACTCACAGTACAGTCACAGTCATAGTCTCACAGTACTCACTCTAAAGGCCTCGCATCTCGAAGGCAAGACAAGCTAAATTTCCCTTTCTCAAAATAAAAAATATTTTCGTGCTCGTTACGCTTGTGCTAAATAAGATGTTTTTGTTTCCTCACTTCTCATATCAAATCAAACTTCCGTCTTTCAGGATAAACCGCCACCGCAACCGGTCCTTTAAAAGGTGGACCTTTTGTTTTTCATTCTAACCACTGCACTGTGACGCCCACTATAATTATTAACAAAAGGATACTGATAAATGAGATGCCATCAGTCTCCATTGTATATTTATATGATTTAGATGCTATACGGAGTTGACTTTCTGCGTATACTTAAGTTCGTATTGTGCTATAAGCTTTAGGTATGGTACTACAGTAGGTAAACCTAAGCACTTCTCGACAGTATTCCCTAGTCATAAGGTTTAATATTCCGAATGTCGCTTCAGAGGACATAGCCTGAGCTCTCGTGGACCACAACCAACTCAGACTTAGTGGAACTAAGAACAAAGATTTAAGTATCTTCTGTCACTTAGTTGTGCTTATCTGTACTTGTCAACATAATTCATATCTTAATGAGTCAACCGCTTGAAACTTACGGGAAAATTATTTTGTTGAAGCACCCTTGATAAAGTTGTCTCTTTGGAGTGAATTACCTGAAATGAAAGGAAAACATAATTTTAATGTTTGCGAATCTTGGCTTAAGAAAAAGTTATTCGTTTCAAGGAATATTTTAAGATTCTTAGAAATACTTAGACTATTTGCTGTCTCATTATAATTAAGTACTTTTTACAAGTAGATTTTGATGTCGCTCATTATTTTATTTATGACACGTACCTAATAAGTAAGTTTGTATTGCCTTTAGCCTTGGTTTTTAAGTCACTTGAGAGCCTCTGACATAGTTAAACCATAATTCGAGAACTCAGTCGAAGACTCTAATTTAATCTGATTTGGTTTATTTTCATCTTTGTTAGTATTTATCCGTAGGTATCTACCAACCACCTGCTGGACATAGGACAGTGACTTAGAATATTATTTATTTTAGTTTATTTTTACCATGCAACTGATTATGGTATACACAGCTGAACTTAGACCTCCCATAAAGATTTTCCATTATAGCGGTCGGTAATGGTTTGCATTCAGCGCATTCATTAATTATAATGTGCTATACAATTACTCTATATCTTTTAGGAGATAATTATGGATAAAATTATACATCGTGTTGGACGATTTGAGTGTAAAATGCTTTTATATCTCATAAAAATATTCATATTAAATTATACTATAAAAAATAAAATATACGCCTGAATCTAAATGAAAGTTGGCTCAGTTGACACAAGGATTAAGGCATTGAAACAATCGACATTCGCCGAAATTTCCAAAAGCCTTAGAAACTTCACTAAAAATGCTTCAAGTAAGGTCAGTGTGGGGAAGTCCGGCGGCATACTTTTCTAAAATTTAAGTTCAACTTAACTTAGATACGCTTTTTAAAGAAACTTGTGTAGTCGGTAAAGACTGGTAATATATTAATTTACCTATTATGGTCTAAAAATAAGATTTATTGCAATGATCTTTTGATTTATAGAATTTTTTTAAAAACTCTGTTTGTAGACGGACTTCTCGTGCAGTTTAGGGTAAGTTCGTCTAGCACAAATATAACCATAATTTGTGATACAATATGTATGAAAACAGTTTCTAACAGTGACGCAAAACTGGCTTTGAAATATGTGCTTTATGTCTTTAACCATAAGGTTTACATTTGAAAGATAATGATTTTATTTTAATTTAAGGCAAGTCGGATATTTTTGGAGACAGTGGTTAAAAACATTTCCTTAAAAATTGAAGCGATTTTTTTTGTAAATCAAAACACAAATTATGAAACATATATCTTTATTTCTAAGTAATAAATCCCCTTTAAATGGGCACTAAACATAAGATATATTAAACACTCGGTTTTATCGTGCGAAAATATGAAATTTAACCACTAAGTAAGTATTTATGCTAAACCTAATTAATAGTTTGCAGTGGACTACTATGTCTAAATAGGTAGTAGCCAGCAAGTAGTATAATAACATATATATTTAGACATAGTAGACCATATCGTATTCATTCATAAAATATGTGCTGCTGAAAAGGATGACAATATCTGCCATCAAGGCAAGACCGGCATATGACGGACTTTCCTTATTCATGCTAGACGGTCTTCCCAACTATTACATTTTTAGGTTAGAAATTTTATGTAGGTAATAATTACTAAATTCAAGCGTTAATAATGAATGCAACACCAGAAGTAGTTTTATAAATCATTAAAGAACTTACGTAATCACAGAAACTCCAATATCTCCTGTTATTTTCCACTTTTTCTTTTATTTTTGAAGAGACGGTACACTCCAACTTCAAGTACAAAAAGCGAATAAAAATGGCTGACGAATTTCTTTCAACATAATCATATTAGCGACATCTATGATTCTCAGTTCGAACTAGCTCCATAATAGGTACTGTTTTACCGATCGAGCCTTAGGGAACTAGTTATTCAAAATTGGAAGTTATTGCCGCTAGACGGACTTGCCGCCTAGACAGACTTCCCAAAACTGACCTTATTGGAGACAATTCATTAAAAAAAAAAAAATGATTATTTGGCCCAAAGTATTACAATTATTATACGTCGCTAGTACCTTGATGGTACTAGCGAAGTATACATACGTCAGTAGTACCATCAATGGAACTAATCAATGGTACTACTGACAGAAAACCATAGAGAGAAATTTCCTTTGGCACTACTAGTTGAGCCAAGCAGTAGAGCCACGGGGGATAGACGGACATGCAGCATTTGGATTACTTTTAGAGCTTCAAGGTTCTGTGGATGATCTAATTTCTTTTTATATAGTGGTAGTTTATATAGTTTTAGCTTAAGTCATCATTCATCATTATCAGCCTTAGGACGACCACTGCTGGACATAAGTCTCTCCTATGGATTTACAATAAGCCCGGTTGGAAGCAGCTTGCATCCTTATAGCATTTCCTGCATTTAGCTTAAGTAGTATTGTTTTTTGTTGTAGTTGATAAAAGCAATTGTTCTATTAAAAAAAAAACTTTACGATCTCAATAAAAATAAGACATGCTTCTAAAACTAAATTAAAGTTCGCTCAGTTGACACACGGAATAAGACATTACAATCCCAGATTTCGTCGAAATTCCCAGATGCTTCACTAAAATAGCTTCAAATATTGGAGACAATTAATTTTAAAGTGCGGAAGATCAGGGGCGGAAGGTGTCTTCAAGTTAGGTTATTTAATTATATTACGGGGGCGATACCGATCTCCTAATTAATTCGGGCTTCTCTGTGAAATTCCATTTAGACTCTATCTGTTCTTGCTAAATGAGCAGTTGTAGGTTTTCTAGCTATTTTTACCGATAGTACGACTAAGTGTATATATGGTGCACAAAACAGACAGGCAGACAAAACTCTTTATTGATAACTACAAATTAAAAATTAAACACTATTTACGAATATATGACAAAATTATGATTATAAAATGGCGGCCTTATCACCCATGGCGATGATCGACACTCGTTGATTGCCTGTGATTGGCAAGGTAATTGTCACGATCATTGTGCAAGCATCCACACGATCGTCCGTGTTCATTTATTGAGCGGCAAGCCTTCAAGATGGACGTAGAGGTTATAGCTGCAGCTACCATTAATTTAATTTCCATATACAATCATTTTATCAATGTAGTTGAACGAAAAGTTGTGAAAAAAATTGGAAGAAGAGAAGATGGTGGTGCTTGAGCATTCATCGTAATAGTAAAAGTAAATAGTAGTATAATAAAAAACGACGCGACGGACGTACGCATGGCTCCGCTGTCCTCCGGTGAATGAATGATCGGCGATCGTGTGGCCACGCGCTTCCCAACTACACGCGATTCCCTTTGATGCGGGTCCGAAAAACCGACAAGTCACCGATCGCCACGATCACGACGACGACTATGGACGATCATGGCCGACTACAGGCGAGTAGCCCTTCTACACGATCGTGCTCGCGTGTAATCGTCTATGATCGCCGATTGTGAAGAAGCGCCATTACAGGTGTATGTAGAAATCACCGAAGCTAAGCAACGCTCAGCACGATCAGTTTTCGCGGGTGGTATTTGCAACTGAGCGCTGCCGTGGCTTGGAAGATTCTTTAAATTATGAGTTCAGGTGGCTTTTTTATTATTGAATTTATTGGGGACTTTCGTATACTAGAACCTGATCTACATTTCAGGCGGCTTAAGTAACGTTGATTAGTCTTTAAATAACATCAAATGCAGTCACTAAATATGTCCCTTTCTTTGTTTGTTAGCTTGGTATGGGATTTGGTTTGTATATTAACGAAATATGCTATAATATTTTTGTGGCTTCATGCAATATTGTCAGTTTTTAGGGTTCCGTACCTCAAACGGAAACAACGGAACCCTTATAGGATCACTTTGTTGTCCGTCTGTCCGTCTGTGCGTATGTCAAGACTCTTTATCTCGGGAACGCGTAAAGATATCGAGTTGAAATTTAAACTGTATACGTATATTTATGATCTCTTGCAGTTGCGTAAAGGAAAAACTTCTCAGTTATCGTTTGAAAAAGTTAGAGCCGTTTATGTCGTAAAAAACCGCATATTTCGACACTCACAAAAATCAAAACCTACCGGGTACTTCCCATTGACATAGAACTATGAAATTTGGCGAGAAGCATTGTCTCAGAGTACACATATAGGAATAAATCTGAAAACTGTACATTTTTATTTAAATCACAAAAAATAGGGCCTCAAAATTCACAAAGAATGGGTTCAAAATTCAAAGTGAGTAAATCGTATCATGTAAGGTATCATACAAAAGAACTTCATTAGCACATGCTAAAACAGGTTTTTAATTATTTTAAGAACGTCCGGTTTTTTTTCATTTCCATCATGCCGGGGCCATTTATTGGACGGTAACTTGCGTCCAAGCTTGGCTATGAATTAAATAACCAACCAGAGTCAATTATTATTGTTCGGATTGCCAACAATATAAGTGCAAGATCGAATACATTGGCGTTTTGGAACCAAGACAAATTTTTTTAACCAACATAGCCAATGTGTGGCCACGGCATTAGAAGCACCTTTCAAAAATGTAACGGTAACTATTCACTCACAACTAAAGATAAAGTTTAACTTAAACTAAAGATTCAAATGTCACGTGAGTTCACTAAATAATGGGAATAAAATCAAAATACGGTATCTGATTTACCCAAACTACCGTAAACAACTCACAGGTTCAGAACAGAATCGAAACTCCTACAAAAGTTCAAGTCAATCAATATTAATTCGACAAGACCGAGTTGCGCCGACAAGCCTCCAGAGTTAACCAAATGTCGCTATTTCCATCGAATCCTCTTATCTGCGACGCCCACTCCTTGTCAGGTCCCCGTGTCAAGTATTCTGTGGTCATGATCATGATTAACTAGATTGAGGTAGAAGGTAGGGTTTCTGGAAAGACACCTATTGTGCCACGTGCTGTACCTTTTGTGCCTATCGTTTTACCTGCGAGAATGAAGTAACTTTATACGAGCTACAGAGTAGTGTGTGAGATAGTTATTTTTTCATCACATCGATTCGAAAAGGACTACTTGGTTCGCCTTTAAGTGCGCCCAAAGTAGGTGTTTTCTATAAGGAACTTTATAAGTGCGCCGGAATTATCTTTGCCGCGCACTTTTTGAATTTGGAACAAATAAATGCGACGGATGAACTTTGCCGCGCACTTTTTGAATTTGGAACAAATAAATGCGACGGATGAACTTTGCCGCGCACTTTTTGAATTTGGAACAAATAAGTGCGACGGAATGATCTTTGAATTTGGAAGTATTTGTAATGTTAGTGTTCAGCGCCAAGAAAATGAATGTAAATATACTTAAGTTATTATTTGTTTTATTATTAGATACCATTTAATTTCAATTTAGTTGTTACTCTACGTTTTATTAAATAATAATAAATATGAGGCGCATTTTATTTTCTGATCGAGGTGATGAAAAGTAGAGTGTACCACTCGGGCGCAAAATATATTTTTGGCTCGGGCGACGTACTTTGAATCTCTCGCTACGTTCAGGATTCTACTAAAGAATCCCTCACTTTGCTCTGGATTCAAAAAAGAGCCCTCGCCGTAAAAATATTATTTTCCTCCCTTATGATACAATCTACTATTTACCTACAATAAATAGCATGACCGACTTCACCCGTGTACAGAATTCGCGAATATTTCGCACGGATCGATGTAACATTTTTCACATTACTGTTGAAAATGGCTCAGCCGATTTCAGTGAAATTTAAATGGGACCAATTTCAAAGTATACTCTTTCCAATAAAAATGAATACCTAATCTAAACCGTCCTGTTTACATAATACAAAACAAAAAAATACGCTTCGAATTGAGTTTCGTCGGTAAAGAACGGTCAAGTACCTATAAGATATAGACATTTCGATCTAATAGAAACTATTTATCAATATACAGAGTTAGTCATCATATACCTACCTACACTAAGCCAAGAGGAGGGGTTTAAGACCATTATTATTAATAACTTTTACGACGGGACTGGCCCAGTATTCCAGAAAAAAACAGGTCTCATACAAATTCGCAACTAAAAATTGACAATTTATTATTATTTATTAAACCTAACCCTTAGTTTTAGTATATTATCCTACGCAATCTTATGCAAATAAACGTGTAGAGAATCTTATTGAAAAGTAGTAGTTAGTAGTAGTGGTGTTGATTGAAAAAATCGTGATCGAACTAACAAACGACCCTTCAAAATGTAATGCATGTCTTACGGCCAAGAACAAAACGGAGCAGCTCCGTTGTTAGTATAAAATATCATACTAAAAACATTTTCATTTAAAACTAGCTTTTGCCCGAGGCTCCGCCCGCGTGGAATTTTGACTTTTGTGCTATCCCACAGGAACCTTCTATGTTTTAGGGATAAAAAGTAGCCTATGTCACTTTCCGACCCTTGATCTCCAAAAATCAAGTCAATTCGTTGCTCCGTTGCTGCGTGAAAGAGGAACAAACCAACAAACTTTTCGGATTTATAATATTAGTAATCAATCAATCAATCAATCAAATTGTTTATTTGCTGAGAATATATGTAAAATACAAGTCAGAATTGGTTACATAGTCTTATATTTACATTGTATTCAGTCTGCAAGCAGACGTGCAAATATTTATTTATTTATTACATTAATTTCTTGTATAGGTGCATCAGTATAATGTATAAGTTATTAACATTATTATATTCCTTAATACTATAGAAGCAATTCGTTACAAGCCAGTCGGTTAGTGTTTTCTTAAATTTATTCCCGTTCAATATTTTGATTTCATTAGGTACATTATTATATATCATTATGCACATGTTATAAACATTTCTTTTGTAAATGTCTTTTCTGGCAGGAGGTTGATATAATAGGTTTGTGAACTTAGCTCTTTTTTGACGTGTTATGATGTCATTACGTTTATTGAAATATTCGGGGTGTTCTTTGGTGAAAATACACATGGCTTTAATATACATGCACGGTAAAGGGAGTAAGTTGCATTTTTTGAAGAGTTGCATTTTTTTTTTACATAATTAAGTGTGCCAAAACAGACCCTAGTTACAAAGCAAAAAGAATAGCAACTAAAAACAAAACTTTACATAAGACACGCACACAACACAACTACCAAACGATCCAATTAATATTACAAGAAAACCTTTATCCACGTTGTAGGCGCCACTGTGATTACGAACGTGATTGTTAAGATAAGATAGTAGAATTAGAATATTTTATTGACCTTATAACTACGTGTGATACATAGTATAGTATAGTCTAGTATGGTGTGGTATGGTATGGTATACTGTAATTTACTGTACTAGCCTTTTTATTAGTCCACTGCAGGACGTAGGCCTACCCACGAAGGATGATTGGGCCATATTCACTACGCTGGCCCAGTGCGGGTTGGTGGATTCACATACGCCATCGAATTTCTTTTACGGACGTATGCAGGTTGCCTCACGATGTTTTCCTTCACCGAAAAGCCAGAGGTGTGGTATGGTATGATGTTGCCAAAAAATATCAGAGATGTAGAGCTTAAAAATGTAGAGCTTAGTTTCTAACTCTATGCCCTAAGTTGATAAACTCTATACTTTACTCAAAATATGTGGCACGCAACACACACGTTTTCGCACGGATCACCTTTCTGATCTGAGATTGTATTTTGAATCTATTTGATTTTTCACTTCATTAAAACTCGCGTGAGAATTCATTATACTACATAAGTGACATTGTGGTCGAAGATGAAACACGCAGCAGGGAATACGCGCGCTCCCGTCGACTTCCGTACGCGTGCGCCAGTCAACGGGAGCGCGCGTATTCCCTGACGAAGGAGTACTAATTACTCTGAAACCGGTCGGGTTCCCAGCGGCCCGGCCGCGATATTACGTGAGCAAAAACCGGTCTTTTATTTAGTATATTTGATTTTTTATTTAAAATATTATCTCTAGCAAATGATAAATACCACCAAGAGAAATTTCAACCGAAATTAATATTTAATTTTGCGTCACCTTTACTAACCTAATGTCCTTTAACCGGCCTACATAAGTTCCCATTCCACCAACGAGCCGGCCATTTACAATCCGTTTCTAAATTCACCTGATATTACAATTAGCGTGAACTACTTGGCAAATTAATTTGAGAGCTTTGAATCAATGAGGCGTGTGAGCTAACAAACCGTCGTTGGCGGAACGTCGGTATAAACAGTATGGAATCTTACTACTTTATCATTATTTCCCGTTAAATAACTAAACATATAGCTGATTTAACATAATTTAATTTTTTTTATATTTGATAATGACAATACTACACTACTACTACATATAAAGCAATTGGATATATTTGATAATGACAATACTACACTACTACTACATATAAAGCAATTGGATTATCCACAGACCCTTGAAGGTCTAAAGATAATCAGTGCTCAAGCCCACTGCCGGTTGGCAGCGTGCCCATAAAAATAATCAACTGATTTCGCGGAACTTTTGTGACTTGTGACATAACTTGACTTTTCTGTCGACGTAAAATTCAATGTAATAAATTGATTGATTAAAACTTCACACTAGATTACAATGTATCACATTTCGCACATTTCTGATTCATACCGCCAAGGAATCGAACAGTCTTCCTGTTTCCTAAGAAATATAATCTAAAGCTTTTAAAGGTCAGGGTGAATAGGTATCTTCTAAGTCTGCGTGCTTCATCTTCGACCTCAACGTCGCTTACCATCAGGCGAGTTGGTGGTCAAGCGCGGACATATTCGCGTTAAAAAAATATACCTACCTAATAAATAAATGTAAGTTATTTTGAATTAGTCCATCTTTTGCCTTTTTAATTTGACAATTTTAATTCACTTCTAAACGAGTAACGGATTCAATACTCCAAAGTAACTGTGTATTCATTAATAAGGGAGTTAATATGTCCTTAAAGAGAGGTTTCTAAATATTCAACAAGTGTCGAATTTATTTACCTTCGCTCGTCTTTCACACATAATTCAGCTTAAACTCCACTCAAAGGAAGTAGAAATGTCTTTCAATGAGTTGAAAATTAGTACTTAATTATACTCTATAAAATTTAACTTGATCTCTGCGACAGTGACATTGACATAGAAGATTGACATTTTTAGAGTTGAGATAGTGGTGGAAAAAATCGATTTTCAAACAATGTTGTAATGAAATCGAATGAGTAATTGAAGGTGAGAAATTTTATATTATTTACGTCTTACTATTATTTAAGATCAAGTATGTACACATGTAAATAATGTTATGATGTTAATTAAATACTCATAATAATGTAACGATAGTATTTATCGACGTTTTTCACTATTATGGATGCTAACGTAACATATAATTGGGTTTAATTTAATTACACATGTAAGAAATGTTTTGATATTAAAATATACAATAAAATTAATATTAAATTAAGTTTTATTTAAAATATCGTTAGTATAAACTACCGATATTTTAAATAAAACTCTGTGGGCACGATCATTCGTCGCCCATCACTAATGGCATGCCCATAAAGTATGACATTGACAGGTACTGTCTGTACTATTAAGACATTCAGGACTTCATAGGCATGAATTTTCTGACAGCTGTCGCAGAGATCAAGTTGAATTTTATAGAGTATAAATTAGTTATTAAGTAAAGCACAACAATCCATACTGTCTTAGCTATAGCTCTGTGACTTTAAATAAATCGAATGGAATTGAGAGGTGCGGGTTCGGGGATGTTGCCTAATGCCGGAGGATTCGTTTGTGAATGTTCGCATTAATTTAGCCAAGTCGACGCGATGATAGTGGGGCTTTGTCGGATGATTCGCTATTTACTTTAGAACTGATGCTTTGGATAATAATTGGGTATGATAATTGATTATTTCTTAAGTTGAAATACAAAGTAACGTTATGACAAGTGAATTTCAGGAATTTAAACAAATGTGTTAATCCAGCACTATGAAAATTTCAACTATTTGACCAACCATATTCACAAAAATAATATACATACTTACTTCTGTACATTTTGTAGAGTGTTTTGGTCCCGAAGCAAAAATTGTTCATAATAATAGTATATTTTATAACTCTGAAATTTTTACAGTTTGGTAGTGGTGTTGTTGGATTTTTAGCCAAGTCGACGCGATGATAGTGGAGCTTTGTCGGATGATTCTGTATTTACTTTACAAGTATCACCATAGAAAATTGATGAGATCAAACTAAATACTTACTTACTACTAATACTTAATAATGAATCCTCACGCTAGTTTTAATGAAGATCAAACTAATATTATAAATCCGAAAAGTTTGTTAGTTTGTTCCTCTTTCACGCTGCAACGGAGCAACGGATCGATTTGATTTTTGGCATGGGCATAGTCTGAAAGACGGGAAATGACATAGGCTACTTTTTATCCCGGAAATAGGTTCCCTTAGGATAGCACAAAAATAAAAAATATTACGCAGGCGAAGCTGCGAGCAAAAGCTAGTATTTCATAAGTTAAAAATACTAGGTAATTTTGACAAGTGAATTTTAATAAGTAAATTTACATAGACATTTCTAAGAACAACTCTTACTATGAGACCAACCTTGATTACGAAAATAATATTTCCCCTATTAATTTTTTTGTTTTCAATATATTTTAAGATAATAATATGCTATTTTAACCTTAATAATTTCAGTCAGGACCAGAAAATAACAATTTATACAAAAAATATTTATAGAACATCTCAAATGTTTAAGCGTATTCAACATACCATATCAAAGTATGAACTCCAAAACACAATTCGCCTTGGTATGGTAAATTATACGCGAAGAATGCAAATTTGGCTCTTAAATAAGAATGATGTCACCATAATTTGACTGACGAGGAACGACCGCATCCGCAGCGAAAAGCTTCATAAAAATAGCACTTTTACACCTGCTATCACGAATAAAACCTGTTCACCTCTCGCCTTACAAATGACGTTGTTGTTTATGAAATATTTTTAATAAAACTGTCGTCTTTGCTCTACCATTTTGCAATAAAAGTGACATAAAAATCTCATTTGCGTTGTATTATTATTAAACGCAGTTGCGTCTGTAACCGTCAAGAAAAGAATGAGGAATAAAATACTGGTAGCTCCGACCTATTGCTTTTTTATAAGATTTTTTGTGGTCCTTCTTGCTTTAAAAGTTAATTACGCGTTCTACGCTTTGTCTAAGTTCATGTCGTGTTAATGTTTTATTTTTTGCTGTTACGGACCTTAATTAATTAGCTAGTGTAAAGGAAAAACTATTAAGACAAGTACCGCCTAATTAATTTAGTGGTTTAATTTAACTAAAACCGTGGAAGTGATCCTCGTTGGCAGTGTCCTCGAAAAAGGTGAATGCGGGTAACTTGAAATAGGAACTGGGTCTTAAATGAGGTTATCAGATTACATTGTTAGGCTAGTTTGGGTGGGTGACAGATCTTGTCTTGTTATCTTTGGGCCTTAAGGATACATGAGGGTTTTCTTAAAATCATACCTGCATAGAGAACCCGATCGTTTATTTTTTCGGTGTTTTTGCCATATCGTAGTGTAGTAGTATGGTATATAAAGAGCTATTCCTAATCCATTAGCATCTTTTTTGGGGCTTATTCTGTACATCATAACTAACAACTTTTGTTCTGCGACTTTTGTCAAAAAACAGCTGTTTCATACATTTTGTCGACGGTGAACTATGGAACAAAAATTTTTTTTTGAGATTTGATAAAAGCCGTTGAAAAAGGTTGTTAGTTTTGATGTACAGAATAAGCCCCTAAAAATATGTTAATTGATTACCAATAATGTGTGTCATTAGTGGTGTTATTCGTACAATATACTGTAACGCAGTAGGCGCACGCCCGTTGTAGGTATGCAGTAACTATGATGTAATCTGCGATGTTTACGTGATCACGCTTCTGGGGTGCTCTATTGTTTGCGTTTTTTTGGTGCCTTTTGTTTCCCGGTCTTTTGTATTCGGTTTTATGGTTTTGTTTGTGTGTATTTGAGAATTATAGGGAAGTTTCGAACTTTCATCTTGTTTACTTTGTCAAACACAATGGCACCGATATTTTCAGAACTTTTCAACCTGCTACTCTGTTAACAATAGCGTTTATTAGATCGAGTAATGTCGTGACTCGTCTAGTAAATTCGAATCTGTAATGATAGATATAACTACGCCGGCTGACCCCTGGGGACTCAGTTATTCGTTTACCATCGAAGCGATAACATCTCGTGTTCAAGTGCAGTACCAGTGATTGTGAAGTGACTAGTTTGTGTGAATATCAGTACCAGTGTGAAGTGTTTGTGCGAACCGTTGTGTCGTGTATATCGTGATTTTGTGCAATAAAGTGCAAAGTGAACAATCGGCGTTTTAACTGATTATCCAAGAACCGATCTCGTAACAATACCCTGTATATTGTACGAATAACACCACCCAGAGAAGCTGACAGATCTGTGGAGTTTGTTCGAATTTATTGATAAATATTCAGACACGTTGTATTTGGGCAAAAAAGTGAACACAACAAGTGGTGGCATTTACAAGTGATCGCTACCGTGGATCGGATGTCACGTTAAATTGTAGGTCCCGGTTGTTTTAACCTTGTAGCCATGTCAGAGGCCTTCAGGCGGCTTAAAAGCTATGACACCAGGGCTAGCCACCCGGCTTATTTGAACTTACTTAGGTACTTACTAATAAAAGTTGGTGGTAAAGCCCGGACTGAATCCCATTAAAAAAACTCTATGTCTAGCAGTTGACATCTAATGGCTGAATCTAAGACGACCTCGCATTTTAAAGAAAATGCTATATCACCGCGTGGTGCCTATTACTACTATTCAATTAACAAACAAACTTCCAGCTAACTATCGCAAACTTGGGCCGCACAAAAGCAACAGTAAATCATCCATTGATTTATATTCTCGATAAATTTTCGCTTCGCAACTATTCATAACTAACGTTATGCAAAACTGTCTAGTTTCGTTGTAAACTCGATAAGTTATTTGTTGTGTTGTGAAAAGGGCCTCTCAGTTTAAAATTATGATCACTTGGCGCTGGTTTACTATACTTATTACTTACGTTTGATGATGGAATCACCAACGAACTTTTTTTCTGTTTTGACAAAAGTCGCAGAACAAAAGTTGTTAGTTTTTGACCGACGAACCGTCGGGGGAGGTATACAGTTCGATGCGTATATATATTTTTTTTATGTATAACCATGCATAACTTTTTTCGTAGTAGTCCGATTTCTAAAATTATTTTTTTATTGGAAAGAATATACTTTGGAATCGGTCCCATTAAAATTTTATCGAAAATGACTGAGCCATTTTTGACAAATCAACAATAATGTGAAAAATGTTACACGTGCATAATATTTGCGTTCTAGCGATGTGCCCCAGCTTCGCACAGGTGTATTATACATATAAACATTTATCTTGAATTACTCTATCTATTAAATCAAACTGCATCAAAATCCGTTGCGTAGTTTTAAAGATATAAGCATACAAGGGGGCAGACATGGGAAAGTGACTTTGTTTTAGACCATGTAATGATTCTATACACGGGTGAAGTCGGTCATGCTATTTTTTGTAAAAAAATATTATGATATACAGAATAAGCCCCTAAAAGCAAGCTAATTGATTAGAAATAACCCTGTATAAATACAATTAAATAATGTATCACCTCTACGCATATTTTGACAAGATCATTCATGCAGTGTAAATGTTTCTTGATATCTTGTCGCCAGTCAGCTGGCGCCTCTCCAAAGCTGTCAGCCGCTATTGAAAATCAAAGAAATGGATGGATGTCGATTTATCTTTCCTATTGTGAAAAATTTTCAAGTCTGCGGAGAGAAAAATCGAAACTATGAGTCTAGATTTGTCGAAGTGTCAATATGGGTTTCGAGCTGAGAACGTACATTTGTCACATATTTCTTAACTTTTATCATAAAAAATATTCATTTTAACTACCAGATACAAGTAAAATTTTTGGTGTATTAATATACTGTTTCTCTAAAAATCAAAATTGGCTGCTAAATATATTTTTACTTTATAGTAATTTCAGTGGGCTTGAACACTTGGATTATCTTTATACCTTCAAGGGTCTGTGGATGATCCAATTGCTTTCTATGTAGTAGTAGTGTAGTATTGTCATTTAAAAAAATATATATATATATTTCACATTATGTAGAGCTAATCTAGGTATAGCTCGCAAATGATGAATTTTAAACTGATTAGCTCGATAATTATAACCAACACCTATATATCAACGATGCCCGGTTTAATACCTATCTAAAAACACAACTTTCATATTCAATTAATATGACTCTTACAGCGCATCACGTCTCATCTAAGCTACTCCGTATTTCAAGCAAACTTACACGACTTTTCTACAAAACCTCATATATAAACTACGACAAATCCCTAACCGTTTCACCCTAATCCACAAAACCTAACTTCGCTGCCGCTCAGCCTAAATCCAAATCAATGCCATCGGATCTCGATTTCTATTCAGCAGAGACGACGGAGCGAACGACTGGAGAAAACACTGTAGACTGTGGAGGCATAGGAATACGGGACAAGCACTTGTATGGAACTGACTCTTTGTGGAATAAAGCCTAGCAACAGTCGACCTATAACACGATCATGTCTTCAACACGTTTGAACCAGATTCTAAAGTCATTTTAGAGCAGAGGAATAGAATATGTTGTTTGTTTGTGCCTTGTTATTATATATTTATTTAGATTATTTTAGCATTTTATTTCGACATGTATGTACGCTTGCGTGGCACTATTATAAGCATACTAGTTTTTACCCGCGGCTTCGCCCGCATGATATTTGATTTTTGACGCAATATCATTATAATTAATTATAGCCTATGTGTTATTCTGATATATAAGCTAAATTATTGCAAAGTTTTATCTCAATCCGTTTAGTTGTTTTTGCGTGAAAGAGTAACAAACATCCATGCATCCATCCATCCATCCATCCTCACAAACTTTCGCGTTTATAATATTAGTAGGAAGTAGGATTCTATCAACAAGCAAAAAACCGACGCGGAGACGGATATATATACACAGGCTATAAATTATAATGATATTGCGTCAAAAATCATAATATCATGCGGGCGAAGCCGCGGGTAAAAACTAGTAATAAAATAAAGCCACAAACTCACTTTCGGATTTACAATATTAACAAGAAAATACTTAAAATTCTAAGTATTTCACTGTGAAAACTCCAGATACTACTGAACAAATTTTATCAAAGCTTTTTTATAAATTAAAAAGCATAACGCTTTTTTCGATTCAGCTTTCAAGGGCTGCATTTTACAAAACACGTGCTTTCTAAACTGGACTTAGAATCTCAGATGAAGCCGGCCAGGTGAATAATGCATGCTGCATCTCTATTGTAGACTCAAGTCAAGTTCCCTGAGCACTTAGTGTTGGATAAGTGACAGTAGGAGTTTGAATTTTGCAAAGGATTTGCGACGGACAAAGTCGTGTCTTATATTGGCTCGGCGAGATATTTACATTTGGATTTGAAGTTATCGTGTGTGAAATGCGATGTTATGCTTTGAAGAATATGCTAACTTTGAGATAGGTATCGTTCCATTGATGTTTTTATTGAATGTAAAAAAATAAATAAATATTTTTTTCGTAAATGTCAAGTGCTATAAAGTTGTGAAATTCTTAAAATAAATGAAGAATGACATTATTTTGTCTTACAGATTGGTGTAATAAAATAGATTTATTATATACTATGGGACTAATCGCGCACTAAAATTACGAGATAAATAAATACCTCATCATCCCGACATTTCGACCGAGTTGCCGTCACGGGTAGACTCAACCCGTGACCACAGTCGATGCAACTCGGCTTATTGATTAGTCGCGTAGTATATAATAATAATGTGTTCAAATCGCGAAAGTCAATAAATAGATTTATTAAGATAAATGAAACAGATTTTATCAAAAGTATTTCTACGCTGCTACTGGATACAACTCTCTCACTCTGTATTTCGTATTCCGCTCATCTTGCTTCATTCTCCAATTGTCCATGTCAATATCCTTTAACACCAACTCCAATCGAATTAAAAATTTATATTAATATTTTAATTCTTTTAAGTTTTAAAAATAAATTGTACAAACATTAAAAATCACATTCTAGTTTTCTGACGTACCTACATATTGTATTATTCGTGCATTTTTCTCTGAACAGCGTAATGCAATAATGCCAACAAATGCGAATGCATTTCAACAACGCCATGACAAAGCCAGCCTAGTTATTGGTTCTATTTTAACTCCTTTCAACACCGGAAATTGACTGGGGAGCTAGTTATGAATAATGGAAATATAATAAAACCGACTGCATAATGGTATGTATGTGGCTTAAAATGTTGCGAAAGTTATTTTAAAAGTGCGCCTAATGCCATGAAAAAAAAACAGATTTCACCCGCACTTCTTGCAACGCCCGCTATCATCTATGCTGCTTTGTTTATAGTTGAAAAATTGAAAATCGCATGACACAGTTTATGAAGATGTTGGCTTTGAGCTCCAGCTTATATTTTTAGGTGGGATTTTTTTATTTATTCAAAATTTAAGCATGTAATAAAAATACTAACTGATTACTCGACTAGAACATTAGTCTGGCTACGTAATTCGTCAAAAATAATGTGGTGAGTCGCTGATAATTTCGAGCATTTGAAATAAAAGGTTTTTTTATGATGCGAAGTTTTTATTTTTTTCTTAAGTAAACATATTATTTTACGCGATTACTCTGCTACTATAGGTTTTTTTCCTTTCCTATAGTATTTTTTTAATATGGATATTTATATTCGTTACCTTTACACCACGTTTTTAAAAATACACCTTTTGCTTGATTTTAGCATTAGGCTGCCCCTTAATGGATACCGCTTGATACTATACTATGATTGTCTTTTAGTTATTTAGAATTTGCATCGCTTACATACCCTTCTTTTTTTGTTTAGTCTTTTATAAAAAAAAGTGTCTTGATTTGGAAATAAATATCACTATTTACTATAATACATTTTTAATTCCGAATCGAATTTCAATCGTAGAATTGATTAAGTTATTTTTTTTTGAAATCCGAATCAGAAAGGTAGAGACTCTTTCAGACCTTAATAATTTTTTCTTCATACAGTTGTCATAAAATTAATGTGGATGAATAAATTGTCTTTTTTGATAAGCTTGCTACATAGCTATTGATTGATGAATCATCATCTCGTAAAGTAAGAATCCTATTGCTGCAGCTGCTCTAAAGATGCCCTTTCATAGTATTTCGTGACTTTGTATACCTACAATGTGTTTGTCTACCGGTGTCGGAGCCTTAAGCGGTGACATCTATGGCAAATGTTGAACAACTTTTACTATGTTGTTTTTAAACTTTCGCGATTTGAACACATTATTATTAACGAGTTGCATCGACCGTGGTCACGGTTGAGCCTACCCGTGACCACGGTCGATGCAACTCGGCCGAAACGTCGGGATGAGGAGGTATTTATTTATCTCGTAATTTTAGTGCGCGATTAGTCCCGTAGTATATAATAACTTTTACTATGAGACCAACTCTGAAAACATAAAAAATTGCTGTTCCATACGATTTTTAGGGTTCCGTACCTCAAAAGGAAAAAACGGAACCCTTATAGGATCACTTTGTTGTCCGTCTGTCCGTCTGTGTGTATGTCAAGACTCTTTATCTCGAGAACTCGTAAAGATATCAAGTTGAAATTTAAACTGTATACGTATATCTATGATCTTTTGCAGTTGTGTAAAAGAAAAACTTCTCAGTTATCATTTAAAAAAGTAAGAGCCGTTTATGTCGTAAAAACCGCATATTTTGCACTCGCAAAAATCAAAACCTACAGGTTACTTCCCGTTGACGTAGAACTATGAAACTTGGCGAAAAGCATTGTCTCAGAGTACACATATAGGAATAAATCTGAAAACTGTAAATTTTTATTTAAATCACAAAAAATAAGGCTTCAAAGGGTTCAAAATTCAAAGTGAGTAAATCGTTTCATGTAAGGTATAAAATAAATTCATTAGTACATGCTAAAACAGGTTTTTAATTATTTTAACAACTTGTTTGTACGGATCCCTCGATGTGCGAGCCTGACTCGCACTTGTCCGGTTTTTTATAAGACTTTCGACAAAAAGTATGGAATAGCTGTTTTTTTTGCGTTTTCAGCGTTGATCCCACACTAAAAGTTATTCAAAATTTGCCATAGATGTCACCGCTTAAGGCTCCGACACCGGTAGACAAACACATTGTATACGTTTACATTGCACACTGCACATACTATGAATACCAAATTCTCCGAAATATGTGAATATGCTTTCATGTTTCAGGTGTATTAGACCAGGTCGCGTAAATCACGGTACCGGTGATTTTGAAGGGGTAAAATAGGGCAGAGTTTACACACTATGTTCGAGCGAACATCCGGCCCCGCCGGATATCCTATTTCATTAATTACATAGCCGTATCCAGTCATTTTATTGGCCTTTATTGAGTTACTTATTTGGCAAGTTCTAAATTGCACATTGTCGTAATCTAAGTAATTTAGGAAATTATAGAATTGTTTAGTTTTAGTTTGTAATTGCAAAGTGTTTATCTACTCTTGAACAATTTGAAAATGTTTACATCGAAGCTCTCTGTTTGTTTTGCGCGTTACTATGTAAGAATCATAATTATCGTCAACATCAACTTTTCTCTTTATCCCTCTCCTGGGCTAATCTAGCCTACTTTGCTTAGATAGATAGAGAAACGCTTTATTGCACACCAAGAAATAACCATAATAAGAAGAAATAAAGATACGAAAACAGTGTAACAAAGGGCGGCCTTATCGCTAATAGCGATCTCTGCCAGGCAACCTTAGGATGGAGAGAATAGATAGAGTATAAATAATGGACGGGGTGCGCATTAAATAAAAAAATATATATTTATACACTTAGGTGCTTATTGCTTAGGTGCTTGGGTAAAGTAAGTGTGCAAAGGTAAAATTAGTATCATGTTTATGTTCCAAATTCATACAAATGGCGTGGTTGTTAACAGATTTGGATGTATTTTGAGTCGTCAGTTAATTTAACATGACAGTTACATCGACCGAGTTCAATAAATACAACAATGTAGAGCAAAAATAACTGAATAGCAGACCCAGAAAAATTACTCAAAAAACGGTATTACTATTAGGTACATAAAACATAACGACTCTACAAACACTACTTTTGTACTTTACTTAAACAGACATGAGTGAATCCCGTGAAATCAAACAAAATCCCTAATGTCCGGAAAGTTTGCAAGAATCACTTTTACTCATTCTTTGTAGGGAAAGACTGCAGGTTTTTCCAGAGAGGGATTTGCGCCGACTACGCCTCGGGCACGGCGAGATCAAAGCAGTTGCAACCACTACGTAATAGCTTTGCTACATTTCAACTGGCTATTTTACGTACTCGTATACTACCTATTAGTAGGTATAGCTTGTTTCACAAGACGTCCTTAAACAAAGCAGCAAAATAAATAAAACAAGGTGAGATGTAAAATTATTAATTGTAGAGAAGTTTATTGTCAATAATATGTTTCTAATAGACACTCAAGCTATGGTAGCGTAGGAGGAGAAAACTTAATTCAAAATCGCGACGTTTTGGGTTCCACCCCAGTCCTGTACCAATGAGTCTATACAATACAATAAGAAGAACATACCTACATATTTATTCACTTCATTGGTTTTTGGGCGAAGAAAAACATCTTGAGATAACCTACACATGCACACGTCACTAAATGACATTCAATTGAATTCAATAAATCCAATAGTAGATATGGCATAACGTATCCATGGAAATCGCTCAATTGAAAAGTAGACTTACGTTCAGTAAAGGGCTGGTACAGTACAGATACGCAATTTTATATATATCTATTTTGACATAGTATCAATTATAGTCGGTTTAAGCCAAGTACAACACATTTGCTGAGTCGGAAAGCAATCCACCACAAATAACGCAAAAGTGCGATATCTACAGTTGATTTAATTTCATCCCAAAGCCTACTTTGCTTGAAAAAGTATTGATAATCTAGACCCTCATTAGGCAGCTTAATTGAATTTATAATTTGAGGTAATTACCCTCCGCCTGTGAGTCTGTACGGTCCAGGTAAATATTTAAAGGGATACTAGTTGAAATATTCAACGGGTAAATGCGGGTGGATGAGAACTAAACACTAAACAGGTTTAAGTTACGTTTATGCCGAGCATTAGTTATGTATGCGTACAAATCTTTGGTTCGTGTCGGATGCTGGAAGGGTATGTAAGGGTGTCTCTACATTGGCGTTTATTTTTCAGCACGTTATCGTCATTCACGTCATTTATATTTGTTGTCGAACATAATATGTGTGTTTGTAACTTCGCAGCACTTTATTGTCGTCACTATAACTACATAGTATAAATCAAAGCCGCTATTTTTGTGTGTCTGTCTGTGTATCTTATATCTTACAAGCTAGACAACAGATTGCAATGCAGTTTTCACTATTTTTTAG
Source organism: Hypomecis punctinalis (assembly GCA_949316475.1). Taxonomy (NCBI): domain Eukaryota; kingdom Metazoa; phylum Arthropoda; class Insecta; order Lepidoptera; family Geometridae; genus Hypomecis; species Hypomecis punctinalis. The sequence continues at coordinate 16,828,738 of OX438815.1, read as the reverse complement.
AGTATTTCTTCTGAAACTTTTATAGCTATAATTCATCCATAACCGGGCGAAGCCAGGACGGGCAACTAGTACATAATAAGTTTAATTGATAAGCTGAATACCGGATATCCGTTTCATCTCTATTTTGTAGCACTTTATTGCCGTAAATAATATTATGCACAATTTAGTCGTCATAAAAATGTTTTAAAGCAACACAAGTTCTTTGTTCGTCAGTTCCTATTTGTGCATGGTTGCCTGGAAGAAATCACCATGTGTGATAAGGCCGCCACTTTATATCTAATTGTGGTGGTAAAGCTTAGTCTGTCTTTCTATGTATTTATTTATTCCTATTCTGTTTAACCCTTAAATTGGCATATAGTTTTTTTTGTCTGAAATATGTTTTTATTGTGTTTTGTTTCGTTTAGTTGTAGTCCTAAGAGATTATAAATAATAGAAAAAAATCCTGCATTTGTTTTTTTCGCGAAAACGCATGTGCTACGGGTATGACATTGCCAACTACAATACAAATTACCTATCCTGATGTATGTACTACAGGTATGACATTGCCATGTCACGAATAAAACATTTTGTACCTTTATTTTACACATAATTACAATTTTTTACATACATTTGGTGTGAAATTCATGGAAGCAGTTTTTTATTTATTTACACCAGTGGTGAAACTTATATTATGCAAATTATGCACATTGTTCTCTACTCTCTGCATGTTGGTGTCAGTGATATATGGACAAGGCTAGTGCGATGGGAATCATTATCAGAGTCAGTTTGCAGAAGGTTTAGGCGTTCATAAGAGGACTCCAAAGATGGTAGATCGGAGCTGACATAATTATGAAGGTGTGGGTGGAATGCAATGAAACTCGTCATCAGTAGCAGAAATATCACCGGAGCAATCATTTTCTACAGGAACTAATGCCAAAATCTTGTGTGAACGGGTCAGGTTCAAGGACTGAAGCAAACGAAATAAAAGCATGCTCTTCATTCACCAAAAAATAATTTACCCTTAAAAAATAAATAAAAAAAAGCATGAGTGAAATCTGTTACTTAATTGGCAATGTACTACGGGTAGGACAAAGTTTTAGTTTTATTGTTTACCAACCAACTGGCAACGTGATACCCGTAGTACATTTAAATCTTTAGAGATAAAACATGATTGTAAACCAATTCATTCAAACGGAGACTGCTCAGTGTTATTATTTATAATGTTAGCAAAGTAAATAGAGCCTATCAACCACTAAACCCACACATAATATCACTAAAAATTAAAATAAACTTACCCGTGGCGCATGCCCAACCGGCTGCTTCGGAGCCATCTTGAAGTTTAGCACAACTGTTTGAAATTTAGCTATTTGGAATTTTTATTTCTACCAAAAAATAATGGAACCTTCGTATGAAAGCAATAATGGTACAATTTCTAAGCAAAATCAGTCTGTAGAATTTCCTAAAGTCAATGTTCTACCCATATGACAATGCCAATTTAAGAGTTAAAAATATTCACACGAGTAAAAATACCAACACAATTCAACGCGCCACAAAAATAAAATCCAAATAGCATAAAACACATTTAGCGTTAAAATTACTTGAAGTGTTCACATTTCTCCAAACATTTGTGCAAATATAGGAATCGTTTGGTATTTACCGATGCGTAAATAAGCAAAGAAAGGCTTGAAATAAAAGATTTTTATCCACGAGTTAACTTGTCATTTGCTAAAAAGTGTATCTAAGTGTCAACTCTGTTAGATACACCTTTATAATAGCTATTGCTAGCCATATACTATCAGCAAGTCTGCTTCTAATGGGTGAAGGTTATCCAAATACATAAATAGTGGTTTGATTTTAAGACAATCAATGTTAGTTGATCTATATCGTCAGCCACAGCCCGTGATCGCTCATTACTAAGCATATGAGGTCTATCTTTCAACTCTACGAAAATTTTACTGTTTAGAATTTATAAATACATCCAAATAAAATCTTTTTTGCAATTAACAAGGACAATTAGATAATTAAGAATTTGATCCTTCGATATAAAAGACCTTCATACTTTTTTGTTAGCTCTTAACATAATTTTTGTTTTTTAAGTTTTTATAAACGTAGGATATGCCAAAGGATATTAACATTTACTATGGAATCAAATCTGAAGTCTAAACATATCAACTTTACCTACTTTTTGTTTTATCGAGTACCAATGAAACTTTTATCAAACAGTTTTTTTTTAAATGTCGGGGTTGATCTTACGAATAAAAATTAAAATTTGTTCAAAATGATAAGCATAATGATGTCCTAGAATATGTACGAGATACCCATTAGATAAAAGTACATTTTAAAATCAAAATACATAAATATCACGTTATATAATACTTGTTATACTTATCAGAAACAAAATGGTAAATTACCTCACGCTCAACACCTAACTTTCACCTCGCAGATCGTTTAACAACTTATTTTATCAGCTACAAAGGGAGTTCCCACAGTTCAGAACTAATTTGGAAAAGTTTTCTTTGAACGCAGAGAATAATATATACGAGCACTTAAAATACGTACGCAGAGATAATCTTTGGGAGCAAACTCCGCTAAAGTGGAGCGGGGTGGAGATGTGCATTGCGCAGACATGGTCACTTGGTCAGGGTATGGTATAGGCCATATCAAAACTTCTTGGCCTCTGTGAAGTTAGCTACAAGCTATTATTATATACTACGGGACTAATCGCGCACTAAAATTACGAGATAAATAAATACCTCCTCATCCCGACGTTTCGGCCGCGATGCATCGACCGTGGTCACGGGTAGACTCAACGGGTATTATTATTATATACTACGGGTAGTCCCGTAGTAATAATAATGTGTTCAAATCGCGAAAGTTTTAAAACAACATTAGCTACAAGCTGCACACAGAAGTTTGATTCGGCTAAGTAAGTAAGTAAGTTCGTATAGGCCGGGTGGCGAGCCCTGGTGTCAGAGTCTTTAGGCCGCCCGAAGGCCTCTGATATGGCTAAACAATTAAAACAACCGGGATCTACAATTTTAACTTGTCATCCGAGCCACGGTAGCGCTCAGTTGGAAAATGCTACCCGCGGTCACCCATCCAAATACTGACCGTGCGGAACGTTGCTTAATTTCGGTGATCACTGACAAACACCTAGTCAAACTACGCTACGAGCGCTACATTCTTTAGCACTTAAAATACGTACGCGGAGATAATCTTTGGGACCAAACTCCGCTAAAGTGGAGCGGGGTGGAGATGCGCATTGCGCGGACATGGTCACTTGGTCAGGGTATGGTATAGGCCATATCAAAACTTCTTGGTCTCTGTGAAGTTAGCTACAAGCTATTATTATATACTACGGGACTAATCGCGCACTAAACTTACGAGATAAATAAATACCTCCTCATCCCGACGTTTCGCCCGCGTTGCATCGACCTGGTCACGGGTAGACTCAACGGGTATTATTATTATATACTACGGGTAGTCCCGTAGTAATAATAATGTGTTCAAATCGCGAAAGTTTAAAAACAACATTAGCTACAAGCTGCACACAGAAGTTTGGTTCGGCTAAGTAAGTAATTAAGTTCGTATAGGCCGGGTGGCGAGCCCTGGTGTCAGAGTCTTTAGGCCGCCCGAAGGCCTCTGATATGGCTAAACAGTTAAAACAACCGGGACCTACAATTTAATGTGTCATCCGAGCCACGGTACCGCTCAGTTGGAAAATGCCACCCGCGGTCACCCATCCAAATACTGACCGTGCAGAACGTTGCTTAATTTTGGTGATCGCTGACAAACACCTAGTCAAACTACGCTACGAGCGCTATTCGGCTTATAGTCCGTAATTCCACTGCATAAATGCCATTTTTGCTTAGATTGAGATACAAAACACAATCGCAAACACATTGATGATTCACGCGAGCTATTCAAATACACGTTATGTACGCCATTTTTGGCGAAAAATAATTATGAACCTATGAGTATGCGTCGGTAAATGGTCACAATACCGAGTAATGGCGAGCGAGGGAGCATTAAAGCTCTGTGTAAGTGCGAGTGATTTGTATCTATAAGTTCAAAAATTTAGTTCCAGCTTCGCACATCTCCGCTCCGCTACACTTTGGTGGTATCTGACCCTTAAACCTCGCCTTTGGCCCGGTGTTCGAACTTTTGCACCTCGGAATTGGAAAACGTATGGGTAAAGAAAAGTTAAAACCTACTGTATTGAAACTCGTGAGTAAAAATTTAATTTAGACGAATATTTATAATAAGATTTAAACTCACAAATTCCTTATTTCGTGAGTTTTTTTGGTGGACTCCCATACAACAAACCTGAATTTTTAGATGTATTTCGCTCGATATTAATAACAGTGACAGGTAGATGCTTGAAATATTTACAGAGTATTTAGTTAAATATGTAATTTAAAAATAAATAAACGAAAATTAAAATATATTCAAGGAGGACTCCTATACAAGTAAGGTTTTTTTTGCTCGATATTAATAACGGCAACAGGAAAATGCTTGAAATATTAAGTGGAATATATTCTTTTCAAAAACAATTAATAAAATTAAAATAAAATATCTTGAGGAGGGTTTCCACACGGCGCGGAACTCTGCGTGCGCGAGTGCGACACGCACTTGGCCAATTATTTTATTACTTTAGATATATGGATTTATTTTGGATATGATTTTGCCTGGATAATCAAAGAGCGTGATTTGAAAGATGTCTTTGACCCTTTGGCACGCAAGGTTTTGATTTATTGCATTATATTATCTTTGCGCCTTTCCGATTTTCGTTTGATTTATTGAATTATTTTTCCTCTGACTCTAGCTGCGCCTTTCGATTACATTATCCTACATGAAAAAAAATAAATAAAAAAAGTGATGGAGAGGCGACATGGGACCAGAATGATAGCTCATACTTTGGCAAGAAACTCGACATTGCTGTTCAACGATACACTGCTGTCAGCATCCTGATCAAAGCGTTTCTAGATAAGGCATTTAAAAAAAATATAAATTTCCTTCTGCCATGAGATTATGATTATGATTAGTAGGTTTTAATGAAATTATTTTTATCGTGCTTCACACACTACGTGTATAGAAACTTTCTTTTTGTGATAAACATTTCAAAAATTGACGCGTTCGCAGGATTCGAACCTGCATCCTCTGGGACTCCGGCCCAGATGCTCTGTCCAATTAAGCTAAAACGCACTCTGCGAAGGCGTCGAATTAGTGAGTGTTTATCATTTTTACCAACTACTACATTGTTGGAAGCGCCATTTGTGAGAACTGCTTTAAACCAGTCAGTCACTTAATGTGAAATTATTAGAACTTCTTACCATTAACGAGAAATGACGCATTGCTTAATCAATGAAATTATTTTTATCGTGCTTCACACACTATGTGTATAGAAACTTTCTTTTTATGATAAACATTTCAAAAATTGACGCGTTCGCAGGATTCGAACCTGCATCCTCTGGAACTCCGGCCCAGATGCTCTGTCCAATTAAGCTAAAACGCACTCTGCGAAGGCGCCGAATTAGTGAGTGTTTATCATTTTTACCAACTACTACATTGTTCATTACATTGTCAAATCCTGCGAACGCGTCAATTTTTGAAATGTTTGTCGCAAAAATATTAGTAGGTTTTAAATATTTTTATTTTTAAACTTCTTTAAAAATATGAAATTATAATTTATTTATGCTAAGTTCTATTGTCCTTATAGTCGGTTTGTTTTATTGAATAGTAAAAATAAGTTAAGAGATTTTACCAAGAACTTGCATTTATTTAACTCTATTTTACTTTTAACAGGTAAACCACTCTCAGAAACAAACCGCGAAAATAAACTCTTGAACAAAGTTCCCGGAAGTGAATTTTGCCCGGGGACCCGCGGACTCTTAGCGAAGTAATTTATGTCTTCCTAAAAACAATTTATAGGCCATGCTGGAGACAAAATTATGAAGTTCTGTTGCTTTATACTTTCAGTATGATCTTTTAGTTTTTACTTAACAAACATCAAAAGTATTCACAGCTTAACGCACACTACGAATTTGTTGCTTTGTCTGTGGAAACTTTGGGCCCGTGGTCATCCGACACAAGAAGCTTTTGTAAAGCTTTATCAAAAAGGTTGGTCCTCGCCTCCGGAAACCCTAGAGCTGGCGCGTACTTCGCTCAAAGCCTGAGCCTTGCGATTCAGCGAGGTAACGTGGCCAGTGTTCTTCACGCTGCTGGTCTGGACGGCGTGTTTGTTTTGTAAATATGTATTTTTATGTTTTTCTATACTGGGTTATTTCTAATCAATTAGCATCCTTCTAAGGGCTTATTCTGTACATCAAAACTAACAACTTTTGTTCTACGACTTTCGTCAAAACTAAAAAAAATAAAACTCCAGGAATATCAGTAATACGTCAAAAACTCACTAGGTGTAGGTACTTACTAAGCAATAGTGCCAATTATTCACAACAAAATAAAACAAATTAGAATGTACCTACGAATTTTCATAGAATCGCACACAAATCCGTAATAAAACAGAGAATAAAAATACTACGTGAGAAATATAAGACCATAGCCAACTTGATTATCATGGCCTGATACGGGCATTGCAAAGAAGTTTTATTCTATAAAATCGAATAAAACCTCCTTACAATGCCCTATGCCGTACAATGTAAAGAGTTTCATACAAATTAGACGTTCCAGATTTAAATTATTTTACTCCCTAAGGAGTTTCATACAACATTATTGACCTGCCATAGGCCTCGAGATTGTGTTAAGATAATAATGACTCGTTATACGTTGAGAGTGTACGACATATAATGAGTCATTTTCGAGCAGGTGGTAAGAAAAATTAGTTACTTAAATATCTGCAGCTATTTATATATATTTTCCTCGTGTTTTTTTTTATCAAAAAAATAATGTTTAGTGAGATTTTTTTGTCCCGTTCCGCTTTATTTTTATTACGCCCAGACGTAAATTGAGTCGTAGTTCGAGCATGATAATTGATTGTTTTCAAAACTGCGTTTCTTTTCCTTGCCATATTCATTCTTCATTTTATTTTGTCGAAGGTTGTATTAATTAATTCTTTAATGTTAGTATGTACCTTTATATTTGTTCGACGATAACTCAAGTACCGCTCAACCGGTCTTCATGAAATTTAGCATGAACGTAGTTTATATTAATAGAATTTTTAAGTTAAAATATGAGCATCTTCTGTTCAGTGGTTGCGAAGATACGCGGGCCGTGGTAAAAAGAGGCAAAACGGCGTCACTTTCTGCGGGAGTTGCGAATGTTATTTGATTAAAATAAATCGCTAACTTTCATACAAATATTGTTACATTTTTATATACAGATATAAAATAGGAATAGCGTGAGGTCCAAGTCCGGGGCGGACTACTAGTTTTAGTTGTCTCAAGTCCAGGGACTTTCGGTCCGAGACTCAAAACGAGATACAATTGTCGAATTTGTTAAGAAATCATTTTTATTTTCAAATAATTGAAGAGCCTAGCTGTTAGTTAAATGAATAATTGAAATTAACCGCAGTATTGATGCATTCTTGCTTAATAATTGCGCTAGCTGGTACTGGGTGTTATATTTTTAATAGTGTGTCCTGAATGAATCCTGTTTACTTAGTAAATTCGTGCCCCGGGACAGAAATTGTCAGGAATTCCCTAGTCTATAGTAAATACCCTTACTGCGCCTTACTTTAGGCCTACAATCCTATGCTAAGAGGTGAGAAGAAATTTCGCGATGACGACTTTGTTTGTTTCCAAGTGAGTGAAACTTTGTCGGACAGAGCACAAAGGACATAAATTAACTCCCTCCAGACAATCTATCATTACTTTAGCACATTAAGTAAGATGTACACTTAATTAAATTTAAACAAGTTCACTTCAGTTCAGTTTAATTAGGTCACTTCACTTTACAGGAGGTTACAGGAGTGATTTTCCGACATTGTTTGTTTTTGTTGCTCTTATTTGGATGTTTCCGGGTTCGATTTCAGTCGTTCATGTTTATTAGTTGTTTTGTTTGTAATTTTTTATTGGTCTGGATGTTGGTTATGGCATTGATTCATATAATTATACTAGCGGACCCGCTGCAGCGCCATCTGCAGGGCTGATTTGTGAATCTATACCATCCAGGGCGCCATGCCACCCGAACGCATACAAAAAAAAATATTTCAAATTTTGTCCAGTCGTTTAGGAGTTCAGTGACATACACACGTAGGTACAGTTTACACGTAATGTATCTACGTTTGTACAACTTCACGCAAAATTCACGTTCCAAACGCGTGAATTTTGCGCCGCAATCTTCGAGGAAATATCTATAGAGTCACAATCGTGCAAAAAAAGTGTCCGAGCCAAAACCGCCAACGCTATGTAGTGGGCAGGTTTTTATTTAGTCGTAAGGCGATTGAAAGCTAACTACAACGCCGCGCGATGTCAAAGTGCTCGATTACAAGCACTAATTAGATGACATAACGTCGAGATTCGAGAAAACGGGTCATTGTGAACTAAGTCGGTATGTACTCGTATGACGGCGCCCGGACATTTTTTTACTTCTTTCACTTAGGGACTGTGGCTCTGTAGATAATTGCTCGAAGGCAGCAATGCTCTTTTTGGTCACCATGATAATAATATTCAAAGTTTATAATTGCATGCCGTGATAAACTATACCGTTTGATTTAACACAGATTTTCTATGCTTGTTCTTCCTTTTACTCTGTATCCTGATCAATTACGCATAGGTTCTAACCGTTTTAGCTGTCGGTTGATTAATAGAGCCCCAAGGCAAGGATGTAGTCTTGAGACCACTAAATAAATTCCATATTTTTCTGTAGATAAACTAAATAATCGTAGGTGAAGGGAGTTTTTATTTTGTTCACCAGTAAATAAATGTGGCATCTCCGCAAGTTGACGGGCTACAACTATCTACGTACCTAGCTCCACACGTCTCCCTTTGACGGTGTCTTAGTGTAAATATTTCACATGATACGTCAATTTCTGCAAGCTTGCATCTGCACCAAACTTAAGCTCTATATACCTGAACATGTTTCCAACTACACATCTTAAACACATTGTACCAAGTCTGGGGCACAGGTGGGCGAACGCGATCGTTCTGCTCGAATTGAGTTTTAAGTTCGCGTATCCACTGTTCTTCCTTCTCAGTTTACGTTCTATTCACAGGTTTTTGGCAAACAGTGTCAAAGTATTATTTATTCTTTCAAGTTAGAAATAAAAGGAATTCCTCTGAGCTTGCAAAAAAAATGTGTGAGGGTTTATATATTTTTGGTTAATAAGAATTTTTGCTTGTCAATCAAATGAATAAGATCACTACATAGTATAAAACAAAGTCGCTTCCCTCTGTCTGCCCATATGTATGCTTATATCCTTAAAACTACGCAACGGATATTGATGCGGTTTTTTAATAGATACAATGATTCAAGAGGAAGGTTTATATGTATAATGCACCTGTGCGAAGCCGGAACGTGTCGCTAGTAGCCTATAAGTGCCTCCGTAATATGATACCGAGTGCGTCAAAGGCTATAAAGTAGTTATATTTATAGTCTCAAAAGCATAAGTCATAATGAAATTGATACAATTAGGTACATAATGACCCTTTTTGGAGCACAGCACGCGAAGCGATTAAATGCAGTCTACCGTTTTATTTGATATAACTAACTTAACTTGTACGGATCAAGGCTTATAACACCTCTTGAAATATTATACTAGTTAAACAGTGTAACAATAAGTCTGGCGTAGTACTACAGTAACAAGTAAACTATCTATTTAAACAAATCAGCACCATATATACATATAAGCGCTATAACTGTTGTACGTGCTAGTTTCAGAACATAGTTATACCTCAGGGCTTTGGCGTGTTCATGTAACATCGTCGTTTGTAACGTCTACTACGTATGCTGAATTCTGGTTGTAACTCCATCTTGAGCAAGGAATCTAGGATTAAGAAAATATAGACACGCGAATGTAATTATAACGAGTGACAATATACAGGGTTATTTCTAATCAATTAGCATCCTTTTAGGGGCTTGTTCTGTACATCAAAACTAACAACTTTTGTTCTACGACTTTTGTCAAAACTAAAAAAAAAATCATCTGTTCCATACATTTTGTCGCGGGTGAACGACATTTTTCTATGGAACAACAAACATTTTTTTCGAGTCTTGACAAAAGTCATAGAACACAAGTTGTTGGTTTTGATGTACAGAATAAGCCCCGGAAAATATGCTAATTGATTAGAAATAACCCTGTATATACACTTATTGAATATATACTGTACTGTACCAGCCTTTTTAATAGTCCACTGCAGGACGTAGGCCTACCCACGAAGGGTGATTGGGCCATATCCACCACGCTGGCCCAGTGCGGGTTGGTGAATTCACATACGCCATCGAATTTCTTCTACGGACGTATGCAGGTTGCCTCACGATGTTTTCCTTCACCGAAAAGCCAATGATGTGAAATTCCGTACATAAGTTCCAAAGAAACTCATTGGTACGGGATCGGGATTTGAACCCACGACCTCACGATTGCAGGTCGGGTGTTACTACCACTAGACCACCACGGCTTATTGAATTGTTACTTATTTAATTGTTACTTTGTAATTGTTACTTATTGTTTATTGAATATATAGCTACACTAAAACGTGAATCTACTCTAAAAAATAGGTATACAGTACTAAATCGATATGTTCAAGGAATTTCAATTAAATAAAATCATCAAATTAGAATTCAAACAAAATTACTGTTCTGCTTTTGAAAATGTAGGTAACACTGGGACTTCACACAATATTACGAAAGGATTCTATTAAAAAGTTAAGTATCCTATTCTTAAAAGAAACCTTTCGTAATATTTTGTGAAGTCGTCACAATGCATGTTTTTAAATGTTATTAATATCGCTTAATAAGTTTTTTATTAATATCTAAGCTTCAAATTTTCAATTCAAACTTAACACTTTCAGAATAATTATTTTTTTCAAAAAATAGCATGACCGACTTCACCCGTGTACAGAATCATTACAAAGTATAAAACAAAGTCGCTTTCCGCTGTCTGTGCCCATGTATGCTTATATCTTTGAAAGTACGCAATGGATTTTGATGAAATTTATTTTAATAGATAGAGTAATTAAAGAGAAATGTTTACGTTTAGTATGTAGATACACCTATGCGACGCCAGGGTGCATCGCTAGAACGAAAATATGATGCACGGATCGATGTAACATGTTTCACATTATTGTTGATTTGTCAAAAATGGTTAAGCTAATTTCGATAAAATTTAAATGGGACCAATTTCAAAGTATACTCTTTCCAATAAAAAAAGAATTATTGAAATCGGACTACTATGAAAAAAGTTATGCATGGTTACACATAAAAATATAAATATATACGCGTCGAATTGTATACCTCCTCCGGTGGTTCGTCGGTCAAAAATGACTACACTTTTGCATAGATATTATCCGAAAGTAATACTTATATTCCAAATATGTCCACCTGTGCTCAAATTTAATCATCCAAACTTAATAACTCTTCATCACGTCGACTTGTCTATCCCTAGTCAGTCACGTCAGTTCCATAACATTCCTGGTACCTAGTTTGCCTACGTATGTACCTACTTCATATTATAAATGCCTCATAGAGGGAATGTCTTGACCTTACAAGGCGCACGGTGCAGGCAGGCATTGCATTCTTGAATTGTACCGACCTTTGAATAGTTTTGAAGGCGTGGTGGTCTAGTGATTGTAGCACTCGGCCTACAATCGTGAGGTCGTGGGTTAGAATTCCCATCCCGAACCAATGAGTTTCTTTGGAACTTATGTACAGAATTTCACATTACTGGCTTTTCGATACAGGAAAACATTGTGAGGCAACCTGCATACATCCACAAGGAATTTGATGGCGTATGAGAACTCACCAACCTAAAGCGTTGTGGATATGACCTAATTACCCTTCGTGGGTAGGCCTATGTCCAGCTACTATTGAAAAAGGTTGGTGCGGTACAGGACCTTTGAATCATCCATCATCCATCCATCAGCCAAAGGACGTCCACTGCTGGACATAGGCCTCTATGGATCTCCAATAAGACCGGTTAGAAGCCGCTTGCATCCAGCGCGATCCTGCTGTCTTAATGAGGTCGTCCGTCCACCTTGTGGGTGGACATCCTACGCTGCGCTTGCCGGTACGTGGTCTCCACTCGAAAACTTTTCGACCCCATCGGTCATCGGTCCTCCGCGGTATGTGCCCTGCCCATTGCTATTTCAACTTGCCAATCCGTTGGGCTATGTCGGTAACTTTGGTTCATCTACGGATCTCCTCATTTCTGATTAGATCCCGTAGAGAGACTCCGAGCATAGCCCTCTCCATAGCTCGTTGGGCTACTTGGAGTTTATTAATAAGGCCCATACCACGTTTCAGTGTCATAAGTCATCACTGGTAACACACACTGATCGAACACTTTCGTGTTGAGGCACTGAGGTATGTCGGACGAGAAGACATTACGCAATTTTCCGAACGCTGCCCAACCGAGTTGAATTCGGCGATTGACCTCTTTCTTGAAGTCGGACCTACCTAACTAAGTAGTCCAGTTAGGTAGGTTCGACGTCATGAAAGAGGTCAATAGTCCTAGGTAGACGTACGAGTCAACGACTTCAAGAACCGAGTTCTCAACAGAAATTTGGGTGGTTACAACATGGGAATTACACATTATCTTCGTTTTGTCCAATAGTAAATATATGCATATCCATGAAGAACGATTGGGTCATATCCACCACGCATTGTCCATCGGTTCAATAACATTCCTGCTAGGTACGTCATATTGTAAATGCTTCATAGAGGAAGGATCACAGATCACGCGAAATGAGACATGTTTTTATCTAGCGTAAAGTATAACGCTAATGTGAATTACAGAGTTCAACAGATCACTTAAGCCCCGGATACACTAGGGAACATTTTGTCCCGCAACATGACGCGCAACACAAAATATACGTGACGCTGCAACGTTGCATAGTGTCCCGCAACATGACCCACAACATTGTACGTGACGCGAGGCATGTTGCTTGCTCCCGCCTCGAGAGCGAGCGCACGTGTCCCGCGTCAGTGTTGCGCCACTTGTCACTGAGTGTAGTCGCGTACGCAACGTGCTTTTAAAATGTCTGTAGTGTGGGGAAATGATATCGTGCTTTTGCTTATAGAGCTTTACGAAAGTCGTGACTTGTTGTGGGATACTTCACACCGTGACTATCGAAATAAAATAAAGAAAAATGATGCATGGGAGGATATTGCCAAGGCGCTTAAATTGCCTAGAAAAGAAATAGAAACCAAAGTTCATACCCTGCGTCCGCAATTTGTCCGAGAAAGGAAGAAAGTGAAATCGTCAAAAACTACTGGTAGTGGACGAGAGGACGTGAAGTCCAGTGCATGGTTTGCGTACGATGCAATGAAATTTTTGCTAAAGGGAGCCACAACTTCTGGAAGCTTGGACACTTTGGACACAAACGTAAGTCATACTTTAGTTATTTTGTCATATGTAATCACGGTCACATCACCTACGACAAATTTAGCGCAAACGGGTTGGTTGGTTTATTTTTATTTATTTATAATTTATTGTACGGACACAAGGAAAGGAAAAGTAACAAATTAATAAGTACCTATATTATTTACATAAAGTAAGATTTGTACACACCTCACCCACGAAACTTCACTTCTAAAAACATTAAAAGAAAAAATATAGTACAATACTAGTTTATTCATTTAAAAATTATTCTGCCAGGGAACACGTCCTTCTTCACTCATGAAATATTCAGCAAATTTGTTTCTTATTTCCATAGCAGATTCAGGGTAGCGTCTTCCCATAGCATTTAAATTCGACATATTAACAGAGCCAGTTTCTCTGCGCCAAGATCCTTCTAAAATATCGTGATCCACATTTTCAGAATCAAAAGTCCCATGTGGGTTGTACAGTGATCTCGATTGACTATTTCGCCTTAAAAAATTATGGAGGTATACGCACGCCATTACAACAACTTCAGCATTAAAGGGTAGGATGGTTATGGGAGTTCGGAATATACGAAATACAACACCTAAGATACCGAACACATTTTCGACAATTCTTCTAGCTCTTGACAATCGATAGTTGAAAATGCGTCTTGTTGTACCTACGTCATGATTACCGGGATATGGCTTCATCATGTTTTCTGTCAGTGCAAAGGCGCTGTCTCCTACAAGTACGTAAGGCATATTCGGCCCATCTTGTCGTATTGGGTCTGGAGTTGGCCAGTTGAGTTGGTTATCAGCTAAAGCTTTATAAAAAGCAGTCTCTTGGAATACTCCACTGTCAGAAGATTTTCCTTTAGCACCACAATTTGCATAGATAAAATTGTAATTTGCATCGACAATACCCAATAGGACATTACTAAATTGTTCCTTATAGTTAAAATAGTCACTTCCTGAATGCGAAAGAGCTTGGATTAAAACGTGTTTACCGTCTATAGATCCAACGCAATGCGGAAAATTCCATATATTTTCAAAGCTTTTAGCCTTGGTTTTCCATTCATTTGCAGTAGCTGGGACCTGTAAAAATATAATTATACATTAAATACTATTTTTGCGTACTAATAATTAAGGATTCATGTCTAACAGATGTTTGATATAATACAATACGTGTTTTATACTTAGTATATTCTTATTATAATAATTGACTTAATATTTATATCATTAATTTTTCAGAGTCCACAAAGCCAAAACTCGATTTCGTCTCCGGATGAAGATGTCGTTCTACATTCTCAATCTACCGTTCCGGAATTTCAATCTCCTCATCAACTAGAATCGCAATCTACCATTGATCAAGCAGAGCAACCCACAACCCCTGCACCAACACCTTCATCGTCTCGACCAACTCGGAAGAGGAGCCACCCCAATGAAGATAGATTGGAGGAGGCTTATGAAGTTCTGCATGCTGCTAAAAACAGAATGATGTCCCGAGATGAATTCGATGTTTATGGACAGTACGTAGGAACTGAGTTACGTGCATTAAATGACGAACACAGTGTAATTATGGCTAAATATTATATTAATAATATTTTAATAGATGCACGCTTAGGAAAATACCGTACAAGTTATAATAATCAAAGCCAGTCAGTTGTTCAACAGGGCTATAGCACTGCATCCAGTGATATTAACTCCGAGCCTTCTGAAGACCATATTATACAAAATATACTAGCAAATATAGATTCCTCGAGCACTAATAGCATTGATGGCACTAATACTAATTAATTTACGTTGATCGCTATATCCATCATGTACTCTTTAAAATTTAATTTACTGAAGATTAAAATACAATTATAAATAAAATGTATGCGTTTTCTTCAACTTACCTTTACAAATATCTTCAATTTTTTTATCAGTTCTTTACAAACTTCTGATACTATTTTACCTATTAGTTGTTTTGACACTCGAAAAGTGTACGACAAAGAAGCATAAGATTCTCCAGTCGACAAGTACCTCAATGTAATGGCTAGTCTGATATGAGGACTAATAGCGTTCCGTAATATTGTATCCTGTTTGGCTATGGAAGGTGCGATCATTAGCAATAAAGTTTCAAAATCAGATGATGACATGCGAGTAAAATTCACAAACGATCCGTCAGACATTCGGAGATCACTTAGAATATTAACTCTTCTTTCTCGTTGTAATAAGAAATTCCGCATCCACCACCTTCTCTTTCTCTTACGTTTCAACACACTCGATATAATTACTATGTACACAGCACTAATAGCCACAACCTCCTCGGGCGACATTTCTATAAACACTGAGAAGTGTGGTCGACAAAATGTTCCGCGACATGTATGTCGGCACATTCCACGTAGTTGTTGAGAAACATGTTCCGCTACATGTTGCTCCATTTGTCCCCTAGTGTATCCGTGGCTTTATTTATATGCGCTCACACAACACCGTATTCTATAATGTATGTTTCGTAAACATGCTATTTACGGTATTTTTTTTGATCGCAAATAAGCGTTTAACCATTAACTCGCCTAATGGTGACCGACGTTGAGCGTCAACGAACGAGCGTCATGTACCTAAGAATATTAGCTGTATAACGTAGAACCGTGCATACGTTCGGTCGTCAGTTATTTTTGGAACTCTATGGATGTCTGTTTACAGCGCCATCTATGGCGACGGCGCGTACACGTGGTGCAAAGCTATCTATCTATCTATCTATCAGCCGTAGGATGTCCACTGCTGGACATAGGCCTCCCCCATGGATTTCCAATAAGGCCGGTTGGAAGCGCCCTGCATCCAGCGCATTCCTGCGATTTTTATTATATCGTCAGTCCACCTAGTCGGTAGACGTCCTACGCTGCGCTTGCTGGTCCGTGGTCTCCATTCGAGAACTTTCCAGCCCCATCGGCCATCCGTTCTTCGAACAATGTGTCCTGCCCATTGCCACTTTGATTTGCTAATCCGCTGGGCTATGTCGGTCACTTTGGTTCGTCTGCGGATCTTCACATTTTTGATTCGATCCCGCAGAGAGAAACCGAGCATAGCCCTTTCCATAGCCGCAGAGAGACACCGAGCATAGCCCTCAATAGCATAGCAAAGCTAGCCGAGTACAAAACGTGCCCGTAAACCTAGACGACACTGGGCCCAGCCCTGGATTGGGTAGAAACCGTCTCGTTAAAAGAGGCTTTAGTGTCTCACACGCCGGGCAAAGAGAAGACCTCTCTCCAGATCCCTTTGTACGTCATATTGTAAATGCCTCATCGAGGGAATACCCAGACCTCACAAGACGAACGGCGCAGTGAAGCGTTGCATTCTAGCAAAACAATGTACGAGGGATGCTCAATCAGTATTGAGATAGATAGGTCAGATATGTGGGCCAGTTCAGATTGCAGTACGAAACAAATCAATGTAGTATAGAAATTAATCATTTGTGTGGGGTTTAGTTTAAACTTCAGTGTTTATAAAAAATGCTGTTACGTCAGTTTATAATAACTTTTACCATACACATCAAAGAAAGAGCTCGGAGTTTGATAATTATACCGCTGATTAATTTTTTCCGCCATTGAGAAACATTTTTAACAACTCGTTTTCACTGTTGAAAAAAAAAATTTTTAGTATTATTTTATTCACAAGTGTGTTGAAAAACGTCGTGTGCTACACGTGTGTATTGATGATGATTGATGATGATGATGATTACCGTCCTCTGCTCGTCAAGCTGAGCAATTTAATAACGAAGTTTTGAAAAACGCGTTTTGAAAAATGTTTCGAAATGGCGTAGTTGGCGTTGTTAATTTTTTCAAAAACGGTTCAGCTGATTTCTGTAAAATTTTAATGGGACCTCGGGCGTATTGCCTATCGAACTAAAAATAATTTTTCGATTCGGTTTACAATTGGCGAAATTATCAATTATCATACACAAAAAAATACATACAGACGAACATAGAACCTCCTCCTTTTTGGAAGTCGGCTAAAAAGTATGATTGTTGATTAAACAGCACACAGCGCCAATAAATTAGTATTTACAATAAGCGTATTGTCTAAACGAGCACATAAAGATGTCGCGCGCCATTCGACAATAAATTTGAAGATATGGCGGAAACTTTTCCTACAAATGGTGGATCGAACAATGCATACGCGTTGTATTTCAGCGTCGTGACCACAATTCTGCGCGTCGGACGGAAAGGGCCACAGATGTGATGCAACACATAGGTTTGTGGCGCAGGCTAAATACATTTTGATTAATATGGAGTATTTTGTATCACTGGATATAGCAAGTGAATACTCCTAAATACTCCTAATACAAAATAGATTCTTCGTTTTGCTTATATAAATGACTAAGCTGCAAGTTTCTATTTTATATCAACACATTTTCTGGATTCAAATAACGTTAGATTAGAGACTGTTTAAACCTTTTATAGGTTTAAACATTCTCTAATTTTTAACTAGTTTTCTTTAGATAGGGTATTTTAGTTTAGATAGGATAATTTATTTAAGTTTTGTTTTCATGTTTTATAAGTTTTTTAATTGAAATTAAATAATAAAACTATTAAAAACCTGTTTTAGCATGAGCTAAAAAAAAAAATAAAATTACGTAAGTATCTAAGAATAAATTTTAAGTCTTCTGCTTTAAGATGCTGAAATTTTTAAGGCGTCTGAATGCCAGTGTAAGTCTAGCTAAACAATTAAAATAACCGGCCTACTTACATAATTATAACAATCATAATAAAATTAATTGAAATAAAAACGGACCGTCAAAGCTACATTATTTAGCGCTCTAATTTTGATTCTAGACGGGAGTGATGTGACAAAATATATCTCCTTTGGAGTACTATGAGTGCTATACTTTTCTACTTTCTTACATTGTCCACGAAATTTTGTAATCAGAATTCACTACATACTACATATTTAAAGAGTATTTCAAATTCTTATCCAATTCGAAAGTCTCAAAAATACGATAATGTGAGATTGTAACAGTCGCTGGGCCCGAGTTCAGAGGAACGTCACATAAACTAGGCGACATGGCTCCTCCGGGCTAATCAGAGATTGATGGCGCGATGCAGGGAGGTTAACGAGCCGAGGACGGCAGAATGATCACTGGATGTTACACTATTGACAGCGGCAGTGCGACTAATGTTCTTGGAGATATGCGGTACAATGACTGGTCATTGGCAATTTACTTGTGAGATATAAACAAGTATCATTTTGCCGACGAGACGAGGATGGCAGAATGATCACTGGATGTTACACTATTGGGTTCGATCCCCACCATGGGTAAGTCGGGTAAGCTTTATGTGGTATTATAGGTATGTAACTCGTAAATGCTTCCTATTAATGATCGCTAAATGAGTTTTCGTAAACTTAAAATCAGTAATTTATCTGTAAATGTCAAAAAACACAAAAATATTTGAATTTCGCGCTCTGACCGAGACGATTGGAAAACATTCTGTAATTCGTTATGTTTTGTATTTTATCGGTGTCATCAATAAAGAGTACATGTACAATACATCTATCAAGTAGTAAGTAAAGTAAGCACGATGGCGCAATCTATTAGAAATACTAACAGTATAAATCTGAGCTCAAATAAATCCTATTACATAAAGCATTCTGTAAATAGATCCACAGTCTTTTACTTCAACATCCCACTAACAATCCGAACACACCCAGCATATACGATAGACAAAGAAATTGGACGAACCAATCCTTATTGGCCTTCCAATTTACTGTTACGGAAGCTGGTAGAGAAAAATTGGAACGTTCTGTTTCAACTAAGAAATTTAATTACACAATAGTCTACGCTACGGCATTGCTTCCATTTTGCAAACAGTGACTTGGAAGCGAGGACGCGAGATGAATAAATGAGTTTAGTCGAGGGGTGCAGGTAGAGGGGAGAGGAACTTTGCCAATTTATTTGTTTGAGCTTCGCGGTCGCTCCAATTGCGTGGCCGAGTTGGATGAGGCGACCACATCATCAGGAGTTTCATGTAGTTTATAGCGATACGAAATATTTGCTAAAGAGGTTATGTGGCACTTATAGCTTAGATGTGGATACCTATATTGTTTAGGTTATTTTTAAATCTTGATTCTTGATTCAAACTTGAGGCAGAGTGACGGAGTTAAGCCTTCCGGCTTTACTCTGTCGCTCTGCCTCAATGGTAATCGTAAAGTCATAAGCCTATAGGAATTCTTCTTGGGAATTCTTAAAAAAAAACGGCATAATTCAACACAGAGAAACTTAAGCTGGAAACATACTATCGGACGCGGCTGACGGACGCGACTGACAGCCGCGACTTAGCAGTGTGCACGTCTTAAAACATCCGGCGCGCCAGATCGCTCTCGGACGTCCGAACGCTCAAGGTCAGCCCAAGGTGACGTCCGCGACTGATGTCCGATAGTGTGCACGGCTCAGTGTACATTCATTATCTAATGCTCCTTGATTATCTAGATACCTTTCAGTCGCGGCTGTCAGTCGCGTCCGATAGTATGTTTCCAGCTTACGTTTCTCTGTGTTGAATTATGCCGTTTTTTTTAAGAATTTCCAAGCAGAATTCTTATAGGCTTATGTCTAGCAATGGACGTCCTACGGCTGATAATGATGGCAATGATGATGATAGATTAGACCTAAGCTATAATATAAACAATCATCGTTCCTTATGAGATGTTAGGTAGTTTGCTTACGGCTACTGACTTAAAGAGAGAGAGAGATTATTGCTTTATTATATTTATAGCTGCTGTTTTGCCAATTTATTAATTGAGTTTTGCGATTGCTCTAATTCTGTTCTCGAGTCGAATGAAGCATCCACATCATTAGGAGTTTCATGCAGAGGGCAGTTTCTAAGCCTATGTTATTGTTTCTCTACTTCTACTACATCTGTACATTGAACTTATTCGCGCTTTCAAAAAATGGTTAAGTATCGTTAAATCGGCATTAAATACTTAACCAAAATAAATAATGGAAGTATCAGGTTAGATGTAAATGTTAGTTTGACCTGTACTCGTAAATAAGCTTCCCCATGTTTATGTTAATGCTGACCGACCGCGCGCGTTTTGAATAATTGCAGGATAGCGAGCTATTTGCCAGTGAATTCGTTTCTGCGAAAAGCATATTCTACGAGGTCTTTCTCCTATACATAAAAACCGGACAAGTGCGAGTCAGGCTCGCACATTGATGGTTCCGTACAAACACGTTGTTAAAATAATTAAAAACCTGTTTTGGCATGTGATAATGAAGTTCTTTTATATGATACCTTACAGGATACGATTTGCTCACTTTGAATTTTGAACCCATATTTTGTGAATTTTGAGGCCCTATTTTTTGTGATTTAAATAAAAATGTACAATTTTCAGATTTATTCCTATATGTGTCCTCTGAGACAATGCTTCTCGCCAAATTTCATAGTTATATATCAACGGGAAGTACCCTGTAGGTTTTGATTTTTGTGAGTGCAAAATATGCAGTTTTTTACGACATAAACGGCTAACTTTCTTAAACGATAACTGAGAAGTTTTTCTTTAACACAACTGCAAGATACCATAGATATACGTTTTACGTAACGTAGTTTAAATTTCAACTCGCTATTTTTACGCGTTCCCGAGGTAAAGAGTCTTGACATACACACAGACGGATTGACGGACAACAAAGTGATCCTATAAGGGTTCCGTTTTTTCCGTTTGAGGTACGGAACCCTAAAAAAGAAGTAAATTAGTGATCGGAGTGATAGCGAAATGAAAGAGGACACGTCAATTCAGTCATAGGTCGTCTAGTTTTGCTCATAATTGCTACCTCATAGATCTCCTATAGGACTAAGTCATCTCACTTGTTTCACAAGCTGGTGAGATAGGATAGATGACCTTGAGATATGGGATGGACGTCTTACGCTATGTTTACTGTACTGACCAACCTTTTTAATAGTCCACTACAGGACGAAGGCCTACGAAGGGTGATTGGGCCATATCCACCACGCTTGCTCAATACAATACAATACAATACAAAAACACTTTATTGACACCACAAGTAGTAAACATAACAGAAAAAGAAATAACGACAGAAGAATGGTACAAAAGGCGGTCTTATCGCTAAAAGCGATTTCTTCCAGACAACCTCTACTGTGTGGAAACATGTGATTGACGTGGACGGTGGTGTAAACATAAATGAATAAAGTAAAGCTATAAATATCCAAAAACAATAAAATACACTACATAATAATAGGCATACACAAATACTTTTTATAATACATACAATAAAAATAAACCTACTTACATACATAAATAAATACAGATAGTTAAAACGTAAGCGATAAGTAATATCAGTTTTTAAAACTGCTTAGTAAGATAGTGTTCCTTGACTTGAGTCTTAAAAGATTCAACGCTCTGCGCACGCCTGATGGTCACCGGAAGGTCATTCCAGAGAGCCACAGCCCGGACACAGAAAGAAGAATCGTAAAAGACAGTATTGTGAGATGGAGTTGATAGAAGAAGATTGCTAGAAGACCTAAGATTGACAGAGTGAGTGTCACAGAGAAAAGTGAAGCGTGAGCTTAAATACGAAGGAGAAGAAGGCTTAAAGAGAACGTTGTAGAGAAGGGAAAGAATATGGGTATCACGGCGAAGACGGATAGGGAGCCACTTAAGCTTGTTACGGAATTGAGTAATGTGATCATATTTCCGAAGACCGAAGATAAATCGTATGCAAAGATTTTGAAGGCGCTCAAGCTTGACAAATTGCTCCTGGGATAAGTCGAGATAGCAGGCGTCGGCGTAGTCCAAAATAGGGAGAAGAAGAGATTGTGCTAACGCAGCCTTGGTGGCAGTGGGAAGGAAATTGCGGATTCTTCTTAATGATGCAGAAGAAGCGTACAGCTTACGCTTAACAGATTGAATTTGAGGATTCCAAGAGAAGGAACTATCGAAAATGATACCAAGATTTTTGACCTCAGTACTAAAAGGTATCGTAATACCGCTGAATACAACTTTCTTAAGAGACGTGTGATCAATGCGTGCAATCATCCTGGAGCTACCGATGATGATGGCCTGAGTCTTACTGGGATTGATAGTGAGCCCGTGAGATTGACTCCAACATTCGATACGGCATAGGTCATCATTGACTGCGGTGACAGCCTCGTCTAAGCGATCTATTGAAGCTTGAGAGTAAATTTGCAGATCGTCAGCATAGAGATGGTAGAGAGAAGTGATGTGAGAGGTAATAGAATTTATGAAGATAGCAAATAAAAGAGGAGAAAGAACACCACCTTGAGGGACGCCAGCACTAGTAACGCACCAAGAAGAGAAAGTATCTTCAACACGTACACGTTGCCGGCGACCGTACAAATAGCTATGAAACCAGTCAACTGCTGTAGGAGATATGTTAATAGATCGGAACAAAGCAAGAAGGATATCGAAATCAACAGTGTTGAACGCATTGCTGAAATCGAGCAGAGTGAGGACAGTAAGTTTCTTGTTATCCATTCCCCGCCTAATATCATCAGTAATTTTGACAAGAGCAGTGGTTGTACTATGACCAGATCGGAATCCCGACTGTAAAGGATTAAGAAGGTTATTACGTGTTAGGAATTGACTTAACTGTGAGTGAATAAGACGTTCAAGGACTTTGGATAGGAACGGGAGAATAGAGATAGGACGATATTCAGAGAAAGATTTAGGCTTGGGCTTTTTGGGGATCGGGACTATATGAGCTTCTTTCCAGCAGGAAGGCAACGCACTCTGGGAAACGGAAGTGTTCAACAAATGACATAAGATAGGTAGAATTTCGTCTAGGATTGGGACAATCATATTACGACTGATCTTGTCACCACCGACAGCATTAGAGGAAATAGACAAAATGCTCTTCTTAACATCACTAGCAGCAAATTGACTAATGACAAAAGGGGAGTAGCTGGGTGTTGGGATTGAAGAAAGATAATTTAATGTTGCAACTTTATCGTTCATATCAATATGAGAGGACGAAGAAAAAAAATTATTAAGAGCATTAATATCCAGGTCACAAGAATTAGGATTTTGTTTAGTTTTGCCAACACCCAATGAGCGCAGAAATTTCCAGACTTTCGCTGGATCACCATTTTCAACAGATTTATGGATGTGGTGGCGTTGCGCATCTCTACACATTCTATTGCAGCGATTCCGATGGGCCTGAAATTTTTCCTTATTAGAATCACTTGGACAAGTATTAAATTTACTCTTAGCCACCGCTTTTAATTGCATTGCTCGCTTAATATCGTCCGTTAACCACGGCGCAGGTAAATGTTTCATTTTGACTGAATGAAAGAGAGCATGAATATCATAAAGTTGTATCAGCTTTAAGTTAAATAGACAGGTCTTATCCTCAATAGTTTCGGCATCCAGAACTTGCGACCAGTCAATTTCGCTAGCATCTTTACGCAATTTCACAATATCCATGGCACCAAAACTGCGCTGCAGAAGAAATTTAGGCTTATTCTTGGGAGGGCGAATTTTGTAGGAAAGGTAGATGACGTCATGGTACGACAAGTCATGAGAAGTGTGTGAACATTGTCCATGTTTGGTAACATGCTGCAGGGAGGAAACAAACATGAGATCTAGCAAGGAGGGGGTGCAATTGGGGAAATGATGAGTAGCGCTCAGAGGAAGGGTATTTAGGTTGCTGGCCTGAATAATGGACTCTAATTTAGAGCAGCGAGAATCTCCTCTGAGCAAACAAGTATTAAAATCTCCCATGATTATGGTGTGAGAATAAGAAGGAAGGAGATCTTCGAGAAGATTTTCAAAAGAAGGAAAGTAGTCGACAAATTTATCACGACTGTAATACACTCCAAGAAGTATTTTTGAATGAGAAAGGAGAATTTCAAGAAAAAGATGCTCACCGGCATTAACAGGCGGAGGCTGTGCAGAGGTGCTGACCACAGAGTAAGGGATATTAGAGCGTAAGTAAATAGCGACACCTCCGCCAGGCCTCCCAGTCCTGTCATTGCGGATAAGAGTGAAACCAGGGAGAGAATAAGAAGTACTAGGAAGACAGGGCTTAAGCCAACTTTCGGAGACTAGAATAGCATGCAAATTTTTATGGCCAAAAGATGCAAGAATCTCAGGATAATGGGCCGGAATACTCTGTGCGTTAATGTGAATTGCATTGAAGTTCTTAGGTACATCTGAAAATTGATTTGATATAGTATCACTCAGCGAGGGTATACTCACAAAACTACTATTAGAACAAGAATCACTATCTGATGATAAGGACATAAATACATCACTACTACTACAGTCCATCAAATCTAAGAGGTACCGTTTGACGTTTCATATTTTTTCATCCCATCCCTATCATTCAATTGTCAGAACTGTCAAACGGTACCTCTTAGATTTGATGGACTGTACTGCTATGTTCATCACTTACCATAACCATGAATAAAATATAAATATAAGTATATATATATATATAAAAATAAAAAAATAAAAAAACAAGAAAGAAAAATAATTAAATAAGTAAATAAATATAAAAAGTCCGTTACACGTAACACACTTCATCCGCCAGAACTGGTAAGAAATCACTTTACAAAAAAATGTTAGCGAATATTAATGACAAATAAACACAAAATAACATGAAACATAAAACATAAAACACCTGGCTGTAAATATGGTTTGTTCCCATGGGTACACGCAAGATTAAAAATTATATTGGAAATAAAATCGGAAACATATTACAGTTAAATAATATTGACTAAAATACAATAGCGTAGTCACAAGTGTTTCGTATACTTTGACATTGACAGCTCAACCAGTTAATGTCAATGTCATGTTGTTTACTTAAAAACAAAATCAACAAAATGTATTTACAGAAGTTTTGGAAGGAAAATACGTGTTTTATGATTATATCAATCTACAGAAGAGAAAAAATTACAAACAACAAAAGAGAAATGATAAAAAGTACAAAAAGGGTAGAAAAATATACAAGTGAAACCTACAATTGAAATTTTACAAGAAGCGAGATGTACCCACTATGAAACCATTTTAGTAAGGTAAACTATTTATAACCACCCGGAAACATCGAATTACTTTGCTTTCCTTGTTGCTCTGGTGCTCGGGACAGCTGCAGGGGGCGCAGCCCCTAGCTTCTTACTGGCAGCGGCCGGTGGCACCTTCAAAGTTTCAACTGGAGCAATCTTCTGCAGCTCGCTGATGCTACTGATTCGGTGGCGCTGGCCATCGGGCGCTATAATATGAATAAAACCATCGCGGGTCCAGCAATTTTTGACGCCGAATCGCTGTCTAGCCTGCATGAAAGCTATATGCCTAGATTTGGTCAGGAACTCTGAAAGTGTCACATTGCTGCCTTTCAGTGAAGTTTTCGAAGACCAGATCTTACTCCGAACATTGATGTCTCTGAGCTTGACAAGAATAGGCCTGGGTTTATCTGGATTGATACGGCCTATGCGCTGACATCTACTAATCGACTCAAGTGAAAACCCCGATAACTTAATTTGGTCAGTGACAATGCGAACAACAATTTTAGCGGTGGTCTCTTGCTTCTCTTCAGGTACTCCATGCAGGAGCAAGATCTTCCGGCGACTATGCATCTCAATATTGTCCACACTCTGTGCCAGCATTCCAAGCTGCTGTTGGAACCCACGTAGCAGCTGAGCGGTCGTAGACTTGAAAGCACCATAATCATCCGCTATGGAGCTGGATGTGCCACTCGCAGGAGGAGTCTTCTTCAAGTCATCTTCAAACTGCTCCATCCGTTTGTTTAGGGCTTCCATCATGTCAAAAAAAGTCTGTCTGTGCTCTTCCATGTTATTTGGAGGTTGAAAATATTTGATGGTGAATTACTTAGCTTTCTTGGTGCTTGTAGAGGAAAGTTTATAGTGTACGGAGAAGTATGTCACATGAGTTACTTAATTAAACATTAATATTAATTGGTGAGTTTGTTTTTTTATTTTAAATACAAAAATTAATTTTAACAAACTAAAGTATGTGTTAACACTTCTACCCGCCCAAGGCGAAAAAAAAGCGGGTTGGTGGACTCACATACGCCATCAAATTTCTCCTATGGACATATGCAGGTTTCTTCACGATGTTTTCCTTCACCGAAAAGCCAGTGGTGTGAAAATCCGTACATAAATTAGAAAGAACTCATTGGTACGGGACCGGGATTTGTACCCACGACCTCACGATTGCTAGGCGGGTGTCACTACCACTGGACTACCACGGCTTATGCTTACGCTATGTTTGCCGTTATGTAATTCTTCATTCGAATTTGAATTCATTCGTTTACTCATTGACTTTAGGTTCTACATGTTACGTGATCTGCCTGTGTCCATCTCAACTTGCTAAACTTCAAATAAAATAAGCATTAAAATATGCTATTACAAAGCTAGTAAGTAGTCGACGCTATTAATCGTCAGTGCGCAACATAATCAAATTTTGTTCTCTTAGTTTAACTACATAGCATAAGGTAAAAAGTTACACCATTCCCAAATTACAGGCCATTATACACATATATCAGTTACAATTTCAGAAAGAAGTAGCAACTTAAGCCGTACTTATCCTTTTGGCTCTTAATAATTACAGCAAGCATCCTGAGTTTATATATTTAACGAGGCAATCTTCAAGCTACTTCTCCACCGTCACAGCGACGATAACTCACAATAAGAGCTGACAGGAAGATCTCAGCCCAGTCCCAATCGAGGGAGGAATAAATAAAGATTTGCACATATCGCCGCGCGCCAGCGCCCTATTATTTACGACCTTATTAACTTGGAATTAAGCCACATGTTGCCTGCAACTCTGTTTAGGATTCAGTTTAGTAACGTCTTTAGTGCCTAAGATTTTCGATTGTTAGACTAGATCGTGTTTTTGTAGATTATGTAAAAGAACGCACAGAGCACATAACGAAACATTTTTTTTTAAATAAACCACAGAACATTTTTTTGTGAGTTCGTACGTGTGTCTACAATCTAGAATATAGTTAGGTAAAACATTCGGGTAAAAAAGTTTGTTTGTCAATTCATAGTTAATAACGCCATATTTAGCATATCCTCAATGTATACGTAATATACACTTTAGCGAAAGAATTGTTTCGATATCACTAACTATAACAAAGGATTGTTTAAATTGCGACGACCGACGACAACAGCAACGGTGGGCATCAAATAACACTTACTTTATTTAGTAAGTAAAGTAAGTTAAGTAAGTATGGCTTGCCCTGGTGTCAAAGTTTTCAGGCCGCCACTTCTGCCTCGGTGGCTCAGTGGTTAGTGACCCTAACTTCTGGATCAAAGAGGGGTGGGTTCGATCCCCACCCAGGGCAAATGTTTTTGTGAAGAACGTGTTTACTCTGTGTCTGGGTGTTATTTAGTTACTATCTATATAAGTATCTATTTAAAATATGTATGTAGCATATCAGTCTCTGGCAGCCATATCACAAGCTTTGCTTAGTTTGGGGTCAGAGGCCGTGTGTAAGATGTCCCAAAATATTTATATTATATTTATTATTTATACTTTTCACTTTATTTAGTGAGTACCTACTATATATTTTGCCCCCCAAACACGGTGCGCAACGCGCAGTCTCTGTAAAAGAGCCCTAAGAGATCTCCTAGCAACATCAAAACCTCTTTGAACTTTGCGAAATACATCAAAAGATTCTAATTGATCGACAGTTTTCGCTGCAAAGCAATCAGTGGCGGCTTTATAGCGAAGTATCGCTTAAATTGTTAGCCCTTAATTCCCTTTTCATCCCGGTCTCACCTGAGCCGTGCCATATTCGCGTTAGTTCAACCGAATGGGGGCGCGGCATTCAATCCTACCCGCTATGATTAAAACGCGTGCTGTCAAAAGTTTTAGGGATGACTGTAGCAAGAAAAAGTAGGGCAATTTTTGTGTTTTCTTTTTTTTTGTAGACCCTCCACATGTAGTTGATAGAAGTTTTGCTTTCAATGCAAGACGTTCCGGTTTAGATTCCTAGTTGAGGATGAGGGGGTGTACACCTCGTCGCCGCCGCTGGACAGTTTCTTGAATATTGTTGCACTCATTAAAACCAATTTTGATAATGGGATCAACACTGAAATTACAAAAATAATACAACCGTTTTCAAACAAGATGTTGAATGACTACACATTCATATTTCCTTCGTACTCAAATTATGAATTACAATATCTGTTTTAGGTCGCTGTTTTAGTTCTTCTAGTCCTCTCTGTATTTTCTCTGTAATTCTTTAGGAGACAAAATGGCGACCTTCTTACACATCTACACCTGTCCTTTGGGTTATAATTGTATGTTCGTGTATGTTGTGGACCGGGACTTAACGAATAATTAACTCTTTGAAGTAGGTATACTCGCACACAGCTCTCGATGTTTTGAATATAGTGCAACACCCGTGGTTACGAACTTTGAATAGTTAATTACTCGAGAAGTTCCGATGAACATTTACGTGTGTTCAAATTAGTGTATATGAAAGGGAACAAATTTATTTAAATAAAATAAAACAGAAACTCACATTGGATAGTTTGATCCAAGGATGTTGATCCATGGTTTGATATAAAAATGAAACTAAAACTGACACTTCATTTTTGAGGTAAGGCCTGCCAGTTTTGTCAAGTACTCAAACAGAAATAAAATAATAAACTGCCAAGTGCGAGTCGGGCTCGGGCACGAAGGGTTTCGTACCGTATGAGATGGCGCATGGATCCCCTTAACCCCAATTTAGGCGTTAACCTGCTGTCGTTATTAATATGGAGCAAAAAACGGCAAATACGTGTATACACGTTGGTTGTATGCAAGTCTCCCTTAAAAATATTTAGGAGAGGCTCGCATACAATAAATAATATAATTAAAAGAAAAGAAAAGAAACGCGGCTAGCATTATGGGCACCTTCAGCCTAGGAACTATCAGGGGAGGACTGTTCGATTAGGATAAACACCTATTTTGATATTATTTTCTCTCTATTGTTTATTTATTATTATGTTTATTTTGACAATTTTGTAAGACTCACATTTTGTATGTGTAATGAAAATTTTTTGTAATGATTATGAATTGTATGTTGTATTGATGTATTAATAATTATGATGATTAAACATAATAAAATATTCTAATAACTAAAAGAATAAAATTAATAAATTTTATTCTATTTATTACACAGAAATACATCACTTGTGAAAATTTCAACTGTCTAGCTATCAAGTTCATGAGATACCGCCTGGTGACAGACAGACGGACAACGAAGTCTTAGCAATATGGTCCCGTTTTTACCCTTCGAGTACCTACGGAACCCCAAAAAGAAATAGTGTTCATCATTAGAGTGCAATATCACCAAAATCAATTGGTTTTTCAAATTGTATTTAGTGTAACGGAGTTTATGTGCATTAATTCACACTATTGTACATTTGTTTGAAAGAATATACATTCAGATTGAACCATTCAGAGCTCAGGTTGTTTTTGTTAAAGAGTATCCAAACATTCCATTTCTAATGCAACTTTTATCTTTACATCTTCACATAAAACTCCAATTGCAGTTTCCCAGCACTAGCATTCACGTCATGTCACTGCGTATGCTGCGATTGAAAAATAGAATTGCAATTCTGAGCGCATCTGATAGTTTTGAAAAGTGAAAAAGTGGGTGATACTGTACCACGCACGGGTGAATCCGTATAGGTCATCCAATCGCATTGTGACATAGGGGATTGTTGGTCGGTGATGGAAATGGATGAAAAAGATTTATTTTGTTAGGTTCATGACACTTTACGATTAACGGAGAGGTCAGAGACATTAATTATTATTTTATTGCTTTTTGAGTGCAGGAAAACGTCTTCAAAGGATGATAATTTGAGAAATATTGAGTCACAAGTGACAATTTTTTAGATGTACAGATTTTACAGTATAATCAGACACAAATTAAATAAAATCTATTGTTGATTTCTACTACTGTAAAAGTAGTTTGTGTTTCTGACACAATCTTTAATAGAATCTATAAAATTTGACAACTGGCATTTGGTACTAGCATTTTAAACTATTTTTTTATTTTTATTTCGAATAGGTTTGCGTTTGACTACTACACACTGCCTGATGTTAAGCAGATGTGCGGTATAGGGTGTATCACACTTACCTAGAAGATACCTATTTACTCGGGATTTGAAGACACCCACGTTGTACTTTAACGGGAAGACAGACCCAGGCAAAGCGTTCCACATTCCATTCATTCATTAATTTTTTTTTTCAAAATCCTTAGTGCCGTTAGTCCTTAAACCGGTAAGTAATGGCACTTAGCAGTTACAATTTTGTAGTAATGGTATGAAAGAAACCTGTATTTTTAAACTTTGTATAAATTTGTACTTAATAGCAAATTATGGAAATGCCAGAAATCATTTTTGATTATAAGACACATTTAACAAAAGCTACTATTGCATATAAAAATAAACCTGTTCTACAAATTAACACTAAATATTTAAAAATATTTTAATGTACTTCAAAAAAGGAGGTTCTCAATTCGATTGTATGATTTTAAGCTCAATAAAACACCTAACCTTTTTGTGTTAAAAATGCCTTTGTTAATCCTCTCCCGCTCGATTCTCGTATGATCAGTGACTCGGAAGCGCGGCCATGCGTCAAACACTAGATTATGATTGCACTTTATGCCCCATTAAACCCTATTCTACGGGACTAGTGTGGCTAGACTGCCCCACTTGTGCAAACCTTAAAGTAGAGTACGGTATTACATACAATGTTAATTTCTTGACGTGATAACGTCTTATAAATCGATGAGCGCCGGCTGCACGCACGAAAAAGCATAACTTATTGACACGTTCCACCTGAGCTGAGCGTGTAAGCGAGAACACGGAACGAACAATAGAGAAGAACAATCGGCCTAAGCATTCGACTTGTGACGCATGTCACAAGGAATATCATCGCTCGTAAATCGACTTTAGAGACAACCAATTCTTTTCTATTTAGGACAGTTTTGTGTTTGATTGAATTCGCCCTGAAATTAAATTTAATAAGATATGCAATCTAGGATGAAGCATGCTTGCTTATTCGGGATTCGAAGACACCTTCGTGGTAATTAGTCAAAAGACCGATTCAGGCAAAGCGTTCCACATTTGGGCTGTGTGCATAAAAAACTCGAAAAGTTTGGTTCTAATACGAGTCATGTCCATCATAAAAGGGTGGCTTTTTGTTCACCATCTACTTAAATTGTTAAATTACTAATGAATATAATTATTTTCATCTAAACCTGATAATGATAAAAATAAAAAAAATGTTTTCTGTGTGAAATTTTATTATCATGTAGTTGTAAGAGATATTCATGTAGACAAATATATTTATGTAGTCTAGTCGAAAATAAGAAAAATCTACACTACTGCAATCAAAGCTAAGGGAATTTAATTATTTATTTGTGAGGAAGCACCAAGAGACGGTATTAGTTTCAGAATCTGCAATTGCATCGAAACTTATTTCAATGAGCCGTGATGAAACGCCCAGCTAGTGAATAATGAAATAAATGGATTCATTATTTCCACTCAGTAATAAGTAGAATATATATTAATGATTCGAGTAGCAAATAAAATACTCATGGTTTGCAAGTAACAACAACATTTATTATTCTTTTGCGGGAATCTTATTTATGTAGCGTTGTACGTAAATGTAGCTGTGCTACGAAAACTGCTACGAGCTACGACTGCTACGGCCATAGTTCGTAGCTACTTCGTAGTATTTTTTACAGAATTAGTCCGTTTACGAAGTTACAATTCTTTTTATCAAAAATAACTTTCAAAAGACAGCAATTTATACGAAACAAATTATTTTTGACGATTGCAGTATGACAGTAAAATACTATAAATCTTAGAAGAATGACATATAAGTTTTTATTATATGCTATAAAGAAATACTTTTATTTGTAACATTTAGATATTGCGTAATTTAAAATGTCATTGTATAACGTAAGAAAATAAAATATTAACATATTTAAACACCTGTGTATGCATATTTCCTACTACCTAATTTCACAAACAAATAAAACATTGTATCACTAATAAATAAGATTAATTACAGGCTTTTTTAATCAGATTCATAATAATCTAAACCTATCACCTAAGTAACATCAGAATTGCGTAAAAAAATACAAATGAATTGTGTATTGTACAAAACGTACTACTTCAGATAACATTTGAATATACTCCACAACTCTATACGGATAACTCGTTAATATATTTGAGTGCGTTTATTGTAAATAATATATCCTTTGAGTGTATATTCCCAAAATTAATAAGCTCCCATCTTCAAGTGCTATCTAGCAATTACGAACAAACAGTGTTTCCGACGCTACAGACTATAGTGAAATTTTCCAATTATCGTGCAATCTACAAAGGAGGTGTAGACATTAATTGAATAAAGCCTGAGTAATTGTATCCGGACAGGATCGGGATTCAAATTCCATTAAGCGCTGAGTAGCTTATTGGCATGGTGTATGATATTACATCGTCAATGGAAAGTGGAGGGAGAAAACGGAAAAATACTGAACGGAAAATTTCTCAAGGTATGCAATCTCTCGACTTTGTAACACTTGTAATGTTATGTGTTATGACAAACGAGCAAAATCAAGTTTTTGCCCGACTTCAAATATGAGGATAAAATCGTTATTTTTTAAGAGCTCAAACAAGCTTTGATTTGTATTGCAATATATCGTTAGTTTATTTTTTTCTCCGGATGTTTGCAATCGGATGATTTTGCAAGTTATTGGTAGAAAAAGGTATTATTAATAATATAATAATAATAATAATTTATCGCAGGGGCGACTTTGTGGCGAGTCGTCGGTGAGTGGCGACACCGCGAACCCTGATTCCCTGGGGCTAAATGAGACCCCTGACTCCTCTCTTGCCTTAACCGGCCGGTTTGGAGTGGAAACCGCAAGAGCTAAGAACCTAAGCTCCAGGGTGGAAGTGTTAAAGGGCATAACGCCGCGAGTAGCGTCTAGTGAAAGCGCAGCACACCTCTCGACACCCTAAGCCGTCCACACCAATGTTGCCCCTCCGGTGCCAACTTACGGTAGCCTTTATGGGGGGCCCATTTAGTGGACGGCAAGTCACCACCCGCTACGAAATTTTGAAATGGGGCATATTTAGCGGGTGTCGTACCTCATTCCATAGTCTAATTTTACAAAATATTTAAAATTTCACCAAAATAGCCCAGTTACAATATTTCAAGTCATTTTATATGCCATAGTTTCCATTTTACGCTATCTTTTTTATACCTACCACTGTTTTTATATTTCATAATAAAATTGTAAAAGGGGCCTCTCAATGTTGGCTTAGGCTCCATTGATGCCTAATAAAGGACCAGGCTAAGCCTGTGATTTCAGTTGAATAAAGAGGAATAATAATTTGTTAAGTACCTTGACTTGGCTCACGAGGTTACCGCCATGTGGGATGTGGACTCTACGATCATTGTCCCGATAGTCGTTTCGGTAAACGGCTTAATAGCGAAGAGTCTCGACCACCACCTTAAGAGGCTCTCGCTAGACGGTTGGGTCAAGGGTCAGATACAGAAGGCGGTCGTTCTGGACACGGCGCGCATTGTCAGAAGGTTCCTCTCTCTGTAGGCCCAACCACCGGTAGCTTGAGCCCCGCCCCGCTGCCGGCGACACTCTAGGTTTAGGTTTTTTTATAGTATTTTGTTCTTTTATATAAATATTGTAAAAAAACTTAGATTTAAGAAAATAAATGAATATATGAATAATAATTTGTTAGACGGATTTGTCTAGATTATTATTATTATTTTCGGCTAAACTAAAATACTAAATAAGACTATTTAATCGTATTGAAATTTAAGAGGAGGCATCGGGCCGAGAAACACGAAAACGAGTACTTTTGAATGCACGATGTGAGAGGACGAATGATATTGACTCATATATTTAAAATATCATAGATAAGAAAAAATTCTAAAAAAATTTAATGAAACGGACAATATTTTAAAAAGTGACCGACTTTTTTAAAACAAACTTACAAATTTCTCACCAAAAAAAAGTTTGATAATTCGAATGATCTGCGCATTATCAGCAACAACACCCCATTATTTTTTACGAATAAAATAGCTAGATCCCTTTTCTATTTTACAGACCGAGAAGTTATTTTTTTAATGTGTACATTATGAGTAATTAATTTAAAACTCACTGCCACCCGCCGCCCTGGCGCGATGATCCTGTCGAGCGCGACCGCGTAAAATTTGTCCGAGTGAAGGGGCACGTTTGAGAAACAATAGTTCATCAATGCGTCACCTTAACCAGGATCTCGAAAACATGATGTTGTTGATGGTGAAACAAAAAAAATGCCAAGTTGATGGATTAGACATAATTATGATGTACCCATGATTTTCTTGATAACTTTTAGCTTTTTATAGTCCTAGCTCTGTTCTAGAGCAACTAAAGTACTTTAAGTTAACGGTCATTTCATGTAACTACTAAAAGTAGTCACTAATCGTAATGTTTACTACAGAAACGTTTGCATGAAAGCTCTCCAGCCCCAGATATCTACAAGTGCAGGGCAGGTGCTAGAGCACCTCATGCATATCTATCGTCTGCTTATCTCCTGGTACCAAGTTCTTAGCTAACAGAGCAATTTCCAGCGAAGCTTAATGACGTGATAATGCTAGAATAGGTGGCGATGACCTGTGGTACGTGAATACTAACTAGTGCTGTTAGGTTTGATGTCTCAAATGGCCTTTGATTATGATATTTATCTGTCTAGATACCGAATTGGCTGAGCAAACGGCCTAAAAATATGGTCCATATATGATACAAATTTTGACCAAGATTTGGGCCATTTTCT
Organism: Hypomecis punctinalis; assembly: GCA_949316475.1. NCBI lineage: Eukaryota > Metazoa > Arthropoda > Insecta > Lepidoptera > Geometridae > Hypomecis > Hypomecis punctinalis. Next base: position 16,793,459 of record OX438815.1, on the reverse strand, counting down.
TTGTGATTAATGTGTATAATATTTGTCAATCAAGACAGATATACTCGTATCATCAAAGGGCAATGAGTAGTTTTGTTATTTTGGTTTGTGGCTTCAAACATCATACATAAATGTGAACAATTACGATTAATATAATAAATAAATAAATAAAATAAAAAAGCCTTTTATTCTTACAGTAAAATGATAGTGAGAGGTTAGAATAATGTTTTAAATATATTAGGTTGGGGAAAAAGTCTTTTCGCATTATCTGGCCGGTTCTGGTATCATTGAAAGTTTAAATTTTAAAGAACATAATTGCAAATTCAAATTAGGGAAATTTATGATTTTCATTTGTTTCTAAAATTTTACTACAAAATAGGTATAAATGCAATGAAAGCCGCGAAAAAAATTTGCGATGTTTATGGACCTAGTGCAGTGTCTGTGAGAGTAGCACAAATTTGGATTAAGCGTTTTCAATCCGGAAATTTTGATGTCAAAGACGCACGTCGCTCTGGTCGCCCTATTACGGATAAAATTGATGCTATTTTTGAAAAATTGGAGCAAGATCGACATGTCAGTAGTTACGACGTAGCTGAAGAACTGGGAATTGACCACGTGAGGTATACAAATATCGATCTTTGTTTTTTGTGTACCCAGTTTTTTTTCAAATCCGCCAAAACTGTTTTTTGTGATTAATATGATAAGCTAACATAAATATTTCATATCCACCACAAACATATTGTCAACGAACTGAAAAATCCTTCCGGATTATGTTATTTTGATTACAGCGTTCAGACTAATCTGTCGGCTCAATTGGCATATAGCCTATCGACTGGTTTAATTAATACTTTTCTATTCTTTAAAATATTGGATGTTTTTTTAGATGACAAAGATATTTTAGATGACAAAGATATTAAGGACACATAATTATGTTTTAACACATCGTTGTAGTATTATGACTAGTTTTTACAACGGTATCCCGAAATTGTGACAAAAAAGCTGTTCCACATATTTTTTCAATCTATCAACTTACGTAAGTTTGTAAGTAACAGCTGATTTTATTCGCAATTCCTGGGTCACTCTCATAGGTCATTTTGAAGAATGCTGCAATTATTAGAATTCTCATACGTACAGCCAGAATGTGGAACGCTTTGCTTGAGTCTGCTCGCTAAAGTACTTATACAACGTGGGCGTCTTCAAACCCCGAGTAACTAAGTATCTTCTAGGTAAGCGTGTTACACCCTAGACCGCATAGCTAACATGCTGGCTCGTAGGTTTGCACGTTGTACTGCGCAGGTGAAAACAACACTTTTCAGGGCGTTTTGCCAGTCTTTCTGCACGTGCAGCTTATGGGTCAAGTATACAAAAAGGTCTTATACCGCCCTGCGTACCCAGTACAATAATGCGTTTAGGGCGCTGTTGGAGCTGCCGCCGTATTGTAGCGCGTCAGGAATGTTCGCGGACGCGCATATAGACGGCTTCGCCGCTATTTTGAGGAAGCGGGTGGCGTCCCTGATGCGTCGCGTCCGTGGCGGCCCCAACAGTTACCTTCAACTGTTCGCTTGGAGGATGGACATAGATTGTCCAATAATGAACCGTTGGACCAAGCAGCATACCGAGTGTTCAGGTATAAAATCGCGATATAGATTAAGATGATATTAAAAATTTAGCGATTCTCTATAAATGAATTTGTCCATATAAATTTCAATGTTTATGACTTTGTAACTTTAATATTATGTTTTGACTGTATGATATTGACATTCTAAATTAATTTTATTATTTATTTGTTTTGTGTAAGTAATTTGATATTTATTGACATTTGTTTACGATTTAAACTATTTTAAACCATTGTATTCCGATTATTTAACTATGTTTGATTATTTTAAGATTAATTTGAGTGTAAGTATTGAATTCTGTTTAATGGATATTGTCTGAAATACAATTCTAAATAAATAGCTTCTTAATATTGGGCAGTGTGTATTCAAACGCAAACCTATAAGAAATAATAAAAAAAATGACTACCTTGATGGCTCCGTGGTTATACTCTATAAAATTTAACTTGATCTCTGCGACAGTGACCTTGACATAGAAGATTGACATTTTTAGAGTTGAGATAGTGGTAGAAAAAATCGATTTTCAAACAATGTTGTAATAAAATCGAATGAGTAGTTGAAGGTGAGAAATTGGATTTTATTTAATTATTGTTTTATTATTAATTAATTATTATTATTTTATTAATAATTGAACTTACTGTAATTATGACAACGGTAGCAGAATGTTATTATATTTTATTTTATCCGTAACACTCCGTCGTCTAGAGAATCACCCGGTAGAGAACCCAAACAAGTAAATCGACTCCAATATCGCTACAAAGTTTCAATCTCAATGGGCAAAACAGTTTCAACTTAAATTAAACTAAGCATGAACATGAAGTTAATGTCAGCTTAACTAATGAAAACTCTTCTAATTTCGTCACACTACCACCACTATTACTAAGTTGGATCCGATCTTGTTACAAAGTTAACGAAGGAGTAGATTGGCTGTGGAGTTTATGACAATATAGCCTTCAAGTTGCTATAGGCCAGAGGTCCTCAAACTTTTTGTTTTGGACCAATTTACTAAATGGTAGTTTCGTAAGTTCGTTGAGGCCCTCCGAGCAAACTACATAGCCACAGTCCCTAAGTGAAAGTAGTAAAAAAATGTCCGAGCGCTGTCATACATACCTACTTAGATTAGATAATAATATATACATTGGCCCATTTTCTCGAATCTCGACGTTATGCCACCTAATAAGTGCTTGTATCTGAGGACTTTGGCATCGCGCGGCGTTGTAGTCAGCTTGCAATCACCTTCCATCCATCAGCCAAAGGACGTCCACTGCTGGTCATAGGCCTCCCCTATGGATTTCCAATAAGACCGCTTGATAGCGGCTTGCATCCAGCGCGATCCTGCGGTCTTAATGAGGTCATCTGTCCACCTTGTGGGTGGACGTCCTACGCTGCGCTTGCCGGTACGTGATCTCCACTCGAGAACTTTTCGACTCCACCGGTCATCAGTCCTCCGCGCTATGTGCCCTGCCCTTTGCCATTTCAACTTGCTAATCCGTTGGGCTATGTCGGTAACTTTGGTTCTTCTACGGACCTCCTCATTCCTGATTCGATCCCGCAGAGAGACTCCGAGCATAGCCCTCTCCATAGCTCGTTGGGCTACTTGGAGCTTACTAATAAGGCCCATAGTGAGAGACCACGTTTCTGTGCCATAAGTCATCACTGGCAACACACACTGGTCGAAAACTTTCGACTTGAGGCACTGAGGTATGTCGGACGAAAAAACGCTACGCAATTTTCCGAACGCTGCCCATCCGAGTTGGATTCGGCGATTGGCCTCTTTGTTGAAGTCGGACCTACCTAACTGGACTACTTGTCCTAGGTAGACGTACGAGTCAACGACTTCAAGAACCGAGTTTCCAACAGAAATCGGGGTGGGTAAAACATGGGAATTACACATGACTTTCGTCTTGTCCATGTTCATCTTAAGACCCACCTGTTGAGAAACCCGATTGAGGCCTTCGAGCATCGCGCTGAGCTCTTCCATCGATTTTGCTATGACTACTATTAAAGGTGAGTGAGGTATTCGCCATTGATATTGATGCCGAATCCTCACCATACGCAATCTACCTTACGACTAACTAAAAAGCCTGCCCACTACGTAGTTTGAGCAAGGTTTTGGATCGGACACTTTTTTGCACGATTGTGACTCTATAGATACTTGCTCAATGTTGTGGTCAGATGCTTGGCTCTGGTATTAGAACTATCAGAGCTTGGCCTCTGGCATGGCTATACGATTAAAACAACCGGGACCCAAAATTTATCGTATCATTTGAACCCCGATAGCGATTAATTGTAAATGCCAATCAAGACTATCATGCCGAACGTTGCTTAACTTCAGTGATCGGTAAGAAACACCTAGTCAAACTACGCTGTGAGCGCTACAATGGACTAGTCATGTGTGTTAATTTGGTCTAGGCTTGCTTAGCTATTAATAGCATTGATTATTATCATAACGTGATAACGTCTTATAAATTGACTAGTTTAAACCCGCGGCTTCGCCCGCGTTGTCTTAGTACATAGGTACTTACTTAAAATGAAAATAGCCCGCGGTTTGATCTACGTTGTCTTTCTACATGCTTATAATAATATCTAATAGTCCGCAATTTGGCCCGCGTTGTCTTAATACTTGCTTAAAATTACTTGCAAGGATAATACCCACGGTTTGGTCAAAATTGTAACAGTATTTGCCTATAATGATAATAGGTCACGGTTTGGCCCGCGTATTGTTAGTACTTGCTTAATATGGTTATTTATAGCACGCAGCATGGACTGCGATGTCTTAATACTTGCTTGAAATTATAAAAGCTCGCCGTTTGGCTTGCATTTTCGTATTACTTACAATGATAATAGCCCATGGTCTGGCCCGTATTGTCTTAGGACTTGCTCAAAATGATAAAAGCCCGCGGTTTAGCTCGCGTTGTTTTAATACTTACTTAATTAAAATAACAGCCCGCGGTTCAACCCGCGTTATCTTGGCATTTGCTTATAATAATATCTAATAGTTCGCGGCCTGGCCCGTGTTGTCTTAATAAATCCTTAAAATTATTATAGCATGCCGTTAGCCTGCGTTTTTGTATTACTTGTAATGATAATAGCCCACGGTCTGGCCCGCGTTATTTTCGTAACTGCTTAAAATGATAAAAACCCACAGTTAGGCTCGCGTTTTCTTGGCACTTACTTAAAATAATAGCAGCTCGTGGTTAAGCCCGCATTAGGCTCGATTATGCAGGCGCCATCGTAATTATAATATTTTTTTTTTTATTTCGAATAGGTTTGCGTTTGACTACACACTGCCTGATGTTAAACAGATGTGCGGTCTAGGGTGTAGCACGCTTACCTAGAAGATACATATTTACTCGGGATTTGAAGACACTCACGTTGTACTTTAACGGAAAGACAGACCCAGGCAAAGCATTCCACATTTCGGCTGTTCGTATGAGGAATGAGGATTCGAAACGCTTGGTTCTAACGCGCGGAATGTCCACCATAAAAGGGTGACGCTTTGGTCGCGTCCGTCTAGCCGTACGATAGAAGAAAGGGGCAGGGGGGACCAGATTGTACAACTCCTGGGCGCACTCTCCGAAGTGTATCCGGTAAAAGACCGACAAACACGCTACCTTGCGACGATGCTCAAGACTTTGCAGCTGCGTCTTAGTCAAGGTGTCGTTGTCAATCAGCCTCCTGACTCGCCTCTCAATCGACTCCAGAGCCTCCAGTTGATATTTGGCAGAGCCATCCCAAAGGTGAGAGCAGTATTCCATGCAAGACCTGACTTGTGCTTTATAAAGACTGAGCAGTTGCTCAGGTGTGAAATACCGTCTCACCTTAGAGAGAACACCAAGTTTTTTGGAGGCTAATTGGGCTTTGGACTCTATGTAAGAGCCAAAGTTAAGAGAAGATGAGAGTGAAACGCCTAATAGTTCCAAGCTGTCAGTTACCGGAACGGAGACACCACGGCTAATTATCATAATTATATCTGTTTCATTTTCACTTTAAGCATTCGATAGAGAGAACACTTTTTATGTTGTTATTATATTTACTATGGCGTCTTCATAACTGAGCCTATTATTGTATTACTTGCAAAATAATGCCTACGGCTTAGCCTGAATTGTCTCAGTATTAGGTTATTTAATTTACTTGTATCTAAAGCTTATTACGGAGTACATACGTGAATTTTTGGATGATAAATTGCTGAATTTCTGAAATTAACTCAATAATAAATAAATATATAAAATAAATATTGGGGGACATCTCACACACGGTCTCTGATCCCAAACTAAACCCTAACTTTTTTATTATTTATTTATTTTATTTTTTTACTTATAGGTTGACTGGCAGATAATGCTGTATAGCGTTGAGTCCTCTTTTTGTACAAATAGTGTGCAAGAAAGTGTTAAATAAATAAATAAAAATACATTAATCACACTCAGACACAGAGCAAACACATAATTATGAACATCACATAAATATTTGCTCAGGGAATCGAACCCACGCCTCTTTGACCCAGGAGTCAGGGTCAACCACTGAGCCACCGAGGGAGCCAATAATAATAATTGTATGAGTAAAAATCAATGTCGTATGTGAATTCAGCAACCCGTGCTCGGCCGGCGTGATGGATATGGCCCAATTACCCTTCGCGGATAGGTCTATTTTCAGTCATCCATTAGCCGCAGGACGTCCACTGCTGGACATAGGCCTTCCTTATGGATCTCCAATAAGACCAGTTGGAAGCGGCTTGCATCCAGCGCGATCCTGCGGTCTTACTGAGGTCATCCGTCCACCTTGTGGGTGGACGTCCTACGCCGCGCTTGCCGGTACATGGTCTCCACTCGAGAACTTTTCGACCCTAACGGTCATCAGCCCTCCGCGCTATGTGCCCTGCCCATTGCCATTTCAACTTGCCAATCCGTTGGGCTATGTCGGTAACTTTGGTTCTTCAACGGATCTCCTCATTAATGATTCGATCTCGCAGAGAGACTCCAAGCATAGCCCTCTCCATAACTCGTTGGGCTACTTGGAGCTTACTAATAAGGCCCATAGTGAGAGACCACGTTTCTGTGCCATAAGTCATCACTGGCAACACACACTGGTCGAAAACTTTCGACTTGAGGCACTGAGGTATGTCGGACGAGAAGACACTACGCACTTTTCCGAACGTTGCCCAGCCGAGTTGAATTCGTCGATTGGCCTCTTTGTTGAAGTCGAACCTACCTAACTGGACTACTTGTCCTAGGTAGACGTAAGAGTCAACGACTTCAAGAACCGAGTTTCCAACAGAAAACGGGGTGGGTAAAACATGGGAATTACACATGACTTTCGTCTTGTCCATGTTCATCTTAAGACCCACCTGTTTCTATTATCCGTAGTGCTATCCGTAGTACCTATTTTCAGTAGCGCACTATTAATTAAGGCCGGTACAGGTATTCGACATGTTTCATTAAGTCATTAGAAATTTAATTTTCCAGGCAAATGAAAAAATGGCACACAAGTCGTAATTCTAGTCAGGCATGTTCTAGGATGCTATTATACTCATAATTTGATTAACTTTTACAATGGTACCAACCCCAAAAGCACGTGAATAAAATCAGCTGTTCAACACAAAAAGTTCATCGACCCGCTACAAAATGTATGGAAAATGTAGGTAATTTTCGCTTGTCAGGGTTGATTCCATAGTAAACTACCTATATTGATCCACATGTGCGCTAAGCTTAAGACTATTGGCTCACAAAATAAAAAAAAATCGTAAACTTTTGGGGACCCATTTTGCCCTATTTAAAGATAAACTATCATTATCATAATCCTATTCTAGATACTACATTATTTAAAAAAGAGCATTGAAGTTTTGGGACGTATCTGACCCCTAAGGATTTTTTTTTAAGGAAAATTCAGAAAACAGGTACAGCCATATTTTTTATTTAGTCTCAAACGCATCTATACAAAGTTTCATGTCAATCGGTACAGGGAATAAGAAGTTACATGCAAACAAAAAGGGCCCGTTTTACCCCGTAAGTTAGAGTTGGCTACGTTTTTCATCCTTAGTGCTTCATTATGTCGTACAATGTACGTATATTCCAAATTTCAAGCTCATATCTTTAGCGGTTTGGGCTGTAGCATAAACTTATTAATTTTGCGTATCCCTAAGGAACCTTATAGATTTTCCTAGATTTTATTAGTTTCTGTATTAAAACATGCTGTGTGCTTCATTCATACCAATTTTCAACCATAACCGTTCAGCTGGTTCGATGTAATTGTCGCTTTTTTCACCAACTTTGGGACCTTATTTGACCCCTTAGATGAGGAAAATTCGGAAAAACAGGAAAAGACGTAACTTTTATTTTGTTTGAAAAGCATGTATACAAAGTTTCAAGTCAATCGGTACAGGGAATAAAAAGTTACATACAAACGAAAAGGGCCCGTTTTACCCCCTTAGAGGTAGAAAGTTCAAAATTTTCGTCCTTAGTGCTCCATTACGTCGTTCAATGTACCTATATTCCAAATTTCAAGCTAATATCTTAAGCGGTTTGGGCTGTAGGCTGTCTGTCAGTCAGTCACTCAGGGAAGCCTTTTATATAATAGATTAACGCAGGCTGCATGCACGAAAAAGCATGACTTATTGTCATGTCCCGCCTAAGGCAAGCGTGTAAGCGAGAGCACGGAACAAGCGATAGAGATGCACAATAATTGGCCAAAGCGTTCGGCTTGTGACGCATATTATGACGTTATTACGTATAATATTTTTTTTCAAAAAATAGCATGACCGACTTCACCCGTGTACAGAATCATTACATAGTACAAAACAAAGTCGCTTTCCGCTGTATGTCCCCATGTATGCTTATATCTTTAAAACTACGCAACGGATTTTGATATAGTTTGTTTTAATAGATAGAGTAATTCAAGATAAATGTTTATATGCATAATACACCTGTGCGAAGCCGGGGCGCATCGCTAGAACGCAAATATTATGCACGGATCGATGTAGCATTTTTCACATTATTGTTGATTTATCAAAAATGGCTCAGTCGATTTCGATAAAATTTAAATGGAACCAATTTCGAAGTATACTCTTTCTAATAAAACAAAATAATTAAAATTGGACTACTACAAAAAAAGTTATGCGTGGTTATACATAAAAAAAATATACGCGTCGAATTGTACTCGTATACATACCTCATCCGGTGGTTCGTCGGTCAAAAATTAATATCCGTACTGCTTTATAGACAACCATTTTTTTTTTTAAAAGGCTTCACACCTCTACTGACGAACCTATCTTGTATTACGAGTAGACATGTTAATTGTGAATTGGTAAGTATCTGCAAAGTAGCTGGTTCAACTAGAACCATAATGCTATGTACAAATATAAGTACATATACTACACTGTGAGTTAGATCAATTTCACAAACTACATATAACTACTATGTTCCCATAGATGTGACTTGTACTTTGTCATTTCCACGTTGAGAAACGGTGTGTCAGCAGCTGGGTGACCGGTTTAATCAACGTGCGAGCACCACGTATCGATAGATTAAGAAACTTCTACGACGTACGTGTCATACTCTATCTCTAGACTTCAGGACTTAGACTTTATGAGATTTGTTCAGTGAATTATGTTCAGAGCTTTCAATGAGTATTATGTTCACCCAACTGCCTCTTAAAAGATGGTATTGCTTATCGAGGTTTTTAGAATGTTTCTTTAAATATAATAAGTTCATATTTCATATTTAACAACACTTTATTGAAGCTACAAAAAAGAAACAAAAGTAACGGAATAATTTGAATCAGAAGAAAGGCTCCGAACAAGGTCTTATTGCTAAAATCGATCTATAGACACTAACTTAACTAAACTAAACTAAGATTATATAAATAATTTGAATCATGTATTCAAGTTATTTATATCTTAGTTTAGTTAAGTTAATTTAAATTAAAGTCTAGAGATCGATTTAAATATTTATACCACTTAACGGCGAGCGTAGCGTAAGACCAAAGAATACAAAATAATATGGTAAGACGTATACAGTATACACACGAGGGAGACAGACGAGGCCTTATTGTGTAAGCGCTCTGACGTTCGGCTTCGCATTTTCTCCTGCTCGCACCAGTTACTCACGCCACGAGAGCGAGCGGAAGGAAAAGCGAAGCCGAACATCAGAGCGCTTACACAATAAGGCTCCAGGATCACGCTGGATGCAAACGGCTCCCAACTGGTCTTATTGGAGTTCCATAAGTACAGCAGTAGACGTCCTATGGCTGATGGATTGAAGAATGGAAGATAACAATTTGGTACCAGACAATTGCGTAATTATCCGTAACAAGGAGATAATTTGCCATAGTGAGGTGTGCAATGACCGTGGCGGGATTACAAGCAGAGCATGACTAGTCTGAATTTGAATCCACCAATCCGTTCTGTCCAGAGTTATGTTCCGCATGTATTAATGAAAGGTACATCGTTTTGTCTCAAGTTACGAGTCCACTTCGTCGGAATCAAAGCATACAGAGCGGACTGATATCTATAGGGGTAAAACGACGATTAATGAAATCAACTAAAGCACGCTTTCTTAGCCATGGAAACTTGAAACCTGCCCCCCTACCGCCTAAAGCAATAGCAATCGTAATAGCAATCGTTTATGACTTCATTTTAGTCATTTGGCACCGCCTATGTGACGTTAGCCATCAAAGTTGTTCATTCAACGATTGCTTTCGCAATCCGCGCAAAGCAATTGATGGCTAACGTCACATAGGCGGTGCCAAATGACTAAAATGAAGTCATAAACGATTGCTATTACGATTGCTATTGCTTAGGCGGTAGGGGGTTCAAAGTCCATTACGTGGTCTTTCTCACAAGTGCAAACACGAATATGATACGATATTCCATCATGGAATGCCAGTGCCTATCTTCCGACTTCATCACCACACCTTGAAACCTAATCGTGGTCAAAGTTCATTACAAGACTTTTTTAAGAATTCCAAAACAGCTGTGATACGATTTTCTATCATATAATTCCACTTCATATCTTCTGGCCCCATCATCAGATCAGTTCGACAGTACCGTTTTATTGTACCTATTGTCATCAGAACTACATACAGCTGCCAATTTTCCTTACGCTACGACCCTTGGAAGATGGTTAAATTAGTTACCTTAGATTCCATTATATAGTTACATACAAGGCGACCTTATAAAAAGGTGTTAATAAAGCAACAAAGCTGTACGTTCCATACCCTCCAATAGGGTATTTGACTAGTTATTGGAAATCATTTTAAATTATTCGTTAGTACATAATAAGCACACTACATTTATATTTCCGAGAGATCTACTGTATTAACAATGAAAATCAGATTTAAAGAATAGATATTCAAGATCCCACCAAAAACGACATTCTGTAATGGCGCTGGTCTCTGACGTCACACACTAGTAAATAACTTTAGTAAATACCAGTAAATACGCTAGTTAACATCTAAAAATTGACAAAAATACTTTAAAAGTAACTTACAGATCCTGTAATATGACTCCGAAAACACAAAACACAAATTACACAAACAACAGTCAATCGAGAAATTCTTGTTCACTATCATGTGACGTCACCAGAGTTGCCGCCCTTCTTAGAGCGTTTACGTCACAGATAAAATATCATAATAATATCGTATTTCATTTCGTGCGATTTGCGAAAATTAGACATATTTTAGTTTAAATAAAGTGAAATATGTCTTTTTCAGGCTATTATCTTTAAGGGTCAATAGTATATTTTCTATGTTGTCAAATAGCCCATTGAGACCGAGTGGAAGGATCACCACAATCAATAGTATATTTTCTATGTTGTCAAATAGCCTATTGAGACCCAGTGGACGCGTAGCTTATAACAGAACATAAACATAAATATGTGCAATATATATAACAATATCGTATCAGACAATTGCGGTAATTAGCCGTAACAAGGCGATCATTTGCCATAATGAGGTGGGCAATGCCCGTGGCGGATTACAGTCAGAGCGTGAGTCCACTAAACATATCGCTCGACTAATACGTCACCGCAGTGCAAATGAGTCTGCGGCTAACTACATCTACTGAATGACACACTAATTGTGATATTTATTCAAATGATTAGGTAGCAAATAGAGTAATTAAACATTGTCAATAACTCCGACGTAGAAGCCATCCCGGTTTCGTTAGCAGTCAGTAATAATTAAATTTCGAAAAAATTACACCACTGAATTCCTCCGTGTACAAATAAATAAATAAATATTTTGGGACATCTTACACACGGCCTCTGATCCCAAACTAAGCAAAGCTTGTGATATGGCTGCCAGATACCGATATACTACATATACTTGTTTTTTAAATACATACTTATATAGATAGTAACTAAATAACACTCAGACACAGAGCAAACACTTATGTTCATCACATAAATATTTGCCCTGGGTGGGGATCGAACCCACGCCTCTTTGATCCAGAAGTTAGTGTCACTAACCACTGAGCCACCGAGGCAGTACGAATTGATACGACATTTCTGTAGGTTATAGTTGTATTATCAAAAACGGTTCAGCCGATTTTGATAAAATTTTAATGACCACTTCGGAAGTATACCCTGTTGAAATAGAAACGATTTTATCAAATCGCTTTACAATTGGTGAAAATATTGTTGAGCATTCACAAAAGAAGCATACATACGAACATAGAATCCTCTTTTTTGGAAGTCGATTAAAAAGCAATGAGTTCTATGTATTTATAGCTTTTTACACCACCGGCTTTTAGATTACAGAAACATTCGTGAGAACACCTGCGTAAAACGTCCGTAGAAAGAGTGCGATGTCGTATGCAAATATATTAACCCAAAGTGAGCCAGCTAGACGATATGGCTCCTGTGTGGGTGGCCCTATGTTCTACAGTAGAGTATTAGAAAACCGGTATGGTACAGTCATCAATATGGAATTTGAGAAAACAAATTCCAAGTCGATGGGTACATTACATAGGGTCCAGACTCGTGATTACACCGCTTTGTTACACCAATGTGACTACGAGGAAACTTTTTTACACGTGGTTACACTACTCTAAAAGGATCGTGCTTGACTAAATATTAGGTAAGTAGTGATGTGCGGGATAGTTGAAAATATGATTGAGGTCAAGATATGTTGTTGCAAACTGTTTAGTAATGTCATAGAAAATAAAATATATCCACTATTTATAACATAGTCGTAAAGTAATTTTTAGTGTTTTAGCTCCTTTTCAAAGAAAACCAAGTGAAACAACAAATGGTAAAAATAATCTTTTACGTTTCAAAAGTGACACATGTCAAAGTGATAGCTGTCATATTTTAGAATTCATACTAAAGTAGCATGACAGTAATTACAATCATAATTAGAACGCATGTTTGACGTTTCATATTCAATAAAATGTAATTTGGTTAATTTTACTTCGGCATACATTTCCATTGACAGAGCGCGTTTACTAGAAAAAAAATCCTAGTGATAGTGGCGTCATATTCGCAATACTCACTAGTTTCAATCTCTGTGCCACATCAACTGAAAACAAATCGGCAAAGAGTGCAAAGGAGTATCAAAGAGCCAAAGAGCTCACAGTTTCGCAAAATCCGGCCCGTCTTCGCGGGAATTTCGTCGATCCTTTATACTTCCGTTTGTATTGCATTTCCGGGGGCTTAACGTTTTCGAAAAGTAGAATCTTTTGCGTGGCTATTGTGATCAGAGGATCTACGTCCACCGTTTCAGAAAATATACACACACGTTGGGAAACAGGAAATGGCTTAACAAAGCTACGTTGAGCGAGAATTGCTTTGGGATTTGAATCATATCGTCACGGTAATGGTATCTAACAGTTTCCGTCTTCATACAATCAGTTGGAACGCGAATCATACCTACGCGCTTCGGAGTTCGGTGTACACTACTTACACCAGTGTTTCCACTTTTAGGGATTTCGCTCTATTTTAGGGCGAAAGTATATTTTATATGTTTCATGTATTACTTAGGGGGTTTTTAATTGAAACAGGGATTTAGGGGTATAATGATTTCATGCCACAAGATTTACGGATTTTTAGGGTAAAATGACTTCATGTCACACAATTTATATTGGACATTGAATTTTGACAAAATAGGATTTTTAGGGTAAAATGACTTACACTGCTCCGCGCTGGGACCCCCCCTTTCCATAAAATTTCTCGATTTCTCATTTAGGGATTTTTTTCGGAACAAATCCCTAAATTTAGGGCGTAAATAAAATCTTGAGTGGAAACACTGACTTACACAACAGTTGCAGAAGCGTGCAGTCACGGACGAACGTGTGGGTCTGTATCACTGGGCGTGCGATTTATCTACCAGGCAGGCAGCCCTAGCGCGTAATACGTTCTGCGTGGCCACATGTGGCTGTAGGTATATATTTCAAGGATAGGACCGAGGGGAACGAGTCACAATACTTTTAGATTACCGTGATATCGTATACGAGTTTAGTTTATGTATAACAAGATTATTTTTTGCAAAAATTAGCATGACCGACTTCACCCGTGTACAGAATTCGCGAATATTTCGCACGGATCGATGTAGCATTTTTCACATTATTGTTGTTTTATCAACAATGGCTCAACCGATTTCGATAAAATTTAAATGGGACCAATTTCAAAGTATATTCTTTCCAATAAAAAAAGAGTTATTGAAATCGGACTACTACGAAAAAAGTTATGCGTTATACATAAAAAAATATATATTTATACCCGTCGAATTGTGTACCTCCTCCGGTGGTTCGTCGGTGAAAAATGAACAATAATAGTGCTTAAGATCTTTTACTTCTACTAATACCGCATAGTGTAATAAGTACCTACGTGTGTACGGCGTTAACACGTATAGTTAAATTATTTATTTTTATCATCAATCAAAATTATGGTAACATAAGGTATGCCTATGTTATGAGTATATGTTCTATATAAACTGAACTGAATCAACTGAATAGTGATTTTGGGCATAAAACTGAAAGTTCTGTTTTATGCCCAAAATCACTATGCAGTTCAGTTTATGTAGAACATAATTATACTCGTAGCATAGGCATACTTTATACGTGTTAACGCCGTACACACATAGGTACTTATAACACTGTGCGGTATTAGTAGAAGTAAGCTAAGCTAAGCTTTAGCTTACTTCTAACCTAATCACAGTCATTATCCATCAGTCGTCCCGACAATGTATGGTTGGCTGGTTATAGCCGATCGCCTCGGACTGTTTAATAATATTGGAGGTTACGACCATGTTACACGCGATTTTATATGTTTGTTTTAGATATCATAATTAATAACATATCTTATTCTTCGATGTCATAAAAATTATACTGTCAATTTTCCCTACTTATTGATAAATATAAATAAATAAATAAATATTTTAGGACATCTTAAACACGGACTCTGACCCCAAACTGAGCAAAGCTTGTGATATGGCTGCCAGAGACTGATTTACTACATATACTTATTTTTAAATACATACTTAAAAAGATAGTAACTAAATAACACCGAGACACAGAACAAACACTTATGTTCATCACATAAATATTTGCCCTGCGTGGGGATCGAACCCACGCCTCTTTGATCCAGAAGTTAGGGTCACTAACCACTGAGCCACCGAGGCAGCGAAATCACGAAACATTGCTTAAAAAGTTTATATTCAAAAATATTACACAAAAAACTAGTTGTCGGACAATTCAACCCCAATTTTAGCAGATAAGTTGACTCTCCTTTCTGTTTTCCTGACTCAAATAAAAGAACAGAAAAATGCGACACAACGGGCTAATGTTTTTTGGACATTTCTCTAGAGTCTAGATGGCTTTTCTAGGATCTTCTCACACATTATACATGCGGTTGCATGTCTGGCTTCGCCTCCGAGGATGCATACAAACATTCCCTTGTAAATACATTTCCACAGAAGGATAAATACGAACGTTTTATCCGCAATATGTTTTGTAGATTTTCGTAGGTGTAACAGAATTTTGAAATGGATTGAAGATTTGCTGCGAACAAGTAAAATTGTGTACAACGATTGAATAAAGAGCAGGTTTTAACTATGGAAACTTATTTTTTGACTTCAGTTGTGTGTGCTTTGTAAGTCATGGAAGAACACCATTTTTTAAACACTACAATCTATACCAGAAAGCAGATGTGTAGGGGTTTTCACTACTAGACTGAAATAGTAACTAAAATTGCAAGACTACTGCAGGACAAAAGTATCTTTTAAAAGTTATTTTACAGTTCCGGCAGGGATCGGTTGGCCAATAAGGTCACAAGTTTTTATACGAAGACCACGTAATAGCTACCACAGCGTAGGATATCCACCGACGTGGTACAGCGGCGATCTAAATAAGCCGCTGGAATGCACTGGGTTCAAATTGCTTCCAACTACTTTTGATAGACATCCATAGGAAAGTGAAATGATTTAATTTTACAGTGCTTGGCACAATAGGTTTTGATCTCAAATAATTGTTCTATTTGTGATAAACATTTTTAAAACATTCCAAAGAGATGCAGGTTCAAGTCCTGCGATCGCAGCAAAGTTTTCAAATGTTTATCACAAAAAAAATTCTTTGATTCATAGGAAATGCCTAGCAATAGTCCAACAGTGAATGTCCTACGGCTGACATGATGATGATGGCTTCAACAGGCTTGCTAGATTATTCTACATTATCTTGCTGACATCCGGGCGGTGAACCAATCCAGGTATTAACATAAACTGTAATGACCAGGCACCGAGTAATATGGCGGTGTCGACCTGCGAGCTGCATCAGGTATAATGTCATTTTGTGCTTACAATATGTTTAACACGACTGTAAATCCGTAATTTATATAATTTATAGATAGACCTATCCTTTATTGTTCGCACCAATAAAATACAAGAACCTTCTCATAGGCACATAAGTCATCCATCCATCTTTCAACCATAGGACGTCCACTGCTGGACATAGGCCTCCCCTATAGATCTCCAATAAGACCGGTTGGTAGCGGCTTGCATCCAGCGCGATCCTGTGGTCTTAATGAGGTCATCCGTCCACCTTGTGGGTGGACGTCCTACGCTGCGCTTGCCGGTGCGTGGTCTCTACTCGAGAACTTTTCGACCCCATCGGTCATCAGTCCTCCGCGCTATGTGCCCTGCCCAACTTGCCAATCCGCTGGGCTATGTCGATAACTTTGCTCCTTCTACATATCTCCTCATACATAACAACATACATTGGTACATAAGTACAACGGTATATTTATTCTACCTACAGAATGTACTCGCAGGTAATACACAAAATGTTCGGTGGCTCCATTAAAAATCTTTAAGAAACAATAATTACTTTAAGCAGTAAGTATATGATTTCAGTAAGACGTTAAACGGATTTATTCCTAAAAAAACTTTTAAACCAACTTAGTTATATTGTAATTTTATTCTTTTTGTATTTAATTTGTAATTTTATTGTAATTTTAATTTAATCTGTGGACATTGTCTGGTGAATAAACAATTTCATTTCATTTCATTTTCATCAGCCGATTTCGATAAAATTTAAATGGACCTAATTTCGAAGTATACTCTTTCATTCTCAATAAAGGAATTATTAAAATCGGACAACTATGAAAAAAGTTATGCGTTAAAAAAATATACGCGTCGATTTGAGAACCTCCTCTGGTTCGTCGGTCAAAAAATACAAAATTATTTATATCTTCGTTGCCGTAAGATTTTTAACAAAGTTGCGTCTGAATGATTATGATTAAGGTAAAAGTGAATATAAATACCAAATGGAGAAGAATGGCCACAGACTAATATAAGTATGGCGAAACCTGGAGGAGGCCTTTGCCAAAAGGCAATCTGATAGTAATGATAGTAATGTTACTGACGTTTCAATTTGAATTGTATGTAATGTATGTATTATTATCATTATTCACATCATTATCGATATTAATTTACTATAAATTCTGTAATGCATGCAATGAAATTATTAATTATGAATCTTTGAAGCATGAAAATGTATGTAATAATTAATTAATAGTATCAGAAAAAAAGGCTTTAGTATTGTATTGTATTGAATTGAATATAACTACCTACCTAGTAGGTTCAACTGACAAAGATATAGTTCCACAAAGGAAAATATATGGGTGGTTCCACAAAAGTTGGGTAACTTTGTGTTCCAGTGGATTTTTATATAAATTTATATTAATCACCCAATATTAAAAATGTCTGGCACATGAAAAAACCGACTTTTTATTATGTTACTCAATTTAGCCTTACTCATATACTTTTTAACACAAAAAAATGTAGTTTTCTCTCCTTTATATCAGTCCCTAGCCATGTCACATTTCCAAAATACTGCTTTCATTCGTCCGGTTTTAGTATGTCTAGATGATATTTGAACTTTATTTGAGTTAAATACAATAAAAATTACATTGTTTTAATCATTGAAATGATATAGTGAACAATATTAATTATTTTCATATCTTTTTATATAAGAAAAGTAGTGTCATCGATAGTTAAAGTCAGGCCCTAGCCATTCAGTAATTTCAAAAATACGCGGCAACCGAACAAAACCAGCGTTTTAAAACTGTTGCGTTCTGAAGTAACGACGTGAAGTTAGCCATACACGTGGGCTGTTCCGCGTCGGCCATCTTGACATCAGTGCGGTCGGTGTCGACGCTGAGGAAACACGTGCTGTGCCAGTCACTCTGTCAGCCCCTAGGTAAGTTGTTTTATAAAAACTTAATTAGCTACTATTCTCTTTTGTTTGCGTGTATACGCGATTTGTTTGTTCTGATGTTATAGCTATCTACAAGTTTCGGTATTTCTTTTTAAGAGTAGACTAAGAGTGATTTAGTTCTGATTCGTCAGTTCCTAGGCCATCAGGCCCTGGTCATAAATGTGACCAGGGACTAATGACATGGCTAGGGCCTGGCGTTCATAATAGTTTAAATAGATACGCCAATTGAAAACAATTCTGTTTGTTGTAGAATATGGCGCCTCGAAAGAAAATACCGTTGTCTAATGAAGAAAAAGCAAAAAAAAAAAATTAATTATTATTGTTGTTGGTAAGAAGGTATCTAACTACAAATACTTTGCAAAGACTGTTTTGTCTATAAATTGAATTTGATTTTGCAATAAATATGTTAATTAATAAGATTATAGTAAGAATTACTAAATAAATGCTGATTATATAAGATACACATGTGATTTTATTGTACTAACAATGTAAGGTGTCAGTCCCTATTACAGCCCGTCAGTCCCTAGAACACATATTCCAAAAAAACTTAATTTTCTCTTAAAATACCAAATAAAGTGACTGGCCTCTTTGGATTTAAAAAGTAAACCATTATAACTAATGCACTTTACTAAAAGTTTTCGAAATAGTATCTAATAACACCTATGGCAAAATTTGTCAGAAAGTTACCCAACTTTTGTGGAACCACCCATATACTTCCCGATAGTGAATATAAGAAAAAAATTACCACGCATGAATCATCAACGGCTCGAGAAACTATGTAACGCAGAAAGTCATTTTTTACAACGATGCTACAAAAATGTATCTCGGAAAAATCCCCGTCAATCTGCCCACCTAGATAAACTAAAACCCTCACGAAAAATTCAGCTACATCATTCCAACACAAACTCAAATAAAGACACAAGCAGTAGGAAGTTATTAAATTACAAAAGCTTAATAAAACAACCTTAGACGGGCCAATTAAAATGTATCAGGTTAATCTTGAAATTACGCGTAAAAACGCCTTTTTCAAACAAAATACCCCGTGTCGTGTAATTTTGGAGAAACAATGGTCTGTTTTAGGGGAATTTCTTTCCTCGACTTTGATCGTGGATCCTCGTTGTTAACGATATAAAAATGCTTGTTTTAATTAACGAAATCCTTCTCAAGGCTTATTTTGACAACAAAGAAATCCGATTTTTTAGTTAGGTAATTATTAAAAGCTATAAATGTTTAGAGCTAATAAAAACGTTGTATTTATTATTAATTGATATGAATTGATGCCTAACATAAGTGCCCAAAACAGACAAGAGTGGCCATTATTAGTACTGGAGGTCAAGAGACATATTTTGGGCCGCTGCACCAACATATTTTTTTTAGTGGTACTTATCATTTAATTCAATGTGAATTGACCACAAAAAGCAAACAAAACAACATATGAAATTGACATGCGGTTCTTAGCTAATATGTTTTGTATAGTTATACATATTATGACCATATAAGGGTATGACAATTTTATTATTTGTATTGGAACGATTTATTATTATGTTTTCTAGATTATCCTTAAATTTGTCCAATGTGTAATATACCCAAAGCACATATTTAAATTCAACCATGCCTATTAAAAATATAATCTGAGAACTTATGAACAAAATTTAAGATATGTATACCTACATAGGTATAATCCAAATCTTTTCAAAATCAGAGTGAATACGTATCTTCTAAGTCTACGTGCTTCATCTTCGACCACAACGTCGCTTATCAACAGGCGAGTTGGTGGTAAAACGCAGACTTGTTCGCGTTAAAAAATTGTCATATCACAGAGTACCTACTTCATATCAGAAGTTTCAATTGATGTTAAATGATGGAACATATTTTAACAGTTACGCAGTATCGATTCAACATTGTCATGATAGGTATTGTACCGAACGTCAACGCTTATAGATACTAGCTTCGATATACACCAAGAGCAGATAGACGATTTAAATAAGGTTATTTTATTTTTTGGTACCTAGTACTAATAGCCTAACGAGTTATGGAGAGGGCTATGTTTGGAGTCTCTGTACAAGATCGAATTATAGGTAGGGAGATCCGTGGAAGAAAAGTTGGGCCATGTCCACCACGCTGGGCCAGTGCGAGTTGGTGGATTGACATATACCATCTAATTTCTTCTGTGGACGTTTGCAATCGGGCTAGTATACGCAACACGAAATAATTTTTTCGACGTGTCATATCGAGACAGAGTTAAGGTAAAGTATACAGGGTTATTTCTAATCAATTAGCATCCTTCTAGCTCAGAGCAAGTAAAAAAATCAAGAGAGAATGTTGTGAACAAACAAGTGAACCCAACAAAAACTACGCCTCGCCGTGTACAGACAATTACATACACATCCACGTACAACGAAACTACGCCTTGGCTTGTCAGTCGAACTATGGCGGCGCAATATTGACGCACTCACATACGTTTAAAAAACCGACCTCACTTGACTGTTCGAGGACGTTCCCTCTTGATTTTTTTATTTGCGCTAAGCCTTCTAGGGGCTTATTCTGTATAGCTTTTGTTATATGACTTTCGTCAAAACTAAAAAAAAAATCAGCTGTTCCATACATTTTGTCGCGGGTGAACTATATTTTTCTATGGAACAACAACATTTTTTTTTGAGTTTGGCAAAAGTTGTAGAACAAAAGCTGTTAGTTTTGATGCACAGAATAAGCCCCTAAAATGATGCTAATTGATTAGAAATAACCCTGTATATCTGACACTTTTCAAACATAATTTTTTTTTCATTTTTTGTGGTCGTTTGCTAAGCTTTTAGTGTTGCATCACGATGTTTTTTCTTCACCGAAAAGCCAGTGGTGTGAAAGTCCGTACAAAAGTTTCAAACAGGTAAACGCAAATAAATGTCATGATATCATTGTCGTTTAAAAATAAACAATACAATACAAAATCAGTATCTGAAAATAAACAGCTCTTTGCCTACAAACATTTCCGAACATCGTGACAAGTCTGCGAGACAGAATTTATCAATGAATTACGCGAATTGCTGGACACAGTTGAGATTTACGACTGTCGCAGATTTTGACTTCGGAATAACTCGGTTTTACTGTTCAATGGTTTCGTGAACGAAAAGATATTACTTTGACTTGGCTACTGAAAACGACAATGCTTTAAATTTTCTGCATTTTAAGTTTTGAGAATTGAGTTGGATAGGGAATACAAGGAAAGCGCTTCGGACAGCAGTAATGAAAGGTATATGTTATGTTATGTACAAGGTTAATGAAAAATCGAAGTTTTGTTTTAATAACTTATATATTTATTTAAAAAGCCATGGTGGTCTAGAGGGAGTGACACCCACCTTACAATCGTAAGGTCGTGGGTTCGAATCCCGGTCCCGTACCAATGAGTTCTTTGGAATTTATGTACGGCATTTTCACACCACTGGCTTTTCGGTGAAGAAAAAACATCGTCCGTAGAAGTAATTCGATGGCTTATGTGAATCCATCAACCCGCACTGGGCCAGCGTGGTGGATATGGCCCAATCACCCTTCGTGGGTAGGCCTACGTCCTGCAGTGGACCATTAAAAGGTTGATACAGTACAGTACAGATTTATATAAAAAAAACTTTTAGGTACGTAACGGAAGAAATATTTTTGTGGTATTTGTACGATGTTACTGACTGACTGTATCCTTGAATATAGGATACAGTCAAGTCAAACGTCTCTATATCATTTGTGGCCACTGTGGATTATAACGATTAATTAGAAAATTTAATGGTCAAAAAACGGAACCCTTATAGGATCACTTTGTTGTCCGTCTGTCCGTCTCTCCGTCTGTGTGTATGCCAAGACCCTTTATCTCGGGAACGCGTAAAGATATCGAGTTGAAATTTAAACTGTATACGTATATCTATAGTTTCTTGCAGTTGTGTTAAAGAAAAACTTCTCAGTTACAGTTTAAAAAAGTTAGAGCCGTATATGTCGTAAAAAAACCGCATATTTCGACACTCACAAAATTCAAAACAAACAGGGTACTTCCCGTTAACAAAGAACTGTGAAATTTGGCGAGAAGCATTGTCTCAGAGTACACATATAGGAATAAATCTAAAAACTGTACATTTTTATTTAAATCACAAAAAAATAGGGCCTCAAATTTCATAAAATATGGGTTCAAAATTCAAAGTGAGTAAATCGTATCATTTAAGGTATCATATAAAAGAGCTTCATTAACACATGCTAAAACAGGTTTTTAATTATTTTAACAATTTTCGATGAATGACGAGAAAAGTAAAAAAAAACTCTTTTCGGTGATGATGATGATGAGTATAGAGATTTTAACAACGTACTTCCCAATTTTGTAAAATTTTGTGGATTTGTACGGAACCCTCGGTGTGCGAGCCTGACTTGCACTTGTCCGGTTTTTTACTCCCAACAGACACCGGGACTTGTGCTCTTTAAGATATGCATTACTTTTTTAATATGATTTGAACAATACTTCTTAAAACTAAGGCATTACTAGAGGACTAATAAGTCTATTATTAGAATAAAAAAGTTGTTTCAATAGCCCTATCAACAGGCCCAGTGAGTCGGAATTTGTTCGCCGTCGTCCTTATTGTCTCTATGGAGAAATCGCTCACGACGAATAAAGAAATCAAAGGGTTGTAGATGTTGTACGTCAAAGTTAGGATTTGTTCTTTTATTTATATATCCGAAATTCGTGTGAAAAAGAGATTCATGGACGCTTTTTAGTAGGCATATGCTTCTATGGATTTCTGAGGAGGTCAAAGAGTTCACGAGTGGAGGACACGTATACGCAAGCTCAGCGTAGGATTTCCATCGACGTGGTGGACGGGTAACCTTATTAAGACCACAGGATCGCGCTGGCTGTAAAGAGCTTCTAATCAGTCTTATTAGTAGACATATAATATAGGATAGAAGATGTTTATATGCAGTGGACGTTCCATAGATGTCTCGAAGGAACGAAATATCATACTAATCATACTAATATTATAAGTCCGAAAAGTTTGTTGGTTTGTTCCTCTTTCACGAAGCAACGGAGCAACGGATCGACTTGATTTTTGGCATGGATATAGTTCAAGGGCCGGAAAGTGACATACTCGTAGGCTACTTTTTATCCCGAAAAAAGGTTCCTGTGGAATAGCACAAAAGTCAAACTCCACGCGGACGGAGCCGCGGGCAAAAGCTAGTTACATTATAAAAAACATATCTATTATCTACAGTGTGTATACCGATAATAACACGTCTGACAATTTCTGACATCTCTTTTTTTAAAATATTTTTTTAATATTGTATTTTTAATTTAACGTAATGTACCGAATTTTAAATCATTTATTCTAATATTATCTTCGAGCAAATATCTACAGAGCCACAGTCACTAAGTGAAAGTAGTAAAAAAATGTCCGAGCGGCGTCATACACACTGACTTAGATATTTACATTAAATAATTCACAATGACCCGTTTTTTCGAACCTCAACGTTATGTCGCCTAATTTGGGCTTGTAACCGAGCACTTTAGCATCGCGCGGCGTTGTGGTCGGCTTGCAATTGCCTTACGACTAACTAAAAATCCTGCTCATTACCTTGGGCAGGCTTTTGGCGCGGACACTTTTTCTGCACGATTGTGACTCTTTCTCTGAAGAATTAGATGACTAACTATTTCTGTTGAGTACAGATCACGATCTGTAGGGTATTGCTCGTAGTATATTTTTGTATACTAATGAATATAATTTTCCTTACTGAAAATAAATAGATACTCATCTATCAAAGGCATCAGAATATCACTTATCGTAGCTAAGAAAGCTAATTTATTTTAGTATCCTTTCCTAATTTCGCCATTCACATCCAAAAGCATCGATTGCGATCGTAAATGGCATATGCATTTCCGCGGCCCCCGAAATGGAATATACGACGCGGAAATAGAGCTCGATTTATATTGGACATGTAATATGGATTGAAATAGCTACGGGAATGTCGGCTTTAGATAACGTAGGATTCAGGCGCCGTCAATTGCGATTCTATTCCGAGAATGGGTATTTGGTCGTATTGTATTAATTTGTTAGGTATAGCGCTCATAGCGTAGTTTGACTAGATGTTCAAAGTCAAAGTCAAATTCTCTTAATTTCGTATACAAATAACATGTTCTTGGAAACGTCCGTTAACAGTGCTTTTGTAATATGCTTATAGAATTATTACTTAAAATTAAGTTTTATTTAAAAATACTTAAAATTTATCAAAATAGAACTAAAAATTATCAAATACCTACAACAAATTAACAAAAACAAATTAATAATAAAACAAGATTAACACAATAGAAACAAGAATAATAAATGTCAGTGTCATTTGACAATTTAGATGTCCACAGGTACAGATAAGAAACAAGTAGCATTTAAGCACGTTACGTTATCGTTATCAACGATATCATAATGATTATAGTTACGTTATCGGCAACAATATTATTATGTTAATATAGCAGAAATTACTAATGTTCGTTAGCGATCATCGAAGTTAAGCAACGTTCAGCGCGGTCAGTCTTCGGATGGGTGACCGAGGGTAGCATTTGCAACTGAGCACCACCGTGGCTCGGATGACACGTTAAATTGTAAGTCCCGGTTGTTTTAACCGTTTAGCTATGTCAGAGGCCTTGATGCCGCTTAAGAACTCTGACACCAGGGTTAGCCACCCAGCCTATACGAACTTACTTACTTTTTATTTGTTAGGTATTTTAGTTCTTTATTATTATATACTACGGGACAAATCGCGCAACAAAATTACATGATAAATAAATACCTCCTCATCCCGACGTTTCAGCCGAGTTGCAACCGTGGTCACGGGTAGACTGACTCAGACTGACTCAGTCTACTCGTGACCACGGTCGAAACTTCGGGATGAGGAGGTAATTATTTATCTCGTAATTTTAGTGCGCGATTAGTCCCGTAGTTTACAATAATAATGTGTTCAAATCGCGAAAGTTTAAAAACAATATCTTAGTTCTTCCAGAAAAATCTACGGTTTTTCACTATTTTATGACGATTACTGTGGTTTCACGATCAAAGTGATAGCTTCGCAGTAATTCGAAAAATTGGCCTATATATTACAAACATACCTACCTACCTACATGTATACAGTTTCCTTATTTTTAAGTATTTGGTGATGAGGCTTTATTAGTATAACGTTTTATTTTTATGTTTTCAGCAATGTTATTGTAAAATTAACATCCGTATTTTATCAATTGTTCCGTACATTGTTATGATTTTTATAACGTACCTATTTCGTTGTATACACCGTATAATGTATAAGTACATTGTACACTTCTTATATTTGTCAAAATACCTAAGTTTATGTAGGAATTATACTTAACTGTCACATTACAATAGTATAGACTAATTTCTCTACTACAAGAATTTTACATTCGACACTCTTAGCTACAAAAAATTCAAACCTATGTGTTCGAAAACTATGTGTTCGAAGTCGTGGTGGTCTAGTGATAATGACACCCGCCTTACAATCGTGAAGACGTTGGATCAAACCCGATGAATTCCTCGCAATTTTTGTACGGAATTTCACACCACTGGCTTTTCGGTGAAGGAAAACATCTGAGGCAACCTTCATATGTTCAAGGAAAAAATTCCATGGCGTATGTGAATCCACCAACCAGCCATGGGCCAGCGCGGTGGATATGGCCCAATCACCCATAGTGAGCAGGCTTACGTCCTGCAGTATTAAAAAAAGGCTGGTACAGTGTTCAAAAACAGACAAAGATTCTATGTTCACTGTCCAGTTGCCATTCTACAGTCGAATTCTTTAATCTGTGCAAATCAAACCACTAATAGTTTGAAATGTTAGCAGACACCAATTATTCATCTGTTTAGCTTCTTCCCTAACCCCTACTTATCCAAGTTTAACTTCGCTCGTTAAAGGATGCGCTGAAGACGTAGTCAGGCAACTTTGGAATAAGAGCCGAGCCGAGTAACGCAAGAAGACTCGTGCTGAGAAAACGCTTACACTGCATTCTGTTGCTCAAAAAGCCAACCACATGAAGATTCTGCACTAAATTAATTTAATTAATTGTGTAGAAGTTAGTTTAAGTTGAGTTTCATGCTCATTTAACTTATTGTGTTACAATTTACACGACCTAGTTAAAGTTACATTCATCTTGCTGAAGTTGTGCAATTACGCTCAGTGAGCTAGCAATTGGCTTACTTGTATCAAAGACAAGATTATTTTTTCCAAAAATTTGCATAGCCGACTTCACCCGTGTATAGAATTCGCGAATATTTCGCACGGATCGATGTAGCATTTTTCACATTATTGTTGATTTATCAAAAATGGCTCAGCCGATTTCGATAAACTTTAAGTGGGACCAATTTCGAAGTTTACTCTTTCCAATAAAAAAAGAGTTATTGAAATCGGACCACTATGAAAAAAGTTATGCGTGGTTAAACATAAAAAAAATACACGCGTCGAATTGTATACTTCCTCCGGTGGTTCGTCGGTCAAAAATTGTTAGCAATTGACCTCATAAAACCTAAAATTAATTTATACAATGATACATATAAATATGTAAGGGTTCATATTTCGCAAACAGATAATCAGAAAAAATATATGTATAATTATGTAGTATTCGGCAACGGAGCTCATTTCGCTCGCATATAGTTTAGAACCAAAAAGATAAATGGCATTCTCTTCTACAGTCACCTGTCATCTGCAATCTCATTTACGTTCAGAGCAAGTTCAGAGAAACAAGCATATATATCTGGAAATTAACAGAACATAGACAACATCAGCGAGATTTATATATAGAGTACTAAACTCAAACAACCGCGTTACTGGGAATGGAGCCACATAATATCGTTGCTAGGTAAAAACGCGGTGACATACATAATTAGGAAAGCAGGGTGCCATATGCGATTAAAATTTTCCCCAAAAATATCACGTTATAAGTTTTTTTTTGGATTTTTTTTGTATTTACATTTATTGATATGGTTTGGCATAACCTCATCTAAAATATGGCTTATAAAAAGAACAATAACTCGAGCAACAACATTATTCTTTAAAAAATCGTGAGACCAAAAAATGTTAACACATAGGTAAGTCTGTTTGAATTGCCATTTTTGCTCGCCTTTTTTAGCTACTCTACCGTGCATCTAAATTATAATACCAAGAATATCAAACCATTTTTTCGAAATTGTTTCGAACATATTATGGTGGTATGTTTAGTATATATCTAGTCTATTTCTTTCCGTAATAGTCTTATAGATTTAACCCATTTATCACGATTTACATCTAAGGATACATCAACTATCCTGTGACTTTGAAACAAAGTAATTATTGATTAGTCGAAATCTCCCATAATTATGGGGAAACAAAATCATGCTTCACCTGACAGCACCAACTGTAAAATTATTCATTTTTAAAATCATGATATTTTAAGTGATAGTCTCAATTATAACGAATAGTGTAAAACATATTTACTTGTGGAAAGAAATTCCGGAAGCTTTACGAAGAAATTGGGAATGCGATTTACAGGTTTCGACTACGCGTTTCCCCATTTTTAATTTTTTAAATAACATTTTGACGTCTGATATAAACACTATTTTGTTTAATCGCTACTGCGGCCGAACGGCGCACGTCGCCGGTCCAGACCGGCGGTTGGCTGACATCGTCATAGTCAAGAATCTTCAGTTCTCGTGTATGATACTTCAATGCACAACAGCGTGAGAAATTGAGTCATAAGACTCCGTGTTGGGAGGGACTTTAAATCTCTTCAGGAAGTCAATTCGTCGTAGAGTTTTCTTAAAACACGATGCATTGACAAGCCGATCGTATTCGTAGAATATTCATATTATTGTATTATTTCATCCACAAAACGGTCTAGTGACATAATTAAGATTCCACTGCATGCTAGACGCATCTAACAGGCTCTATCTTAAATCTATAGTGGTAACTTCCGACTAGATATGAATTTATCTTAGCCGAGATAATGATATCTAATGTTAAGTTTCAGCTGTGGGCGTTGAATGAAGCATGGTGTATCACGGAACTGTTACTAATGATACTAGTGGCGATGACTGAGCTGATGATAATGATAAACAAGTTCAATGACCCAAGAGCATAAAAATAATGAGAAATACACTTTAAGGCCTAGTTGTGAGAGCAAGGGAAACTGGCACACATAAAATATAAAGGAAAAAAA
The DNA here is from genome assembly GCA_949316475.1 of Hypomecis punctinalis. Taxonomy (NCBI): domain Eukaryota; kingdom Metazoa; phylum Arthropoda; class Insecta; order Lepidoptera; family Geometridae; genus Hypomecis; species Hypomecis punctinalis. The sequence continues at coordinate 16,764,958 of OX438815.1, read as the reverse complement.
TCGTCAAGGCAGAGCGCGCTCAAATTATTTCCCCTATTTGCATAAGTATGGAGGGGGTGGCATCGCTTGGTTATCTCGTTATGATATTTATCCCGTCCTTTTTTATTAAAACTGGGACAGGCTTGTCTCGTGCAAGGATTTTGATTCGATTATCTAATAGCGAAACACCTGTATTTATAAATTATGAACCTATTTGTTCACTTTAACTCAGTTTTAGAGATTACAAAAAAATACGAAGATCCTTGAGATAGATCACAGTATTTTTAAAATGTATCTGTTTTTTTTTATATAGGATATCTTTGTGTTTAATCACTTCTTACCAAGTTTGTCAAGCCTTCACGAGCTCTAAAATATCTCAGACATGCTTGTTATTTTTTTTTTTTTTTTTTTTTTTTTTTATTCTTTAATGACAATACTACACGCCTACTACATAGAAAGCAATTGGATCATCCACAGACCCTTGAAGGTCTAAAGATAATCCAAGTGCTCAAGCCCACTTCCAGTTTTCTTACAATGTACCTGTTCATTTTTCTAACCATTATTTAATCCTAATACTAACCATTATTTAATTTTGTTTCATTATATAACTAGCGGACCCGGCGAACTTCGTACCGCGAAATTTAATGAATGTAGGTAGCTAACCTTACGGAGATACCTACATTAGGATATTTTAAGTTAAATGGCTGTCAACCAAAATGTAGATCTCATTGAGCTATCTCATTTTTGTGAAGATAGCATCGATCAAAAGTTGACATTTGCGGAGATAAACCACTTTTAAGTTCGACAGCTGTCATCCAAAATGTAGATCTGGTTCAGCTATCTCACTTTCGTGAAGATAGCATTGATAAAAAGTTGACAGTTACGGAGATAAACTACTTTTGATTTCATCAGCTGTCATACAAAATGTAGATCTGATTGAGCTATCTCACATTTGTGAAGATAGCATTGATCAAAACTTGACATTTGCGGAGATAAACCTTTTTAAGTTCGACAGCTGACATCCAAAATGTAGATCTGGTTTAGCTATCTCACTTTTGTAAAGACAGTAATGATCTAAAATCGGTGGATACGAAGATTAACCACTTTTAAGTTCGATAGCTGTCATCCAAAATGTAGATCTGGTTCAGCTATCTCACTTTCGTGAAGATAGCATTGATAAAAAGTTGACAGTTACGGAGATAAACTACTTTTGATTTCGACAGCTGTCATACAAAATGTAGATCTGATTGAGCTATCTCACTTTTGTAAAGACAGTAATGGTCTAAAATCGGCAGATACGTAGATAAACCACTTTGAAGTTCGATAGCTCTCATCCAAAATGTAGATCAGCCACCCTACCGCCTAAGCAATAGCAATCGTAATAGCAATCGTTTATGACTTCATTTTAAGCATATAGCACCGCCTACGTGACGTTGGCGTTTAGCAATCCGCACAAAGCAATTGATGGCTACATCAATTGCTTTGTGCGGATTGCTAAAGCAATCGTTTAATGAACAACTTTGATGGCTAATGCCACATAGGCGGTGCCAAATGACTAAAATGAAGTCATAAACGATTGCTATTACGATTGCTATTGCTTAAGCTGTAGGGGGGCAGCCCCCCTACCGCCTGGTATAGCTATCTCACTTTCGTAAAGATAGCATTGATCAAAAGTTGACAGTTACGGAGATAACCTACTTTTAAGTTAGACAGCTGTCATACAAAATGTAGATCTGGTTGAGCTATCTCACTTTTGTAAAGACAGTAATGGTCTAAATCGGTAGATACGAAGTAAGTAATAGTAAGTGCGCCACAAAATATTAGCCCCAATTTAATGTGAAACGGTACACAAATATTGTAGCAAACAATCATTTCAAACCCAAGAAACAGTCAATCTCTACTAATGTGTTTCGTTATGGTTATCATCCGCAGCTTTCTTTGTCCCACTGCTGGGTATAGGCCTCTCTCTTTCTGTGATATCTACCTCGGCTCTTTGCCGGTCGTGACCAGGCTCGACCGGTGGTATTGATGATATCGTCGAGATAGTCGACCCACCTTGCTGCCGCGCCGCACATAGCTGAGCGCTCTCACCTATTCAAGTACCCTAGTTGACCAGCTCGATCATCACCGTCTTTCTTGCTCAAGAAGCGCTGGTCGAATTGGTTGCCATGCCAGTGTGAACGATGTCATACGCAGGGCTTTTGCGACCGCCAATATAGCAGTCGTACTCGAACCGAATGGGCCTGCGCTTGGTGATGGCAAAAGGCCTGACGGTATGAAGCTGGTCCCATGGAAGTGTAGATGGCCCTTAGTATGAGACGCGACTTGCGTCGATACTTTGGTGCCGTCACATCTTTCTGAGACTCAGAGAAGGGTTGGAGCGTTGGCCGATTCGGAGCAGCACAAACGGCGCAAATATGCTAATCCCGGCAGTGGTTACATATTTGAGCCGTTTGAAATTGAGACATTGTGCCCGTGGTGGCCGGTCTTGTTTTCAAAAGTCTTTCTGAGCGTCTTGTGTACCCGACGTGTGACCAAAATGCTGGTGTTTATTTGGCTAACGTATAAGCATTGCCAATCAGCGTGGCAATGCTGCCAGCATGCTGGGCACGCTGCTAACTGGCAGTGGGCTTGAGTATTTGGATTATCTTTAGACCTTCAAGGGGCTGTGGATGATCCAATTGCTTGTTATGTAGTAGTAGTTTATGAAGTTTTACATTAAAAGTCTTGTATTTAGTGGTAATTAATAAAGGCACTTGCTCTATAAAAAAAAAAGTCAAGTACCCTTGCACCTTGCCACTGTCCAAACCTAACCTGACATCATAATACCTTATACTTTTAAATGCTTCTGTTGATTAAGATAAGGTTAGAGTGTACGGGTTTCCGCCTTGTCGTGGCGGGGGAACTTAGTAGCCGAAACTCATGGGCGGCGCGGGAATCGGAGGTAGAGCCGCTTCTCTGGGTTTCTTTTCACACAGCTTAGAAGGCGGTGCTCTAGGTCTCCCGTTTTTTTGCGTCTTTACCCCCTAGGCAGTTTAGAAGTTTGCACTCGAGGTTGGGCCGCTTCTCTGGGCTTTTTAACTAAAGCAGCTGAGAGGCTGGCCGGTAAGTTGCGTGACTTATGAGGAGTGCCGCAACTGAGGCGGGCTGCACTGTTATTACTGTTCAATCCTTACCAAACCAACAAAAATTCATGTTCGTGTCAAGGTCACAGTTTACAGTTAAGGTTCATAAGTTTACTCATGCCATACTACTCATGGTAAAAATCAAGTCGATCCGTTTTCTTCGTATATTATAATGGATTCCTTACCATAAAGGTAGAATAAAGATACATGTTAAACCTCTAATGGTGGTAGATTTGAAAATATTTTTAATTTCAGTCAAAATGACGGTCCGTTATTAAACGTCATTGTAATATGTAGCATGGCAAAGGGAAAAACGATTTTATCTAATTTTAATGTCAGTTTTCATTGTCGATCCATAGTTTAATTCCTCTTCGAGCTGACGTAATAAAGGAAACAAAATTCGTCCCTTTGCTATGCTAAGCGTGACATTTATAAAATTCAGCAGTCAATGTATGTCACCTGTCATCTAATTACGTTTCGTCAGTCAATTTACGGCCTAATTATGAAGGTGCCATCGTAAATTTAATAGCAACGTAAAAAAATTTCTCTCTATCGAATGCCTAAAGTGAAAAAGAAACAGAAATAGTCTTATTAACTATTATAATTACGATCGTGCCTTCATAATTGGGCCTATTAGCGTCGTTGTGATAGGTGACTGTTTTTGTCCTATCCTACAGGAATTTCACTATGCAATTTTCGGGATAAAAAGTATCCTATGTCCTTCTCCTGGTTCTAAGCTACCTCTCCACCAATTTACAGCCGAGTCAGTTCAGCCATTCTTGAGTTATAAGTGGAGTAACTAACACGACTTTCTTTTATATATATAGATTATTTTTTTAATTTCCATTTTTATGACGAAAAAGTCGAAAGTAAGTTTATGTAAAGTCTTGTCTTTTATATATCATCATTATGAAATTTCACCACTCGTCCGGCGGAGAGTATTGTTATATCCATAACACAGGTTCAATCCTAGCGTGGGCATGCGTGGGTAACAATATATCTCAATCTGGAATTCGATTCTGTAAATATCATTTTGATTAATTAAAGACATTCGATGTAAGTTATCACGTAATAAATTTCATTTCATTTCATCGTAACGGCAAGCTGTCGTCAATTTTTAATCACATAATGAAGAAAAGAACCATGCCATAAATTTCGAAACCTTAACATGTTTATAAGAAATCCTATGACCCTCCAAGCTATGCTACGTTTAATCTACTCTTTGTGCCTATAAGAACATATGTCTAATTTTAGGTTAGGACATGCCTAAATTATTTCACCAAATTCTCATGCATGTCGAATAGCGTCAAGCTAAGTAGGGCTTAATGCCTAAACTTCCAAAAGAACCTATCATTTGGAAAACTTAGGCAAACCTGTAATTAATTAAGCCGCTACTTCTGAGAATCTTAGCAATTAAAACAGTATTTCGTGGCTGTGGAGCCATACGTCTCAGTTAAAAGTTTTACGGTTCTTAGTATGTTTTTAATGAGCAGCATGACAACATCGTTAACTCTTCAATGTCAAATATCAACTCAGTCGCGCGACGGACTCGGTCCCGAGCGCACGCAGTGAGTGCTACGTGCCTTATCGCTTATTTACGTCGAGGCGCGCCGCGCGGAGCTTCCGCGCTCGTTAGCTATGGCTAACCACGTGAATAATGAGACAATACCAGCTTCTGTGGAGTTGCCGCTGTCCGATAATAGTGATGGTGAAATTGTTTGTGGACAAAATACACAGACGGGGGATCAAGTGGAGATGGATTTGGACACGCTCAATGAGCGTAACTGCGAAAAGCGACCGAGACCAAGTGAAGGGAGCGAGGAAGGTGGGGAGGAAGAATTTATGTTAGTTAATCGCCCAAGGAAAAAGTCGATGAAAAAAGATCTACCACTATCTTCTTCTAGCACGCAGGGCGGTAATGTTCGGCACGAAACAGAAGATGGCGCAGACTCCTATTTTGAAGTTGGGCTGACCTCCACTGCTGACCCATTGCCGAAACAAATGGCTCTTGCCAAGATGCTTAGAGGAGAAAATATAGGCAGCATTAGTAGAATAAAAATTAAAAGCCCGTACAGAGTCCTAGTCCAATTCTCGGAAAAAACAGAGGCTGAAAAACTAATTAATTGCCCGAAACTGAAACCGTTGAATATCAGAGCACAGTTTACAGACGAAGGCAGTCTGTCTTACGGCCTCGTCAAAGGCGTTGATTTGGAGATGAATGATGAAGAAATATTGTCAGCATTTAGCAGCTCAGTGGACATCATCTCTGTGCGTCGTCTGAAACGTATGAACTTTGATGGAAAGTGGGTCGATAGCGAAACTATCAGGCTATGTTTTAAAGATCCCATGTGCCCATTATATATATATGCGTTCGGGTGTAGATTTAGGGTTGAACGGTATGTGTTTCCCGTGACACAGTGTTCGGGATGCTGGCATTTTGGACACTCTCGAAAATTCTGCCCGCGCAACAAAGTTTTTTGCCCAAAATGTGGTAATGACCACGAAAACTGCGAGGCAAACACATACAAATGCCTTAACTGTAAAGGGCCTCACATGGCATTGGATAAAAAGTGTCCATTTTTCCAGAAGGAGAAAAAAATAAGAGTTATTATGAGCGAACAAAACATAACCTACAAAAAAGCTTTGGATATCTATCTTGAAGTAAAAAAAGCCATGAAATACGCTAATATTAACCAAGAATACTCAACGGACTTCCCACCGCTTAGCCGACATAGTGATAATAACATGCATGACAATAACACAAGTCACGATAAAATGTATGATCCAAATGTGGCTTCATCTTCTGGAATAATATGGCCCAGTCTCAACTTAGAAAATGTAGAAGAAGAAATAGAAGAAGAAAGAAGTCTAATTATCCCCTGTAATTATAAAACAAAAAGTCAAAGAAAAGCAAATCAAAAGAGTAAGAAAAAACCCTATAAAGAAGCAACACAAACACCGTCGGAGACTATTATGGAAGATATGCCAAGATTTACTGAAGCTCAAGATGAAGAAAAAGGTCGTAAAAAGAAATGGAGACTAGACTGGACTAATATCATTGAAAAAATAAAAGAAATTATATTTTCGGGACAACCGCTAGACAAAAAAGTTGCAGAGATCGGGAAATTCATTCTGTCTGAAATTAAATCGTTTGTTGTTAAATTATTCACTGAAGGAGATATGCTAAATATTTTTTTTAGCATGCATGATGGATAGTACACCAGATAAGGACTTCGCAATCAATATAGCTCAATGGAACGCACAAAGTCTTAAAGCGAAACTAACCTCTTTCCAACCTTTACTAAGCCAAGAAAAAATACACATAGCTATAATTGCAGAAACGTGGCTTGAAGACAGAGATATTATAAATATAAGCGGCTATAATATTTACAGAAAAGATAGAAGTGACTCCTGGGGCGGTGTGGCGATAATTGTACACAAATCTATTCGTTCATATGTGTCTCCATTGAATCTAGCTAATTCAGGTATAGAAGCTTTACATGTAAAAATTTTAAATTGCAAACATCTAGAAAATGTTATATCTATATACTGCATCCAACCTGTCAAAACATACCCAAGTGATTGGGACATGTTATTCTGTACAAATTCCAAAAAGACTCTAATAGCAGGTGATTTCAATGGACACCATACCAACTGGTCTTATAAAATCGATAATAGAGGGACACAGCTGTTGGATTCTTCGCTAGAAAATGGATTTATTGCTCTCAATAACGGAGACGCAACAAGAATTAAATTAGTTAATAGTAGAGTTCAAAAGTCATCTCCTGATATAACCTTTGCCTCATCTGACATAGCAATCATGTTCAAATGGAAAGTTCTCAGTGAAAATTTAAATAGTGATCACCTTATTATTAAAAGCACCTTAATGTACAAAGACACCTTAGATTTTAAAAGCAGGAGAAACTTTAAAAAAGCTTATTGGGAAGGTTACAGTGATGAGCTAGTAAATTCATTTTCTACTGCAAATTATAATAATCTTAACGTAGAGCAGTTATATAATTTTTTAGAGGAACAGATAAATATTTCTGCCGACAAAAACATTCCATTTACAAAAATATGTACAAATCCTACAGCTAAATTTAGACCTAAAGAATATTGGAACCCTTCATTATCCGAGGCAGTAGCACAGCGTAGACTAGCCCTTAGTTCCTTTAGGAGAAATCCTACGCCTGACAATCTCAGAGTATTTGAAGAAAAATCATTAAATGCAAAGGACCTAATAACAAAAGCTAGGAATGCCAACTGGCATAAATTTTGTAGCAGCATTAATGAAACCACTTCAGTATCTGAGATGTGGAGGAAGATGCGATGGTATAAAGGCTATCGCCAACCTAGACACTACCCTCCTGAGACCAAGCAAAAACAGTTATTATGTAGTTTAGCTCCGGATTCAGTCACAAACAAGAAACCACGTGTGACATCAAAGAACGATTTGTTACAACTGCCTTTTACTATACAAGAACTCGAAAATTGTCTAAAGAAAAAAGACACTGCCCCGGGTAATGATGGTATTACTTATTCCATGCTGTATCACTTGCCACGTATAGGTAAAGAGTATTTAGTCTATTTGTACAATGAAATTTACATTTCTGGCGTGATACCACGTCAATGGCGAACAATATCAATAGTGCCAATACCAAAAATAAGCAACAATAGTAATAATAATGAAGATGCGAAACTTCGCCCAATTTCACTAATCTCTTGTTTATGCAAAACACTTCATATTATGATAGGCAAGAGACTTGAATGGTATATAGAGAGAAATAAAATGCTGCCTTCCTATGCAACAGGTTTTAGAAGGGGCCAGTCCTGTTTGGATTCACTGGTTAGATTAGTGACCAGTATACAAATAGGCTTCTCTCTAGATCAACCAACAGCTGCTTGCTTCTTAGATGTTGAAAATGCCTACAATAACGTCTCCATTCATAAAGTAGTGTCCATATTGGATGAACTCGGGGCAGGTACTTATATCTGTAACTACATTTGGGAATTTTTAAGCTTACGATGTCTGCAAATAAAATCTGAAAGTACCGGCACTATATATAATAGATGGAGTAGCAAAGGGCTAGCACAAGGCGATCCGCTAGCTCCAATCCTATTCAACATAGTAACGTACAAACTATGTAGTGATATAGCAAATGTGATATCAGTAGCACAATATGCTGATGACTTTGTTTTTTACATAAAAAGCAAAAATTTAAATTATTGTGAATCTCATTTACAAAGCGCACTGGATTCTATGACAAGTGAATTAAATGATATTGGCTTAGATCTTTCAGAAAGTAAATCTCAATTAATTTTGTTTAGCAGAGGACAAAAATGTAACACTATCAATATTAAAATCAATAGCAAAACAATCAGGTCTTCAACTCACGTCAAATATTTAGGAGTTTGGCTTGATCAATCTCTACGTTGGAATAAACATATTAAACATTTAGCAGAAAAAACAAATAAATATTTAAATCTATTTAAAGTACTTGCAGGGTCGAATTGGGGAATTCACCCGAAATACTTAAGAACCCTGTACATCTCATTGGTACGTAGTAGACTAGACTACGCAAGCTTTTTATACGACAATAGTGCCAAAGTACATTTATATAAACTGGATAAAATCCAAAACCAGGCCTTCAGAATAATAGGCGGCTTTATTAAAAGTACTCCCATTCATGTAATGGAAAGCGAACTCTGTTTACTGCCATTACATTTTAGACGTCTTTATTTATCATATAAATTTTGCTTAAAAAGTCTTGCCGCTAGTAACAATGAATCTGTTGAAATGATTCATGTACTACAAGAATGGATAGATCTACCATATTGGCGAAAAAAAAAGAAACCTTTGATAATTTCAGCATTTAATGAATGTAAAGATTTTGATGTTCATTCTTCTGATCCTATGGATATGTTTGCTTTGCCTATATGGGTCACATATATTAAATTAACAGATATAATTAATTGTAATTTAGAATGCGTTACGAAGTCAAAAAAAAGTCATGAAATCACGTCGCTTAAATTTGATGTCATTAAGGAAATAAATAAGAAATATTCTAATTATGTTAGATATTTTACTGATGGATCAAAGAATGTAACTAATCTCGGAGCGGCCTATTGTAATCTTGGAGATAACAGTTCAGCCATGTACAGAACAACGTCTGATGTATCAATCATGACGATGGAGCTTATTGCAATCTCAAAAGCTCTCGAACACATTGCAAACTTAAGTCACCGGTCTGTTGTCATATTGACAGACAGTAAAAGCGCTTTGCAACATTTAATTCGATGCGCTTCTGGCAGCAGAGGCGTATCAGTAGCGTACAATATCATAAACAAAATCAATTGTCTAGTAAACAATGAGAAAGATATAAAGTTGCAATGGGTTCCATCACATGTAGGTATAAGCGGAAACGAGGAGGCGGACAGATTGGCTAAACTAGCAGTGACAGAAGGATCCGAAATACACATAAAACCAAATTACACCGAAGTCATCTATAGATGTAAGATGAAATGTTTTTTAAAATACAAAGAATATTTTGATGAGAGAAGCAAACAAAAAGGTATTTGGTATAAAATAATACAATGTCAACCTCCTCGAATACCGTGGTTTGTAGCATCTAATATGACTCGATCAATGATTGTATTAGCGCACAGAATTCGATCTGGCCATTTTCCGTCAAAAAGTTTCGGATTCCTAATGAAAAAAGAAGAGTCACCAGATTGCGATATCTGTGGCTCAGTTGAAGACGTATATCACTTATTGACGGAATGTGTGCGGAATAAAGCTCCGAGGGACTCATTGATGCTCGATCTGTGTCTAAATCGCTACGATATGGGTATGTTCACTAATATTTTAGCGACACCTTCGGCTGAAGCCGCGATTAGAACCTACGACATGTTCAAGTATCAATCGCCCTTATCTTAGTAAGCGCCGCGTCGCGTCGACCGCGCGGCGGCGCCCGGCGGGTGCGTGATCACCACGGAACCGGCCCGGCTCCGTCGCGCGGCCGCGGCGATTCAATCTTCGGGTAGTGCTGTGCACAATCTGGACTGCTGGGGGCCAACGAGTGCGCTGCGTCTACTCCTTTCGGATGAGACGCGACGTAGACTTGACCTTTAGCTTTCGGGGTTGTATACATCACTATATTCACTACAATGTAGTATTTATGTAATGTAGATCAGGTCACGATGGGACTGACATGCCACTGTTGGCCAAAGTCCCCAATAAATTAAAGAATAAAAAAAAAAAAAAAAAAAAAAATATCAACTGAAAACTTTGGCAGTCAAGTTTTATAATGGCTCGACTACGTCATTAAAAATACTGTTTATAAAGTATAATATGTAAGTGTTCATAAACTGCAAACATTTAAGAAGCTATTTTGAATTTATAAGTCAAGGTTTAGATGATTTAAAAAAAAAAAATAATGTTTTACTACGGAAATTAACGTGGTTTTCACACATTTTATACTATATATAACGGGACTAAACTCACGTGTACGGATAGTCGTAACGACTATAGTTTCGGTCGCATTCGGCGACCTTTCTCAAGTTGGCGAGTGCTAGTACGCGGAGCCGTCTCGCAATGCACTGAAACTATAGTCGTTACGACTATCCGTACACGTGGGTTTAGTCCCGTTATATATAGTCTAAAACATTAATGTCTTTTCTGAATCAAATTGTATTAAACACGTGCCCAACATTGGGCCTAGCCTTCAAGGAAGTAACTAAAGACTTAGCTAACCCATTAGAGCTTTCCAGATCGTGAAAAATATACGATTCACGAAGGAGATTCCTTTTATAATCACCATGTCACTTGCACTCGAGTGTTAATCTCAGAAGTAGAAGGTTACTTTTTCAAATGACATTATACCCTATAAAATTTAACTTGATCTCTGCGACAGCTGTCAGAAAAATCACGCCTGTGAAGTCCTGAATTTCTTAATAGTACAGACAGTACCTGTCAATGTCATACTTTATGGGCATGCCGATTAGTAATGGGCGACGAATGATTGTGACCACAGAGTTTTAGATAGAGTTTTAATTAAAATATCGATAGTTTATACTCACGATATTTTAAATAAAACTTAATTTATCATTAATTTTATTGTATATTTTAATATCATAACATTTTTTACATGTGTAATTAAATTAAACCCAATTATATGTTACATTAGCATCGATAATAGTGAAAAACGTCGATAAATACTATCGTTACATTATTATGAGTATTTAATTAATATCTTTACATTATTTACATGTGTACATACTTGATCTTAAATAATAGTAAGTAAATAAAATCCAATTTCTCACCTTCAACTACTCATTCGACTTCATTACAACATTGTTTGAAAATCGATTTTTCCACCACTATCTCAACTCTAAAAATGTTAATCTTCTATGTCAATGTCGCTGTCGCAGAGATCAAGTTAAATTTTATAGAGTATAGTGTTAACATCAGTAACATATTTATTGTAAGCCATTGTTAGTGCACCCACATACGTAGGTATCTATACCAATGTGGTGTCCAGTCCACTGCCCAGTCACTCGTTAGTTTTATTTATCTATGATTTCTACTTTAGTGTAATTCGCATTTGAATTTGAAGTTGGCAATTATAGAAACGTATAGTACGTTTTTTTAATTGTCAGCATCTATATTGTTTTTCTCAACTCTTCAATTAATGCAAAATTTGAATACGTGTTTATTTAAGTTTTTACGCCTTCGCACACGGCGTCGTACTGTAGGCGTATCGTAGTACGCGCTTAGGACGAGAGCAGTACGAGCGCGTACATGTTCAAACAAGTCCGCACACGTAGCGTAGTCGTATCATAGAAGGCACCACTCCGTGTGTGGACTTGTTTGAACATGTACGCGCTCGTATTGCTCTTGTCCTACGCGCGCACTACGATACGCCTATGATACGACGCCGTGTGCGAAGGGCCTAAGTGTGCTCACAGCGTAAGAATCTACTTTCCATCGATTAAATTTTGCGTATGCTAATAACGCTAATAAATCTTGTAAAATTAATTATTCATTTAAGGCAATTAAGCTAATTTGTATCCAATGTTATTATAACGCTCAATCTTTCCTTAACTCACTGCTTAGCATGTTAAAGGAATAATGACTTTATAATTTGTAACCTCCCGCGGCGTTCCTTATTACTTTCGCATTTTTCATGCGAGATATTCATGAAATATGGACGAACAAATTCCATTTTAAGTAAGTAGTTGATTTATATTGGGCTAAGAGCCGCTGAAGATACACTTTCACCGATGTGATAACCAGGTGAGACATCATCATCCGCAGCCTTCTCTATCCCACTGCTGGGTATAGACCTCTCTCTTACGGTGCCATTTGTCTCGGTCCTGTGCTAATTGTGCTCAAATTCGATCCAGGTGAGACATATTTTTGTAACAATTATTATTTATTTACAAACAATTAATTTGTAATATTTATATTCACTAAAAATAGCCGTGGATTCTTTTCGATACTCTACAAGCTATCATATTATGGTCATATAGTCGTTGATTCATAACACCATTTGACATAGGCGGGTTTGTAAATAAATAATAATTGATACAAAAATATGTCTCACCTGGATCGAATTTGAGCACAATCAGCTCAGGACCGAGACAAATGGTACCGTAAGATGGCCTATACCCAGCAGTGGGATAGAGAAGGCTGCGGATGATGATGTCTCATCTGGTTATCACATCGGCGAAAGTGTATTTTCAGCGGCTCTTAGCCCAATATAAATCAACTACTTACTTAAAATGGAATTTAATGATACAAATTAAGGTTGTATTTAATTTAAATTCTGATCTTATTATAACTTAGATGAGAGTGTACCATATAGGTTGTACAAAGTGACACAGTATTTTTGAACTCAAAGACAAATTAAATAACAAAAATATTACAAACAAGCGCGTGGCAGAGACGTCTTAAGCAAATGGAAATCTCATAGTTATTTGTCTGCAAACAAAAAAAGTTACGTTCTGCAGTGTGGTGTTTCCATTAGGTACATGTGTGACAATGACTAAATCGTATTTTTAGATGCTATAAAAGGAGCTAAATCTAAAAAAAATAGCTTAAAAACATCAAATTCAGTTTTGTAACTTTAATTAAACGGGTCGTATGCTTATACAAGGTTATTCATTTATCCTGTACTAAGCCAAAAAGGGGTGATTTAGATTATCATTATGAACAACTACTATGGAGTCAACCCAAAATTCGTGGAAAAAAAAATCAGTTTAATACATCAATTCTGGATAGTCCTGTATATGACTTAAATAATACAGAAATCTTCCCATAACTCCGAATCATAAAGAAAAAAATATCTTGTTTGTAAGATCTAGTTGAACGTTGGCATAACTTTTTCATTTCCTCTCAGTACTCCCCCTATCCTTTCTTACTCCCCTCCGGGACTCAGTCGCTGAATTTTAAACGGAAAACTTAAATGTGAGAAGTTTTAAATAATAAGCAATGGTCGCCTTTTAGTTTTTCTACTTACGACCGGTTTGCGTCCATAATAAATGTATTTATTACTTGGATTTGTGACGCCTTTTTCGTTTCCATTTTCTTTCGAGTTTGAGGAAAAAGGAAAGGTCAAATGTTTCTTTTTTTGTGAAAAACAAACATCGTTCACGGTGTTTGCGCGCACATTAAAAAGAAACCCCGTGTCTTTGAGCCATTGGGAAATCAGGGCGGGATTCTTGTCTAACAGCCAATTATGGAAGTAATGGTTCAAGCTTTGCGATGGATGAAAATACTCGGAAATATATTACTGTACGCACAAAAGCGTTGCAATCGTTTCCCTTGTAGGTATTTTTTGTGTACACAACGGGATTGTGGTGCTACAATGTGTTTTATTAGCGTAGTTTCATTTTTTTTTAAATATCTATTTATGTATTTATTAAAAACCAAATTTAATTGAGTGTTTTACTATAATCGCCTTATAATAGTATTTGAACTGTTTACCTTTTTTTAATTTTGATTATTGTCAGTATGTTTTTTTAGTACAGTGTATTCTGCTATTTCTTAAATGTTTTGAGACATTTTAATGCAAAGAATGAGTCTCTATGTATAAACAGTATTATATATAGACCCGAATTTACACACCACTAGTTTGTCGGTTTCGAAAAATATGTAAATCTACACTGGGACAGCTTCATAGTTTATAATGAGAATACTACACTACTACTACATAGAAAGCAATTGGATCATCCACAGACCCTTGAAGGTCTAAAGATTATCCAAGTGCTCAAGCCCACTGCCAGTTGGCAGCGTGCCCAGCATGCTGGCAGCATTGCCACGCTGAATGGCAATGCTTATACGTTGAGCCAAATAAACACCAGCATTTTGGTCACGCGTCGCGTCCACCAGACGCTCAGAAAGACTTTTGAAAACAAGATGAGCTCCCGGCCCCCACGGACCCAAAGTCTCAACTCCAAATGGCTCAAATATGTAACCACTACCGAGGTTAGCATATTTGCGCCGCTTGTGTTGCTCAGCCGAATTGGCCGCCGCTCCAGCTCTACTCTGAGTCTCAGGAAGATGTGACGGTGCCAAAGTATCGACGCAAGTTGCGTCCCATACTAAGGGCCGTCCACACCTCCATGGGACCAGCGTCATGCCGTCAGGCCTTTTGCCATCACCACGCGCCAACCCACTCGGTTCGAGTACGGCTGCGATATTGGCGGTGACAAAAGCCCTGCGTATGACATCGTTAAGGCTGGCGTGGCGTCCAACCCGACCAGCGCTTCTTCTTCAGCTTCATATGTCTATGATGGATTTGGGTTAATCGTCATTTTGGGTAAATCTATTCTATGTCCAGCAATGGACTATCACAAAGCTGTTACTGTATAGTACGTATCTATATCGATATTTATCTAAAGTTGTTTCTCCTTGTATTAATGGCTTTCTTCACGGCACCCTCGACGCTCCTAACTCTTGCGATCAAAATATTTATCACTTCGCTGGGAGAATTACATTTCATACATAAATCTCTGCACTCAAGAGACTCAAAGATAGCCAATCAATCAGCTAAAGTATAGTCTCATACATATAAATAGCTAGCAATTGTGTAAAATATGTAGCAGGAACACTGTGTCAAGGCATTTAGTGAAACTTCTAGAATCTAATTTTTTACACTGTTAATTTAGTATGCAAGTACAGTACAATTAAGTTCTGTGCATAAATACCTACGTTAGTTATTTACAATGAAATCAATTTTTGATCGTGCTTTGTGGACGTCATTTGAGTAATTAAGCACAGAGCATGTATGCCAAGGAGCATATTAACCAGTCTCCTCCATGATCCATGCCTAGTTATTAAATATTTTTTTGCACCACAAAAGTATAAAAATTATTTTATTTGTAAAAATGCCAAAGTTTAACATATTTTAAATATATGTTTTAATTACTCAGGATTTTTTTGCATGATAAATTATAACAGAATTTATCTAGGTATTAAAAAGTTGATGCAAAGAACTTGTCAGTAAAACAAAAACATTAAACAGTAGTGTAATAGTGTGGAACGAAAAATCTACGTTGTGAAAGCACCTGTTTCGATTTATCCAATAATGTTAATTAAACTGGACTTTTTCTGAATTGCGTCAGTTATCAGACTTTCCTGCAACATACATACATGTTGTCATGAAAGTAACAAATCGTCAGCTGAATTACGGCTCTTTGACGGCTTCGAATAAAATATGTGGGCATATTTTTTGCTCTTTTCCCTCGCAATATAATGTAACATGTTCTTTTATAAAGCGGCTTGATTAAAGTTGGAAAAAGTAATTACTAAGAGAATTGATTGATTTTTTGACCAATTTCAGAGATCAATTTAATGACTGTTGATGAATGGACAAGTAGCTATAATTATTTTCATGAACATGCACGAAAGTTAATATTTACTGCATGGTTTCATCTTCATAATGTATGTGTTACCGGATTTTTAATTCAAGCATTCGAACTATAAATAATGTTAAATTTAATTACTTACACCTTACTTAGTGTTATTACTCACAAACTCATAAGTAGTACCTAAGTAGCGGTACTCTCGGTGACGGTCCGGCGACGGCGGCGGCGGTGGACAAACGCCCTAAACATTAAAAGTTCGGCGTGTAGGGAAAAGTCAGTGAAAAATTGACAAATAGACATACGTAGCCAAGCTATGCGCTACGAGCGCATGAGCGTGCTACGAACGCTACGTTACTAAACATTAAAAGTTCGGCGTGTAGTGAAAAGTCACTCAAAAATTGACACATAGACATACGTAGCCAAGCTATGCGCTACGAGCGCATGAGCGCGCTATGAACGCTACGTTACTAAACATTAAAAGTTCGGCGTCTAGGGAAAAGTCTCTCAAAAATTGACAAATAGACATACATACGACGTCGTGGAATCCTGTTGTCAACAAATGCAAATCGCGTAGTGTTGGTAGAAGGACATTGTTAGATACCGTCAGTGTTGTGTGTCGTAGTGACAATTTTTCAAGTTCAAATTGAATTGGCGGTACCAGCTGTTCTACTTTCTAGTCTACCCGTGACCACGGTCGATGCAACTCGGCCGAAACGTCGGGATGAGGAGGTGTTTATTTATCTCGTAATTTTAGTGCGCGATTAGTCCCGTAGTATATAATAATAAATAGAAATACGTAGCCAAGCTATGCGCTACGAGCGCATGAGCGCGCTATGAATGCTACGTTACTAAACATTAAAAGTTCGGCGAGTAGGGAAAAGTCTCTCAAAAATTGACAAATAGACATACGTAGCCAAGCTATGCGCTACGACGCATGAGCGCGTTATGGACGCTACGTAACGTTACTAAAAAGATAATACTGAAGCGCTTGAATAGAATTGAATATAATAAATTTTATTGTAAAAACCGTGTACAGAGATGGTAAAGTATACATAATAAGTAGGAAACAACAGTTTTGTTTGGATCAAACATACAATAATTTCTATATTACTTAACTATTGAACATATTAATAGCTAAATAACTTACATGGTAAAAAGGCATAGCGATAGATTTAAACAATTCAATAATAATATTCACTAGTTTTTTACATCAAAATATTCTTTCATATAAGCCAGTCTCTTAGGCAGAAGATTGAATATTGCGTTATTTCTTGACTGCCTTGGTGGCTCAATGGTTAGTGACCCTAACTTTTGTAACAAAGAGGCGTGGGTTTTATCCCCACCCATGGCAAGTATTTATGTGATGAACATAAGTGTTTGCTCTGTGTCTGGGTGTTATTTAGTAACTATCTATAAAAGTATGTATTTAAAAATATGTAGTATATCAGTCTCAGGCAGCCATATCACAAGCTTTGCTTAGTTTAGGGTCAGAGACCGTGTGTAAGATGTCCCCAAATATTTATTTAAAAAAAACGAATATTTCGGCATATGTGATGTTAGTTACAAACTGCGGATGACCCAACCCTGACTGAAGCTCACTTAACAACTGCGCAAGGATTGAGTTTCCCGCAACTTGTGGCTAATTTCACAGCCATTATGTTTGATTCGGTCTAAGCATAGAGATACCAGAGAGATAAAGTGGTCGATCAAGAAAAGAAAGAGAGAGATGCAATGATTTAATATGACATGCCATAATATAAGCCGTGGTGGCCTAGAGGTAGTGACACCCGCCTTGCAATCGTGAGGTCGTGGGTTCAAATCCCGGTCCCGTACCAATGAGTTCTTTGGAATTTATGTACGGAATTTCACACCACTGGCTTTTCGGTGAAGGAAAACATCGTGAGGCAACCTGCATACTTCCGTAGAAGAAATTCGATGGCGTATGCGAATCCACGAACCCGCACTGGGCCAGCGTGGTAAATATGGCCCAATCACCCTTCGTGGGTAGGCCTACGTCCTGCAGTGGACTATTAAAAGTACAATATGGCATGAGTTAGAAAGAGACATAATAAGTAACTCGATTCAGTGTCTAGTTGCCGTGTTTTTCTCTCAGTAGTGTCAAATTCCAATACATATTTGACAGTTTTGACAGCGCTGAGCCAGATTTTCCGTAAAGTTTTGTGGTTGAAAATTGCATCAAGCGACAACAGCGCTGTCTCTCTAATTGTAATAGCTCTGTGGGTCTAAGTATACAAGTATACACCACCACTCCCAAAATGCTCTGTCAAAGCTTTTACAAGTGCGGACTAGTAAAGTAATAACCAACCAATTAGAAATGATGCAAGCGTCGCCCTAGTGGACGGTAAGTTATGACATCGTAAATTCGTCGCTTGTCACCGTCTCTCGGGATGGTAGAGCTGATCTATATCTAAATGAAACCACAAAGCGTTAACTTTAGAGTCAATTGTAGCGTGAAATAATCTGGTTTAATGCATTTTAAGTGGCTTCAGAGAAGAAGAGGTTCATTAACATTTTAGTTACCGGACGAAAGAGGACTAAATCTACCTGTCTGTTTCAAGTAGACTGATTGAAAGCAGCTTGCTTGATCAAAATATATCGTTCCTGCTAATAACGGTTCCTGTTGTCTTCCTAGTCACTTAATTACCTACGTCTTACGCTACAGTAGATAGTTATCATGTACGGAGTACCATAGATAAAATGGTTAGCGCACGATTATGTTTTGTTTCTTCACAAGCAAATATTATGCCACTTATAAAGTGGATTCAAGGATTACAATCCGACAGTGCTCTGCCCAGCTCCGGATATTTTCAGTTTTAAGTACCAAGTAATTTATTTATTTTCAAACGTTACCTGCTACGCTTCTATAGCAGTAATATCAGTGCATGATTATTAAATAAATAAATATTTGGGGACATGTTACACACGATTTCTGACCCCAAACTAAGCAAAGCTTGTGATATGGCTGCCAGAGACTGATATACTACTTATAATTAAACATATTTTTTAAATACATACTAATATAGATAATACCTAAACAACATTTAAGCGATTTAATTTAAGCGAGAATAATGTTGTCTAGACAAACCAATCTTAGGTTTTAAGACAATTTAATAAGTTTTAGTATATTGTGTTACTATTATTTGAAAAAAAATAATAATAATAAAATCACATAAATGCTTGCCCTGGGTGGAAATTGAACCCACGCCTCTTTGACCCAGCAGTCAGGGTCACTAATCACTGACCCACCGAGGCAGTCAAAACCACATATAAAGTACCTACTTCAACTATCTCGAAAGATCAACCAATACCTATTTTTAGAACTTGCAATTTGAGGAAGCTCTAAAAACCATTCAACAATACGTCAAGATACACAATAAAAGAAATCGGCAAAGACCAGCGACACTGACGACTCCGCACCAAAAGGTCTCAAAGAGTATCATTCTGTTCACTTATCCACAAATCTTGTATCGCTTATCTCTATAGCAATAAAGGTCAGAGTGGATTGAATAAGCATAGGTTGTTCATTTCTGTCTGTACTTGGCATGTTTGTTTTATTCACTTGGAAGCGAAGGCATAAAGTTGGTTTACTACCGTCCAGACCAGTCCCAGCCCACTAAATGGCTGTCAGATAATAATATAATAATAAACGGAACTGGAAATAAATAAAAACGTAAATAAATACGGTTTGATTTGAAGGAATATTGTGCGAATTTGTTTATTATGAGTGCCATTGATCAACAGTACTGTTTTTTAGAGTTGTAATTGTCAAGTTGAATCGTGAACTCTGAATTTAAGACAACACTTGAGGTCTTTTAATTTTGTAAACTGAAACAGTTTACAAAATTAAGTCAAAAAGACTTAATATTTTGAAACGTAATTGTTGAATCAATGTTTTTTAGAGCATAATAATAGATGTCCAAGAATAAGTATAAGTAATCTTAACTATAAGATTTTGATTTCCTGCTCATCTTAGAAACCACAAAAACAAAAACTCAGATATTCAATCACTACAAAAACAAATTTTAGAGATGTAATCAGAAAACCCTATTGGATGGAGAATCTACTAATTTTTAAAATTAATTAATCCTACTTATACAGGGTTGTTTCTAATCAATCAGCATCCTTTTAGGGGCTTATTCTATACATCAAAACTAACAACTTTTGTTCTATAACTATTGTCAAAACTAAAAAAAAAAAAAATCAGCTGTTCCATACATTTGGTCGCGGGTGAACGATATTTTTCTATGGAATACCTTGGATTTTTTTTTAGTTTTGACAAAAGTCGCAGAACAAAACTAGTTAGTTTTGATGTACATAACAAGCCCCTAAGAGGATGCTAATTGATTAGAAATAACCCTGTACAAAGTTGGCCGCAAACGGGCGTATACACTATACACGCCCATCTCCTTCTATCAAGTTTAGTATAAGAATGAAAAAGCCTTTATAACCGCCGTGGGTGATAAGCAAAAAAATGTTCATGTCGCTATAGAACCCTAAGTAAATTAAAAAAAAGGACTTAGTTGTTCATAATATATGTAAGCCCCTGATCTAGATGTTTGTATTATTTGTATTGAATGTACTTAGTGCAGTCGTACTGCGACAAAATAATATAGACTTATTTTTCACCGACTTCCAAAAGAGCGGAGGTTCTATATTCATCTGTATGTATGTGTACTTATTTTGTATATGTTCATCGATATTTCCAATTGTGAACAGAATCAAAAAAATCTGTTTAAGTTCGAAGGGGTATATCCCTGAGGTAGTCTATGCCATATTTTGCGAAAAATAATTACAGCAATTCTAGCCCTTTCTGCTATTTATAGATTGTATCGGTCTCAGAAGCGATGACTTATTTATAAAGGCTCCGTTCATAAACTAGCTGGCTCAGTGCCCGTGAAACGAAATGAGGAGAAGGAGACTGCTTCAGACACTAGAGCGATCCAGTGTACACAATACACGGCTAATCATTTTGCCCCTAAACACGACTTACTTATTTAAAAATTATGTGTGTAATTTGACTAAGTTTTTTAAGGATTTTGATTTGAATTAAAATCTATAAACCACTAACTTAGTTTATTGTTATTAAATGACGAACTTCACAAAATTTAAGTTGTTTTTGGAATGAAAGGAAAGTAGTAAACCAGCCTTAACTGCCAATAAGTAGATATTATGGTTATCTCTAATCAATTAGCATTCTTTTAGGGGCTTATTCTGTACTACATTATTACTATTCTAAACTAACAACTTTTGTACTGTGACTTTTGTCAAAATTCAGAAAAATCCGCTGTTTCACACATTTTGTCGCGGGTAAACGATATTTTTTTGTTTGAGTTTTGATGAAAGTCACAGAACAAAAGTTGTTAGTTTTGATGTACAAAAGTTGTTTGTTACTAGTGGATGTATGGGTGATTTGATAACGAAAATATTATACCAGGATGTTTCAGTTCCATAATTAATTATTTTACGGCTGGTACATTCGTACAGCTCGGTACATTTTTATTTCGAAACAATAAAGATGGTTTCTTCTCTATCCGCTAAAGTGTATTGAGTCAGACAGTGTTTTAAGCACTAACTTGATTTCTTGGCATAGGCTCCATCAGACGTAAGTAATTTTTCTTAATACAAATGCTTTATATCCCTCATTTCGGGGAATGAGAAAGAATAATAGTTTTGTTTATCATATTTATGGGAATGGGCTATTGAACTTGCGGATTTATTTCTTGAAGTAGGTCGAAAATATTGTTCATTTATTGTTTTATGGTTGTTTTGCTGGAGTCTTTTGTACTATTGATTTCAACTTAAAACAACAACTTCTAGTTTAAATGAGATATCATTTTATTTTTGTGGAAGTTAGTTAAAATATCGGCGATTTAAGTCAACATATTGTTATATCTTGAAAAAAGCATAGCTTTGAAATTGAAATTGACAACATTTCAAATTTTTAACGTTATTATTTTTATTTATTTTTCTGAAAGATTATTGTAAAAAAAGATATACGTATTTTTTATTTTTTCAATTAGACCTATATTTTACGTAAAAATATTTTTTGTAAAAGAGCTTATTCTAAAAGGACGTAACTGCATGATTTAGGATGTATATAAAATGTTACTGAAGTCACATTAAAAAAAAACATATACGTAGCGTAGCTGTCACTGTCATGGCACTGGCAATTATCCAGCGTGACAACTTTTGGTAGATTTCTACTTTTTAGTATATTTTATGAGCCTAAACCTATGTAGAGTTGTGATAAATAGAAAATTTAAATCGAATTAAAGAGAAAATAATATAGCATATTTCATTTGACTTAAATCAGATAAATGATAATTTTATGTAACAAGTAATTTTATGTGTAGATTTTTTTTTTAAATTTGATTGAAAATAATGACTGTTTCAAACAAAACTAAAATGTAGTAATTTTAACAAGTAATTCATAACAGTATTCTAAAACACGTTCAAAATTCTAATGGATTTCTGGTGGTTCTTTCTCGATTTGGTAAGCTCTCGAATATTTCACAACACTAATTGTAGCGATACTTTTAGTAGAATCTCTGAAAAAAAGTGATGACGCTGAAAATAACAAAACGGAACTTAATGTCAGTGTCAACTGTCATTTTATATTGCTATTGTTTTTTTTATCATAGGCTACTGAAATTTTAATATAAATCCGAGAACCGCTTGGATGCGAGTTTTTATTTAATATCTTTGTAATTACTGCACTAAAAAATTTGAAAAAATAATCTAAATGATCAGAGTCGCAATACCCCGAAATGGTTTTGAAATTTCATAGCCATGTGAAATATGAAAACTTGTCAATTATAATAGTACCTAGTTAGAATTTGATAAAAACATTCCTTTAGTATAATATATTATCTCAATGATAAATGCGAAGGAGTATGCAATTTTAGAGTTTATTAAGTTTAGTTTACTCACACTTTCCACTAAATAGATATTTCGTTTTTTAATGGGGAATATTCCTAATGAGTACTTTCCAGAAAATATGTAAATTATATTTAGCTATTCACTCTGGCTTTCAATAGCTTCAGATTAGGTTTATCACAAGGAAAAATAATAGCAAAATAGACTCTTATGAACTTATTTGACCTACGGCTTTTGCTTATAGGTATTAAGGCAAGCGTTGTCCCATCACGGGCTCTTCTAGTAGTATTCTGTAAATTCAAACATTTATTCAGGGGCGCTCTCGAACAAACGAAAGTGAAAATCACGGCCCGAATTCATTAGTTTCGACCTTTGCAAATATCCGACCTTTTAATTAGTAGAGAAGGGTATGACTTGCTACTTCAGTATTGACGAAGGTCCTTACAGTATAGAAGATAGATTGGAATCTGCACTCGATGGTGTTTTTTAGGAAAGTAAGATATTTTTATACAATCAAGCATTGGATTTAGGTACCAACGAAATGGGATATAAGTTAAATGTGGTATATAGGGATATTTCGTCACTTGTCGATAATAATAACAGGTACCAACTTACTTGAAATAGATTATTCTGGTTTGCTTCAACAATTAGTTCGAAAATCATTTACCTGTAAAAGAGAAAAAAAATATCATTAGTATGTTATATTATACTGTTAAATATGCTGTTAAAAATATACCTTAGCTTAGACTTGAACTATATACAATCACTGCATTCATTCTATGAAGTTCCAACCTTCGATATATCCCTAGACTTTCAGAATAGAAAGATCTAGGTATCAACCTATGATGTACATACAAAAAAATATATCCAAAAGCTATTACTCAATACAAGACTTCCTAGACGAAAAACGTTTCGACACCGCACACTAGTAAAAGTAAAATAAGACATAATACTTAGCTAACGTCCCCATTACCTTAGTGTTTAAGTAAATTGCAATACCCTAATACAGGGTCCATAAGTATAGATTTATATAAATGATACATTTATAAATTAGACTAAGAGAAAATGTATTTATGGTGCAATAAAAACGATTGAATTGAATTGAATAGAATATGTGAATAAAGCACAGTGGTCGCATCGTGTACAAAATTCGAATAGTTTGCTCGAAATGATATGTGCAATTTTTACATTGTTGCTGATTTTTCAAAATACGGCTCAGCCGATTTCGATCACATTTAAACGGGACCACCTCCTTTTGGACTATTTTTTTTTTGATTGGGTTCACAATTGGCGAAAACATCGATAACATACACAAGAAAAAATACATACAGACGAACATAAAAGCTCCTCTATTTTGGAAGTCGGTTAAAAATAGAAATACGTCTATTACTTACTTAAATTATAATTACACTTAATAAAGATCTTAAGAGAGCTATTTTCCGCCAGATTCTAGACTAATTTGAACCGCACTGACCAACTTTATGGCAAAGTTAAATACGTCTTACCTACTTAATATTATGAGCTAGTTTAAGAAAACGGGACAGTTATAGAACTTAAAGAATTAAACTAATCCTAACCAGAATAGGAAGTTTCCGCAACTGAGATTATTTGCCTTTTGAGAGTAATTTTCTTGGTTCCGTTCTTCCGTTTAATTTAAGTTGGCATAAAGCGTTTAAACAACATTTTCTTAACAACCAGTTGAAGTTGCGGTTTATTTTGTTAGTACCAAAGTAGTTTTTATATGTACTTAGATTACTGGAAGTTGGTTGACCTTTAGGTATTCCACTTTTATAATTTTCGTAAGTGGTACTACGTAGAAACAATTAAGTTAATTGTTGTTTAACTGTCTGAAAACAATTTGCCGTGTTGTTGGTTGAGTAGCGAGATAGATAGACTACGTATTATTTTGCGATTACTTCATGTTGATCCTGATCTACATCAATAATACTCGTATACAGCGCTGACGCTGAAGATTTAAAAGTGCCTATGATTGATA
Source organism: Hypomecis punctinalis (assembly GCA_949316475.1). Lineage (NCBI taxonomy): Eukaryota > Metazoa > Arthropoda > Insecta > Lepidoptera > Geometridae > Hypomecis > Hypomecis punctinalis. The sequence goes on along the minus strand of OX438815.1, from coordinate 16,740,091 downwards.
AATAAAATAGCCCCGGAGGTAAGCGCAAAAAATGCAACTACTTTCTAAAAGCTGAAATTTTGTTATGATTTTATCTCAAAGAGTTATATTTGTGATAAGCATTCCAAAAACCTGAAGCGAACGCAGGATTTGAAACTGCCCCTTCGGATCACTAGCTCGACGCTCTAACCAACTTAGCCAGCCCGCCTCCTACGCAAGCGTTAATTTTTTGAAGTGCTTCTAAAGATCCACGAGAGATGGCGCACTGCTAAATCAATGTTATGATTTTATTTTGAGTGCTTTCTACACTAGATTTTATCTTAAAAAGTTATCTTTGTGATAAGCATTTCACAACGCAAACGCAGGATTTAAACCTGCCCCTATGGATCACTACCCCGACGTTCTAACCAATTGAGCGAGCCCGCCTCCTACGCAAGCGTCAAATTTTTGAAGTGCTTATATAACCACCAGCTTATAGCGTTGGCGTTTGGTGGGGACATCAGTTTGAATTTTTAAAAAATAAATGGGTATTTTGCAACTACTTCTAAAAGCTGAAATTGGTGTACGGGTAGATAAATAATTTGAAAAACTTGGTTTGACCACAGCCAATCACCTGACACTTGTAACAGAGCCTGTCAGTCAAGTTTTAAAGCAGCGCTACTTTAAAGCCTGACTGACAGGCTTTGTTACAATTGTATTGTTACTTGTTTCAAGAAATTGGCTGCGGTGAAACTTTTTAAAAATTATTTATCCTCTCGTACACCAATTTTCAGCTTTCAGAAGTAGTTGCAAGATATTCATTTATTTAAAAAAAAATCAAACTGGTGTCCCTACCAAGCGCTATACATCCCAGCTGACTGACTCCGAGGTATTGTTGTACACTATTATTAATAGGTAGGTAATACCGAAAATTCAGTTTTTAGAAAGTAGTTGCATTTTTGCGCTTACCCCCCAGGCTATATCGCTCCGATTAGCTGCATTCTGCACTGCTTTTGGTAGAGTTTGGGTCAAATTATTATTAGATATATAAGGAAATACATAATCATTCAAAGCGTGTCTTAATTGAATCCCCAAACTTAAAAAAGTATCATTTTATAGCCCATGAGTCTAAGGCGCCGCATTACAGCAACGTGAATCTGAAACACTCAATGCATCTCAACACAGAAACTTAGCCGGTCGTATCCAACTAGGCCATAAAATAATATTAGTTTAGGACGAACCACTAACCCTGTAAATATGAACAGCGTAATTATATGCCGCTCTTTGCTTCATAGTTAATGAGGTGCGGCGAAATGGGGTATAATGTCTGTCGTGTATATTAATTTGGGCTCTTCGCAAAATTTGAGCAAGATAGAATGATTTGTTTTCGTAGTAAAAGTCGAACCAAGTAGATATAGGCCAGAGTAGAACCTTTAAAAATAATAAAGATTGAAAAAAAAATAATAGTAGGATGAAACCCATTAGAAAAGGAGGGGAATATTATAAAAATAAAAGGAAAAATAATTTACGGGCGATCTGAGGTCGGGAAGGGGTTGAGGGGGGGGTTTTAAGGGGAAAAAACGGTTTTTCTCGATTTCCGGCAAAACTAAAAGTCCTATCGAAAAAAGTCAAATAGCAAAGTTGTAGGTAATAAAAAGATCTAAAACTTTTTTATTGACACTTTTTTCACATAACCTCAAAATTTATGTGAAAAATCCAAAAAACCGAGTTTTTGGTTTATTATTTTTATCTTTTACAATAATATTTTTTTTTTAACAAAATTTGGTGAAAACTTACCTTTTTATGTCCCAAATACGCTGAAATTTATTTGATTAAAAATATTAATTTTTTTCACCTTATTTTGAATGAATATCGAAAAATCACCCTAATTTTCAATCGAAAATTCAACCGTCAAAATATCAGCTTTTTTCAAAAAGTTGGTATGTTTTCTGTTTGTTGAAATCTCTACTTTCCGATGGTGAAAAAAAAAATATATGTTACTATAGTAAATCTTCTCAGAAAATGCAAAAAATCGAAAATAAATATTAAAGAAATAAATGTCAAAATGTACTAAAAATATATTAAAAATGTATAAAATATATATAGAAATCGGCCAAAAGTTTGTTATTAAAAATATATTTACGATATATATTTTATATATTTTTTATAGATTTTTAATATATTTTTTATGTATTTTGAAATATTTTTTTTTCATGGGATTAACTAAATTTGTTTGTCTAAAATTAAGGAGATTATTATTTTTCTATCTTGTACTAAAATATCATTTAATTTCAATCTTTAGGTTATGTTACGTTAAGCATACTATTTTTTAAAGAAAATATTACGATTTTTATGTTTGAGTTGATTGATAGAGATAGTATTTACCTTCCTACGCATCATGCTTCATATTTATATCTGTACCAATAAACTCCAACATAAAAATCGTAATATTTTCTTTAAAAAATAGTATGCTTAACGTAACATAACCTAAAGATTGAAATTAAATGATATTTTAGTACAAGATAGAAAAATAATAATCTCCTTAATTTTAGACAAACAAATTTAATTAATCCCATGAAAAAAAAATATTTCAAAATACATAAAAAATATATTAAAAATCTATAAAAAATATATAAAATATATATCGTAAATATATTTTTAATAACAAACTTTTGGCCGATTTCTATATATATTTTATACATTTTTAATATATTTTTAGTACATTTTGACATTTATTTCTTTAATATTTATTTTCGATTTTTTGCATTTTCTGAGAAGATTTACTATAGTAATATATTTTTTTTTTTTCACCATCGGAAAGTAGAGATTTCAACAAACAGAAAACATACCAACTTTTTGAAAAAAGCTGATATTTTGACGGTTGAATTTTCGATTGAAAATTAGGGTGTTTTTTCGATATTCATTCAAAACAAGGTGAAAAAAATTAATATTTTTAATCAAATAAATTACAGCGTATTTGGGACATAAAAAGGTAAGTTTTCACCAAATTTTGTTAAAAAAAAAATATTATTGTAAAAGATAAAAATAATAAACCAAAAACTCGGTTTTTTGGATTTTTCACATAAATTTTGAGGTTATGTGAAAAAAGTGTCAATAAAAAAGTTTTAGATCTTTTTATTACCTACAACTTTGCTATTTGACTTTTTTCGATAGGACTTTTAGTTTTGCCGGAAATCGAGAAAAACCGTTTTTTCCCCTTAAAACCCCCCCCTCAACCCCTTCCCGACCTCAGATCGCCCGTAAATTATTTTTCCTTTTATTTTTATAATATTCCCCTCCTTTTCTAATGGGTTTCATCCTACTATTATTTTTTTTGGTTGCATAAATTATCGAGCCTGGTGTAATAGGGTTGAAAAATATTAACAAAAACTTCAGAAATTTCTGAAACTGACAGTAAAGAAATGTTAGTGGAATGGTAAATAGACTTATTTAATTGTTATAATAATAATATGATGTTGTTTTTATTAATTTTATTGTATGTGTATATCTGTTCTAATTTGTGTAATAATTTAATTTGAAGTTTTTAAGGATAAAAAATGTAAGTTTAAGTGCTGTAAATTACATTTTCTGTAAAGAAACAAATTGAAATTGAAAATTTAAATTAAATTGTGCACCCATAATGATCATACCTTGCGTCTGATATGTTGTTTCAGTAACTTATCCTTACCTCACTAGGGCACCATGGTAGCGCAACGATATACAAAATATTGATCAACGTGTATGGCCACGCAATCAGCAGGCACTACCAAAAATCTGCATTTCGTAGGTTTCGGCATCGGTAAAATTAGTTGCGTAGTTAACTGCGTATGTCATGGCTGGTATGCCAGGGTTAAAGCTGAGATCCTCTCCATATACAGGGTTATTTCTAATCAATTAGCATCCTTTTAGGGGCTTATTCTGTACATCAAAACTAACAACATTTGTTCTGCGACTTTTATCAAGATCAATAAAAGTTGTTAGTTTTCATGTACAGAATAAGCCCCTAAAAGGATGCTAATTGATTAGAAATTACCCTGTATAAGCTCTGTACATTTTTTTGGCGGCACAACCACGGTCTCTTGTTTTAGTAGAGCCCTAATAGCACTTCTGTGCTGACAACGCGTGTCGGAATTAATACCAAACCTAAACATTATATTACTTTCATATTTCATACGAGCTAAAAAGGGCTAAGTATAATTAGGTACTACGAGTTTCGTAACGAGATTAAAATAGAAATAAATGTAGAAATTAAGTTTACCGATATAGAACACAAATTAGCATGAAATTTTTAACAACAGAGTGGGCATGTAGTGCTCATAACAGCTCGTATTTTTGTAGTTCTCAACCCTCTATATATCTCTCTAGAACATTTACTTACAAAATGATTTTTCGTAATAAAGGAAAATTTAGTACCTTACCTACTCATTAAAGCTGTAAAAAACCTTCCAATGTCTGATATTATGTTTAGAAGTGATCAGTCTATGATGATAATTATGATGATGCTATGATGAATACATTCATGTTTTAAGTGTAGAGTAAGTATAGAGTAAATTTACTCCATAGTTTACCTAATAAGCTTGGTCGTTATTAATAAAGGCAATATCGAAAGCTCGTAACTTTAACATAACATACTGTATTCTGAGTGCTTGAATTAAATACATGAGCCACTGCAAACAACACCTATAACCTATTCACTCATTCGTAGAATATGCTCACAAAATAGTTAATAGTGTTCAAGCAGTAATCAAATTATCTGAAACTGTTGTGTGTTAAACCAAAAATAATTTCATTTCGCTGCAATATTATTGTGGTAAATTAATTTATGAAGTTTCACTGCGTTTAATGTGGCGTAATTACAGTGGCTGTGGTTTTAAAATATAATTTGCCAGAAACAGGAGAGAAAATCCTGGCACTTGGCTTGGTATGCTGCATTTTGTAGCAGCGCACGTTCATTTGAAATTCAGTAAAACAACGTTTTGGTAAAACTTTTATGAAACATCGTAGTGAGTAAAATATAGCTGCTACGTATAGCTATTGATTATCATTAAACAAAATCATTTATTTCCCTTTATTTCTAGTACTAGGTAAGTGCAAAGTGGCCGAATTAAGCAAGTCTATTTTCAAGAAAAATCTAACTTGAAACTGCGTTTTATTTTGTCGTCTAACATATTTTATCTCAGTGCCTCAAGTCAAAGGTTTTCGACCAATATGTGTTACCAGTAGCATACCATGACTTACGACACAGAAACGAGGTCTCTCGCTATGGGTTTCATTAGTAAGCTTCAAGTAATCATAAGTTATATGGAGAGGTCATTGCTCGGATTCTCTCTAAAATTAGTAGGTAATGAGGAGATTTGTAGAAGAATACAGTAACCAACATAACCCAGCGGATTGATAAGTTTGTATTACAATGGGCAGGAGCATATGTCACAGAGGGCTGAGTCATAATTTTCATGTAAGAACAAATTATTATTTACTTTGCAGTAATATTGAAAGTTAAATACAGAGTAATTCTTGCAAAACGTAGATGAAACTATAAGCAGGTCACAATATTCACTGTGCAGAACAGATAAGTTTAATAAAAAATGTATTGTGCATTCTGCAAGTATGAACAGCATAATTCACTGTCGGCCATCTTATTTTCTATCCACATGATGCAGCGTGTGAAATATAATCTAAACTAGAACAAGTAAAATATGTCTGACACTTGATTTGTGTATTATAACGTGTATACAGGGTTATTTCTAATCAATTAGCATCCTTTTAGGGACTTATTCTGTAGATCAAAACTAACAACTCTAGTACTGCGATTTTTGTCAAACTAAAAAAAAATCAGCTGTTCCATACATTTTGTCGCAGGTGAACGAAAGCCGTGGTGGTCTAGTGGTAGTAACACCCGACCTGCAATCGTGAGGTCGTGGGTTTAAATCCCGAATTTGTACCAATGAGTTTCTTTGGAACTTATGTACGGAATTTCACATCATTGGCTTTTCGGTGAAGGAAAACTTCATGAGGCAACCTGCATTCGTCCGTAGAAGAAATTCGATGGCGTATGTAAATTCACCAACCCGCACTGGGCCAGCGTGGTGGATATGGGTCAATCACCCTTCGTAGGTAGGCCTACGTCCTGCAGTGGACTATTAAAAAGGCTGGTACAGTACAGTAGAACGATATTTTTCTATGGAAGACCGAATTTTATGAGTTTGATTGATTTTACAAAAGTCGTAGAAGTTGTTAGTTTTGATGCACAGAATAAGCCCCTAAAAGTATGGTTATTGATTAGAAATAACCCTGTATACTGTGTGTATATTTGTGTATATTATTACAGGGTTATTGTTTTGTACATCAAAGTTGTTGGAACTTTTGTTCTGCGACTTTTGTCAAAACTCAAAAAATTTTTTGCTGTTCCATAGAAAATATCGTTGTATGATGTATGAACAGCTGATTTGTTTCGAGTTTTGACGAAAGTTGTAGAACGAAAGTTGTTAGTTTTGATGTACAGAACAAGCCCCTAAAAGGATGCTAATTGATTAGAAATAACCCTGTATATTGTCTAAATAAAATTTAATCAAATGTTACCAGTTATCTGATACTTCAGACTTGTAAATAATTCCTTGATTTTTTTACTTTAGATAGTAGAATATCTCATGATTTTTTTAAAGGACAAATTTCAACTTAAATATAATATCACTTCTCAATCATTTTATTTTCCCAAAACTTGACGTACTTATTACCTACATGAATATACCTAGGATGGTACACATTCACTATCAAAATTACTGTTCCATAGTTATTTATTTTCGCTTATTTTCGTCATCAGTATAAGCTGTTTAAATAGAGTCATTTATAGTTTTCCGATATTTTATTATTTATTATATAGGTATATAAGTTTATTTTATATTTTGTACGAGTTGGTTATTATTAGAATTTATTAGAATGTATATTGTTTAAGTAAGTATATACATATATATCACTTTCAAACACACCCCGTCGCCTAAACCTTTAAATTAATCCTTCACAAGTAACGATTGCCTGGAAGAAATTGCTTTTTAGCGATAAAGCCGCCGATTGTAACACTTACTATAAGGTCCTGGTCTAAGTTTTCCTAGTTTATTTAAGTTTTGGCGTGGCAATAAAGAATTTATCCATCTATCTATGAATATTTTTTGTTGTTGTTTTCACAAAATGTTGTTTTTACAAAAACCTTTTTTATTTTAGTAAATCATTTTTACTTAAAATATTCACGAGGTTTTGAATAACTAAGTAAAAGTGCGTATTTCACTGTAGATATTTACGTCTCTATTTTCACGTAGCGCAGGTTTATCCTTAGCTTAATAAAGGAAGGAACTTCGCATATCGGCGTGCAGCACCGATCGTTATAGCTTAAGGAGGTGCCCACGTATGCGGAACATAATTATAGTGATTTATTATTCAATATAGCTAGCTGGATGGCTTGCCTAACTGGGCTGTTTGTGTGGCTCGGGTTAAAGCCACACTATTATGATAATAGTCACATCCACAGGCGCTCGATAAGTTGTGAGATTAGAAATATACTTATATATTATTATGTACTACGGGACTAATCGCGCACTAAAATTACGAGACAAATAATTACCTCATCATCCTGACGTTTTGACGGAGTTGCATTGATCGTGGTCATAGACTCAATAATTTAATTCTCGTAATTTTAGTGCACGATTAGTCCCGTAGTACATAATAATAATGTGTTCAAATCGCAAAAGTTTAAAAACCATCCTTATACAGGGTTATTTCTAATCAATTAGCATCCTTTTAGGGGCCTATTCTGTACATCAAAACTAACAACTTTTGTTCTAAATTTTTTGTCACAACTCAAAAAAAAATTCAGCTGATATTTTTGTATAGAACAAAAAGTTTTTTTTTGAGTTATGATAAAAGTCACAGAACAAAAGTTGTTAGTTTCGATGCACAGAATAAGCCCCTGAGAGTATGCTAATTGATAGAAATAATCCTGTATAGTTCCGAGTTACAATCGTGTGTTATTTCTTCTCTATATTATGATCTAAGTAGCGATAAAATTAAGTTGATATGTTTGTCTATCTATCTATCTATCTACCTATCCGCATAGTTATTTTAAGTCAAACTATTTTGATATTTGATTTGATTAATTTTGATAGAGATTTCACCAGAAAATTTATCAGATAAAAACACATCCATTTTGGTCTAGGTACATACAAACCCGCGGCCGATTTCTAATAATTAGCTTATTTATTTCCAAGATCTTAGTATTTTATCAGAATTAGTCAATTGAGTTCAAAACCAACTATTAAACTACTATTAAATAAAGTACACAAAACTTTGTGTGTAAACTAAAATTTTGTTACACGTGTTAGCTTAAGACGAAAAAGACAATGAATTCAATGAAACACTCATGAAAGTGAAATAGCGTCGTGAAAAAACAAGGCGTAGGGAAAACTTTTGCTTCGGACTACCCACTGTTCAATAATTTAAACATAAATCCGCCCATTTTCCAAGGAACGTATTCCGGGCAGTCCATCAGTCTGAGCCTGAGGCTGCACTCCACCAAAGCAAAGCTATACGGAGTGAAGTAGGGTTGCGTATTCTATAAACCGTAAAACAATTCCATATTTGCTTCATCATGGACTTCATTTCAGCCATAGGACGTCAGCTGCTGGAAATGGAATTTCCCAATAGATTTCCAATTAAATTTGTTCGAAGCGACTTGCATCCAGTGCAATCCCGCGTTGTTCCCGGGTGGAAAAGATCTCAAATGGTTACCAGGTAATGCAATAATATTCCTATCCTATGGGTAACAAAAGAGCGGATAACGTTGAAAACGGCTGAACAGATCTGATTGATTAAGCATCTAAACATACTCCCGACTAATTCACATTTCAAACGAAACAAAAACATCAAAGGTGACGTCCACAAGTGGTATATTATTCAAAGAAAAATTGAACCAAGATGATATATACGTTATTTAAAAGCTAGTTTTATGGGCTTCCCAAAAATATTTAATTTAAATTTTTTCACCCCTCCAATTTTATGTAAATGCGAAAAATAATTTGTCTGAAAAATAACGATACAGCTTATTATTTTTTCTAGTTTAGCAATAATAAAGTGCTTCTATCTTTATTTTACTAACATTCGTAGCTGATTATTCCACATTCATCATACTGTTCTGTTTACTGTTTCAGCCTTTTTAATAGTCCACTGCAGGACTTAGGCCTACCCACGAAGGGTGATTGGGCCATATCCACCACGCTGGCCCAGTGCGGGTTGGTGGATTCGCATACGCCATCGAATTTCTTCTACGGACGTATGCAGGTTGCCTCACGATGTTTTCCTTCACCGAAAGGCTAGTAGTGTCAAATTCCGTACATAAATTCCAAAGAACTCATTGGTACGGGACCGGGATTTAAACCCACGACCTCACGATTGCAAGGCGGGTGTCACTACCTCTAGGCCACCACGACTCGATACATAATAATAATAATAATAAGCACGACCACCACCATCGCCCGCCTCGTCGTCAGCTCCGAGCGCATCGTCGGGTGATGAGTTCCACACCAACCGCGAGACGAGCGGCTCGTCGAGCGACACGAGCGGGCCACGGACACCGCCGCCGCCACGACCACCAGTGCGACGACGAGGCCGTCCACCGCTGCCGGCACGCTTGGGGCCTGTGGGGCATCCTGCCCCGCCATCCGCTCCCGCTACCGGTGGCATAGTGCGTCGCATGCGATGGACTCAAGCCATTAATGAGAATTGCATGCGCGCGTACTTTGGGGCTACAGAGGGGGGAACCAACATGACAGCGTACTGTTCCAGAATGCTGCCTTTGTTTCAGGCCCTTGAACCGACCGTGGCCGTGACTGCCCAACGACTATCGGACCAAGTGCGGGCTATCCACCGGTGCAAACTGCTGGATCAGTCCGTCATTGATCGGCTCCGCCTGGAGGCGCTGCCTGCTCGTCCCACTGCTTCTTCGACGCAGGACCCGCCCGTACTTGTCGCGTCGTCAGCCCCGACAATGGCTTTAGTGCCGATGTCGGCGGCGACACTTGCGACATCACCGGCTGGTCCTGCGGTCGACGAGGCAGATGACGCGAGTATGAGCGTATCTAGCCAGGTGAGTGAGCAACTGAGGAGGGCTTTGGAAGACGCAATTTCCCAGTATCGATTCGCACCCGGCTCTAGGCCGCGACTGCCACGTTTTCCCACCCATAGGCGTAACTTGGCGCTTATGGGAGCCCTGAACCCTTTGCTAGTTCCGTATTTACGGGCAAGCGAAGGCTTAGTCGATACCCACTCGATCTTGTACTGCGGCGCCATCGCGGCGTGTCGCGTTGCACGTGTTAAGTTTCCGGACACTAACCGTGCACCGCGACCCGCCGGGGGTGTGCCCGCGTGGCAAATGCGGATCCAGCGGCGTATCGACTCGTTCAGGACTCTCATAGCAAAGCTAATCTGTTTCAGCCGGGGGAATAACCGCCCCCGAGTCATGCGTTTCGTGACACAGGCCTTTGCCGGGACTGGTATCAGACCCCAGCACTATTTGGCCAGTATCACGGAACGCATAGACTATCTGAAACAGAAAGTCTATGCGTGGGCAAACCGCATTCGTCGCTACAGAGAGCGTGTGGACCGATATTGGCTAAATCGCCTCTTCCAAAGTGACCAAAGGAAAGTGTACCGAGGCTGGGAGAGAACCGACCAATGTGTGAGCGACGGGCAGTTGCCGGATGCTAGCGCCATGAATGAATTCTGGCGCGGCATCTGGTCGGTGCCCGTCGAACACACGGAGGGTGACTGGATGCGTGTGGTTGAGCGGGAATGCGAGACTATCGAACCTATGGGATCTGTTTTAATAGATCCCTTAGACGTTAGTTGTGCGATCCGTATGGCTCAGAACTGGAAAAGTCCTGGGCCGGACGGGCTGCACAACTTTTGGATAAAATGGTTTCGATGCTCGCATGACCGCTTAGCCACACAATTCCAGGAAGCCCTTGAGGTTGGTTCTCTACCTAGCTTTTTCACCACCGGTGTCACCTTCCTGCTCCATAAGTCCGGTAGTACCACGGAAGCAAAGAACTATCGACCCATTACGTGCTTGCCTACCATCTACAAGCTCCTCACATCCATTCTGAGCATCAAAATTAACGCACACGTCGTTGCGCAAAACGTTTTGGCTTTCGCTCAGAATGGATGTAGGGTTGGGTCCCGTGGTACTAAGGAGCTCCTCCTCATAGACATGACCATAAGCCAGCAAGTCCGGCGGAACAAGGGAGCCCTCTCTGCCGCCTGGATTGACTATAAGAAGGCCTATGACTCAGTGCCTCATTCGTGGCTCGAGAGGATTTTAGAGTTGTATAAAATCGATACAACTCTAAAATCATTCTTAGTGTCATGCATGGGGCAATGGGCCACAGTCCTTCGTCAACCAGGTGGTGGAGACGGCTCCGTTGGCCCGCAAGACTTGATAAGGATTGAGCGGGGAATATTCCAGGGTGACAGTTTGAGTCCATTGTGGTTCTGCCTGGCCCTGAATCCTCTCAGCACTTTGCTGAGGAATTCAGAGCTAGGCTATCGGCTTCGCAGACAGGGTGAAGTTATCTCTCACCTGCTGTACATGGATGATCTAAAGCTGTTTGCACCGAAATACCAAGACCTGGTGGAGCTGCTAAAAACCACTGAAGTTTTTAGCAGGGCCATAAGGATGGAGTTCGGTGTAGATAAGTGTGCGGTCATGCATGTACAGCGAGGGAAAGTTGTGGATTCTCCGAATCTACAACTTTATGAGACGATGACAATCAGGTCTCTCTCCGAAGCCGAGACCTACAAGTACCTCGGTATGTCAGAGTCGTTGGGTATATCGGCAGTGGACATCAAGAAATCGGTGAAGGAGCGCTTTTTTTGTCGCCTGACAAAAGTACTTAATAGTCTTTTGTCCGGCGGCAACAAGGTGCGCGCCTTCAATGGTTGGGTGATGCCGCTGCTGATGTACTCCTTTGGCATACTGAGGTGGACTCAGACTGAGCTGGACGCCCTGGATAGGAGGGTCCGTCGACTGCTCACTTTGCATCGCATGCTACACCCGCGCTCATCTGTCATGAGACTGTACATTCCGCGGAAGTGTGGTGGCCGAGGCTTTTTAAACGCCAAGGACCTCCACAACCGCGAAGTGTACAGTCTCCGGGATTATTTCCGAAACAGGGAGCATGGGATGCATTGCGATGTGGTGGCAGTTGACAGAGGCCTCACCCCGCTCTCCTTGGCGAACGAGAACTGGCGCAAGCCATCGGTGCTCAGCATCGATGATCGCAAGGCGGTATGGAGGAGCAAGGAGCTGCACGGGCGGTTCTATCGGGCCCTAACAGGACCCGATGTGGACCTGCTCGCTTCGGTGGCCTGGCTACGCTTCGGTGACCTCTTTGGGGAAACCGAAGGTTTTGCCTGTGCAATTGCGGACGAAGTTGTCTTGACGAACAACTACCGGAAGTATATCCTGAAGGACGGTACGGTCGACATTTGTCGGGCATGCCACCGTCCCGGAGAGTCACTCAGGCACATTACTTCCGGTTGTTCTCATCTTGCCAACGGCGAGTACTTGCACAGGCATAACCAAGTAGCCAGGATTATCCATCAGCAATTTGCTCTTCGATACGGCCTTGTCGAGTCTGAGGTGCCGTACTATAAGTACGCACCGGCGCCAGTTCTCGAAAATGGTCGTGCGTTGCTCTATTGGGACCGCTCTATCATCACGGACAGGACTATTGTCGCCAATAGGCCTGATATCGTGGTGATCGACCGGTCCCAACGCCGGGCAGTGCTCGTCGACGTCACCATTCCACATGACGAGAACCTCGTGAAGGCCGAGAAGGACAAGCTCAGCAAGTACCTTGACTTGGCTCACGAGGTTACTGCCATGTGGGATGTGGACTCGACGATCATTGTCCCGATAGTCGTTTCGGTAAACGGCTTAATAGCGAAGAGTCTCGACCACCACCTTAAGAGGCTCTCGCTAGACGGTTGGGTCAAGGGTCAGATACAGAAGGCGGTCGTTCTGGACACAGCGCGCATTGTCAGAAGGTTCCTCTCTCTGTAGGCCCAACCACCGGTAGCTTGGGCCTCGCCCCGCTGCCGGCGGCACTCTAGGTTTAGGTTTTTTTATAGTATTTTGTTTCTTTTATATAAATATTGTAAAAAAACTTAGATTTAAGATAATAAATGAATATGTGTATAATAATAAATAATAATAAAATCGCAGGGGCGGCTTTGTGGCGAGCCGTCGGTGAGTGGCGACACCGCGAACCCTGATTCCCTGGGGCTAAATGAGACCCCTGACTCCTCTCTTGCCTTAACCGGCCGGTTTGGAGTGGAAACCGCAAGAGCTAAGAACCTAAGCTCCAGGGTGGAAGTGTTAAAGGGCATAACGCCGCGAGTAGCGTCTAGTTAAAGCGCAGCACACCTCTCGACACCCTAAGCCGTCCACACTAATGTTGCCCTTCCGGCGCCAACTTACGGTAGCCTTTATGGGGGGCCCATTTAGTGGATGGCAAGTCACCACCCGCTACGACATTTTGAAATGGGGCATAAATAGCGGGTGCCGAACCTCATTCCATAGTCCAATTTTACATAACATTTAAAATTTCACCACAATAGCCCGATTTCAATATTTCAAGTCTTTTTATATGCCATAGTTTCCATTTCACGCTATCAATTTTATACCTACTGCTGTTTTTATATTTCATAATTGTAAAAAGGGCCTCTCAATGTTGGCTTAGGCTCCATTGATGCCTTATAAAGGACCAGGCTAAGCCTGTGAATTGAATTAATATAATAATAATATCGCAGGGGCGACTTTGTGGCGAGTCGTCGGTGAGTGGCGACACCGCGAACCCTGATTCCTTGGGGCTAAATGAGACCCCTGACTCCTCTCTTGCCTTAACCGGCCGGTTTGGAGTGGAAACCGCAAGAGCTAAAAACCTAAGCTCCAGGGTGGAAGTGTTAAAGGGCATAACGCCGCGAGTAGCGTCTAGTGAAAGCGCAGCACACCTCTCGACACCCTAAGCCGTCCACACCAATGTTGCCCCTCCGGTGCCAACTTACGGTAGCCTTTATGGGGGGCCCATTTAGTGGACGGCAAGTCACCACCCGCTACGAAATTTTGAAATGGGGCATATTTAGCGGGTGCCGTACCTCATTCCATAGTCTAATTTTACAAAACATTTAAAATTTCACCAAAATAGCCCAGTTACAATATTTCAAGTCATTTTATATGCCATAGTTTCCATTTCACGCTATCTTTTTTTATACCTACCGCTGTTTTTATATTTCATAATAAAATTGTAAAAGGGGCCTCTCAATGTTGGCTTAGGCTCCATTGATGCCTAATAAAGGACCAGGCTAAGCCTGTGATTTCAGTTGAATAAAGAGGAATAATAATAAATAGTTTTTATTTCTGTAACCAATAATTTCTTAAATTAATGTAGATTGGAGCCTTCTATTAGGTATAAAAATACCTGTGTCAGAAGACCCCGCTCTTCGATATCCATACTATGGTAACAACTTGGTTATCTTTAACAATATTTACATATCATAACACACTGTCACAATCATCATAATTTGCTAAAATTAAAAAGTATAACCTACCAGTGTGACCAGTTAGTAGGTACAATGAGAAAAAAAGTGTGTTAATTGGTAAAAATGCTTTTATTTTACAATTCGGAGGTTACTTAATCAGGGTTGATAGAGATAATCTACCTATTGAGCCAAATATATTTATTTATCCCAATAAAATCAAAATTAATTAAAAAAAGAATTGGAGCGCTATTTTCTATTTTTAACTGTTGTAATAAACTCGGAAAAATATGAACTTTCTCGAAATGTATCGAGTGTTGTGGTAAGAATTTTTGATTATTATTATACCAGCCTCCATACATTTTGTGGACATGTTCTTTGGTTCATCCGTTCAAGAGCTACGACATACACATCAGACATAAAGCATTCCGTCGTTTTGGGTTAAAGGTTAAAAACGGTATTTATTAAGTGGTCTCACAAGCTACATAGCGTTTAGATATAGCGCAGTTTGTAAGTGTCTGTGCGATCACCAAAGTTAAGCAACGTTCGGCACGGTCAGTCTTCGTATAGGTGACCGCGGGTGGCACTTACAACTGAGCGCTACTGTGGCTCGGATGACGTTAAATTGTAGGCCCCGGTTGTATTAACAGTTTAGCCATGTCAGAGGCCGCCAGGCGGCTTAAAAACTGACACCCGGCTTTTACGAACTTACGAGCCCGCCCTTCTTCGTTGTGGTGGAGTGTTAGCCTCAGGGCGGCAGCCGGACCGTTGCCGGGCATCTTTCAAAACGTTCCACCATTTGTTTCCGTTTTCCGGCGGAGCTGTAATCAGCTATTCTTATTCTGAACTGGCTCTGCTCCTTTCTATGGACGTTCATATGAGGTCGTTGAAATTAAATCTGCTTCACTCGGCTGGTTCGGAATGTGGGGCTTTACGGGGTTGTAGTAGAGCGTTTTCAAAGAGAAAAGTGTTAATTTATCGCCTTTGCGGTTTTCATAGAAAGACATAACACATAACTATTTTAAGAATAGGCGCATAAAAGTTATGCGAAATAATTCAATACCTACGTTTTTTCTAGATATCGAAATAAATTGGTGATATATGTATTAATTCATATCTTGAAGATGAATTGTAATGTTAAAATACTCCAAAATCATATTTTCTCATAATACCTTAGAAACAGAGATGCTGAACTTAATGTCTGTTAAAATAGTGTGCACCAAAATTTTTGGCAGCATTTTTGTACCTACAACGGTTTTTCTTGTAGTTTTAATACTACACTTAGAATTAGGACAGTAAAACTATTTAGTTAAAATTGAATTAAATTACTTGAAAACCAACCAAAACAACAATACCTTTCCTTGGTAGTAGAATAAATATCACAGATAGACACACGGGAGCGCAAATAGGTACGCAAAATTGTTTCATCAAGCATACATCAGCTGCCTAAATCATCCTTGATGGAACGCTAGCACAAAATCTAAATATTACTAAAATTTAAAATTACTTCAGCGCTAGAAGTAAAATAAACTACAATTTTAAATATTGTTTTACCCAACTTTTTAAGTCGATGTCTGCTCTACGTAAACTTCTTCGTTGTCTGTACAAAATTTACCATAAAATAGGTAGCATACATTAAAACTAGTTTCTAAGAAATACGTGATCAAAACTATTAACAAACTATGCATAGTTTTTCACTTGTTTATCATTAAATAGTATGTATATTATTTCTTCTAAATTTTGGGATAGATATGTGTAACGCATCACCATTGCTATTCCAAAACACAGGTTAGTTCTTAGCTTGGATGGCAATGTTTCTCAACTTGATTAATTACTGAGTATTTCATGACTAGTGTTAATAGGATAATTATTGATAAGAAATCTTTGTAAAAGCCAATAAATTTCATTTTCATTTTCATCATCACTAAGATTTAAAAGAAAAAAAAATGCCAAGTCAATGGTATAGCATTCAAAGCTCACCTCATCACTTAATCGCAATAAAAAAAACTCTAAAACTATTGAATTCAGCTCGGCTACGACCTAGTGCGACGAATCAAAGACCTTAGATACAAAATGGCGGGTATCAGCACAGAGCCGTCAAAAGTGGAAGTCGAAGTTTTAGTCTGGAAATGGAACTGGAATCGAAGGCCTTTGCCCAACAGTGGAACTTTACAGGCTCATAAATAACAGCAACGATCTGACAGTTCAATTTAAAGCAACAGTTAAAGTTCCAAACTATTTACAAAAGAGATAAGACTCGTTTTACTCGAAATTGTTAACCACTTTTCACCCTTAGGTATATCTTAATGCTAAGCAGATCTCAATGTGGAAGTATGATTTTTCAAACAAAATCTAAAAATTCATGATATCATTTTATGTTTTTGAGCACCTAAAAGCAACAGTAAACAGTAGGCACATAAAGAAAAGCTCCAAGTTATTTATATATATAAAACATAATTATAAAACTCGTCTTACTCGACACTATTAACTGCTTCGCACCCACTCAGCTGTTCTCGACATGAAATCATCATTTTTCAGACAAAATCTAAGAGTTCATGAGATCATTTATGTTTTTAAAACACCCAAAAGCTTCTGCAAACAGTGAGCAACTAAAGAAAAGTTCCAAGTTACCTATTTATAAAAGATAAAACTCGTCTTACTCGAAACTGTTAACTGCTTCCCACCCTTATATCTCACCCGCTAAGCCGTTCTCGATGTGGGATTATCATTTTTCAGTGTTACGCACGATATGTTCACGTTTTCAATTAGTGTTCGGTGAAATATGGCCGTTCGTTGCTGTTTTCTTTCCTATTTCTTTTCTCTGGATTCTATTACCGAGTTATTGCGTTTTTGAAACAGAATTACTTTTAGAGCGATAGCTTTTTCATTTGTTTTCAAAGTCTTATGAATATGATGTTTACCTACGTACTTATTTCAGATTACATTTTAAGTCTAGTTTGTCTTTTATTTTATTTTGTGTTACTATAGACAACGGGATGGGAACTAAATCCACTTTAGAACTAAAATAAGGTTTCTGAAGAAAGTAAGCTTTAGTGCTTTTGGTACATCTATATCTATGTGATAAGAATGTTTCAAATACATAGGATTTTATAAACAACATTGTGTGGCGGCCATCAAACCTATCTTTAGACTTATAAAGAGAAAGTATAGAGTTTCTATTAGGTGTTAAAACTTGATATTATTTGAGAGGCATTAGGCATAAATACAAGTATTTACACATTCGTTATTTTAATAAGTGGAACATTAAAAACCAAGCTTCGATTTCGTACACTGTCACTGCAAGTACTTTAGCAGGAAAAAAAATAGCGAAATTGAAAACAATAATTTCTATCTACAGGTATTTGCTAGATTTAGTGATCTACATAGTGTTTCTGGCACTAATGCATAAGTTAAGTAGGTACCAAAAGTAGGTAAAGTATGAAAAATAACACAAACAACTAACTGTTTAAGTGATTTATAAAACTTCTACACTTAGTAATAGATTTTAATAATCATTGCAATATTATAGATACAAGAACTTCTTAAAGGAAAAGTGTCTGAGACGTGTTTAATAATACTGAGAGACTCTATGTCTCTCAGTTTTGTAAAAATCCGAGATTTTAACACCAGCAGCAACTTTAGACAAATATACAGGGTCATAGATATTAAACGCAAAACCTTTTAAGGGCGGGTCTAGTACATCTAGACAAAAAACTTTTGTACTACAACGTTTGAAGTTCGCAAATAAAATTTGCTTCTCCATACATTTTGTATTATTATTTTTGTACAATTTTTTGTATGAAAAAGCTGATTTTTTCTTCGCGATTTTCAAAAAGTCCTAGAACAAAAGTTGTTTGTCCAGATGTATTAGACCCACCTTTAAAAGGTTTCGCGTTTAATATCCATTAATGTCTATGACCCTGTATATAGAATAACGTCTTTTTTTATCGTAATTTTGATTTCGTAATTTTAATTTTGTGTAGATGTTATGACAATTTATTTTTAATTTTATAATGATAATGAACAATGAGCGGTCCTAATATAATAAATAGTTTGCCATAGCCTTAAAGGATCATATGTATTTGACAATATTATGTAAACATGTAATCTAAGAACCGCATGTACAAATGATTACATATGTTGCAATAAATAAATAAATATCAAAATAACTTCTCTAAAGAAAAGTGTAAAAGAGTCCCTTAAATTCTCCCTAAACCTACTATTTACCCAAGAGCCATTGAAATTCATTGATTGTATCGCAACCAGTCTGTGAATAAGCACACACTTGGAACAACACCCGAACTCTTCACAACAATTTATTAGGTCGAAACAGGTCGGGTGCGATGGCGCGTGGCAGCCCAAACCGATTTGTTCCAACAAATAACGGAATATATCTGACATCACCAACCAGCCGTATTTCTTTACCTTGCTCCTCGTATTGGATCGGTGTTGCCAGTGTTGCCGATTTAGTTACTTTGTCACTAGTTAGAGGTCGAGGCATATAAGTTTAGCGCTGAGCGAAGTGTGGAGGAGATGGCTGTGCATAGGATTAGTATATATAAATATACATCTTACACACGGTCTCTGACCCCAAACTAAGCAAAGCTTGTGATGTGGCTGCCAGAGACTGATATACTAATACTTATTTTAAAAACTTATATTGATAGTACCTAAATAACACCCAGACACAGAGCAATCACCTATGTTCATCACATAAATGTTTGCCCTGGGTGGGGATCGAACCTAGTTGGAAGTCGGTGTCACTAACCACTGAGCCACCGAGGCAGTCAGTCGGTCACCAAGCTCAGCCATCCCCTTCACAGTACCCTCAGCGCTAAACTTTCGTGCCGCTACGTGTACTATAGTGAATTTTTAAATTCAAATAATTAAATTAATTATTACGGGTACACAAAAATTACAATAAATACATCTAACGTGAGCTTCATATTTTGACTTTAGACATGCAACTGTCTCCTATCTATATAAAGATGTACTTACAATGAAAACATGTACTTGTATTGGTGTCCGATCTTCTCTCCATACAATTGGATTAGTAATGTAGGTAATGATATGATTTTTATTTAGAGTGCTTTCCACACTGTTTTATTTCAAAGAGTTATCTTAATGTTATCTTACCTATGATAAGCACTTCAAAAATTTGGTGCTTGGTTGGGAGGCGGGTTAGCTCAATTGGAAGAGCGTCGGGCTAGTGATCCGAAGGGGCAGGTTCAAATCCTGCGTTCGCTTCCGATTTTTGAAATGCTTATCACCAAGATAATAACGTAATAGCCATAATTCTTAGCAATAGCTTAATCAAACAGCTCTCATACTTTTACAACATACAGAATCTACTTCGAGATTTAGTCATGCGACTGACGTTTCTAATTGTTTACATTTACATCATCCAAGGCATAAGTGAACTCCCGTCTCCCATTTCACAGGGAATTTCTGGCGATTTTGATACTGAGTCTAGCGAATTTAGTTTATAGGGCTTGGTAACACTGGTTGTTGCTAGAACTTACATATTCCGTGCTACACAGAACTGCCACGTTTTGTATCTGTCTGATCTTTGAAAGGTATATTCATATATTCTAAGTACAACCTAAATGGTAAGTACATTGTAAAAGTATTTTCATGGAATTATTCCTTTCTCTATCATGCCGTACATTGTCATAAGAGTACATAATAGTACTCCTGGCAATAAATATATCCGTTTAAATATTTAATTGGTTAGATAAATGCCGAATCATACAAGTCGGCGGATGTGAAGTTAGCTACAAGCTGCGCAATAGCCAATCAACGCGCAACTCTATTATGTAAACTTCAGTCAGGGTTGCTTGTATGATTTGGCCTATAGTCTATAAACAAGGTTTGAAGACTTTGAAGACAAAAAAGAAAGTGAAATATTTTTCAATAATTACCGAATGCTTTTTGTTACGATGTAAAAATTCGCTGACTCGACAGCTGAACATTTTTGGTACCTATCCAGAGAGCTACTAAATAATAACATAATTTTAAAGCTCAAAATTTGGAAGGCTGAATTTCTTTTTATGCTAACATGAATATATTGTTAAGCTAAGTTAAGGAACTTAGCTTAACAATATATTCATGTATTACAGCAGAGCCAGCTGATGCGGAAAATACTCTTACTTATTAAACGTTCAAACGTTGGTATGAGTTTATTAATATAAGACGGTAAATTTAATATGCGTTTTGTACCGGCAATAAATGTATTTTCTGTACTGTACTATACTATCCCTACATACTACAGCACCATGGGCAACAAACGTTTTAGTAGTCCACTGCTGAATGTAGGCCCACCTGCGAAGGTATCCACCACGATGGCCTTGGTGGATTCACAAATGCCATTTAATTTCTTCTAAGGACGTATGCAGGTTACCTTACGATATTTTTCATCACCAAATAGCCAGTGGTATAAAAATTCCGTACATCAATTCCAAGGAACTTATCGGTAAGGGACCGGCCTCCCGACCGCCTAAACAATAGCAATCGTAATAGCAATCGTTTATGACTTCATTTTAGTCATTTGGCACCGCCTATGTGACGTTAGCCATTAAAAATCAAAGTTGTTCATTCAACGATTGCTTTCGCAATCCGCGCAAAGCAATTGATGGCTAACGTCACATAGGCGGTGCCAAATGACTAAAATGAAGTCATAAACGATTGCTATTACGACTGCTATTGCTTAGGCGGTCGGGGGGCGGGTTTGAACCCACGACCTCTCGATTGTAGCAGGTGTTACCCACTGCTACCTGTAATGTATTTTCTATGGCAGGTACTATTCATTTAAGAATGCCTACAACATTTGCTAACAGATCTGAAACAGAGCAGGGCACGATAAGTGGTTGGACATGGTGACGGCAGATGATGCATTTCGATATAACTGAGTGCGGTTGGGAACAGCTTCATGACATACTAGCGACCCGCCCTGGCTTCGCACAGGTGTATTATACATATAAACTTTTGTGTTGAATCACTCTATCTATTAAAAAAAACCGCATCAAAATCCGTTGGGTAGTTTTACAGATATAAGCATACATGGGGACAGACAGCGGGAAGCGACTTTTATACTATGTAGTGAGAGTGATAGGCAGTGATGATGTATTAGAATGTAACTAAAGTCAATTACATGAAAAAAAAACGTATCAAAATCCGTTGATTAGTTTTACAGATATAAGCATACATGGGGACAGACAGCAAGAAGCGACTTTTATACTATGTAGTGAGAGTGATAGGCAGTGATGATGTATTAGAATGTAACTAAAGGCAATTACATGAAAAAAAAATGGGTTTCTGCCTAGCAGTCTTGAGAAAAGGTGAACGATAATTATGAATCTGGTAATAAATTATTATAATATACTACGGTACTAATCGCGCACTAAAATTACGAGATAAATAAATACCTCATCATCCCGACGTTTCGACCGAGTTGCATCGACCGTGGTCACGTGTAGTCAGTCACGGGTCAGTCTACCCGTGACCACGGTCGATGCAACTCGGCCGAAACGTCGGGATGATGAGGTATTTATTTATCTTGTAATTTTAGTGCGCGATAGCTGTAAATAATACGTTCTCCAATGTTATTTAAGTTTGTGCGCGATCAGTCCCGTAGTATATAATAATAATGTGTTCAAATCGCGAAAGTTTAAAAACAACACTGGTAATACATTTATTACCAGTGTTGTTTTTAAATATTCTATAACTATATATTCTATAACATTTTATAGAAAGATAAAACTAATTGTTGAGATATTTTTCAGAAAAAACTTTGATTTTATGCTGCCAAGGAAAAAATATTTAAACGGATACCTACAAATCGTTTTCGTAGTTCTATTAGTTTTGCAAAAGACAGCACATTATAGCCTGAAAGGGAGGGATTCTTTTATAAGTAGTTTTTGAAGCAGTAAGTGTGAGTCACATGTTTATTCCCTATAACTTATGGTCTCCTGGTGATGAATAGCGTTGTTTGTTACAAATTCGGGTCCCCAATATGTAAATATGTTTTATTACCCCTTTTTAGATCCCTAAATATAACAGAAGAAATACGAGAACAAAAATATAAGAAAAACACGAAATGTCCAATATGGTTTCTACGAAAGAAATCGTAGATGTTTGCGTTTTTACTATTTGCAAAATCTAATTCTGCAGCATATTGCTTTTCGTGATATTGAAAGCAAAGAAAAAGCAATCTTTTTTTAAGTCAGTTGGTTACGTGCGGAATAACATTTTTTATCGAATATCCTTTCGATTTAGGAGCGGACTCATGATTTTGTCGTTGGAGCTGCGTCACTGGTTTGGGGTTGATGTAAATTTTATTTGTAATGTTTATGTAATGTACGGAATGAGGGTGTTTCAGAACTTGCGCAAGTATAATTTTGACCCGAAAACTTATCAGCAATCTGGATATTTGGCACTCGGGATGGATTAAAAACTAAATGATTTTCGAACGCTATTGTTAGTGATATGATTCGAACGCAAATTATTCGCTATCTCGGAATCCAACAATAAGCCTGATTACAGAGGCGCCATCATAATAGCTAAAAAGCATAGTTCTGTTTCTTTTTAACTTGAGGCACTCGATAGAGAGAAAGCTTTTTACGTTGCTTACTAAATGTACGCTGGCGCCTCTATAATCGGGCCTATTGTGTATCTATCTGCTCGAAGATTCCAAATATTTCTTTCATACATAAATACGTGATTACACAATTTTAGAATTCATGATTACATCGTACAATTTAGTTAAATAAATAAATCCAGTTAGTTTTAAAAAAAATCGTAAACAGAAGTACACTGTATGATAAATACTTAAAAAGAAATAGCTTTGATCGTTACATTTTTCGTTGCTTTATAATTATTACAGTGAGTTTAGAAATATCTAATTAAATCTAATTTTCCAAACATAAATAAATAAATGTATACCAAAAGGGGTGCTAAAAAAACAGTCTTCACTGTTTCTCATCGATATATCACAAAATAAGATTTAACTTTAGTTAATTTATCAATTTACCTGATTAAAAACCAACCCTATCGATTGTACCCAGGTAGTTAATACATGTCAATATGCAAACACATAATTATATAGATACACACAGATTCTCGCACTATATGAATCTCTCGTACCCAACTTTCAGTGACCTGATAAACTCTTCTTTTGGATCTAATTTAGTATTCTTCAGAGTGCTAAAATTTTTGGAGCCCGTGGGTATTCATCCTGGGACGACAACATAATGTAGCTACTTAAAAAAGGTCTAACGGCCACCCATCCAAGAAATGTTATGCAAAGTAATTCCGAGGGCGTCTCCCGAGGATTAAGCACAAACTCTGCTCGTTTTAAGCAAAAACTGTAATCTGTAACTTTTAAACTGCAGCTTAATGAATTTGGACCTTTTCAGAAACAATCTTTAAATTCACGAAGTGTCATGAATGTAAATGAGTTTGACATAAAATGGGAATAAAATGTTTGTTGTTTGGGCGGAGCGAGGATACTAGCCAGTTAAAGTTAGATATACATACAGGGTATATATTAATATATTATATTTCTAATCAATTAGCACCCATTTAGGGACTTATTCTGTACATCAAACTAACAACTTCTGTTCTGCGATTTTTGTCAAAACTAAAAAAACAGCTGTTCCATTTATTTTGTCGCGAGTGAACGACATTTTTCTATGGAAGAATGATTTTTTTTTCGAGTTTTGACAAAAGTCGCAGAACAAAAGTGTTAGTTTTGATGTACAGAATAAGTCCCTAAAAGAATGCTAATTGATTAGAAATAACCCTGTATAGCTAGGTAGGAGAGCTTTAAATATTTTTTTAATAAACGTAACAGCACCTGAAATTTAGACAACGTGGGTTAGTAGGATTATATTCTATTTTTGGGTTTGATAAAGTGCCTGATACTGGACATGTAATTGGTCCCATTGGAAATATTTAGAGGAAGGCTAAGTAGTATAACAGTTAATGTGCTTATATTGATATGATTAAGGTGATTTTAAGTCAGATTTATAAGCTGAGCCTATACGATAAAAACGATAACGCGATGATCAGGTTGAAGTAGTTTTGCAATTATTGTTACAAAAACGTCTAAAAATTCATTTGTTTAATACAGCTTAGAACTTTTTTAAAATTCCTTTATTTACATAACTTATAATATACTGAGTTTTCATTCTATACGGAATACTACACAAAATAAAAAACCTACCTATATATGTATATACAAAAACAGAGGATAAAAATCAAAATAAAAACTGTGTCCTTGTGGAAGGGTACCAAAATCGCTTTGTACAATTATATTTGGGTAATATATTTTGTGTATAAATATAGTAACAAGTATAGAACAAACATTCAATGTTTCTAAGTAAATAAATGTAAAAAAAGATTTTCAAGCGTAAAAACATAACTTTTTCCATAATATACTAGTTTTTACCCGCGGCTTCCCCCGCATGATATTTTGATTTTTGTGCTATCCCATGGGAACCCTTTATTTATCCGGGATAAAAAGTAGACTATGTCACCTTTCGTCTTTCAAACCAGAGGCCCTACCTTACCAAACTTAATAAAGGAGGTGGAAAATTAAAAAAAAAAAAGATTTGACGGTTGTTCGATTCGAGAGTTGTTTTTTTTTGATATTTCTTCTTGCTCGCATATAGCAGAATTATTCCTACTTACTTAAGACTTATCGTTATATTATGGAATATTTACATAATATCGATATAGTTTATTGTCTATGTGCTATTCTGATATATAAGCTATATTATTGCAAAGTTTCATCGCAATCTGTTCTGTAGTTTTTGCGTGGAAGAGTAACAAACATCCATCCATCCATCCTCACAAAATCACCAACTTTTGCGTTTATAATTTTAGCCAATGATGTTATTTTAGCAGGATATGTTTTGTACAAAAATTTTAACACTTTTTTTTTTCTCTCTTTTATCTTTTCCTATTTTTTCTTTACTGTATGTAGGTTTATAGGTACACTCTTGCTTAACATAAGTATACAAAAATATACAACAAAGTAACGAACTCAAAACGAGAACAGAATTCTAAAACCAGTCACTGAAATCCTTTTGCCAAAAATGTTTGAATATGGTCCGACTTGCCAATTGCAGTGAAAAGGCCGTTTCAGCGCTATGTTGTGGCGAAACTTAGTTGTTGACTTTGAACTTTATGATTTCCGGATTTAGGTCGAACCGGCCCCTGGGGGTGGTTACATGTTATGTGAGGAAATCCACGTGCACAGTACTGTAGACCCGGGAGAAAGTACGCATATAGAGAAAATTCACTGGTAGTTAGTTACTATGCGACATGCGTACCGAAAAAAGCCTAGTCAAATATTACGAGTATCTATAACACTACAAAACGGTAAACTATACTATTTGTGCTGTAGCATGGCGCGGGTGACAGTTGCTTTATTTTAATTTAATTGAAGTTTAATTTATTTTTCTACAGTTGTTAATTATTTAGTGTATTACTAACTAGCTGACCCGGCGAACTTTGTTCCGCCTACCTGCCAATAAAAGTCCCGTCAAAATTGGTCCAGCCATTTCAGAGATTAACCGGAACAAACAGACAGACAAAAATTGTAAAAAAATGTTATTTTGAGTGTATGTACCATATACACATAAATATAAATATTCATATGCATGTAGTAAAAAACGGTTATTTCAATATTACAAACAGACATTCCAATTTTATTTATTTATTTAGATGTGGTACAGCTGTAATAAATACTAGTCATAATTTGTAAATCGTGACAAGTTAAACCCCCACTAAATTAAAAAAATCTACTGTCACTCACACCATGCTACAGGGCGAATATAGTGCAACAAACTAACGGTTAGTTCTGTTTTTTTTTTTTTATATGTTGCTAGGACCACTACGATCATGTCTTGTCTTGTCACGTGGCATCTATCGTTTTGAGCTATTCTTATCAATACCTTGATGAGAACGGCTCGAAATAGAGATGATTGGCTAGCGAGAGGTTGAGAGAGAAATTGGGATGAAGTTTTTTTTTTTTGTATGTTCGTCAGTCTTCTCCTCCAACACAAGTCGGAGACGTTAGCAACAAACACTATTGCATCATCTTGCGATTGATGCAAATTTACTGTGATATAGGTTGAGCAATACAAGATTTTACAGACGTGTATGCAATTTTCGTGGGGTGAAATAAAAGATGTTAACAAGATCTTTTTTCTTTTTTTTTGCATGTTTTATTGTTTGTAGCGTATTTTTTTTCTTCATATATGTACTTTTTTGTTTTTTGCATGGTTTTTTTTTTGTAGCGTAATATTTTTTTTTTGATGAATTTTAACTGGTTTATATCCAGTAGTGGGATGAAAAAAAATCTAGTGATGATGATTCGATAGCCTTACCATTTCCAATCTACTTGTCTTACGTGGTATTAGCACTATTTTTTAGAAAATAGCATGTTATTTAGTTAAATGTTTACAGTAGCTTAGCTACTTTATTATGTAGATTGAAACGGTCACCCATTGACCCAGTCTTCTCCACGCTACTTTGTACAAAACAAAGATAAATAAATAATTATAACATCATTAGGGGTCACTGTGCCGTCAAACCACAGCCTAAATAAAAGTTTAACCACTCTCCGAGAGTATGCGGCAAGGGACTGATGGTTGTTTTCTGTTCGACGCCTAGTGGCTTATTTAAACATCGGTTTATGGTACGGTATACTACGGCCACGCTATAAACAGCGTAGACTGAGGGAGCTGCGATCGATTTTCTCGTACAAAACTACTATTCCCCCATGGGAAGAAATAGTTCCTCAATCTAGTCGCTCTTAAGGATATGTGTGTCGTAAGCAGGCTGCCTTCATCCCTTGAATATTTATTCACATCGGTGTTCCGAATTGCAAATTTGTAAAAAGTTACGAGCGATTTTATTGCAAGGATTTCGTGTACAATATTCGGTGCTATAAAATGAAGGGACAAGAAGTGCGCTTCGTGCGAATTACGTTATTCATCATGATTTCTGAGGAAAGACATTTGGATACAGCGTGTAAGGGATGGTACATTTTTTTTTCCGATATTCTCTCTCATGTTTGATAAAAAACGTTACAAACAGAGTCAATAAAAAATATGGTTGTTTTATGGGACAAATGTTGATCTTCTTCTTCGTCGTGTCGATGATCCTCAGTTTTTAAATTATTTTTTCCCAGTATTTGGCTAAGTTCTTCCCTCGGGGGTTGGCCTCGTGAAGGTCTTGCATAGTGCACACATTTGGGCTTTGGGGGCACGAAAGAAGGTGCTGCATGGTTTGCGCTGGCGCTCCGCAGTCGCACTGCACTGCTGCTGTGTCAGAATATCCCCACTTGGCTAGGTTGGTCCTGCAACGGCCCACTTGTGTCCGCAGTCGGTTCAGAGATTTCCATGTGGGCCACGGGAGATCTCTGCCTTCTGGGAGGGTTTCGGAAAGCTCTATAAAGTCAGAAGGTGGTGGGTATGTGTTTTTCCATGTGTCGAGGCGGGCTTCGACAGCATGTACTTTTAGAGCTGTGGTTTCTTTTAAGAAGCTTTTCCTACTTTTTAGTCGTGTGACTGGTGTTTCGCAGCCGTATAGAAGGTGCCTGGGGTCTGACTCTTGTTTCTGCTTTTCGACAGAGCAGGCAACTGTTCTGCGGGCAGGGGGTGGTGCAATACCAGCTAAAGGGTAAATTAAGTTGAGCGGAGTGGGCTTGAGGCATCCTGTGATTTTTCGGCAGGTCTCGTTAAGGGCGGCGTCTACTTCCTTAGCGTGCGCGGAACGGTGCCACACTGGGCATGCGTATTCCCCTGCTGAGAAGCAGAGTGCTAGTCCTGATGTTCGGAGGACATGAGGTGAGGCGCCCCAGGCTGTTGATGTTAAGCGTGCTAATAGGTTGTTACGGGATCCAACTTTTTGCTTAGTTTTGTGACAGTGTTGTTTGTAAGTGAGCGATCTGTCAAGGGTCACTCCTAAATAGATTGGGCTATTACAGTGTTCTATTGTGACGTTTCGCCAGTTAATTTTGAGTGTTCTGTTTGCATGTTGATTCCTCAGGTGGAAGACACAAGTTTGTGTTTTGGACGGGTTTGCTCTTAGAGCGTTTAAATCATAATACGACCCTAGCTCTTCCAGTGCTTGAGCAAGTATGGTTTCAATTTCTTCAAAATTGTTGGATTGGGCAGTAAGAACTAGGTCGTCTGCGTATAGGAACCTGGAAGTTTTGGGGTTGTGAGGTTGGTCATTTGTATAAATATTGAATAATATGGGCGCTAAAACGCTACCCTGTGGCAGGCTCTTTTTTTAGAGCGCCATCTGCTCTTATTTGTGTTAAAATAGACTTGAAACCGACGGTTTCTTAACATTTCGCCCAGAATATTGACGAAGTTTTGATCGTCTGTAATTGTTGCTAATTTGGACAGAAGTAGCTTAATGTTGACCGTGTCGTAAGCAGCTGATAAGTCGACTAATACTGCTCCGGTAATAAGTTTTTCCTCAAAGCCGTTTTCTATGTGCTGGGTGAGTTTTAGAATTTGGCCGGTGCAAGACTTTCCGGGCCTGAATCCTGCTTGTTCGGGAATGAGGTTGGGTTCGATGATGGGGATAAGCCGATTTAAGAGAAGTCTCTCGAATAATTTGTAGGTATGGCAGAGAAGTGAGATCGGTCTGTAGTTTTTGGGTTCGTCAGCTGCTTTTCCAGGCTTTAGGAGAGCGATGACTTTAGCTTTTCGCCAGGCATTGGGAAGTTTTGTGTCTTGCAGGCAGGAGTTAAATAACGCAAGAAGCCAGGATACCGCGGTAGGACCAAGATGTTTTATTTGTTCCACAGTTAAATCATCCACACCAGCAGCCTTGCCATTTTTTAGGTTTTTTATGGCCATTATGATGTCAGTGAGCGTAAACGGCTTGCTGATGTCGGTGGATCCATCGGTGTGTTTTAGGGGTTTATTAGTCTTCGGTAGTTTTTGAGGGGGTTTACCGTTAAGTAGCAACTGATGTGCTATTTGGTTTGCAGTCACCTTTCCAGGGTTAGATGCGTTAGGTGGGTCATCGGTGAGTTTTCGAAGAGTGGTCCAGGCTTTTTTGCACCATGTACCATGTCTATTTCGGTCATTGTTTTTATCCACCTTTCTCGGCGGTTTTCGCTCACTTTGAGCATGAGCGCTTCACCTGCTGCTATGGTGTCTTGTGAGAATGGATCGTTGCTATATAAAGTTTCGTAACTTTTAAGGAGCTTTGCGGAGTCCATATCCAAACCAGGGATATATTGAGTGCGGCATCCTCTTGGTATAGTTTGACGTGATACCTTCTTCACAATGGTAACAAACTGGTCATAGTTTAGATGGGTAGGCTCTAGATTGTATAATTTTGCATCAATACCTTTTGCGAATTGGTCCCAGTTGGCTTTGTTAAAGTTGAAACGGCGACGGAAAGGTGTGTCTGTAGGTTTTAAAGCAGCATGTACCAGGCATAGTAGCGGTCTGTGCTGTGTGTTTGGGATTGCGTTAGAGATATCTTTTTTGCAGAGAGCGCTTATGTTTGTACTGACGAATAAAAGGTCTGGGTTGTAGCCGCGTTTCCAACGGCCACTGTTAAAGGAAGCCGGAAGTTTAGGGTCGTGTACTAACGACAAGCTTTCAGTTTCTGCCCACTGTTCTACTGCTATCCCATCATCGTTTGTGTCTTTGTAGCCCCAAGACGTGCTATGGCTGTTGAAGTCACCAATTATTATTTTTTTATCCCGTTTCGGGAAGTTGTCAGTGTCATTGAATTTGAAAGGTTGATTGGGGGGTTTGTAAATAGACGTCACTGTACAGTTCCCTGTATCTATGGTCAGAGTTTCTATGTTATCGTATGAGTTACATGATGTGGATTCAATGTATGCGCCGGGTCTGATGAATATAGCACTTCCGTATTTTTCATGCGGGATCTCAGTTACCAATGTCAGGCCAGGTATATATGGTCGGGGCTGGTCGAAACCACGGTGAGTCTCTTGGATACACAGGATATCACATTGTGTTTTTAGACAGAGGTCTGAGAGTATTTCAGCTTTGCTTTGGGAGAAGCCTTCTATGTTTATTGACATAATATTTAGGGCTATGTCAGTGAGTTTTAGCCCAGGTGGAGTCTGACTGGGGCTATTAGTGTTGGCGCTGATAAGTGCCGTTGTATTTGGCTCTGAAAAGAGCCGTTGTTGGGGGCCCTAAAAAGGGCCGTTGTGGGAGGGTCCTAAGAAGGACCGTTTTGGATGAACAAATGTTGATAATGTTTATCAAAATTAATATTTAACTTATATTTATTTTATCATCGTCTTAGAGACTTTCGAAACTAATAAGTTTCACTTATGTAACCAAATTTCTTAAATAAGAAACCAAACCAAACTTAGAGACGTGACTTATTGTATTAAGAAATTAAAATGGAGATGGGCTGGGCATATGATGAGAAACACAAATAACAAATGGACCACGATCGTGACAGAATGGTGCCCAAGACAACACAAAAGACGAAAAAGAAGACAACGTCGCAGATGGGACGACGACTTCAAAAATATAGCTGGCATAACTTGGAGGAGGAAGACGCAAGATCGCAAATTATGGCAAGCGCTAGGGGAGGCCTATGCTGAAAAGCAAGACAATCATAAACCCGGTGTCTAAAACTGTAGAACTGATATATATTACGTTTAATTTTAATATTAAGTAAATTAGTTAAGTATTGATATGTTTTGTAAGATTGTTAAATAAAGGATTTTATTATTATTATTATGTAACCAAATATTTTTATAAAACTGTTTGTTCTTTCTTATTTGCGTAAATTAAGGATGGAAAACAGTTTTTTTACTTCTGAAGACAAGTTGTGAAATGAATAACCATACAATATAGGTACACCATCAAAGACATATTTCTACTTAAGTATTTCTAATGCCGGGGCCGCACATAGCTTGGCTACGAATTGAATAGGTAGCCAATTATTTATTGTTCGGTTTGCGTCCAATATCAGACCAAAACAGATCTACACATTGCCAATGTGTGGCCCATATATGTGTGGTATCATAATATTAATGTGAGCATAGGAAGCAGAGATGACAATCTCAATTTTTAATGATTCTGAGAAAAACACACCAGTGAAATTGGGGTCAAAACAAAATTAACAACCACCCGTAAACAAAATTAAGAGTGTTATAATCACCAGTTTTCAAACCTTGAATTTCCAGTGGATATACTCGTAGGTAGGCGTATTTGAAAAAGTAGAGATACCTTTGCTTCAATGGGTACCCTTCAGTCCGGTATTTATCTACATAAAGTAGTGACTTTGTACAAACGTTTGTGTGAAGGTGCGGTCGGGCAATTACGAAACTTAAATGGAGTTGGGCAGGACACATTTCAGGGTGACAGTAGGTTGACAAAAACGTTAACAGAATAGTTACAGC
This sequence comes from Hypomecis punctinalis, assembly GCA_949316475.1. Lineage (NCBI taxonomy): Eukaryota > Metazoa > Arthropoda > Insecta > Lepidoptera > Geometridae > Hypomecis > Hypomecis punctinalis. Next base: position 16,708,122 of record OX438815.1, on the reverse strand, counting down.
GTAAAGGTAAATAAAGCGACTCTGACCTAGAGGCCTATTTTTGAACATCGAACGCCTCGGAACGTATACGAAACTTTGACAGTTTGTATGAAAACAAGTTAGAAGTTCCGTATACGACCAAACCGCGCGAAGTTCAAAATTAGGTCCCCTGCCCTCGTATCGTCTATACGTTCTGGCGTTCGGCTTCGCTTTTCCTCCCGCTCGCTCTCGTGGCGCGGGTAACTGGCGCGGGCAGGAGAAAAAGCGAAGTGGAACGCTAGAATGCGTACACAATATTGGCATAAGAGTAAGATTAGTGGCGTACAAGAAGAGAGGCCTATGCTCAGTAACATAGTGATTGTGTATGCTGTTGAAAACTATTATGTTAAGTTTTTTTTTAAGTATCGTGAAAGAAAAAAGTAATAGATTCTTGTTTGTTGCCTTGTTTAACATATGAGGCACAAACATGGATTTATCAAGGAAAAACAAAATACGGACGTGCCAGAGAGCTATGGAACGGAGCATTTTAGGCATAAAGCTTAAAGATAGACAGAAGAGCGAAGACATCCGAAAAAAGACAAAATTAAAAGACGCAGGACAGCATGCACAAAAGCTTAAATGGAGATGGGCAGGTCATATTGCCCGGACAACGGATAAGCGATGGACAAAGCGTGTCACAGAATGGGCAGGTCCAAGCGGGAAAAGAAGTAAAGGAAGACCTAAAGATCGATGGATAGATGAAATACAACAAATAGCCGGTAGAGCCTGGATGCAGACGGCGCAAGATCGAAAGGAATGGAAACGACTGGAGGAGGCCTATACCCAGAGCGGGGCCATGCCTAATTAAAATAAATATTAAGATGTTCTCTTATGTACATATTTTTGTAAATTAGCATGGAAATAAAAGGCTTTATTATTATTATAAGTACCGTGAAAAAAAATTCATTTTCTCCGTTTATATTAAAATTATTGACATTTTTGCTATAAAAAAAAACACTATCTTAGATTAATGATTGATCTCACTGAGCTTGACCAGCGAGACCACTAGATTGATAGATAAATCAGCTGGGCCCTGATGAGCGGTAAAAGGATGAAAATGATGATGACGAGTGAGTTTGTTTCGATAGTGCTTTATGTTTTTGTCTTTATATTTTCTCGATGTTTCACTCTCTAAATCTTTGAACTAAGTTAAACCCTTCTCATTTTGCGGACGAATTAAAGTGTACTTAAATACAGCATCACTATATTCAGTATGGAATGACACAATTTTCGGTTGATTTTGTTCTAAGTTAGTCCACTAAAACTGGATTATTGTATATGTTGGTGAATTTACGTAGTAGATAATACGCTAACAATTTTTTTTTCTACGAACGTATGCTGTTTTTTTCTTGAAGTTATTATTCAGTACCAAAAGCCAGTAGTGTAAAAATATGTATACAAGTTTCAAATAAGTCAGTACAGAAACGGGATTTGATACGACGACTTGGCATAAATAGGTACAGACACTGTCTTGTAATAGTAGTAGGACTGCTTTAGGGTGTTGTAGTTTTAATACCTTGTTTACTCAATTTTTGCGATTTCTAATTCTAAAATATTTCTTATTCTAATTTGTGATTGTAGGATCAGTTTTTTGCCCTTACTGCAAATGCATATTTACTGTGACTCAACCAGTACACTGTTTTGACATTCAAATTACGGCGCAGTTGAAATCTGTTGGCTCAAGTGCACTGCCATTGAGAACTGTTTAATTTATGGCCCGCTGGATGCGGGAAACAAGCCATTACTTTGGCATTTGTAAGTTATTTGCGCTGCAAAGTTACATTTAAAGCTGGAGTGCAGTTTGCAGAAATTAGTGAGTACTAAGTTTCAAGGCTCTATTGAGCGAAGTACAGCGCCGCTGTCGACTGGCTTCTATTGATTTATCATCAAATTACGCACTGTTTAGTGGTGAAACTCGAGTCTATTTAGTCATTGATTCTCTATCGACATAGGTAAAGGGATACATAGGTATGACATAGGTAAGGTAATACTTATAACGTAATGAGCACAAATCATATAATTAGAACTAAAGTAATAGAATACTTACTAAATTTTGCTTAATTAAAAACTATGTTACATCTGTATTATTCATTTCTGGCTATACAACATACTCAAGAGTGAGTGGAACAAAATAACGCATTGTCTGTCCGCATACGTCAAAATCACAAGTTGGAATGTCAAAATAGTTAAAATTTGGTTCCACTGTCTTTTGCGATATGATCGGAAATTTGAACCCTCTAGTTCCAGTAAGAAGGTTCAAATCTCTAATCATTTTACCTTCCTACTTTTTACCTTTTTAAATTTGGACATCAATGCTAGTTTGTGAGACCCTTCGAAATTACGCAAATTCGGGTGTTTGTGCATCTTTTTCTAACCTAACCTTTTAAATTTCAAATTTAAAATGAAACAAAGTGATGTAAATCTCTTACTATTTTAGTACGATTTGTATTACTTTATTTATAATTTTATGGCACAAAGTATTTCTATTTCGTTTAGAATCACGTTCATTTGTAGTTAGGTATCAAAAAAGACGTTAACTAAATACAAAACGAGTATAAGTTGCATAATTCCAAAAATAAATATTATAGAATAGAATTACGTTAAAACAAAAGTTAAGGAGCAAATAACGTGAGCGTTTTACACAGGATTATCTTGCAAGTATCTAATCAAAATCAAATCAAAATATATTTATTAACATTAAAGAATGTACTATTACAATGTTGTGCTAACGGGCTTCAAACTATGCAAAGCCTGTATCTTGGTCACCCTGTGGCCGGATTCCATAGTTCGCTGTCTCGCTGAGCGTTGTACACATTAATTTGCATTCTTTTCAATGCTTACAAAATTTACGATAAAAAGTACAAACTAGTTAATATTATATTTTTTTCTTTCTACTAATTCTTAAATTAATGATTAACAAAAATGGGAAAAGCTTAAGCAACGTGATACATATTTTACTAAAACATTTGTACTGATTTATTTATAATTTAAAATGTAATTATTTTCGAATGTTTCAGAGTTAACTGATATTTGTACAACGTACGAGTTCTATGAAACATAGGACGTTCATTGATGGATACCAACCTAATAAGCACATCAACCTATAGATCTCCAATGAGCCCAGTTGGAAGCTGTTTGCATCTAGTACCTACGATACAGTGGTTATATTTAATTTAAAAATAATACCAATTCATTATTTGAAATCATCATACAAACTAGACGCCATGAAACAATGTTTCTCTTACAATTTTCAATGTTTACATTTAATCACTTTATTTGAAGTTACATAAATCATAATATTCCTATTCAATTCGAGATGAATATCCACTAAATTTATTTTGAATACGCTACGTATTCAGCAAACTTATAAAGAATTGCAAAAATAACTCTATAAATTATGCAAACATTCTGTTCTTTCGTTAACTCCCTCACAAAGTCAAACAAATAAAACACATCTCAAATATTTATGTCGTTTATCGAGAAGCTTCAAACAGATAAAGAAACAATAACACGTGGATTGGAGAGCGAAGAGCGCATAATGGAATCACGGTTAACTCGGTTACTTTAGCCCGTCCGGTCCGCTTGCAAAAAGCTCTCTGTTGAGACCGAATAACCAATAAAATATGGGTTATAACGATTATAAATTACAAATATTCGGATATTTCGTTAAGTCCGTCATAAAGTCATACGAATAAAACACATCTAAAATATTTATATCGTTTGTCGATAAGCTTTAAACAAGATAAAAAACACACGTGGTTAACTCGGTTACGAGTACTTTAGCCTGTCCGGTCCGTTTGCAAAAAGCTCTCTGTAGACACCGAATAACCAATAAAATATGGGTTAAAACGGTTATCACTTGTGTAAACTAGACTAAAAGGACTGCTTCGGTGGCTCAGTGGTTAGTGACCCTAACTTCTGGGTCAAAGAGGCGTGGGTTCGATCCCCACCCAGGGCAACTATTTATGTGACGAACATAGGTGGTTGCTCTGTGTCCAAGTGTTAGATTTAGTTACTATCTATCTAAGTATGTGTTTAAAATATGTATATGTAGCATATCAGTCTTTGGCAACCATATCACAAGCTTTGCTTAATTTTGGGTTAGAGGCCGTGTGCAAGATGTCTCCAAATATTTATTTATTTATTTAAACGTTTTATTAATACACGGTCATGCCATTTTTTTTACGATATCTGTAAATTTTGAGTGTTATTTTAACGTAAACCTTCGTTGCGGTTAACAATCAGCGCTCCGGCCCTTTAATTCTTTTTTATACTTAAATAATTTCGCTTGTTTATCAAGACCTACAGACAAAAATCGGTAGCGTAGCGGTTTTAATCTACAATGTGTTTGTCTACCGCTGTCGGAGCCTTAAGCGGTGACATCTATGGCAAATTTTGAACAACTTTTACTATGGAACCAACTCTGAAAACGTTAAAAAAACTGCTGTTCCATACGATTTTTTATAGACTTTCGACAAAAAGTATGGAATAGCTGTTTCCTTTTTTGTGTTTTCAGAGTTGACCCCACAGTAAATGTTTTTAAAAATTTGCTATTTACACATTGTATATCGCTTTTCTCATTTGCATACAAATGAAAAAAACACTGTCATTATTTTATACCGGTACTATAAAGTTATTCGTAATCGCATTCAATCCCTAGCTCTCAGGCACATCTATCGACCAATTTTGTTTCAACACTTTGACTATGGAACCACCATCGTATTTTATTACTATAATTGAAAGTCCTCTCTTAACACTATTTGGTATCCTTTAGACAAATCTTTGGCTATGTTGGGTTCTCTCTACCGGGAAATGAAACTAAGGATGCGCTACGGATCAAATTGCTGGGTTTCTCGCTAAACTTGAAAGCTAAAACTTTTGAGCTTATTTTAATACGGCGAAGTTAAAATACTAGTAGGTACAATATCATTATTGTAATGAAACATAAATAGCTACATATACTAAAAGCTTTCGGCGTTCATATTCTTGTCTACAGTTTCATGACCTTAGTTGAGTTTTCACTAAAAATGTATTTGTTGCTAACACAGGCGTACTCACGTAGGGTTTGTCGCCACATCCACCACGCTGGCCTTGTGCAAGTTGATGAATTCACATAGGTACTCCATCTATTTTTTTTAATGGAATTAAGCCAGTTTCATTAAGATGTTTTTCTTCGTCGAAAACAATCGGGAATCTTATATAAATTCTGATGTAGACAATCATTGGTACAGAGATTTGAAGACTAATTTATTAGAAGTTTAAATAATTACGTAATTATACTACTCCATTCAAAATTTATAACTCATCTTCTAGAGACAAAATTAAATCCGAACAAATTAGTAACAGATCACACCGAATCCACTAGAGCTAAAGGACGCAAAGAAAAATATTGCAAGGAAACGAATGAAAGCGGCCGAAAATTGCGGCCATTATTTATAGGAAATTGGAGCAAGTTTGCAGCAGAAGTTTGGAGAATGAGCCGTGATTGCTAACTTTTGGGCGACATTGTTTTTGTGATGTGGCGTCCCGGGTTTATGTCGCCCGCTTAGTGGGATACCTTACGCACTTTATTTGACTGCCTCGGTGGCTCAGTGGTTAGTGACCCTAACTTCTGGATCAAAGAGGCGTGGGTTTGATCCCCACCCAGGGCAAATATTTATGTGATGAACATAAGTGTTTGCTCTGTGTCTGGGTGTTATTTAGTTACTATCTATATAAGTATGTATTTAAAAATAAGTATATGTAGTATATCAGTCTCTGGCAGCCATATCACAAGCTTTGCTTAGTTTGGGGTCAGAGGCCGTGTGTGAGATGTCCCAAATCGACATAAATATATATATATATATTTATGTAGATTTTTTAAAAGAACTGATATAGTTCGTTGATCATACTAATATTATAAATCCGAAAAGTTTGTTGGTTTGTTCCTCTTTCACGCACCAACGTAGCAACAGATTGACTTGATTTTTGGCATGGATATAGTTCAAGGGCCGGAAAGTGACATAGACTACTTTTTATCCCGAAAAAATAAAAGCTTCCTGTGTAAAAGGCACAAACATAAAATTCCACGCGGGCGGAGCCGCGGGCAAAAGCTAGTAAGGAATAAAGTATAAGCATACGCGTTAAGTGGTTTTTGAATCGACCAGTGTTTTCGCGTTTTCTGTAGAACATCGAGAAAATTCGCGCTACATCTTTGATGAAATTTACGTTCTGGGATAAAACTCTTTTTACCCCTTAAATTGTAACAAAATGGTCTGTTTTGGTGTCAGTCGCTTGAGTAAGAAATATTTCACACACGTAACTCTTATTTTTTGTTCAAAAAAGTTTTTAGTTTATGTATACTTTTCAGCCAAAGTTTTGCGTAAAAAATTGAGTTTTTAAATGTTAAAAAACTTTTCTTTTTGTGATAAACATTTCAAAAATTGACGCGTTCGCAGGATTTGAACCTGCATCCTCTGGGACTCTGGCCCAGATGCTTTGTCCAATTAAGCTAAAACGCTCTCTGTGAAGGCGCCACATTAGTGAGTGTTTATCATTTTTACCAACTACTACATTGTAGATGCTTACAACTTTATGATCATTTAAAAAACTGTAAAAACTAAGAAATATAAACCTAGCGATTGAAGTGCTGATTACATGAAATAAAAATCACCCAACTCGAATAATATTCTTAAGATACATAATTGATATTTTAACAATAGTATTTACAACCTTATTTGTAGCAAATTGAGGCAAGTTTGCAGCAGAAGTTGGAGAATGAGGCGTGATTGCTAACTTTTGATCAAAATATTACTTTTCTTGAAAAGTATAAGACCACTAAGACTAATGCGTACTAGACCGTTCCATCACCGACCAACTCCGGCGCGTGTCATGCACGGAGCGTTTCGGCACCGGCAAAATATTCTCGACGACTATTGTTGACATTCGTTCGTCGTGGCTTTACGGTGAACTAATGATAAGATTTTAATCCAACCAGTACCAACTACTTGGTAGAAGCGAGTGCGAGTATCAAACACTGTTAGTTGTACTAGCAATGACAGAGCAGTGTTGTCAATGTAACACAAATATTAAAATCCACAGAGCTGGTAAAATGGCACACGAACGACCTTAATTCCTACGATGCTTTTCAATGTCAATAAAATACTGATTTAAATAGGAGATTCCTTGAACTGGTTGCTTTCAAAGTAAGTAATTTCTTAAGAGCTCTTCATCTCGTTTTTGGGGATCCGTACTAAAAATTTAGTGTAAGTAAAAATGATTTTATTATCAAGTCAGTTATAATAATTACAAGAGACAAAAATATTCCTCAATCCATCAGGCGTAGGACATTCACTGTTGAATATAATTAAATGGGCTTCCCCTGTGGATTTCCAATATGACTATTTGGAAACGGCTTAAATGGATTCCAGCCGCTTTCAGCGCATTTCTGCAGTCTCATAATAGTATCATCGGTATACCTAGTCAATGGACATCCTATACTGCGCTTGCCGTTACGTGGTTATCATTCAAAAGTTTTACAAACCCATCACATAAATATAGTAATAAGTACCATTTTTTGTTTCTTGTTGATTTTTAGGGTTCCGTACCTCAAAAGGATAAAAACGGAACCCTTATAGGATCACTTTTTTGTCCGTCTGTGTGTATGTCAAGACTCTTTATCTCGGGAACACTTAAAGATATCGAGTTAAAATTTAAACTGTATACGTATATCTATGGTCTCTTGCAGTTGGGTAAAATAAAAACTTCTCAGTTATCGTATAAAATAGTTAGAACCGTTTATGTCGTAAAAACCAACATATTCGAAACAACAGACTCGCACTTGTCCGGATATTTATTTTTTCATAAACGAAAAATTACTATTAAATAGTGTACTTTTAAATCAAGTAATAATACGATAATGTTGCTACACATTTAATATTAACTAGCAACCCGCCCCAGCTTCACACAGGTGTATTATAAAGGTAGTTAAACCTTCTTCTTGAATTACTCTACCTATTAAAAAATAAACCGCATCAATATCCGTTGCGTAGTTTTAAAGATATAAGCATACATAGGGACAGACAGGCAGGGAAGCGACTTTGTTTCATACTACGAGTATGTATATACGAGTGATGATGAAGATGTGAAAATACACGCAAGCCCTTGCAAGCCTAACAAAAAATGTTTTGATACAGAACCCTAATTGCAGGAAACTGACGCACGTGATTGGTTTTTAACGCTCAATGATGACGAAAGTTAATTAATTTTGACGATAAAAGGTAACTCAGAAGTTTTTTGTGTGGAGGTATTTAGCGTGGGTATTTAAATTTATTTTCAGCTTTTGCCGAGCAAAAGTAAGTATCTATTTGTAAATAGGGTTTCACTAATAAAACTGTAGCCAAGTAAGTATGAGTCTTATTGTTGTAAGCTTTGGTTAGATATAAACTTTCAGGGCATTTAAAAAAAAAAGTTAGTTGGTGATATGATAGACGTAGATACATTTATTGTCACATAGTAGCAAAATATCGCTAAGCATGTGCATTCCATTACCTAAAACGCGATCATTAAAAAAAATTCTCGCCTCCCGAAAACTCGATGACCAAGACTTGCAAAAAATGCCAAGACGCACTCTAGTAGCTCTAGCTCTAGAAACTAGTCTTACAAAATAATGAGTTTAAAATTCGAGGTGCAACATAGCCATTTGATAATTTGTCTATATAGATAGAATATATAAGAGAGAATGAAGATTTCATGCTGACCTTGATTTTTTCACATTATACCTTGAAACAATTTAATACCGCTGCCTACTTCATGCTCTTCAAACGCATGCCATCGATCATCAACGTATTACGAGAGATCACTGATTTAGCCCACCGCAGACCGAATCGGTCGCCCACGAGATGTATTGAGAAGGATTACTGACATCCCTAGAGATGGATCACTGTGCCATGGGATAGATAAATAAATAGTACAGACTGTTTTATGGACAGCTTCATTAGGATATAGAGTAAATAGACAACAGTGGAGACTAGATAGTAAAACTAGTCTTATACAAACATGAGGTTAATGTTCGAGGTACAATTTGACAGCCATTTGATAATTTGTCTATATAGATAGGATAGATATGAGAGAGTGAAGATTTCACGCTGACCTTGATTTTTTCACATTATACCTATCTTGAAACAATTCAATACTGCTCCCTACTTCATGCTCTACAAACGCATGCCATCAATCATCAACGTATTACGAGAGCTCACTGATTTAGCCCACCGCAGACCGAATCGGTCGTCCATGAGATGTATTGAGAAGGATTACTGACAACCCTACAGATGGATCACTGTGCCATGGAATAGATAAATGATACAGACTGTTTTGTGGACAGTTTGATACGTGAATACGTGTGTATTCTAATATCTACAGTCATTCAAAACGAGACTAAAGAAGTTTCTCATCGAGCAATCTGTTTGACGAATTTTATTCATTTAATATTTAATTTAATAGTATTATTACTGTATAATAATATGATACTTAATGTAGATGTGTTGATTCTGATAAATTAATTATTTAATTTTTATAATTAGTACTATTTTTATATTTTCTTATGACATGAATTCTAACACCATTATTTTTATTATTGTTACATTGCAATTAATTTCTGATTTCACTATTAAAAAAAAGATAATTTTTGTATTACATCACTGAAAGTGATTTCTTCCAGGCAACCTTAGGACGGAGAGGTATCTCTCTCCATCCTAGTATTTGTACCTATCGGTACAAAAAAAAAATACGACACCGGTAAGGTTGTAATGTGTTCAAATCGAAAGCTTAAAAACAACATATCTAGCAAGTTGTTGATCACCGCGAGTTAATTAATAGCTATGTTTGAGACAATTGAAAGGTCTCTGACTATGGACGGTATTGGTAAGCTCAAAATATTCTTACGGAAAGAGCTATGTTTGGCCGGAACTGGCCGAGATTGTTTGACTGACTAACCAGAAATGAAAACATTAGGAAAAATGAACAACAAAGTGGCCAACATAGATCTTACATATTTAACACAGCTAATGGGGTCGAAAACAGGGTAGCGTCGCGACCACTCAAAAGTGAACTAGGTACTTTTGTATAGTAAAGATTGTCAGAATCTTCATTCTCAAACTCTGACTATTAAATAGTCAACAATGAAGTATAAATAATATCTTATTCTCTCACAAGATATACTAAGCACCACACTTAAACATTAAAACGAATTTCGTGTACCGTTTCAGCTCCACGAATGCTAAAAAAGCGTACGCAAAGAAATCATAAATTCGTTCCCGGTCATATCCTTAGGGAAATGCGCTAACCGCATATTACCTACTTCCTAAAGAAACGGACGGTCGGAAAGGTTTTCGAAGACAAAAAATGTCTCACGGATCGTCTTTTATCTCAAAAGAAACCGGTCAAAGTTAAAATTCTCATAGGGCATGCTTTTTACTTGTGAAAAGCACCAAATACGATATCCCACTTGCTATTGTCAGGTTTGTAGAAATCTTTTGTTCATTTTGTTTGTGGAACACGAGTGTGTATCGAGTATATTTTCACTTGATAGCAGAATGGTGTTTCGTTTACTATTGAATGTTTTTTATAGTTTATAGTTTATCAGGCGAAGCGTTTGGACTCACGTGATACGTTGACAAAGTGATCCATAATTTTTTTAGCCTTAATCGAGAAAACGAAAGCAGTCTTCTTTTTCTATTTCCACTCCTATCGGAGGTTGGACAACATCAGGGCAATTCTAATTTTTGGAGCTGCTGCTCTAAATATGAGACGGTACTGCAGCCGAACCAGTCCCGCAGGTTCTTTAACAATGAGTACCGCCATCTGCCAGCACTTCTCTTTCCGTCAATTTTTTCCTGGATGATGAGCTGGAGTAGTCTGTATTTGTCATTTCTCATGATGTGACCAAAATACGACATCTTCCGGTGTTTGATGGTATTCATAAGCTCCATCTTCTTCTTAAGCCTGCTTAGTACCTCAACGTTGGTAATTCGGTCACGCCATGAGATCCTCAAGATACGGCGGTTGATCCACATTTCAAACCCCTCCAGCTTCTTTGTCAAATTTTGTGTGAGAGTCCATATTTCTACGTCGTATAATAATATATATTTTAGTAATATTGACACTCTACTTACGGCTTGATTTTTTTTAATAATGTAGGTATTTGTTGATTTGATTTTTGTTTTGTAAATTTACATTGGTTATGTATCACAGATAACACTTATGACATGTAATGAATATTATTAAATAAATGAATATGATTAATAGCACCGAAAAAATGTAGTAACCTACTATGCGTAGTCTTCAAGTATCTCTCTAGGTCACACTCTATTCATTCTGAAGAAGGTTGAACGAGCCATTTCAATGCGAATCTTTATCTCCTACATCATGCGCACCCCACTTTCATTCATCCAACTTCCCAGATACTTGATGTATGTGTATTCAATGTATCCCCGCAAAATTTTCAACACCATTGAGATCTGTTCACATGTTCTTCGGGACTCTAGTGAAATAAATCTAAGCATGCCAAGGAAAAATTTGGTGGGGTACAGAAACGGGTAATAGTCATACATCACTTTGTAAAAGTAACGTAAAAACCGCTTCTGTACCTTTTCCAAAATTAATATGTAAGTCGCCTCATGCGGGCTCCACACGCAGGCACTTGCCTCTAACTTAGATCGTACCAGGGCTGTGTACAAAGTTTAATAGCTTTGGTAATTTTGGAAGTCCTTGCAGTTTCTGGTAACAAACCCTAATTTTTGGAAACAGTCGGTAGCGAGTGCCGACACATGATGATCATATGATCATGGAAGGTAAGCTTATGGTCAAAAAGAATTCCTAGATGTTTCACTGCTAGGCGTCTCGAGATGATTTCACCATCCAATTGGAATTGAGAAATTTTAGGATTGTTGGAACGGGTAAAACTCATAACTTGACATTTAAATATGTTCATGGATAGTTTGTTACGCTTGCACCATGCCAATACTTTATTTAAGTTAGTTTGGAGGATATTGCAATCTTGAGATGACTTTATTGGCATAAAGATTTTCAGGTCATCGGCATAGAGCAAACATTTAGCTTCCAGCAAGCAGTCAGGTAAATCGTTAATCATTATTGCGAATTCTATTGGACCTATAGATGAACCCTGACTGACTCCGGACCGTGTGTGATATGGGTCAGAATCATAACATCCCAGTCGTACAAACTACGTACGATTTTGATGACTGCTAGCAAATAGTTTAATTAACTTGGGAGCAAATCCTATATCTGCCATTTTAGAGAGAAGGATATCATTATCAACATGGTCGAACGCTTTGTACAGCTTGAAGTTTTGTTGTGAAAGCAGTTTTTATACAAACACCGCAGTAGAGGAGAAATTAGAACACATTGTTGGAACTCGATACTCTCTCATTTATACTGTAAAACAAACTGAAATAAAAAGGACTTGTAAGTATTTAATTTATTTTATCAAAGTTACGTACCTAAATGTCGCTTTGATTCCAGGTTATTTTTTTCTCAATTTCAAAGTCGGTACCATAGCAAAAGTGCCAAATTATTTCCATAATAATCTTTGACATCCTTCCTTTGATGATAGTAGTACGTAGTTATTACTATTGTCGTTTTTCTCAGCTTCGAGTGGAAATAGAGTTAAAATAGGTTAGAGTCTCATCTAAAACTACCAAAGAGCACAGGAATTGCTTTTTTATAGGTTTTAAGAGCAATGAAATGAAACTACAGCACAAAACAAGTCATAAAGTAGCGGGGTATTGTATACAAACATCATCACAAATCGCGATTGTAATACTTTGCCACTTGCTTTGCAACTTTGGCACATTACGAATTGTTCAAGTCATTTCACAGTAACATTCTTAACAATTCTCATTGATATTTATTAACCTTAATATACAAAGCACAGGTGCTGCATTGTACCCACTTTTTGGATTAATGAATGAATATTTATGTATTATATCAGCTACCGTATTATACTGTACCGGCTTTTAAAATTGTCCACGGCTGAATATAGGTTTACCCACTAAGGGTGATGGGCCATTATGCACCATGCTGGCTCAAGGCGAATTCGTAGATTCACATACGGCGTCGCATTTCTTCTACGTACGTAGTAAGGAAACATGTATGCAGGTTGTCTGTTTTCTTTTTACATTGGTTCCATGTTTTCTTCCCCCGAAAATCCAGTGGTATGAAATTCCGTACATACGTTTCAAAGAACTTATTGTTACGGGGCCGGAATTTAAACCCACGACTTAACGGTTGCAAGGCGGAAGTTACTACTACTAGACAGTCGTGGCAAAGTAAGTAAAGTAAAGTAAAAAGTGAATGCGTATAAGCCGAGTGGCTAGCCCTGGTGTCAGAGTTTTTAAGCCACCTGAAAGCCTCTCATATGACTAAACGGTTAAAGCAACCGGGACCTACAATTTAGCGTATCTTCCGAGCCACGGTAGCGCTCAGTTGTAAATGCCATCCGAAGACTGCCGTGTTGAACGTTGCTTAACTTTGATGATCGCTATCGAAGACCTAGTCATACTACGCTATCAGCGCTAAATTACTTTTGAAGCTGTTTCTCAAGTTTTGTCCGAGTCTAAATCACTCACTTCAAAGTATGTAAACAATCTTGTAAGCTACAAATACTTCTTTGTTCAAGATGTTTACTGACAAACACGATATATTTTGAGGTAAATAATACAATGTTTGCAGTATTTCTCACGGGTATTATAACTTAAACGATACCATTCCAACACTCGGGCAAATAGAAATCGAATATTGTTTTGATACATAGATGAAACTTGAAGCGTAAATACCCGAATTTCACGAGTAAAAGTACTTATAAGTAGGTATTACAAATTTGTGTTCATGTTTAGGGAAAAATACAGATGAAAAACTGCCTTGGGCCGTGGTTTTAAAGATATTTCAAAAATTATATTTCTTTTTTGACAGTCTCCCGTTTTTGTCTTTTGTTTACATTGAAATTGTTTTTTAATTTTTATTTTTATTTCGAATAGGATCGCGTTTGACTACACACTGACTCGTGTTAAGCAGATGTGCGGTCTAGGGTGTAGCACGCTTACCTAGAAGATACCTATTTACTCGGCATTTGAAGACACCCACGTTGTACTTTAACGGGAAGACAGACCCAGGCAAAGCGTTCCACATTCCGGCTGTTCGTATGAGGAATGAGAATTCGAAACGCTTGGTTCTAACACTAAAATAAAATAACGACTTTAATTAACAATATTTCAAATTAAAAAGATTTTTAAGGAATAAGATCTAATAGAATAGAACTAGAGAGACTAGAGAGAGGTAGTTGACAAATAGCAGATTATTTAGTATTTCTATTCTCGCAATATATTTGTACTTTAATATATACTGTTCATTGGAATTTAATTTAATAAATATAAAATAAATATAAAAATATATAATAAATTCAAATATACCTCTAAGTCTTTTGAGAGACAATCAAAAAGCTTTCAATAATATAAAACTCAGACTGATTTAAAATAACAACCAAGTACACTGTTTAACCAACAGTTAGTATATAAAACTGCCTTTTAAAAAGGTTAACCACGAGCTGGTAGCTCTAACCGCCTCGAGGGACAAAGAGGGTCGGGACTGTTAATTGAAAGTTTTTTTTTCATTTCCCGCTCGAGCCACATTTCTAGGCGTAGTGACGTCGTTTTATAAAGATAATGAATAGTGGAATAGCATAACTACGATAGAACACAGTTTCGATTTCTATTTCAAAGTTTCCGCGCACGATGTTAGTAGTATTATATGAGTACGAGACACAATAAATATTTCGTATTATTTCGTATTATTGTTTATAATTTCGTGGTACCCTAAAGTGTCACGTTCTCGAGATATTTGGATGTAAAGATCGCAAAGTTGTCGTACAGCGGTCATAGTACTGAAAATCTATTGTTTGTACAAGTAGTTAAGTATCCCCTACCCATATATAGGTATTACTTTCATTGTGTGCGGAAACTTATAAAAAAAAACCGGACAAGTGCAAGAATCCATAGATAAATGTATACAGTTTAAATTTCAACTTGATATCTTTACGCGTTCCAAAGATAAAGAATCTTGACATACACACAGACGGACAGACGGACAACAAAGTGATCCTATAAGGGTTCCGTTTTTTCCGTTTGAGGTACGGAACTCTAAAAATGGCGGCGGGTGGGTATGGGTATGGAAGATTCCATACAGAAATGTTCAAACCCCTTTAATGAAGAGTACGAATTTAGCCATCTTGGAGTACTTTATGAGGAATGATTTTTTCGGAGATTAAAATCTTTGTGAGCAGCTATCATTCAATCTTTTTTTCGATCTGAGTCAAATAGTGTATTCATTTTATTAACCTGTTATTATACAAATACAAGAGTTACTTTCTCAATTTCTTTAATAGTTATTTATAAAACCGTAAGAAGGCTTTTGCTCAACAGTTAGACTCAAGTAAGGTAACAGTAGGTAACTATTACTCTTAATAACTTCAACTAGTACCTAAGTTGTAGGTTTAGTGATTTCATATTCGTATGATTACAAACATATTATTATTATGGCGAGATTATTTATTGACCTTTGTATCAAAATCGGTGCCTACTAATTAACTAAAAACAAAGTAATTTATAGACGAAATAGCTGCCAATTAAATAACGCTAAAAATGCGAAAAAAAATCCTATCGAATTACGTATTATGTCTCTTATGTATCAAATATAAGGTAGGAGTCTTATAATATTTGTCATCATCGATCATTGATCCCCGAGTCGGCACTAAATGATCAATTAATGACGGTAGAGTTATAATAATCCCAATTTTAGAGGAGCCATCGTAAATTTAATACCTAGTCTAATTAGCTATTATAGTTACGATGGCGCCTCTACAATTGGGCTTATTACGTAATTAAATTAATTCCTTATATAATTTTATCACTAGCTAATAATTTATAATGTACTAGGTTATGTCCGCGGCTCCGCCCGCGTGGTTTTTTGACTTTTGTGCTATCCCACATGAATCTCTTACTTATTCGGGATACAAAGTAGCCTATGTCACTTTCCGGCCCTTGAACTATATCCATGCCAAAAATCAAGTACACCCGTTGTTCCGTTGCTGCGTGAAAGAGGAACAAACCAACACACTTTTCAGATTCATAATATTAGTAAGATTATAACTCTACAAAACTCAAGAACCAGAAAGCGCTACTAAAAATAACACAACAGTACGCAATCATACGCCTGTCCGTACAACTTATTTCAAACCACATAACACAATTACTAACTTATAAATTATTTAGCCGAAATTATCGCAGCGGCAAAAGAGCATCACTGATCCGATCACGTATATTCCAACAAATAACACTCTGCGGGCGTCAGGTCGAGCCAATTTGCTGCCAATTTGATTTGTGTACGAACCCCTAAGAATATTAATCTTGACTTGGAGGAAAACTAAGCGGAGGCGAAAGATTAACCATGCGCTGACAAAATTATTTTTGCGGTTCGAGCATCTGGTGTGTATTTATTGCTAAGTTGTATCAAATATCTGTCTAATATTTATTAAAATGTCTGTTTTATCTATCATTCTTTAAATTATTAAATAAATCCATATGTGTGTTGCTTTGTTCCTCTTTCACGCAGCAACGGAGCAATGGATCGACTTGATTTTTGTCATGGACGTGGTTCCAAAAACGGAAAGTGTCATAGTCTACTTTTAATTCCAGAAAAATAAAATGTTCCCATGAGATAGTACAAAAATTAAAACACCACGCGGACGAAGCCGCGGGCAAAAGTTAGTAGGGAATAAAGCGACATCCTGGAAAAGATGATTGTTACCACGAAAGTCGACAGCAAAAGGTCACGAAGTCAAAACCCGATTCGTATCGGACCTATCTCCTCCAATTTTGGTACATCTAGTGTCATAGATTCCAATATGAATTGATTTGCTTCCTGAAATCTTGCTTGGAACAAGTTTTTTTTTGGAGCATTGTATATTTAGATCAACTTACGATGCGCTTCAAACTACCGAGGCTAAAGGATCACAGCATACACCGATAGTGTAAGATCAATAAGGAGGGTCTTATGCTCAGCTATCAGCGACGCATAGAAGAAATTACAAATTTTAAAGTGAAGGAGTTTGTGCATTAAAATTTGTTGCATATCCACTCGCCGCCAATGTGTTTTTTTTTCAAAGTTTCCGCGCACGATGAAACTAGTATATATGAATAGAAAATACCTAAACACACAATAAAAGTTTCCCCCATACTATGGTACCCTAAAGTATCAGGTTCTCGAGATATTTGGATGTAAAAATCGCTGTACGAGAACTTTGCGATCTTTTCATCCAAATATCTCGAGAACGTGACACTTTAGGGGATCATAGTATTGAATATTTATTGTTTGTATATGTGTTCTCTACCCATATATAGTACTTTTATTGTGCGCGGAAACTTATAAAAATAACATAATGGCGGCGGCGGGTGGATATGCCAGCTTTCATACAAAAATGCTCAAACCCCTTTAAAATTTGTAATTTTTTCTATGCGTCGCTGATCGCTGAGCATTCCTTAGAATTTATGTACGGAATTTCACACCACGGGCTTTTCGGTGAAGGAAAACATCGTGAGGCAACCTGCATGCGTCCGTAGAAGAAATTCGATGGCGTATGTGAATCCACCAACCCGCACTGGGCCAGCGTGGTGGATATGGCCCAATCACCCTTCGTGGGTAGGCCTACGTCCTGCAGTGGACTATTAAAAAAAAGGCTGGTACAGTACTAAAGTTATCAATTTTAAAAGCTGCTTGGGAAAGTATTTATTAAATAAAAGAGTATAATTAAGCAATATGTTGTAAACTGTTTTCAATATTGGATAAATGTTATTGTATCTCCTTTTATGGTCCACAATCTATCAGATACGACAGCAGCAATGTTTGTAAAACTTCTACGCTGTGATTTGCCCCTTTTCACTTTTAGGAAGTTCAAAACGTTGTTCTAAAAATCAAAGTGTAATATATTGTTCATGATAAAATCAACGTCAACCTTCGTCCTTATAGAGAAATATTATAGCTATACCATTACTTCTATTCCTATTCCTTCCTTCGCCACAACACTATTCTGTAAATCCTACTGGCCAGAAACAAACACAACATTTTGAGGGACTTCGCAGTCCCTCGTAGATTCACGCCTTGGCCTTGACAAAAGGTCATAGAACGCGAGGGTTCACGGGTTAGTATTGACACCAGTGACCTTACAATTGCTAACACATACATATCTCTCGATTGGATTTGGTAGATCTGACGCTTGACAAGGGTCCTTAATAGACGATTTAGGGCATGAACCGCCAGAATTATGATTTGTTGCCAAGTTTGCACAAGTCATGAAGATAATCCTTCCTTTTCTTTGTTTGGTGGGTTTAAAGGGTTTATATACGTTACGACGGTCACGCGGCTCTTATACAAAAATATGATTGGATAAATATTGTATATTGTTTGAATAGTCAATTTGTTTTTGTTTGCGAATACAGAGTGCTACTATGAAATTTTACTTTAGTCTCTGATTTTTTTTCTTCGAACTAATTAAGTTTTTTCTGAACTTGCTTCAATGCAATCGAAGTACAAATTAAAATTATCAAAGATATTAATTTTGGTATAATCACAATCCATTGTACCAATTATGATAGGTAGGTAAATAACAAAGTCGGTGGAGCCCACCTTATACGATGTTTTTTTTTAACCGTGGATGTATTATAATTATAAGATATTTTCTTTATATTTAGTCCAACCCTAAAAATCACGAAAATAGTCAACAGCTGACTTTTTAAGTAACAAAGTCAGAACGCTAACTAAAAATCCTTATTACCTTTTAAATAGTAAAATAAAAAATATCTACATACCTGATTATTACTCGTACATCATGTGCCGAAGTCATTGAAAGTTTATATAATTGATAGTTTGTAATTGATTAAATTAGAGTTACGATGCTCATGTTTACTACTAGTAAGATGTATAGGATTCAGGTTTCAATCAATTTAATTGGTAGGTTATGTTTGTTTTCAATGTTAATACGAAATGGGTACAGGAAATTAAAGGGCTCGAGGGATTTCAAGTTTGAACAGTTGCCATTAGTTCCATGCTGTTTATCTTTGGTTATGTAAACTAGTTCATAAATCTATTAGTAGATATTGATCACTCCCGTATCATGATAGTTAATTAATTACATTGACGGATTTGTCCCATAAATACAGTTTAGTCATAATTTTATGACAAAACCTCAATAACACCAAATGACTAATTTATGTAAATATTGGGCATTAAGCGGGCCTAATTAAGGCCCGCTTAACGCAATGTTGTAAACAAAAGTGTGTTAAATGTGTGTATTTTCGTTTTAAATGTTATTTTTTTTTAAATTTAAACGAGTATTAGGTACTCGTATATTACAAACCAATTATGTATGTGTCAAATCCACTTTATCTGTTTTAAGCTAGAGCAGATTATTATTTTGCTGTGGTTTTTTTATTTAAAATATGCTATGTGGCAAAACCTTTTAATTTATTATATATTAAATTTCCACAGCATTTTTATTATCATCAATTTCAGGAAATATCAATCCTTTTTAAATTGTAAATCGTAATTATGAAAATTGCTAGAGCACAAAAATTTAATCGCCGTACTATACAAATCCATTACGAGCAATATAACAAACAATAACTGGACACCACAATTTTATTTTCAACACCAACGTTTTCCAATTTGAAGAATCAGGTTGGAAAATACGAAACCGAAATAAATCCCGGATGTGCGGAGATTTTCGCCGCATATTTCAATAATCGAAATGACAAAGAGCTCTATTTTTCAGGGAGCGGGTTTCTCTTGGGACGTGAGAGCACTAGCGTTGGTCACGGTAGAGCAAATAGAAGGAAATAGAGACCAAATTGTAATAAAATAGATAGATCCAATGTCTGTTCATTTATTTTGGACAATCTGGAGAATGAGGCCCTTGTTTTTTTAGGGTTTTGTGCTGAAATTGTTCCGACGAGATCCGCCGATTTCCTCTACGGCTGCGCTACGCTAAGTTTATGCTGAGCCACGGCTGTGCTACGATTTCTCTTCTTTATGCTACGATACACTATGCTACACCGAGTATGACCTATTTGGTTCATACTCGTAAGTTTTTTAGGATTTACATACTAAATAATCTTGCCAAAATATGTTATAATAAATCGTCTGGTAAATAGCGTGACAGAAGTCTATCCCCTATTTTGAAGGAAATAACCCCCCACCCAATCAAAAATTGCTGACGACTAAGAAATTCCATTGATATATCGAACCCGTGTGTGTTTAATTGAGATTTGTTGAAAAATGTGAACAGTAGAGAAAAATTAACATTCAAATAGACGAAAGCTAAATCGTTGAGTTAGAGCAAGGACATCTTTTACTTCGTTCACTAGGTCAGCAAATATTATTAGACAATTGGTACAAACTACAAGACATGGGTACATCAATTTGAAACAAAAAAAAAGTCGGTGCATGGGTCCAAGTGCTATAAGTATGCACAACATACACTACGATGGCGCATTCTGTACATTTATAATATTATCAGCTAATTGCTACTTAATAAAAGAAGAATTCCGGTCTAATTTAGATCGGCTTTAGCGCAAGTTTTTCTGAGTTTCTTACTATCTTTTATTAATCTCAAAAACTTGAATAGACGTAAACTAAACGAACAAAACTACGTAGTATATAAAATTTTTGAGATTAATAAAACAAAATAAGAAGCTCAGAAAATGTAATGGGTTAACAGGTTCGCTTGAATATTTTATGTCTGTTTGGACTATCTATCTCATTCAATCGACATAAAGACTTGGCCAGGCGGTTAGTAGAAGTGACGCGTGACCAGAATGTGGCGTCTACTTTGGTCAAAAGCTCAGCATTGCTATTCAGCAAGGCAATGCTGCCAGCATTCTGGCCACGTTTCCTTCTACAAAGGGGCTAAAGATTAAGTTTTATATGTTATAAATTTAGTTTTGTATAATTATATATTAGTTTCAGTGATTTTAGTATAAGTTTAGAAGCCGTGGTGGTCTAGTGGTAGTAACACCCGACCTGCAATCGTGAGGTCGTGGGTTCAAATCCCTTTTTTAATTTGGAACTTATGTAGGTACGGAAACTCACATCATTGGTTTTTCGGTGAAGGAAAACATCGTGAGGCAACCTGCATACGTCCTTAGAAGAAATTCGATGGCATATGTGAATCCACCAACCCGCACTGGGCCAGCGTGGTGGATGTGGCCCAATCACCCTTCGTTGGTAGGCCTACGTCCTGCAGTGGACTATTAAAAAGGCTGGTACAATACAGTACAGTATATAAGTTTATTTTTAATTATAAAGATACTCGTAGCTGTAAATAATACCTTTTCAATGTTATTTAAGTTTGATGCAATAAAGTCCAGTATCTGTATTCATTTGATAAAAGAAATCATCTTGATTCTTTTGATAAAAGAAAGCCAAATATTATCGAGTGTTTTATTGATATTATTATACTTCATTGTGTGAACACAGCGGGCAAAAGCAATTCAAGTAATTATATCATTCAGTGTTGACGCCCACGATCCTAATCCTCTTTATTTGTGTCAGTTCCAATTTTCGGGTAGCAGATTAATTCCAATCTAATAAACCCTAACTTTATTGTTCATTGATTTGTCACTAATATAAAATT
The DNA here is from genome assembly GCA_949316475.1 of Hypomecis punctinalis. Taxonomy (NCBI): domain Eukaryota; kingdom Metazoa; phylum Arthropoda; class Insecta; order Lepidoptera; family Geometridae; genus Hypomecis; species Hypomecis punctinalis. The sequence goes on along the minus strand of OX438815.1, from coordinate 16,686,368 downwards.
GAGAAAATGGCCAAATGGGTAAACTTCCCTGATGACAGAAATACATAATTATATAATGTAAATCAAACACTTTAGTGAGCCCTTTAAATCGTAAGTTTACTAACTTACCTACTAAGATCGTGTAGGCCCGCCTAGCTAGCTCTAGTGTCACTTTTTTAAGCCGCCTCAAGCCTCTGATATAGCTTACCGATTAAAACAACCGGGAACCTCAATATAACGTGTTTTCTGAGCTATGGCAGCGCTCAGTCGGATATGTAACCTGTGGTCATCCGAAAGAAGACTGACCGTACTTCGTCACGTTGCATTGTATAACTTGAGAGGTTCCAGAAACACCTTGTCAATCTTTGTGCTCATTATTGTCAAAAAAATCTACGTGCACATAATAACATAATGTACAGAATATAATTATTTCTTATTGATGTTTAATTTTAATAAGAACGTATGAAAATAATTTTTCATCCCCCCATCTTGGAAAGAGTATTTATGCTCTCCGATATCTGAATGCAAAATCCGTTTTTATTCGCTAGAAGAAAAAGTAGAATTGAATTTAAAACATTGTGTGCACATGTTTGTGAATTTAAAACATCATTAAACCTGTTTACTTCTACCTCCATTTTGCCCATTTAATGAAATTTCATTAAATGGGCCATAAATAGGTCATAAATCATAAATGGTAAGTTTCAGAAAAAAGTTTACTAAACACAAAAGATGGCAAATTTTATTTTCTACATTAATCATTTTTATATTTTTTGTGTATAGTGCATAGTTTCTGAGATATCGGCCAAAAACGTTTTTTTAAGATGGCGCTTGATGTTCCACCTGAATCTGTCAACATTTTGTGATTTTATGGTCAGTAAGTGATCATATACCTTTTTAAAAAAAAATTGGATCGAAAAATTTTGTGCAAGATTAAATTCTTTTTTATCTATACTATATACCCATTTATGTATTTATACGAAGCGCGAGAATCAGGAATCGCTTTTCTATTTATTGAAAACACTCCCAATCGAAATCTTGAAGCACGAACGAGCATCAGAAATTAATCATTCATTACAAACAAACGACTAAAATGACCGTCTCATTTGCAATAATCGTAAAAGTTTAGTAAAATTACCATTCGGTCCGAAACGGCTCCAGCCAACTTTTCCCTTTATAGTTTAGGGTTTTAGGATAATGAAGGCCCAAATGTGAGATCGAACGACATTTGTGAACCAAACTCGAATGGGCTCGGGCAGAATTCCCACTTGTAATGTGTTAAGCGTACTCCCGACTTGGATTCTGTTTTGTATAATTCAGAGAACGTCTTTATGGAACTCAGATGGCTGGAAACTGGAGATGCGGAGAATGAAATGAAGAAAATTAAAAAAATACTCTAAAATAAATTTTCAGAGCTATTGTACAAAAGAGTTACAGTTCTAAGTTTTTGTTAGATAATTGTATGTCTTTCCGTCTATCTGGAATTTACTGAACATCGCAAAAATATATTTTTTTAATTGTCCACCGCCACATGCCTACTATTAATAATTATTTTTCGCAAAAAATGGCAAAACAGACTTCTATCGTGTACAAAATTCCAATTTGCTCGAATTAATCTATACAATCATACTAATATTATAAATTCGAAAAGTTTGTTGGTTTGTTCCTCTTTCACGCAGCAAAGGAGCAACGGATCGACTTGATTTTTGGATTTTAGGATAAAGTTCAAGGGCCAGAAAGTGACATAGGCTACTTATTATCTCGAAAAAATAAAAGGTTCTTGTGGGATAGCACAAAAGTCGAAATAATACGCGGACGGAGCCGCGGGCAAAAGCTAGTTTTTGCATAAGTACTGAAAATCGGCAGAGCCGATTTCGATAACATTTAAATGACACCACCTAGGGAGTATATTTTTTCGAACTAAAAAAAATTTTTTTTTGATTCGGTTCACAATTGGCAAAAATATCGATAAACATACATAAAATAAAAACCGGACAAGTGCGAGTCAGGCTCGCACACCGAGGGTTCCGTACAAATCCAGAAAATTTCACAAAATTATGAAGTACATTGTTAAAATCTCTATACTCATCATCATCATCGACAAAAGTTTTTTTTTTTTTTACTTTTCTCGTCACTCATCGAAAATTGTTAAAATAATTAAAAACCTGTTTTAGCATGTGCTAATGACGCTCTTTTATATGATACCTTATATGATACAATTTACGCACTTTAAATTTTAAACCCATATTTTGTGAATTTTGAAGCCCTATTTTTTTGTGATTTACTCTGAGACAACGCTTTTCGCCAAATTTCATAGGTCTATGTCAACGGGAAGTACGTAGTAAGTTAGGTTTTGATTTTTGTGAGTGTGAAAATATGCGGTTTTTTACGACATAAACGGCTCTAACTTCTTTATATGATAACTGAAAAGTTTTTTCTTTTCGCAACTGTAAGAGATCATTAATATACGTATACAGATTAAATTTCAACTCGATATCTTACGCGTTCCCGAGATAAAGGGTCTTGACATACACACAGACGGACAGACGGACAACAAAGTGATCCTATAAGGGTTCCGTTTTTTCTTTTTGAGGTACGGAACCCTAAAAATACATACAGACGAACATAGAACCTCCTCTTTTTTGGAAGACTGTTAAAAATTTAATAAATGTTACGGTAAAGCATGACAGACGTTGCCGCGTCATCGACGAATTGCTGTATTCTTATTATACAAAATATATTTTGACATTTTATATTGACATTTTAATTTTACAACACTACCTAATGATGTAGTAGGTTTGTTTATGTGAATATTTTTTATCAATGTATAAAACTTTTTAATGTATTTTTTTTTAATATTTCTTTATGAATATGAATATACAGGATGCCGGTACGCACAATCTCTTAAGGGCTCACTTTAGTAATTAAAGACGACTGCGCGATTCACTTGTACTACGTGACCAACCTTGAAATTACAATAATAAAATCAGTTGAATCACATTTTGCTCAAAAACAAAAACTTTTTGAAAGGACACCTCATTATTAATAAAAAGCGATTATTAATTAATTATTCTTTAAGTTGATTTTAAAAGTTCTGTCGAAAACTAAATCACTCGAGTATCTCAAAAAGTCCTAAATATGTAGTGAGCTTTTACTATGTAAATAGTTATGCAGACAATCAATAATGTATTAGAGTCATTTGAAGTGGCACTAAGTAGACATACATACGTATTTTATTATACTTATTGATGGTTAACCCTCGTTTCGTCATCCCCAAACGAAAAGTTGACAAATGTCTCTCTCGGGTGCGATAAGTAATGCTTACTCAGTTTTTATGTCACTTTTAGGGTTAAAATATAATATTATTTTATGAAATTGAAAGTATTACTTTAAGAAATATTTCATTGTGATACGAGAATCTCTACTTCTTAGTAATTTAATGGAATAAATTATTTATTCAGTAAAATTATTATTATTCTTAAATATCTCCAGCAGAGGTTTTTATTGAAAAGTTTTTTGTCACACGACTTCAAAAAAGCATGTCACGCTCAAAAAGTAATATTTTACAGTTTTATTTTTATTTTAGTATAAGTGTTAGTGTAAGTTTATTTTAGTTTAAGTTTTTATTTTGAGTAGGTTATTTTTAACAGATATAGTTTATGAAATGTTTTTAAGTTTTGCACTAAGGTTTTACAGAATACATTTTTTATTTTCATTTAAATAGATTTGTTAAGTAGGTACGTCATACAACTTGATTTGATGCTATTTAAAACTTTTTGGTACTCGTCATTTCGGTTATAGGTACGTCCTCACATCGAGTTTAGTTAAGCATTTTAAATTATGCCAATATCAGTATAGATTTCAATAAAAAATAATCTTGCAATAAACTGACGTATGTGACAACTAATTTAGAATGTATCTAGAACTATTACTATCTTACGCAAATAGTAGCCGCCAAAATGGTTATCTGTTTAACAAGTTAAAGTATGGGCAGAATAATACAAGTCGGCGGATGTGAAGTTAGCTTCAAGCTTCGCAATATCCAATCCTGACTGAAGCTCCAATTTAAAGCTGCGCATTGATTGGGTTTCGCGCTGATTGTAGTAAACTTCATATCCGCCGACTTCTATGATTCGACCTATAGAAATGAGTAGCAGATAATTATTGCACTGTAAAAAATATAATTTAAATAAAAAAAGTAAAACACGCTTGAAAAAATAACGTCTTTTATATTATTTTTTTATGCACTGTCATCGTCTTTGATATGTGTGCAAAGTTTAAAGAAAATCTAATCGCTCAAAGTAGGTCCAAATCGAGCTCATAGGGGTTGGTTATAAGCAAGCAAACAAGCAAGCAAGCAAACATACAGGTGAAACTAATAAAAGCGTGTTAAAAAGTGAAAGTATACAAAGACCAAAGTGAAAGGTCGCAAAACACCTCCCCTCTTCTTGTCCCTTTTTTGTGATCCTTTTGTAATCATAATACAGGAAAATACTATATTAAAAACAACAATAACTTCACTGACTTCACTTCACCTGTTACTTCTTTTATATTTTGGCGTCGCATCGTTTATGCATTTGCCAGTGTCAAGTATAAGTATTTAACATTTGTGATATTTTATTAAAATAGTCGTAGTCACGTCATAATTAACAAATTGATATAATGCGGCGACATATTTTTTTCGCGTGCCCGCAAAAAAACTCTGTTGACTAACCTCATCAACAACAACTACTAGGTACAACGGGTACATCAACTGTTGAACTGATATTCAACAGCCGACGTCGATGCTGTTTAGTTCAGTAATAACGTGTAGGTAATCTCTTGCAATTTTCTAACATTTGCTCAGGCAAGGCTATGCTAAATTTAGTACTCAATTTCGAAAATATTATTTTGAAAGCATGCAAAAGGGTGTTCGTAACGAACTCTCCTAAATTACAAACACATACAAACGATGAGTATTGTGGGAAACATCTGTAAGCTCCCGCTTTAAGGGCACGTTAAATTTAATTAGAAGTCTTGTACGTACTAAGGAGGGGGTAGTTTTACCAGACATCTTCGATACTGTAACTGTACTGTAACGAGTCTCAAGGCCTTTAGACCTTTCTTAAAGTTTACACTAACTAGCTATTTTTAATAGCAAAGAAAGTAGCCATAAGCCACCAGGACCAGGGTCTGGCCTTGGTATTAGATTTTCTGAAATGTTCGAACGCTTCACAAGTTAAATCACGACAGGAATTATTTTTATCACATGATATTTAATATTTTGTTTATTTTTTTTAATACTAATTACCTACGTAATCGAACGCCTTACAATATTTCACATTCATTTTACACCTACTACATACAATTAACTTTGCACATTTTGAACAACATAGGTAACCAAAGAGTAATTTTCCGCGTTTGTTGTCCAGATATTTTTTCTAAACTTCGCCGTGGACACATGTTTGGACACCAGTTTTTATTATTTTTTCCGGTAAATTTTCAAGTACAAAAATAACTGTATTTATGAGTTGCTTCGCAATTATAGCAAATGGCTAGTTGATGTACATATTTTTTACTCATTACTGTAAAAATAATGCCTCTCCCTCTTTCATTTTTATACTAAAATTCAGCTTTATATAGTATAATAGCAGATAAATCTAATCTTGTAACTTACTAAAATTTTAAATCATAAAAACATTTTGTATTAATTGTTTTGAGCACTACAGGTTCATAACTTCTGAGTTCTGAGTCATTAACTTTAAATATTAATTAACATTTTAGTTAATGATTAATGTTTTAGTTTATTTTTAATTATATTAATAATTATATTGAATATTTTAATACAGTGTCAACTTGCAGGTTTGTAAATAAGTTTTTGTAATATTTTGACCCCCGATCCCACCTGAGTACATCCCTGCGAGAGGGAATTCCGCAGGCGTGCGCGAATTAACTTTTCGAATCCCTCGTTCGGGGTGAGCGTGAACGCGATGCTGTTATCTGTATAAACGCATGATTACGTAAATTCGTTCGCGAGAAACGGCGGGTAATATAAGTTTATTGGTTTTTACGACTTTATTTAGCAAAATTTTCTGCTGGGAATGATTAGGAAGTGTGCTTTTTAATTAACTGGTGCATGCAAAAATAATAAACTGCAAGGGCACGCTGCCAACTGGCAGTGGGCTTTAACATTTGGATTATCTTTAGACCTTTAAGGGTCTGTAGATGATCCAATTGCTTTCTATGTAGTAGTAGTGTAGGTAGATTTAGAATATAAAGTAGTATTATAATTGTACCATATTGTAGCTAATAAAGGTACTTTTGCCCGTGGAGTGGCGTGTAAATAGCCAACTCCTGGGTGTGATTGCTCACGAAAGATTCTGAAGAAAAATTAGAAAAAGAAAGGGCGGGAAGATCATACAAAAAAGAAAGAATTTGGTGTCGACGTAATTACAGGAACTAAGCTAAGACTAACCTGCAAATGACCGCCTTCATCCCCTCGTAATCGAGACCGGCTGGAGAAGTCTTCTGCCACTGACGCACGGCACCTGCTGGTATCTTCCACTAAAGTCCTGCGTCGAGGCGAAATACGATTGTCCAAAAAAAAAACTGCACTGCACACAATAAAATTCCAAAGTTCTCGAAATGAACTTCAGGGTTGCGGATGAAACTAATCTTGCGGCGTATGGAAGTCAATTGGCAGAAAGATTTTCTGCCATTTAAAAAATAATGGCGGTGACGCGACACTCGGTGCATTCGCGGCATTTTTTGACCAATGGTCGAGGGCATCGCGGTTCGAGACGACTAGCGCCATCTCTCGGAAAACTCCGGGACGTCAACGGAACATCGACAGATCGTCCCAGCGTTGTACCTGTTTGACTGACGACACCAGAAAGCGAGTAAATTGAAATTATAAAGAGAAAATATTGTAGGAATGCGGAAATATTCAATAAAGATATTAAGGCGCTCCACCAGCCCGTCTTAAAAAAATAAACAAAAAAATCATTAAATACAATCGTATCAGTAAAAAGTAAAGAATTAATATTTGCACTTAATTCTTTTAGGAGGAGGTTCTATGTTTGCCTGTCCCTATGTATTTTTTTTGTGTATCTTAATCGATAATTCCCTCAATTGTAAATCGATTCGAAGTGGTCCCATTTAAATTTTACAGAAATCGGTTGAGCTGTTTTTGAAAAATCAACAATAATGTAAACAATTCGAGCGAAATATTCGAATTTTGTACAAAATGGAAGGCGGTTTTGCCATTTTTTGCGAAAAATAATTATAGACATATTCATAACCAAAATGCGTCAAAAATATTTAAAAAAATATTTAGCAAAAAAGCTTTGTTTATCGTTTGTAAAAATAGTTTTTTTTATTAGCTGATGGTAATGGACGTTCGTATCGATAATCATTTTATAAATCCGAAAATACACATTTTCGGATTTCTGTTGGTTTGTTCCTCTTTCACGCAGTAACGGAACGACATGATTCCTATTTTTGCACACACTTGTACAATAACTTTTTTTAAAGGGCAAGTGCCTTTATTAACCACCACTAAATACAAGACATAATCTAAAACTACATAAACTACTACTACATAACAAGCAATTGGATCATCCATAGACCCTTGAAGGTCTAAAGATAAGATATCATTTTTACGAGTAATTGAAGAGATGTGTGGAAACATCAAAATATTTTGATTCAATGTGCATCTATAAATAAAAACAAATATCTGAATATATTTGAACATCTGAGCACAAGATCACTATTCTGCGCAGCAGTTTCCAGAGTCCGAATGGCTTTCAAGATAGCCGGTAGGCGCTGGCACCTCAAGGATAAGAAGAAAGTGTATCTCTTACCAAAGTATAAACAACAACTCAATATTCTCGCAAAAGCAAACTTATCGATACCATTAAACCATGATAGATAGCAATAAATAACAAACAAGAGCAATAAGAACGAAGAAACATGACCACGCGTCCGCGGCCTCGTCTCCGCCATTGCGTGATGCTCAGATGAAATCGCAGCAAATGAGCAAAGGGGACCGGTTTCAATCAGACCGTCTCTCCATCGTATCCTTGTTTATTATTAAAAGAACCGGAAAACCTCGTCGAATTTAGCAGGAAGACTCAGCTGGAGCTGAGTGTCACGTACAGACCATAAAAAGTTGCGCAGTAGGTGTTTAGAATTTCAAGCGGCTTCGTAGCGACGTTCTGAAATCTGTACTAGGCTCAAGGGGCGCACTGACTTGACTTTTCTTGACCCGTTTAAAGCAGTAGCGGTGCTAATATTGTTGGATCAAGACGCTTGGCACGATGGTGTAATAACTCTGGCGATTTTTAACTGTTCTGTTGTTTAATTGTGTGAAGCGACAGTTCTAATTTAATATAATAGAGACGTGTTAGATCAGGCGGTTACTTTATCTATTGTTTTCTATTAAAATATTATTGTCAGGATGGAAATCATACTCTAAACTAATGCAGCAATCCTGGTTCTAACATAATAATAAAGATACTTTTAATCTGATCCTATAATGTTTGTGAGGGTAGTTGCCTAACTTGAGGATTATAAATTAGTAAAAAGAAATTATAAGATGAAAGGTATTCTTTGTTTATTCATATACCTCATGGACCTCGAGAGAGTGCTCCATGTATATTGCAATGACTTTACGCCACGTTCGTAAGGCCCTAGACAACTGAGAAGAAGTGGCAAGAAACTCAGCGCCATCAATAATCTTTTATAGCAATTTATAAGGGCCAGTTACATAATATAGAGATTACACAAAGTACTTAACTTTAGCAACATGGAAACGTCCACTCTGCTTGGCTTCGGATATAAAAGTACCGACACTCAGCATAACTAGCTAATGAGACTCAGAGCAACAAAGATTTGTCCAACGTTATTATGAGAATGCTGGGCGAACACTAAGAGATGCTAAGAGAACACCAAAAGGTACTAAGAGCATCAGAGATCAGCAGTTTCGTATCAAAGTTGTATGGTGTAGGTAAGTCGCCCCGCATTGTTTGGAGCGGGGCAAAAGAGGACCTTCAAAAAGAGTCTTGGGCGATTCGCCCCGCGGGGCGAAACGCTGCAATACTTGCAAATAAAGACGTAGTAAATAATTGTCAACATTGTTTTAATGTGTATGAATAATGATGGATCTTGTGTGTCTGAAAAAAAATGATTTGAATTGATTGTTTACTTTTTTGATGAGTAGTCTAATATGACATAAGAATCTTGTCTCTTTAAATAGTCGTGTCTTTTTCAAAATAGTAACTAAAGTTATATACATCAAGATTCCCAAAGACATACGAGACATAAACATTGGTATGTTTAAACTTAAATTAAAATACTTGCTAGCCAAAAAATGTTACTATGAAATCTGGGAATTCTTAGGTTACAGAAATGTTTTAAATTCCGATTTTTTTTAATTATTTGACTTTTTTAGTATTATGTTCATTTCCAATTAATTTTTATTATTTGACTTTTTATTATTATTATGTTCATTTCTGTTTATTGATATTTGACATGGTGACTTATGAATATATTTTTGTGTGACATTTTCTAGGTTATATTTGACATTTTATTAACATTATGAATTTCAAGACGTTTATTTGAATATTTGTACGCCGCCACGGCAAGAACATGCGCTCTATATTCTTTGAAAATCTGTATACAACTTTGTATGTTGTTTGCATTACCGTAATGTTTTATGACAAATAAATAATCTTGAATCTTGAAAGTTTATTCTTTTCTCTTGTATTGACTTGTGTTTTAAAAAGAAATAAAAAAACTGAAAAACTTGGTTGTTAGTATTTGCTACTGGATTTAACTATGTAACTTTCTAATGAGTACTTAGTTGTACACATATTCTTGTGCGATCAGTTTTGATACAGAAATCGCTTAAGTTTTAATCATTAATACTGTGAGTCAAACGCTAGAACTTAGCTAGCTGCTATGCAGACGATCAAATCAAGTTACGTAAATACTTACTACAGTAATATAATGCTTAAATATATTGCTTGCTTCATTCAAAGATTTTAACGAGTAAATAGTTGTATATCAGACTTCATCTTACTAAAGACGCTTTTCTAAATTATATCCCACATAATATGCCCATGCATGGTGATTGACATAAGGCAAAGATACACCCTCATAATGCAAACATACCATCATGACTGCGAACTTGGAGAGGCTTAAGTCACAAACTTATGTCTTCGTTGAATGAAACTGTACCGTACGATATACATAGCTTACCGAGTTGTTAATTCAACAGCTTTGAATAATTTCAAAGCTTTAACCTCTGGCCCGGCAGCATTTACGTATGGAGTTCGCAAGGGACTAAAATGTAATGAAGTTACGATAACTTTAGCCGGGTAGTGCGTTTGACCATTCGATGAGTAAAGTTGTTAACTAGAACGTAATCTAATAAAATGGCTTCATTGGTTGTTGCTTAAATAATACATTTATTAAGTGTTGCTAGATTTTAAAATGTGTTATGTTGAGCTCTAAGACTAGGATTAGGTATGTTTAATCTCGTTTAACATTTTGTTTATTATTTAGGTACAATGTTACTGGTAATCAATTAGCATCCTTTTAGGAGCTTATTCTGTAAATCAAAACTAACAACTTTTGTTCAACGACTTTTATGAAATCTCAAAAAAGAAAAATGCTGGTCCATAGAAAAATATCATTCACCGTAATTGACAAAAACAATAATTATTATTCTCATCATTATAATCTATTTTTACTACGGGACTATAGTAAAAAAAACCAACGGGTTGCACTCCAGGAGTGCCGGGAGAAGTAAAAACTTGAACATCAATATCACACACGCACACTCGCGCAAGCGCCCCGCGCCGTCTTACGAATTCGATCAGGTCACGTGACCTGACGCGAGTTTAACGTTTTTTACCCATCCCAAAAAGTGCACAACACCGCTAAGGAAGTTTTCACTTTAAACACGGAATAAATAAGTTGTTTCATACACTTAGGGTGCTTGTATACGGTGCAAGTAGTTCGCACATGTTGAGACACTTGCGCGGGTTATATGCATCGTAAACTTAACGTTCAAAAACATGTGCGGGTCTAGCGACTCGAGCATGTACTAAAGCGAGCCACCCGCGCTACTAATCCGTGTGCTCTGTGGCACGCGCTGATCACGCGCGGGTCACAGTCGGCTCATGACCACGAGCAAATAACTTGTGCGTGCTGCTTGCGCAAGTAGCCCGTGTTAAAGACACGGGCTACATGTCCAGTTATTTGCACCATGTACCAGTACCAGTACAAGCGAGTAACTTGCCCATATTACTTACGCGTATGACTCGCATCTTTACTAGCTCCAGCTACTTTCTGCGTGTACAAGCACCCTTAGAGTCAATGAAAATTTCAATCCCTTTGAATGAAACAGCTAATTCTTTTATCTATCTACGTACGCGTGTCTTTATAATTACAATTGGTAGTAGTCAATTACAACTATTAACCTACAACTATTGCGGAAACATTTTGGCAAAATCAACGTTGATGACTGACAAGTTTTTATAGCTGTTGTTCGCAACGTTTAATAGTTATAGTTTCTTTTACATAGGTAATCATTGTCGCTCCGCATCAGAAGGTCTATCAAGGAAAATTACATAGTTTGCAGAACGTCGGCATATTAAAACGTCTATATGGTGGCAATGTCTTGAGTGACAAAACGACATACTAGTACAACGTCCAAAACGTAAAATTGACACGATTATGAAGTAAAGGTATCAACATTTTTGATATCGCATTTAATATAACGTTCTGTAAACTACGTCATTTTCCTTGATAGAACGTCTGATACGGATCGATCATTGTTCCCTATAACTAAACTTATACTCTATAAAATTTAACTTGATCTCTGCGACAGTGACATATTGACACATTTAGAGTTGAGATGGTGGTGGAAAAAAACGATTTTCAAACAATGTTGTAATGAAATCGAATGGGTAGTTGAAGGTGAGAAATTGGATTTTATTTACTTACTATTATTTAAGATCAAGTATGTACACATGTAAATAATGTTATGATAATAATTAAATACTCATAATAATGTAACGATAGTACTTATCGACGTTTTTCACTATTATCGATGCTAATGTAACATATAATTACACATGTAAAAAATGTTATGATATTAAAATATACAGTAAAATTAATGATAAATTAAGCTTTATTTAAAATATCGTCAGTATAAACTATCGATATTTTAATTAAAACTCTTTAGATAGACTCTGTGGTCACAATCATTCGTCGCCCATCACTAATCGGCATGCCCATAAAGTATGACATTGACAGGTACTGTCTGTACTATTAAGAAATTCAGGACTTCATAGGCGTGATTTTTCTGACAGCTGTCGCAGAGATCAAGTTAAATTTTATAGAGTATAGCTTAGACATACTACAATTTATTTTAATTGTAAAATGATGCAAGGTTTAATAACATGCTAAAATATTCGTAATTTACTGTTTAAACTACTGATTTATGGTTAACTTCATTACTGCATTCACAAAATAACATTATTTTAACCACAGAATCGTCCAGTACTATAATTACGGTCGAACTCGATTTACCCCTAAAAATACACCGCACGTACTTAAACCGGGCTTATAATTACACTCCAATTCCAGCTTCACGGCGTTATTTAAAACTTGTATTTTTAACGTCAAAAATAACACGAGACAACCGAGTAAAAAGGTATACTTGTAATCTGACATAAGAAGGGGAACACGGAGATAGTACGAATAAGAGATGGCAAAATAATATTGAGCTATTTATTGCTAGAGATTGTAAGCCAAAGTTTAACCACGGGGCAATGGTTCATCCATCCATCCAACAGCCAAAAGACGTCCACTGCTGGACATAGGCCTCCCCTATGGATCTCCAATAAGACCGGTTGATAGCGGCTTGCATCCAGCGCGATCCTGCGGCCTTAATGAGGTCATCTGTCCACCTTGTGGGTGGACGTCCTACGCTGCGCTTGCCGGTACGTGGTCTCCACTCGAGAACTTTTCGACTCCACCGGTCATCAGTCCTCCGCGCTATGTGCCCTGCCCATTGCCATTTCAACTTGCTAATCCGTTGGGCTATGTCGGTAACTTTGGTTCTTCTACGGATCTTCTCATTTCTGATTCGATCACGCAGAGAGACTCCGAGCATAGCCCTCTCCATAGCTCGTTGGGCTATCCTACTAATATTATAAACGCGAAAGTTTGTGAGGATGGATGGATGGATGTTTGTTACTCTTTCACGCAAAAACTACTGAACGGATTGAGATGAAACTTTGCAATAATATAGCTTATGTATCAGAATAACACATAAGCTATAAATTATAATGATATATTGCATATGCGGGCGAAGCCGCGGGTAATAAGAATACTAAGCTGTTAGGGTCTGACTAATTAGATAGCACCCACTCAAATGTATTATGTCCATTATTTCATCATTCTTGTTATAATTAGTAGAAAACGACAAGCTAGTATTGCATTCAAAAACAACCGTTAATATCAAGACGTATTTCTTCAGCGTGGTGGATATGGCCCAAACACCCTTTGTGGGTAGTCCTACGTTCCGCAGTGGACTATTAAAAGGCTGATACAGTACAGTACAGTATGTTCTTCAAAAAGCTTAAAAACAGAAACGTGCAATACCATCTCCTTTACCTACCTGCTCCATGAAAAGGAATAATAAATTCTACGCTGCTACGCGTGTACCTACGTATGCCACATAGGTGATTCATAAGGGCCAGGTCCATATTTAATAAAGATTACCCTATAACGGGAGTGGCAAGGATTACAAGGGCTTATCTTAGGGTCAGCTGCTTTATTAAATGGAAGGTTTTTGTTACCCGCTTTAAAAAGTGATGAGGTCATTCATTTTTACTTTTTTCGTATGATGTTAGGGATAATTAGGTCGGGGGTAATGGAAGCTTTGAGCCCCTCATATTGTACTTTGAAGGCCTGTTCTAAATTTAGAGTATTAAAATAATTTATTGAACTACCGCTGGCTGGGTTAGCAGCTAATTTTTATCCCGAAATTAATAAAAGTACTCATATAACAATTTGGGTTATAGGGAACGATTTATTCTTATTTATCCTTTGCGACAAACCATTCAAATATTAATAAATAAATAAATAAAAACGTTTATTGTTCTTAAAAATTAACACAAAACAAGTTGTACACTAGATCTAGACCTTTTGTCGTGAGATCTAGGCTTTTCCTTATGGTACCAAAAACAAAATTACCCCGTCGTGGCCGCCAAATTTGAACCTGCGAAACTGTTCGTTTTGGGTGCTCGTCCTGGCAATACCAATTAAGCTAGGCCACACTTTGACCATTACGCTAAATTAGTTGTTGTGCTTGTGCTTATTACTATTCGACTAAACATAGGCAACATCACGCTTAAATCCTGCCACACAAAGTCATCACAAATCACCACAAAAACATTTTTGAATTGTTTATCACAAAAATTCTTGAGCTTATCTTTTTTTATTTTATTTCAAATAGCTTTGCGTTTGACTACACACTTCCTGATGTTAAGCAGATATGCGGTCTAGAATGTAGCACGCTTACCTAGAAGATACCTATTTACTCGAGATTTGAAGACACCTACATTGTACTTTAAAGGAAAGACAGACTCAGGAAAAGCGTTCCACATTCTGGCAGTTCGTATGAGGAATGTGGACTCAAAACGCGAGGGATGTCCACCATAAAAGGGTGGCGCTTTGGTCGCGTCTGCCTAGCCGTACGATAGAAGAAAGGGGCAGGTGGGACCAGATTGTGCAACTCCTGGGCGCACTCACCGAAGTGTATCCGATAGTAGGCTGACAGACACGCCACCCAAAGATTCTAGGTTAGTGTGGAATCACTATAATTTAATACAGTGCCATCTTTTTATATCCGATTCGTTCATATTTTGATGCATAGGTAGGTTATTACAAAGTTCATTTGGAACAATAACCTACACATTAGGTATATGAGAATGATGGAGAGAACGTTGCTAGGCTCTTAAGTCTTCTGCAATTCAATATTTTCATATTAATAAAAACTCGTGCATAAATTAAATTTGTTTATCGTTAAAACATGGGTTATTTATCTTAAACAATATAAGCATTTTAATAATCTCCTAAGACTTATTTTTCCTTGCAACGTAATATTGTGACGTCACGCACTCAAATTACACGGGATCCAATTCCCCATGGGAATTAAATTATGAAACTCATTTTACTCGTATTAGGAGGAGAAATCGATATTCTAACAAGTTTTTGATTGTTTTTATCGAACACATCTTTATTTAGGGGATTACATTCAGTTCCTTTTTTTAGGGTTCCGTACCTCAAAAGTAAAAAACGGAACCCTTATAGGATCACTTTGTTGTCCATCTGTCCGTTTGTCCGTCTGTGTGTATGTCAAGACTCTTTATCTCGGGAACGCGTAAAGATATCAATTTGAACTTTTAGACTGTATACGCATAAATTATCTATGACCTCTTACAGTTGTGTAAAAAAAACCTTCTCAGTGATCATATAAAGAAGTTAGAGCCGTTAATGTCGCAAAAAAACCGCATATTTCGACACTCACAAAAATCAAAACCTACTTATAGGGTACTTCCCGTTGTCTTAGAACTATGAAATTTGGCGAAAAGCATTGTCTCAGAGTACACATATAGGAATCAATCTGAAAACTATTAATTTTTATTCAAATCACAAAAAATAGGGCTTCAAAATTCACAAAATATGGGTTCAAAATTCAAAGTGCGTAAATCGTATCAAGTAAGGAATCATATAAAAGAGCTTCATTAGCACATGCTAAAACAGGTTTTTAATTATATTAACAATTTTCAATGTAGTTACGAGAAAAGTAAGAAAAAAAAAACTTTTGTCGATGATGATGATGAGTGTAGAGATTTTAACAACGTACTTCCTAATTTTGTGAAATTTTCTGGATTTGTACGGAACCCTCGGTGTGCGAGCCTGACTTGCACTTGTCCCGTTTTTTTTAAACTTTCGCGATTTGAACACATGATTATTATATACTAAAACGTCGGGATGAGGAGGTATTTATTTGTCTCGTAATTTTAGTGCGCGATTAGTCCCGTAGTATATAATAATAATACATTCAGTTCCACTTCCCACAATAAATAATCCGAAACTAGACGAATATATTGTAGGTACTTATCATAATGAGCAATTTTTACTATGGGTTTAACACTATGGGACTAACTCTAAATTCGCAAATTCAGCTACTGCAAAATTTATGGAACAGCTGGGTTTTTGCGACTAACAAAATTAATTAATAAATATGAGTATATAATTATGCTTCTGTAAATATCTCCACTAGCAAAGCAACACCATGTACTTATTACTATACAAGTAAGATGCAACTCGTATAAGTATCTCGTATATGTTACTAGAAAGTTAATTAATAATTATAATGTAGAATAAACGTGAATAATGTAATGATACAACAGTTTATATCTACAACCCATTTCCAAATATTTATAATTAAACATTTTAATGTAAACTGTTGTATCATTACATTATTCACGTTTATTCTACATTATAATTATTAATTAACTTTCTAGTAACATATACGAGATACTTATACGAGTTGCATCTTACTTGTATAGTAATAAGTACATGGTGTTGCTTTGCTAGTGGAGATATTTACAGAAGCATACTTATATACTCATATTTATTAATTAATTTTGTTAGTCGCAAAAACCCAGCTGTTCCATAAATTTTGCAGTAGCTGAATTTGCGAATTTAGAGTTAGACCCATAGTAAAAATTGCTCATTATTATAAGTACCTACAATATATTCGTCTGTTTCGGATTCTTTATTGTGGGAAGTGGAACTGAATGTATTATTATTATATACTACGGGACTAATCACTAACTAGGTTTAGGTCATAGCATATAACCATAAGCACTGCACTAACATTTTTATTGCGGGATAAGATCCGTCCTCAGTAGTGGTACAATATGGAGGGCATAAACAATACACTATCAGTTTTGATTTAACTATAATTTTAGTAGATGAAACCAACTTTGGATCTAAAGATACCATAAAAAGATCTTTTCCTTATTACTCCATATCTCCCCAATATTTTTACAATCAAAATAAAATCCAACATCATAGAATGTTGCAGTAAAAGTCAGTTCGAGTATGGTCATAAAATTTTATGCCAGCGAGAATTGACCATTTTGTTCCCTGGAGCGGGCGGGGAGAAATTGAACGATTGAATAGAATCTTTAAAGTAAGCCATGTTTTACTGATTCTTCGGTTAAAGGTATCTTAAAGGTTGTGGTATTTTTTTCCTTAATAAATAGGTACAGTTTTGTAATAATCTCTTACTAAGTGCCTTAAAGTTCAAACTCAAACCCAAATCATTTATTGCAAGACATAAAATTTAAATGCGGTTCTTAGTTAACACGTTTTGTGTAGTTATACATACATATGACTCTATACGGGTATGGCAATTTTATTATTTGTATTGAAAAGATTTATTTAGGTATATATTTTCTAGATCATCGTTAAAAAATTCGTCGTTTCGGCTTTTCGATAATAGTATAATTTTTAGTTGTTTTATGAAACTGTTTTCTCCAAGCAGTTTGACCAGCTATGGAGAGAGTTACGCTCAGAGTCGCACTACGAGATCGAATCTGAAATAGATAGATTCGTAGAAGTATAAAGTTTCCCAATATACCTAGACCAGCGAACTGGCAAGTTGCAAGACAGTAAATAGGGCACACAGCACAGAAGTCTGACGGCCGATAATTAGGGTCGAATAGTTCTCGACTTTTCATTAAAATAAAATAAAATATTTTCGTAGCTTAAGGTAAGCCTAATAAGCTTACCTTAAATTACCTAGATAGTTTTTAATAGTACATTATGGTATAAGTGCGGTAAGTTGAAAATTACAGCCGAGGCGATATTGCTGTAATTTTCAAAGCGCACGTATGTCATACGACGTTTTATAACATATTTGCGAGGAAATATAATAAAACTCTGACTTTCTTAAACGAATAAATCTTTAATTAGTTGTTAAAGCAGTTATAGAAATTTGAACAATTTTAAAAGTGATTGTTACGTTGCCAGTTTGCAGTTTTAATGTTGTCAAGTTAATATTATTATCTCCCAAAGTTAATTTTATTCATAAAATATTGACCACTTTTCTGACATAAAAACTCTTTGCTAAGATTTTAAAAAGTATCGTTCATTTTTAGACGGATCATCTAAAAAAACCCGTGCATGTTACTTTATTAAAAAAAAACTCGTGCGTTTTACATTACAATAACGCACAAGTGCGTAATGAAATACATTACGATATTGAAATTGGTGTAAAATACAGCCACTTTACGAGCAAATATGTTATAAACATGTTTATAACTACATTGAAACGCAAGTCACTAGTTTGTTAGTCACAACATGGTCCCAACAAAATTAATTAGAGAATTCCTTCGAACAAATATCTACAGAGCCACAGTCCCTAGCTGAAAGTAGTAAAAAAATGTCCGAGCGCCGTCATACAAACCGACTTAGATATTTACATTAAATAAATTACAATGACCCGTTCTCTCGCATATCGACGTTGTCACCTATTCAATTCAATTCAATCATGTTTATTTCAATTAGGTACAAATATACACTTTTGAAACGTCATTAGCTAAATATCATGTAACGACAATTACATACCCAATATCACAAAAACAACAACAATAATAATTCGAAACAAATAAAAATTAAAGAATTAAAGAGACAAACAAATCAATCACAAAGCAGTCACCTAATTTTAATAGTCCACTGCAGGACGTAGGTCTACCCACGAAGGGTGATTAGGCCATATCCACCACGCTTGCCCAGTGTGAGTTGGTGGATTCACATACGCCTTCGAATTTCTTCTACGGACGTATGCAGGTTGCCTCACGATGTTTTCCTTCACCGAAAAGCCTGTGGCGTGAAATTCCGTACATAAATTCCAAAGAACTCATTGGTATGGGACCGGAGATTTGAACCCACAATCTCACGATTGTAAGGCGGGTTTCTTCTTGACCACCACGGCTGTAAACGGTTGTAAACCACGGCTGTTAAAAAGGCTGGTACAGTCACCTAATTAGTGCTTGTAACCGAGCACTTTGGCATCGCGCGGCGTTGTGGTCTGCTTGCAATCGCCTTACGACTAACTAAGAAGCCTGCCCACTACGTAGCTTGGGCAGGATTTTAGCTCGGACACTATTTTTGCTCGATTGTAACTTTGTAGATATTTGCTCAAAGAAGAATTCTTATAAATCATTTACTATACGAAATTACTGGCGAAATTCCAAGATGACATTGATATTGAAATATCTTCTACTGTTTATCATTAATCAAAGTTTTTCTATTCCACGAAGTTACAGGCATTATCTCAGGGAATCTTTGATATTTGACATTATATGTCATATTGTGATTTCTTGCTAAATTATAAGCAAAAAATGTTAGTAATGTATAAAGATTAGACGCATACTGTGGTCCGATAGTCTCGGCGCCTCAGCTTAGTTTACATAGTACTTACTAATAAATTACTTACTTAGTTTCCAAATTCGACCGTTAGACTTCAGTAGTAGCGCGAAGTCTTTGTACATTACTAATATAGTGTTGCTTATAATTTAGTAAGAAATCAATTAAGGATAGAAACAAAAATGCAGCGTAACAAAAAACTGCAATGTTGTCCTAGATTCATTTTTATCGCAAAAAAATTTGCTTTACCTTGTAGTACTGCGGTATTTTTCCTTCTCAAATACGAGTAAGTTCAGTAGTTGTGGAAACTTTTTTTTTACAAATAAGTCAAGGCAAGCGCTATAGCCATGTCGTGATAGCGCCACATGTAAAATGAAAAAAAAAGGACTAGTTACATTTCCCGCACACCATAATTTGTAGGTTTTGTAAAACTGGGCTGCGACAATGACAAAATATGCACTTCAAAGTTAAACCTCATATAAAGGCATTAACCCGTCCTTTCGAGCTATCTGGCTCCAATATTGCGTTTCAATCTATAAATCCGAAAAAAGACAAAGCGATCAAAGCCAAATTGAATGAGCCGTGCGTGAAAATCGCTGAATCGGAACTGTTGAAACAGAGCAAAAAGTTACAAGTTTTTTGCAAAAAAAAGCTAGAAACTTTTGTAAACTTTGATGATTTGTAAGTTTTTGCAGTCAGGTGACAATAGGAAGTCATGCATTAACACAAAAGCGACGTTTAGTCATCGCTTTTCATGAGCAATTACAAAGTGGCAAAGTTGTAAAAAACTTGCCTGTTACATTTTCATGATGATGGCTTGAAATATAAAAAGTATTGCATTGCTCTAGGAATAATTTAAATAAATTTATAGTTGCACGCTGTCGGTATAGGTGTTGTCGCATAATATAGTCTGAAAAAATACGTATCCAGTATCTGCATATTTTCTTATATGTCCAATGCAAGGAACATTTAGTTCCTAACTTTGTCAAGAGATGGCGCCACACAGCAAATTAACTCTCGCAAGCGTTATGTTTCTGAATATCGGTAGGGTGTTGAGTATTGAAATAAAACGGAGAGCTCTAGCATTGCAATTAGCAAATGTTAACAGTAATTTTACTGAGTTACCTTGCCCGTGCTCCTTAGCTATCTAATTTTCTCCCGTATAGAAACTGTGACATGATCACAACAAGATCAGTTTGTGAACAAAGAGAACCATCGTGGCGTTATACAACGTGTAACAGAACGGTTCAACAATACTTAAACCACGCATGCTCAGACATATTTAAAACTTACCCCATAAGGTCTCACAATCCTCAGTATGTTAGATTACGAGATAAACCAAGTTAAAGTTTTGCGTAAAATAACCTGATGTCAACCCTAAACTTATCAGCTGACGGTAATGACAAAGACTAATAAGTGTACAGAAATATTTTATTTTTGCCTACGTAATCGTGGACGGGCTTTTACACACAAACATTTAGGTAAGTAGGTACATGGTCATAGGTACAAGTTACAAGGTCCTAGATTGATCTACCTAACTCATCTAAACTGCCTAGACTAGAACATGTTGTAAGTACTACCTGTCGCATAAAATTATTACATCGTCTATGTAACACCCTCTCCGATGTAGTAGGACTGTAAAAAAAAGATTAACAAAGTTATTTTTTTTCTTGTCACGTCTAAGCACTCTGCCTATTCCACCGGCTCCAAGTCATGTCAAAATAAAAAATACATACCTACCTAACTGCATTGAAAGTTAAATTGTATTTAACTTACAAAGCATAGCTTGAAAAAATTTTAAACACGACACGGAAATACTTAGGTATTATTTTAACTGTAAAAAGAGCGAGGCAGAGAAGCCAAGTACCTAGGTAATATTAAAGTAAAAATGTTTAAGAGCTTGTGGTAGTTTCACTCCCCAAATATATTAAATTGCTTGATTTAGTTACCACAAAAATACTACATTAAAATAGAAGTCACGCGTAACAATAGGTATCAATATCAAACCAAAGTTGGAGCATTTCAATTACGCATCTTTATTTTTATTCTTTTTTATCGGCTTGAAGTCCACGTGGACTGTCCACGCCGACAAACGAGCCAACAAACGAGCCGACAAACGAGCCGAAACAAACACTGCACTAATCACGAATGAGCGGGTAATATGGCGGCTCTTTGAGCTCCGCCGCTTTTTTGAGCGAAAAATATGAATAATTAAAAATATGGGTTCCGTACATTTTTTGTACTAGTATTATTTTATTATGGTAAAATGTCTAAAGCTTTGTTATTTAGTTTTTGCTACATCCATCCATCCATCAGCCATAGGATTTCCACTGCTAGACATAGACTTCCCCAAAAGATCTCTAATAAGCCCGGTTGGTAGCGGCTTGAAACCAGCGCGGTCTCGCGGTCTTGTTGAGGTCGTCCGTCTTCATAGTGGGTGGACGTCCGGCTGCCGTGGGCTGCGCTTGCCGGTATGTGGTCTCCACTCGAGAACTTTTCGACCCCATCGGTCACCAGTCCTCCGTGATATGTGCCTTATTTGTGTATTCTTCTATGGATTCCCTCATTCCTGATTCGATCTCGCAGAGAGACTCAAGCATAGCCTTATCCATAGCTCGTTTATTAATAAAGTACCACGTCACGCCACTTTCACGTGAAACTTTTACAATACAATACAAGAACAACTTTATTGACACCATAAGTAAAACATAACAGAAGAAGAAATAACGACAGAAGAATGGTACAAAAGGCGGTCTTATCGCTAAAAGCGATTTCTTCCAGACAACATCTCTCTTTTACGTCGTACTCGTACTTTGCGGGCGCTTGTTAACGAGAATGTTTCTACCCAGGAGGTTACGCCGGAGCTACGCACGGTTTTGAGCCGTAGTGTGCGTGCGTGAGTTCAGTCGTCAGTACAATTGTACAAAAAAAAATGAATTTCGCTTGCTGACCTAGTGACCTGATCTACTTTAAGTTCTGGTTCCGTTGAAATCAGTTTAAAGAATAATAATCCATCCATCCATCCAACAGTCGTAAGACTCCACTGCGGGACATAGGCTTCTCCTATAGATTTCCAATAAGGCCAGTTGGAAGCGGCCTGTATCCAGCGCGTTCCTGCGATCTTTATTATATCGTTAGTCCACCTAGTCGGTGGGCATCCTACGCTGCGCTTGCTGGTCCGTGGTCTCCATTTGAAAACTGTATGGTCCCGTCGGCCATCCGTTTTTCGAAGTTTGTGCGCATAAAAAAAACTTTCACTAAAAACGAAATCCGAAATACTACTGAACCCTAAAATTTTGATTCCAATTTTAATAGAAATAATCGGAATATTTTAGTCAGTCGCTCTCTGACCTTGCGGAAGTGAAGACGTTGTCTATCAACTCTTTCGACGATCGCGATGCCTAGACAGGCAGTCTAGGATACCTAACATTCTCAAATGTTTTTTTATGATATTGGTGATATGAATGGCAACAACGGTGCCGCGCACGAGCTAACATTTTGAAGATGGCCGCTTTCTAACCGACGCGGGCGCGCCGGTGGCGGCGGTGGCGGACTTCTTAGATGGATGTGTCTAGTGTTTACGTCTGCACAGTACCTACTGGGAACTTTCACGAAAACAGAAACGACCCGGTGCTCGAGTTGGTTCAAATCGCGAGACGCGCATTCTGCAGTATTTTGAAGATAGCCCAAGGACCAGCACGCGTCGGGCAGGAGCGGCGAGGTCCGAAGGACGTTCAACAGCGCCCGCGCACTATGCGCGCCGCGTCCGCGAGCACCTGGACGAGCGGTTTCCGGGGCGGTGGTCCTACATGAGGCGCGGTGTGCTGACCACCCAGGTCTCCGGACTTTACGTGATTAGACCTTTGATCATGGTACATTGAAAATGTTGTTTATTCTGTGCCGTGCGACTCCAGTCCAGAGAGAAGATGAACCCATTGCATCGTGGCGGAATTTAAATGTGGTGAACGTGAGAAAATCTATGGCTCGACCACGGCTCGACGTACTCGTACCTACGTACCTACTCGGTTGTGCTGCGACCGGGGAGGTTTGCATTTCGAGCCTTTCCTTTGACTTTTATTGAGTGTTTGTGGACGCCCTTGTGTGTGTTAATTTTAAGTAGGTTCCTAAGTAGGTATGTGGCAAATAAAAATAGTGAATTTAAAAAAATGTATCAATTTGTTTTTTTCTATCATTTCTGAGGATACCTAAATTGATTATCTACTCATGAAAATTCCTAGGTACATATTCAAGTTACGCACTAAAGTAAAACGTTACCTACTTTCTTTTTGCGATCCACGAATTTATAGCTGTTCTTAAAACTGAATTAGGTCTCGACTAGGTCAAGGGACTAGGTCTGAGAATCTGTAGGTAAGTAGCCTCCTTCAACAGCATTAGGTAGCCTAACTAGTTAGCGTGTCAGGCCGACGGCAGCGGGGGAACCAGCAGCGGGGCGCGGAGCCAGCGGCTTTTGAAACGAGGCCACCGACCTCACTAGTTTAGGGTTGTCCAAAATAATATGAAAAAAATATTTTTTAGTTTTATATGGAAAAAATAAGATGACTTTTGAAGTTTGAAATTCATACAGGTGATTCGTGACAGGATACACATACATGCCGTTCAGTATTGTTGAACCGTTCTGTTACACGTTGTATAGTGAACTAGCAAAAAGATTTTAATCAGCTGCCAAGGTACCGACTACTAAGCCAGAAACATACTATCGGACGCGGCTGATGGACGCGACTGACAGCCGCGACTTAGCAGTGTGCACGTCTTAAAACATCCGGCGCGCCAGATCGCTCTCGGACGTCCGAACGCTCAAGGTCAGCCCAAGGCGACGTCCGCGACTGATGTCCGATAGTGTGCACGGCTCAGTGTCATTCATTATCTAGATACCTATCAGTCGCGGCTGTCAGTCGCATCCGTAAGCCGCGTCCGATAGTATATTTCCAGCTTTACTTAGTAGACGCAAGTCTACTTATGAAAATCGAATTGGTGTCTACCAAGTACCAAACACTATTAGTGTTGTACTGGCAATGACAGAGCAGTGTTGTCAACGTAACAAAATTAATAAAATGGCACACGGCCGCCCTCACCTACGACTTTTCTTTTTGCACAAACTCTAACGCATAAAACTTGGAAGAGTTAAAAAAAAGGTTACGTACGTAACCAACTTCATAACTTTCACACAAGTGACACTTCGAATCTTAAATTTTCAACCTTAATTCAATAGACATAATGCCATTTCTTTTCTAATACCCCTTCCAAGAGCGGATTTATCAGTCCATCATTATGACCAACTTTTACTATGGGGCCAGTCCGGAATTCAAGATAAAAATCTGCTGTCACATACAAAATCAATACTTGGAATCGATAAAATTATAAAATCTTCCTGGCTTAGTCGGTTAAAAATCAATAATCGTCCAAGGAAGTCACCGTTATTCACAGATATCTGTACAAAACAGATTTTTATTTTATTTCAAATTGGTTTGCGTTTGACTACACACTGCCTGATGTTGAGCAGATATGCGGTCTAGAATGTAGCACGCTTACCTAGAAGATACCTATTTACTCGAGATTTGAAGACACCTACATTGTACTTTAGCGGAAAGACAGACTTAGGCAAAGCGTTCCACATTCTGGCAGGAATGTGGACTCAAAACGCTTGGTTCTAACGCGTGGGATGTCCGCCATAAAAGGGTGGCACTTTGGTCGCGTCTGTCTGGCCGTACGATAGAAGACAGGGGCAGGTGGGACCAGATTGTGCGACTCCTGGGCGCACTCACCGAAGTGTATTCGATAGTAGGTTGACAGAGACGCCACCCTAGGTCGATGCTCGATTGATTATTTAATGCTGTTGTCACCTGAGGCAAACCACAAAAATTCATGGAAAATCTTCGAAAACTGCTGTCAAAACTGTCAAACATGTATTGAAATTTGACATTAACTATCTAAAAACCCGAAAAAATCCACCGAATCGAGATATTTTTCAAGTCTCTTTCTAACTCGTGGCATATTAAAATTAAATCATTGCATATCTATCAGTTTTTCTTGAGCGACCACATTATCTATCTGGTATCTCTGTGCCGTCATCGCAATATAGCCCAAACTTTAATTGAAAAAAGGCAATAGACGTCGCCACAAGAAAAAGCCGAGGCATCCAGTTAAATTGGGCTCAAGTGACAGCTGACAGCGGCGTGACACGTGCCTGTGACACGTGAAGTTATGTGGAACAAAGCTGTGATACTATTTTCCTGTTTTGCAACTTTGCCGGATAAAGTCTTTGTAAAATGTTTCATTACCTTCCTACAGGAACACGTTTTTGTGCAGGTATTTTGTTAAAAGTTTCCTTATTTATCAAAAAACGTGAAACATCGTACCTTGAATGATATTAAAAAAGCGTGAAGCGTAGGTACCTTACCTGATCTTATGCGGTGGTCTGATACGTGTTAAAGAAAGTTTTTAAAGCTTCTTCAATTTTACTGAAAAATAATGTCTAGTTTCGGATATACAGGGGTATTTGGGATGGGTAAAAAATGTTAAACTCGCGTCAGGACACGTGACATGATCGAAAATTCGTAATTCGGAGGATGCAAGTTTTCACTTATCCTGGCACTCTCCGAGTGCAACCCGTTTATTTTTTAATACATACCTATATAGAAAATAACATCCAGATGCAGAGAAAACATTTATTCATCGCATCAAACCCACGTCTTTTTGACCCAGGAGCCAGGGCCACTAACTAGGCTACTGAGCCAGTCAATTGGGCACCATAGCACATGCAAATTCGCTGGAGTATCAAAAGCTATTTAGGTCGCTGTAATAACAAATCGCGAATAAAGCCTAAAATTATGAAATACTTTAAAATAAAAATCCTATTACAACGAGAGAAAAAAATAGCCATTTACAATCCTTGAACTCCCAAGAGAAATCTCTAGAGAGGTCAAGGGCACTTCAATTATGGACTGAATATAGCAAATAAACAAGCTATTTGCCCTCTTGGTGACACTTACTTACCTCTTTTACTGCTTAGATCCTGAAAAACTTTTTCATTTCGAAACTTATCACGGCTTATCCTAATACTTCGACCGATATCGAATAGTGGAGATCTTCGTCACAAACTAATAAAGTCAGATGTACAAGTAAACGAAGTAACTATTAAGTACTAGTTTTTACCCGCGGCTTCGCCCGCATACGCAATATATCATTATAATTTATAGCCTATGTGTTATTCTGATATATAAGCTATATTATTGCAAAGTTTCATCTCAATCCGTTCAGTAGTTTTTGCGTGAAAGAGTAACAAACATCCATACATCCATCCATCCATCCTCACAAACTTTCGCGTTTATAATATTAGTAGGATGTGTTATTCTGATATATAAGCTATATTATTGCAAAGTTTCATCTCAATCCGTTCAGTAGTTTTTGCGTGAAAGAGTAACAAACATCCATACATCCATCCATCCATCCTCACAAACTTTCGCGTTTATAATATTAGTAGGATGTGTTATTCTGATATATAAGCTATATTATTGCAAAGTTTCATCTCAATCTGTTCAGTAGTTTTTGCGTGAAAGAGTAACAAACATCCATACATCCATCCTCACAAACTTTCGCGTTTATAATATTAGTAGGATAGTAGGATAATAAATTCATGTAGGCTTTTCTTTCAATTTTCAGCAAAGATCGAAAACCTATATCTAAATTGTGTTTAAGATGTCCAGATTCCAAACCTAGACAGGTAATTCCAATACCACTTTTAAATAAAAAAAAAAAAAAACAGCAGGTGGCACTCCTGGAGTACCGGCAGAAGTGAAAACAATATTTCGATCGGTTACGTCATCCTGACGCAAGTTTTACATTTTTTACCATCCCTTAAGTGCACAACGCCGCTAAAGAAATTTCACTTCAAAAATGTGAATGTATTTGACCATAACTTATTCGATGAAAGTGACGAAATAAATGTGTAGATTTTATATTTCACAATATTAATTTGGCGTATGATCACGTTCAACCGGATGTCAATGAGTTAGAGAAAATATTTATTTAAGTGAAAATTGAATAAGTACAATGCTCAATTATATAATGCTGTCCAGGGTGTGTAATACATGTTACAACTATTTAAGATTTGAAGACACCTATGTAAATTGTGGATAAATAATTGAGACACCTGCAATAAAGCCGGAAACATACTTTCGGACGCGGCTCACGGACGCGACTGATAGGTACTAGACTATGATAGTACACTGAGCCGTACACACTTTCGGATATAAGTCGCGTACGTCACCTTTGGACGACCTTGAGCGTTCGGACATCCGAGAGCGATCTCTGGTTTAAGACATTTATTTCTCAAAAGAAATAACAAAAAATTCACTTAACTGAGAATCACAACTAAACAAGGTAATCTTAAGTATATAGGTAATTTTTTATTATACATAGTAGGTAGGCTATAAATCTAAGTAAGAGTAGTGCAAGCGCCGGACAGTTGCTTGTGAAAAACGAATGACCTTAACTAAGTACCTACTTTTAAATTATATAGGTACTAGCTTTTACCCGCGGCTTCGCCCGCGATATAATTTAATTTATGTTTATCTTGTCAAAAAAATATGGTCTATGTTTTGAAAAAAAAATATAGTAACAAAAATAGTAAGTGCGCTACAAAATAGCAGCCCCAATTCAATGTGAAACGGTACACAAATATTGTAGCAAATAATCATTTCAAACCCAAAAAATAGCCAATCTCAACTAATTTGTTTCGTCATTATTATCATCCGCAGCTTTTTTGTCCAACTGTCACTGCCATCTGCCTCGGCTCTTTGTCGGTCGTTACCAGGCTGGACCGGCGGTATTGATGATATCGTCGAGATAATGTCGACCCACTTTGCTGCCGTGCCGCACATAGCTAAGTGCTCTCACCTATTCAAGTACCCTAGTTGACCAGCTCGGTCACCACCGTCTTTCTTGCTCAAGAAGCGCTGGTAGAATTGGTTGCCATGCCATTGTGAACGATGTCATATGCAGGGCTTTTGCGAACGCCAATATCACAGCCGTACTCGAACTGAATGGGTTTGCGCGTGATGATGGCAAAATACCTGACGGTATGAAGCTGGTCCCATGGAAGTGTAGAAGGCCCTTAGTATGGGACGCGACTTGCGTCGATACTTTGACGCCGTCACATCTTTCTGAGACTCAGAGTAGGGCTGGAGCGTTGGCCGATTCGGCGGAGCAGCACAAGCGGCGCAAATATGCTAACCTCGGCAGTGGTTACATATTTGAGCCGTTTGAAATTGAGACATTGTGCTCGTTGTGGCCGGGAACTCATCTTGTTTTCAAAAGTCTTTCTGAGAGTCTGGTGTACCCGCCGCGTGACCAAAATGCTGGTGTTTATTTGGCTCAACGTATAAGCAGAATTGCCAAGCTGATTGGCAATGCTGCCAGCATGCTGGGCACGCCGCCAACTGGCAGTGGACTTGAGCATTTAGAAGTTCTTTAGACCTTCAAGGGTCTGTGAATGATCCAATTGCTTGTTATGTAGTAGTAGTTTATGAAGTTTTACATTGTAAAAAAAGCACTTGCTTTATAAAAAAATTAAGTACCTTACACATTGTTGTTACTGTTCAAACCTAACCCGACATCAAAATACCTTATACTTATAAATGCTTCTGTTGATTAAGATAAGGTTAGAGTGTACCCGCCCATGGGCTCCCGCCTAGCCGTGGCGGGGGAACTTAGTAGCCGAGGCTTATGGGCGGCGCGGGAATCCCAGGTAGAGCCGCTTCTCTTGGTTTTTTCTGAGACAGCTGAGAAGGCGGCGCTCGAGGTCTCCCGATTCTTTTTGGTCTTTCCCCCCTAGGCAGTTTAGAAGTTTGCACTCGAGGTTGGGCCGATTTTCTGGGGTTTTTAACTATAGCAGCTGAGAGGCTGGCTGGCAAGTTGCGTGCTTCATGAGGAGTGCCGCAACTGAGCCGGGCTGCACTTTTATCACTGTTCAATCCTAACCAAACCAACAGAAATTTATGTTCGTGTCAAGGTACATACTTATACTCATGCCATACTACTTCTAAAAATCAAGTCTATCCGTTTCTTCGTATATTAGCATGGATTCTGTACCACAAAGGTAGAATAAAAAAATGTGTAACCTCTAATGGTGGTATATTTAAAAATATTTTTAATGTCAGACGAAATGACGGCCCAGTATTAAACGTCATTGTTATATGTAGCATGGCAAAGAGATAACTATTTTGTCCAATTTTAATGTCAGTTGTCATTGTCAATCCATAGGTACTTCATTTCCTCTTCGAGGAGCTATAATGGTGGAAAGACAATTTGTCCCTTTGCTATGCTAAGCGAGACATTTATAAAAGTCTGCAGTCAATGTATGTCACCTGTCATCTAATTACGTTTTGTCAATCCATATTAGGCCCAATCAACTCAATTAAAAACGCGCCATTGTACATTTAATAGCAACGTAAAAAGTGTTCTCTCTATCGAATGCCTAAAGTGAAAAAGAAACAGAAATAGTCTAATTAACTGTTATAATTACGACGGTGCTTTCAAAATTGGGCCTATTAGCGTCGATGTGGTAGGTGACAGTTTTGCTAACGATAGTTTTTGTCCTATCCTACGGGAATTATGCAATTTTCGGGATAAAATGTAGCCTATGTCCTTTCTCAGGCTCTAGGCTATCTGTGTTCCAAATTTCATTGAGATCGGTTCAGTAGTTTTGGCGTGAAAGCGCGACAGACAGACAGACAGAGTTACTTTCGCATTTATAATATTATATAAAAATATAAAATATAAATATAATAATATAATATTAAGTAAGGATTATTTTAAATTATTTAAGTGAATACTTGACAGAAATGGCTTGGTAAATTGAATTACCTAATGAAAGTAAAGTAAGTTTATATAATACATAATATGGTTGATTCATAAATACTAAAATAAGTACAGTAAAATTTCAAACGTGAGTAGGTAAGTAACATAACTGTTAGCAGAAGGCAATGTAAAAGTTAATAATTATGGAATGTATAGCTTAGGTGGATGCGTCTATGTTACGGCTAAGAAAACATGGCTAATTTATTATTAGTAAGGTTATATTAGTAAATAAATAGATCTTGCACACCGGATGTTTTAAGACTGTGCACATTGCTAAGTCGCGGCTGCCAGTCGCGTCCGTCAGCCGCGTCCGATAGTATGTTTCCGGCTTAATTGAATTGTAAGTCCCGGTTGTTTTAACCATTTAGTTATGTCAGAGGCCTTCAGGCGGCCTCAAAACTGACACTAGAGCTAGTCAGCCTATACGAACTTACTTACCGTTTTACATACATAAAGCCCCTTTAACCTTTTTTTTAAATACCGTCAACCATGCGTAATCGGAATCAGCAGAGTGCCGAGTGGGATATTTTTAAAAGATTGTCCAAGCTATGTTCGAAACCTGCTCGACCGCGTTAAAGTATGATGTAATTTTTATGAAAATAATAATTATTAATTAATTATTATTAAACGGTCTCAGCATCGATGATCGCATGGCGGTATGGAGGAGCAAGGAGCTGCACGGGCGGTTCTATCGGGCCCTAACAGGACCCGATGTGGACTTGCTCGCTTCGGTGGCCTGGCTGCGCTTCGGTGACCTCTTTGGGGAAACCGAAGGTTTTGCCTGTGCAATTGCGGACGAAGTTGTCTTGACGAACAACTACCGGAAGTATATCTTGAAGGACGTTACGGTCGACATTTGTCGGGCATGCCACCGTCCCGGAGAGTCACTCAGGCATATTACTTCCGGTTGTTCTCATCTTGCCAACGGCGAGTACTTGCACAGGTATAACCAAGTAGCCAGGATTATCCATCAGCAACTTGCTCTTCGATACGGCCTTGTCGAGTCTGAGGTGCCGTACTATAAGTTCGCACCGGCGCCAGTTCTTGAGAATGGTCGTGCGTTGCTCTACTGGGACCGCTCTATCATCACGGACAGGACTATTGTCGCCAATAGGCCTGATATCGTGGTGGTCGACCGGTCCCAGCGCCGGGCTGTGCTCGTCGACGTCACCATCCCACATGACGAGAACCTCGTGAAGGCCGAGAAGGACAATCTCAGCAAGTACCTTGACTTGGCTCACGAGGTTACCGCCATGTGGGATGTGGACTCGACGATCATTGTCCCGATAGTCGTTTCGGTAAACGGCTTAATAGCGAAGAGTCTCGACCACCATCTTAAGAGGCTCTCGCTAGACGGTTGGGTCAAGGGTCAGATACAGAGGGCGGTCGTCCTGGACACAGCGCGCATTGTCAGGAGGTTCCTCTCTCTGTAGACCCACACCACCGGTAGCTGGAGCGCGGCACTCTAGGTTTAGGTTTTTTTATAGTATATTGTTTTTTTTTATTTGATAAATATTGTAAAAACACTTAAATTTAAGACTTTAAATAAATATGTGTATAATAATGAAATCGCAGGGGCGACTTTGTGGCGAGTCGTCGCTGAGTGGCGACACCGCGAACCCTGATTTCCTGGGGCTAAATGAGACCCCTGACTCCTCTCTTGCCTTAACCGGCCGGTTTGGAGTGGAAACCGCAAGAGCTAAGAACCTAAGCTCCAGGGTGGAAGTGTTAAAGGGCATAACGCCGCGAGTAGCGTCTAGTGAAAGCGCAGCACACCTCTCGACACCCTAAGCCGTCCACACCAATGTTGCCCCTCCGGCGCCAATATACGGTAGCTATTATGGGGGGGCATTTAGTGGATGGCAAGTCACCACCCGCCTGAATATTTGAAATGAGGCATTATTTGGCGGGTGCCGTACCTCATTCCATAGCCCGTATTAAGTCATCGAACAGCACATCACAATAGCCCGATATACTGTAAGTCACATTTAGCAATAGTTATTTTTATTTTCATTGTGCTTTATGTACACAACATTTTAAATTAATTTTATAAAAAAAGATGTAAAAGGGCCTCTCAGTGTTGGCTTCGGCCCCATTGATGCCTAGGATGATAGGACCAAGCTTTGCTTGTGATTTTAAGTGAATAATAATAAATATTTGGGACATCTTACACACGGTCTCTGACCCCAAACTAAGCAAAGCTTGTGATATGGCTGCCAGAGACTGATATACGACGTATAGATAGTACCTAAATAACATCCAGACACAGAGCAAACACCTATGTCAATCACATAAATGTTTGCCCTGGGTGGGGATCGAACCCACGCCTCTTTGACCCAGAAGTTAGGGTCACTAACCACTGAGCCACCGAGGCAGTCAACGAAAATGGCACAGCGCCACCTTGTGTCACATACAGAAGACTGAATAGCTAAGTGTGAGTTTTTTACGGATATGTAACGAGCGCCAAACCGATCGAAGACAAGCGCAAAAACGCCGGCAACGTTTTTGATTAGCTGACTCAAGTGTGTGTGTGAATGTGCTCGACGCGTTCGGCGACGTTAAATTTAAACGGAGAAAAGGTATGTCGAGTAAAATATGCCTACAAGTTGTCCGTCTGCCCTTTATTAGTCTGCGTCCTTGGGCAGAAAGCGCTTTGGGAAGTTCATTGCCATTCCGGCTACGTGGAATTATATTTCGTTTCCGGAGCCTGCGCTGGCCGATTCAATCGGATACTATTGACAGGGTTCCTAATGCGATACAATATAGGCACGAGAAGGAAAATAATAAATGCTTTTTTTTGTTGGGATGCTAGTGTGTTCCTGTCATATTATTAAGTGAAAATGAAAAATGAAGAGAACCGCGCTTCTCATAAATCGAAATGGGAGGCCCATCTCTAGCAGTCGATTGATGATATGATGGGATGGGTGGATAGACTTTTAGAGCAACATCATGAATATTAAAATGTTTGCACGATCATTTCCCGATTTTTTTCTTCAGAAGTAATTAATAACACTCAACATACAATCAAGACGCACAATTGATACAGAACGTGGATAGTTTCTAAGATGTCTTCGCAAACCGACTGCCGCTATCTTCGAACCACAAATGAAGGGCATTCCGCCAATTGCCACGCAATAGTTTCCATTGAGTGCCCAGAATTGAAAAAAAAACCCATTTAAAAAGGTAGAGATATTACGTAACACTGACAAAAAAGAACACACGTCCGATAAAAACCTTCCTTAGGTAGTCGATTAAAAAGGCTAACGCACCCTGGCAGAAAACGACAACAACCCTCAATAACCATTTGGGAAATAATATTTCGTTTCCGGCACTTATTCAATAACACGCTGTTCCTAAGTTCCTATCATAGAAATCTATAGAGAAGCCTTTTACCCAGCGCGCGAAACTCTTTAAGTATGGGATATAAATGTAGAAAACGGAAATATTATGGATTATATTTATGACCAATTTTTGAGATAGAACCGACTGCGAAATCGTAAAAAGACCTCTTGTATGGAGGAGCTTATTTATTGTTTCTCATTTGTTTTCGGGGTTGGCACTGGTGTAAAAAATTTGGTCGTAATGATAAGTATAATGACATTTTACGGGTAGATTGCACCAAATTACTTTAACGATAGCCAAACCCTGACCAGTCATAAAATCAAATATTTTTGACGCAACCAGAGATTTTATGACTGGCTAAGATTTGGTTATCGTTAAAGTAATTTGGTGCAACCCACCCTAAAACATCTACATCGTATAAATCTAGTACTTCTTACTGCGTAATATAAATACGTAAACTCCGCCAAAAATATGTAGGTGTTTACGAAACTTAGCAAAATGCAGTGTTGTTAGTAAGTAAGTTCATATAGGCCGAGTGACTAGCCCTGGTGTCAGAGGTTTTGGGCCGCCTGAAGGCCTCTGACATGGCTAAACGGTTCAATCAACCGCTGCAGTGTTGTGAGCGCATATGAATAAACTATTTGTTGTGCTATGTCAGTATTAATTACTTACTTACTTACTCCTCTGGCGCAACGACCCAAAATGAGTGTCGGCCTTCGACACCAGATAACGCCATTGGTCACGGTCCAGCGCTGTCTCATCCCACTCGTCCGACTGGAGCTCGCGCAGATCGGACCGCACGGCGTCAATCCAACGGTATCTGGGCCGACCGACGGGTCGGCGACCGCTTGCTACCCCAAGATACTCCTTCTTGACACTGCGATTCTCCCCCATCCTCAGCAGATGGCCCACCCAGCAAAGTCTTCGGGCCTTAGTTTCTCCTATGATCAGTGTTAATTATTATTTATTTATTTTATTATGTGGCTATTGACGTGGTTCTGATTTTAAGCAAACAGTCTCGTGTGAAGTAGGTATTTCTTAGATTAAGATAGCATGGCCAATAAAACGAGATCTGTGGTTCCTGTCTTGTACCGGGGCGGTGGTCAGATGATGGAGGTCTGCTCTGACCCCTGTCACGGCCACACGACTTCTGAAAAATGTTACAGGATAACTAATAGAAATCTTGTCTTTGGAGGGTAGGACTAATATTATACATGTGCGATTTGTCTTAGATCTTTCCTTTAAAAAAGTTGTGATACCTTTTATTTTTTATACAGGTACCTTTTTTGACCGACGAACCACCGGAGGAGGTATACAATTCGACGCGTATTTTTTTTTTATGTATAACCACGCATAACTTTTTTATTGGAAAAATTATACTTTGAAATTGGCCCAATTTAAATATTATCGAAATCGGCTGAGCCATTTTTGATAAATCAACAATAATGTGAAAAATGCTACATCGATCCGTTCGAAATATTCGCGAATTCTGTACACGGGTGAAGTCGGTCATGCTAATTTGTGCAAAAAATAATCTTGTTATGCCTCGCAAAGTACAGGGACTTCATAGGTATACTGTGCTTCACCGGCTTTTTAATGGGTCAAATGCTTTTGTATTTTCCCTATAAACAATAGGGAAAATACAAAGGATGACTGGGTCATATCCATCACTCTAGTCCAGTGTAGCCGTGTGAAGCCGTGTTGGCCTAGTGGTAATGACACCCGCCTTGCAATCGTAAGGTCGTGGGTTCAAATCTCGTACCCGTACCGATGAATTCCTTGGAATTTATGTACATAATTTCACACCACTGGCTTTTCAGTGAAGGAAAACATCGTGAGGCACCCTGCATACGTCCGTAGAAGAAATTCCATGGCGTGTATGGATCCACCAACCCGCACTGGGCCAGCGTGGTGGATATGGCCCAATCACCCCTCGTGGGTAGGCCTACGTCCTGCAGTGGACTATTAAAAAATGACTGGCACAGTAGTCCAGTGTGGATTTTTTGAATTCACATAGGTACGCGGTCGAAATTCTTCTAAGGATGTCACCAAAAATCCAGTGGTATGTAAATACGTACATAAATTCTATACAGTGTATATATAATAGTGTAGTAATAATATAATAGTCTATACAGTGAATATATAATAGTGTTTGTTGACACACACCGAGTTTGAATCCACGTGTCACCATTGTAAAGCAAGCAATCTCCCAGTTGGTCATCGCGGCTCAACACATAACAGCTAAATTCAAATACATTAGAATACGTTTTTCCGTAAACAGCAAATACAGATGAATCCATGATAGGGATGATGACTAAAAAAATATAATTGGTCCGTCAGATAGACTATCAAAAATTATAGCGCATGTATTTTTTCTTTTGTCAATTAAATAAAAATTGATGAAGATATGTCCGCCAAAGTTCCGCATGACGTCACAAGTGCCATACAAATGTATATAGACTTCTGTAAAAGAGGTCGACTGACGTAAGTGGGGGTCATTTTCAAACTTTGATAAGGTTTATCTATGTCATTTGTTGTTTGATTAACAAAAATAAGTGTCCAATATTTTTTGATAATCTAACTCACTAATTATAATAATTATTACTATGTACTACGGGACTAACCGCGCACTAAAATTACGAGATAAATAAATACCTCCTCATCCCGACGTTTCGGCCGAGTTGCATCGACCGTGGTCACGGGTAGACACCCGTGACGTGTTGAGTCTACCCGTGACCACGGTTGATGCAACTCGGCCGAAACGTCGGGATGAGGAGGTATTTATTTATCTCGTAATTTTAGTGCGCGATTAGTCCCGTAGTATATAATAATAATGTGTTCAAATCGCGAAATTTTAAAAACAATATTTATAATAATGATTGGTTAACCCAGACATCATGCCTATTACATTTTTGTGCAGGTCCCTTAGCGAAAACGAAAAAGATCTAACAAAATGTATGAAGTCATACAAAAATGATAATACTAGTTTTTTTTTACTATTTGAACTTAAACTAAAGCTTATGGGTAAAGAAATAAGGAGTAAGAGAAATTTTATTTTAATATAAGCAAAGGAAACTAAATAATTCAGTTATTGATTGTAAATTAACGGTGCAAACTGTTTGTTTATACTTCATTTCAATCAAAGTGAAACATCTGTGGCTTGATTTAAATAATTTTGTGCCGGAACAGAATCCACAATTAAACATTTATTTAGTACTGCTGGATAAATAATAATATTCATTACACCGGCATTAATTATATAATAATTAAAAGTAAATCGCTTAAAAGTTTTTTGTGTAGCTTTCGGGATAAAGCAATACTTATTTGATTATATGATTTCGTTTTATTGTGTATAGGTAGTAATATTTAATGCACTTGGATTTCTTATTTTTATTCAGATAGTTTATTCATTGTATTAAATATTGCGGAGCTTATAGCAGCTAATTTCACATCCGTCGACTTGTATGATTCGAACTATAGTACAATATTTAGGTATATATAGCTAGTTAACTTATCAATGTGAAGCCTAAATAAAAATAAAAAAAACTTTAATACTGGGTGTAAAGATATGTATGTACAGAAAAACAACAGTTATTAATACTATGTGGGAATTGTGGGATCATAATTAGTCTGGGTAGTATCCATATACAGAAATCTTTATTAAATTATTGTGTTATCAGTCGCAGCTGGAGTAGCATTAGATTTTTGCTAAAACAACGTTAAAATTCAGCAATTTATCTAACTTGTTTCGTTATTTCATCCATACTGTTACATTCTCTTTGATTTCAGCCATCGGACATTTTAGATTTTTCCAGGACTCTAGGATTTTCGTAGGACATTTGAGACTTCTGCAACACAAAGCAGTAGGCAGGGATTCTAATATAATGTTGTTAACATGTATTAGAAACAATAAATTGTTTTGTATTTTGTTTATAAGAGTATATTCATTAGGCTTCGCTCGCGGTGATTTTGATTTTGATGCCAGCCAGGAGGACATTTTATTTTTCCGAGTTAAAAAGTAGCCTATGTAATTTTTCGTCAAATTAAGTCCACGCCAAAAATCAAGTCGATCCGTTGCTCCGTTGCTGCATGAAAGAGGAACAAACCAACAAACACTGTCTCAGATCTGTAATATTAGTAAGGAAGTAAGGATCATCCTAAGTTGTCTTTCATTGCAACAAAATCCAGTTTTTCACCAAGCACTATAATACAATGTACGTCCAAACCTCAACGTTATTTATAGCGCTATATAAAATAGCACATATCAATGAATTATGAAATGCTGGTAATAGTTCATTATCATTCACGTCACGTTCTCGGTCCGGGGACGGCTCGGCCGAGTCCTAGCTAAAAAGACCGCCCCAGAAAATGCTAATGGAATGCATAATACAGATCCTATAGAAGTTCTCCACAATAGTGACATTGCCGACGGTATTTTATGGATTTAATAAGAGCCCGCATAGAGAATAGATTTTTGGGGAAAATTGAAATCTGCGGTTGAGATATCGAAGGGCGGAGTAAATAGTTAATTTATTTGGGTCACTTTGGTTGATATTTATTATTATTGTGTCTATAGTACTCCCTGTAACTATGTGAACCAAGATACGTTTGTTTACAAAAATGATGTATAACTTAGATCTAGACCACTGTACTGTACAGTACTGTACCAGCCTTTTTAATAGTCTACTGCAGGACGTAGGCCTACCCACGAAGGGTGATTGGGCCATATCCACCACGCTGGCCCAGTGCGGGTTGCTGGATTCACATACGCCATCGAATTTCTTCTACGGACGCATGCAGGTTGCCTCACGATGTTTTCCTTCACCGAAAAGCCCGTAGTGTGAAATTTCGTACATAAATTCCAAGGAATTCTTTGGTACGGGACCGGGATTGGAACCCACGACCTCACGATTGTTAGGCGGGTGTCACCACCTCTTGACCACCACGGCTATTCACCACGGCAGGTTGTTCTAGACCACTGGGAGCTTTTTATTTTCATGCATTTTAATTATCTACTTGTGTGGAGCTTTGTTAGTTATAATTTCTCGCCAATTTTGATGTTTCTTGCACTATTTTCTATGTAGTACGTGTATAGTATTTATTAATTGAAGCCGCAATCTGTTGACAATATTACACAGGACTAATTCATGTAAGAATATCAATGTTCTTCAAACTTCAATTATTTATGATAAATTTCAATACTCCATCATTTATTGCAATATAATGTAATATATGCATGCGGTTCTTAATAGGCATAATGATTGGGTAAAAAAATCAATAATATAATTAGTCCTAACCTAACCTAACCTACGAGTATATCAAAAAACATAGAACACGTATTTTTTCATTTGTCAATCAAACAACAAATGACGAAGATAACCTTGTCAAAGTTTGGGAGTGGGGGTCGTGATGTCACTTCTCTGTCTATACATTCGTATGGCATTTGTGACGTCACGCGGAACTTGTACCTACGGGCTATATCTTCATCAGTGTTTGTTTAGTTGACCAAAGAAAAAATACGTGTCTAATATTTTTTGGTAGTCTATCTGACGGACTAATTATATTTTTTTGTCATCATGCCTATTAAATGTTTTGAATAGTATCATCACTATACTCTATAAAATATATTTGATATCTGCGACAGCTGTCAGAAAAATCACGCCTATGAAGTCCTGAATTTCTTAATAGTACCGACAGTACCTGTCAATGTCATACTTTATGGGCATGCCGATTAGTGATGGGCGGCGAATGATCGTGACCACAGAGTTTTAGATAGAGTTTTATTTAAAATATCGATAGTTTATACTAACGATATTTTAAATAAAACTTAATTTATCAGTAATTTTATTGTATATTTTAATATCATAACATTATTTACATGTGTATATACTTGATCTCAAATAAAAATGAGTAAATTGAATCCAAATTCTCACCTACTCATGTAAAATTTGGCTCAAAGACCGTGTTACCAGGCCATAAACTAAAAAAAGGCACGCCGCCCGCGCCGTCTCGTTTGATACGAACCTCCATTCTCCTGTCATGTCAAGCTTCTATGTCAATGTCACTATCGCAGAGATCAAGCTATCTTTTATGAAGTATATATGTCGCAGGCAATTTGTATGATTCCGCCGTTTACATACGGCGTCGTCAGTTTAAAAACGCTCGCAGTTATGTAAAATGCCGAAGGCAAAATGTATTTTGCCGTGACATTATATATTAAGCCTAAACATTTGTTTGACAATTGAAACGCCGTCTACATAATGCCGCGGCAAATCAAAGTTTTTAGTTCTGTTTCTTTCCACGCGCGTCGCTGTTGATCAAAACAAACAAAATGGCGTCAAGTAGTGGTTTTATGACCCAAGAAAATATTGAAAATACTTTTTTTTTTTTTTTGTGCGTCTGCATCTACAATCAGTCCCAGGACTATAAGCAGATTTGTTGGGCGGTTGAAGCATTGTGAGGGGTCTCCCCAGCAGGAGACACTCCTATTTAACATCGAGCATGTAGAGTCTGGATATCATGGCGTTTAAGACGTTTTCTGTAGCTGATTTTTGTTAATTCTGCAGCCAAGTCATTCGGGTGGTTGTCGAGCCGATTTTTGTAGTTAGTGGAGGACTGTTGAATCTCTTCCTTTACTGTTTTTATTTCCAGAACTTCATGGATTTCAGAGTTTGTGAGAAACCATGGAGCATTCGACAAGGTACGAAGTATACCATTCTGCAGTCTCTGTATGATATTTAGATTGGAGTTACAAGCGCTTCCCCAGAGTTGGATCCCGTACATCCACACAGGTTTGAGGATCATTTTATAGATTAGGAGCTTGTTGTCCACCGAAAGTTTAGAGTTGCGTGCCATCAGCCAATACATGGTATATTGAAAATACTACGTGTACAAAAGGCTTTTCGCAAAATACTTGTGATTATTTATTATAGTGAATTAAAAAATAGTTACGATTCTTAAACGAAAGCAGTAAACCCGCCGTGTACAACTTACAAGGTTTTTCGGTACTTAAAAATGCTAAGGTGTCCATAGAATCTGGTGTTCCGAGGACTCCTGAAATATACAGGAATCTTCCGATTGTTACACATCGACCATCGTTAAAAAATGGTCAGAGGATATAAATGGAGGCTAACCTAAACAATTGAAGTCGAAATACCTTAGATAAGTGCTTAAATTATGTTGGTTAGTTAATGTTAGAGTATACTATACATATATAACGGAAGGTCCTAAACTCGTAATAAGGACATATTGTTTCTGGCGCTTAGCCGGCCGCTGCCGCGGCTCGCTCGCTTTGCTCGCTCGGCTTGGTTGTTTTCACTGTTCAAACCTAACCTAACCTACAAACCTTACATAAATTTGGCCTAAGGTCACTAAGTTTGGTTTACTTATCCTGCGTAAAAGTCAAGGGGTCAAGGTCAGTATTTCCCCACCCTTATACTCCCACATCCCATCGCATTCCGAAGGTATGTTTAGGCTCAGTGCCCCCTTTCGTACACTCCAACCGTTAAACAAACTATATATCGAGATTAAACACGATCTGATTGAATTGATTTGTCTGAAGTGTGTTTTGTCATGGTCACCCTAAAACTACAACCGACGTTGAAATTATTACAATTGATCGAATTGTCATTTTGCCTTCGGCATTTTACATAACTGCGAGCGTTTTTAAACTGACGACGCCGTATGTAAACGGCGGAATCATACAAATTGCCTGCGACATATACATAGTATAAAGTAAAACTATTATTTCTTTGTTTCTGTCTATGTATCCGCTTATATCTTCCAAACTACACAACAAATTTCAATGCGATTTTCACTATCTTTTAGAATATTTCTCCCGAGAGATTTACAGCTACCTACAATTCATTCGTATCCGGACGAAGGCGGGATGGGCACCTAGTAATACGTATGACCCTTTATGGGTATGGCATTTTTATTGTTTGTTTGTTGTTTCAACTGCATTTATCGGTCTTTCTCGTGACAAATACGAATTTGCACTAACCTAACACAGTGCTTAGCTACCACTTTGTTCAGAGCTCTTACAAAATACCGTTCCTAACAGCTCAGTTCAAACCGTCACGCTCCAGCTGCGACGATAGTCCATATTGGCGGTGTCGGTCGGTGGACAGAAACTGGGCTATTGTCGTTGGTAAATATTTGATTTGAGCTTCAGCTCTGCGTTCAGCGACCTGTTTTTCAATGTGCGCTGGCTGTAACAGCTGCGTCAGATTCGTGACACATTTGAATTTTTTTGAATGCCCTGTTTCGTTCACACCTTTTGAATTGTTAGATACATTGGGACAGAAATATATATATTACAGTTTGAGTAACTGCAATAACTCAAACTAAATTAGGTAT
The DNA here is from genome assembly GCA_949316475.1 of Hypomecis punctinalis. Lineage (NCBI taxonomy): Eukaryota > Metazoa > Arthropoda > Insecta > Lepidoptera > Geometridae > Hypomecis > Hypomecis punctinalis. The sequence continues at coordinate 16,644,311 of OX438815.1, read as the reverse complement.
TGTTTATCATACTAATAATATTATAAATCCGAAAAGTTTGTTGGTTTGTTCCTCTTTCACGCTGCAACGGAGCAACGGATCGATTTTATTTTTGACATGTTACTATAGAATAGTTCAAATAGTTCAAAGGCCGGAAAGTGACAAAGGCTACTTTTTATCCGCAAAAAAGGTTCCTGTGAGATAGCACAAAAGTCAAAATACAACGCGGGCGGAGCCGCGGGCAAAAACTATTAAGATATAAATCAAAAGCTATATTATATATATAGCTAAGTTTTATTGATATCAGAATAATTAACAGGCGTTTGGTAGAGGTGACATGTGACCAGAATGCTGGCATCTGTTTTGCCCAAAGTCTGAGTATTGTTATTGTGACTCAGTAGACCGCGCGGTAATGACGGCGCGTTGTTTACACCTAAGTGCGACATTTATGGGCTTATGACTCGAGCGGGATCAGTCTTTGTCTGCCGTCTATTGTTTAGTTTTTTTTGGGTGTTTACGTATTTGAAAACAATAGGGAAGTCTCGAACTTTTAAGTTGTTTACTTGTTAACACAATAGCATTAGATCGAGTAATACCGCGAATTATCTCGTAGGTTCGAGACTGTAGGTAATAACGGATACAAATACGCCGGCCGACACTTGGGGACCAGTTATCGTGTTTATACCGGAGCAAAAACACTTCGACTACTACGACACTACACGACACTAAGAAACACTTTGTTAAAGCGCTACCTACTAGAATGTTACGTCAAACTTATAAACTAACATATAACTTAAATAAAATATCTATTAAAACAAAAATAAACTAGGCCCCTTTTTTCAAAAATAATAAAAGAACTTTTTCGGAGGTATGCGTATTTTATTACCATAATATCACGTATCGGCATAAATTGATATTCAGTTTTGGTCTGCCGAAGTATTTATGGCTTACAAATGCTTCTAAGTAATGTAGGGCAATAAATTTTAAGCGGAATTTATGCGATTGTTGTCAGTCTGACCTTTGCAACTATTGAAGAAAAACACTGCGAAAGTTTTTAGACTTGCTAAGTACTGCTCACAAAATCGAGTGTTAAAGTTATTTCTGAATTGTAAAATCAAAATATAGCCAAATATCGCACAATTTAACTTACTTTAAATCACCAGCTACGTCAACATCATCAGCTTATTTCGGCCCACTGCAAGGCATAAGCCTCATCCTCCTTATGCCAATTATCTCTGATTAACCCATTAAAGCCTAAATTATTTTAATGTTCCAGCATTGTTTAATATTTTAATATATTGTTATTATAGGTCCATTTCATCATTTTTTAAAGATATTTGTTTGGTGCAACTTTTACTTTTGAAAAAAAACCATGGGTGCCGTTTGGCACCGCTAGGCTAATATATTGTCTCAGGTCACATATTACTTAAATGAGAAGATTTGCTATTTATTAGCATTTTGTATTACTGATTTAACTCTTTTAGGGTGTTACTATTTTATAATTGAAAAATAAAGTCAGTTAAAAACTTTTTAATTTTCAAAATGTACTGTATATTTCATGAACAATTAAGTATGGAATCGTAAGTTGCAAGCTGCGCGAAGTCCCACATCACATTTTTTTACATTGTAGTCTACAGGTCTCAAGAGCACATTTGCGACAAGATTCACTGGGAACCAATGAGTGGTTAAGACCATCATAACACACGTCATCGAGGATCATCAACTAGACTGAAACTTAACTTTTCATAATTGCTTTCTATTTCACAAGACGTCCCCCGTGAAGATGCAAGACGACGAGATGCAGCGTGTCCACGTATCCACGTCCACGCTTATGAGAACCAAAAGATAACTCAGTAGAAGGTCCAGCTTCAACTTCATTGTCAGAAAAGCGAAGGAATACAGTGCATCTACGCGAAATACTAGACTGTCAGGACGGCTTCTGAGAACCATGAAATGATTATTCGGTTCTGGTTAGGTTATTCGGCCTCAGATTCACGTCTTTGATGCGTCGATGTCAGTACTACCTCACATCCAGCATTGAGTTGCTGATCTGTCAGATTATTTATAAAACCACCTTCATCTTCTTTAGCTGAATCCTCTTGTGATTGAACAGCAGGTTCTGGAAGTTCAATATATAACAATCAAGGCTCAAGATCTTCGTCTTCTTTCAGTATAGCTAATGCTTAATGTAATGAATAACTCCTGAAAAAATAAAAAATAAACTTTACACGCAAACGCACACAAATTATTAAAAAATGAGAAAATATTTTATGAAAAATGCATCTGTGAAAAGCATACATATCAGCCTACGGGTGCCGTTTGGCACCCGTCACATTGCGGGTAGGATGAAACAAACAAATATAAAAAATCGCGTAATGTTATTGTATTATAGGAAAAAACATTGTTTTAATACAAATAAAACGTATAAAAATGTAACAAATCATAGTACATAAAATAATTATGAGGTACTTACTTGAATGTAGCATCCATTTTATGAATATTTTTCACAACACCAAATAATACTCGTCCTTGACGGTTGCATCAAGTGTAACTGGTTGACAAAAAGTAGTTGAAAACAAAGCTAGCTCTGTCTAGTACCGCATAGACAATTGAAATTTTTAATATTTCAATTACGATAAGCGTAAAGCGTGAAAGTTCAAATACATAAAACCGGGTGCCAAACGGCACCGCTAGGTCATAATGGGTTAATGAAATTAAATCACAACATGTTCAATTCAAAATAAACGTGTAAGTCCCGGCACGTAAGTTGAACCAAAAAATATCACTCTCTCCCTTTCGTTAGCAGAGAAAACAAAAGAGAGGTAGCTATGGTTTAACGTTCAAGTTGTTTGCCGGCTACTATATTAAAATCAGCTGTCCCATACAAAAGGTCCATTTAGTTTTGGCTGTGTGGACTGGTTGGTTTCTTTCACGCTTCTAACAAATGTCTATACTCACAATCGTGCAAAAAAGTGTCCGAGCCAAAACCCTGCCCAAGCTACGTAGTGGGCAGACTTTTTAGTTAGTCGTAAGGCGATTTCAAGCCACGTACAATGCCGCGCGATGCTAAAGTATAGGTTACAAGCACTTATTAGGTGACGTAACGTCGAGATACGAGAAAACGGGTCATTGTGAATTATTTAGTGTAAATATCTAAGTTGGTATGCATGACGGCTCTCGGTCATTTTTTTACTACTTTCACTTATACTCTATAAAATTTAACTTGATCTCTGCGACAGTAGAAGGTTGACATTTTTAGAGTTGGGATAGTGGTGGAAAAAATCGATTTTCAAACAATGTTGTAATGAAATCGAATGAGTAGTTGAAGGTGAGACATTGGATTTTATTTACTTACTATTATTTAAGATCAAATATGTACACATGTAAAAAATGTTATGATATTAATTATATACTCATAATAATGTAACGATAGTATTTATCGTCGTTTTTCACTATTATCGATGCATATAACATATAATTGGGTTTAATTTAATTACACATTAAAATATGTTATGATTTAAAATATACAATAAAATTAATGATAAATCAAGTTTTATTTATTTATTTATTTATTTATTTATTTATTTAATAGGAGGATCAACAGCATCAATAACAAAATACATACATGTAACAAATACAGAGCGCTAATTATAGATCCTCACGTATAGAACTAATATAGTGACAATGTGGGAAAATAAACTTAAAAACATAAATCGCACAACAAAACATAAAATAAAACTTACGAAACGTGAATAGACTTACAGAGTATAAAAATATAGCTAAAAATAAACTTACAAAACATAGAATAAACTCACGAACTATAAATATAATTACAAATCATACGTATAATAAGCCTTTAAAACACAAAGTAATATGCCATATAATTTTGAAAATGAGAAGTTGTATCTAATTAGTTTTGAAAAAACTCTCTGCTCAAGCGCCACCTAGCCGAATGAATACTTGTGCAGAACAAATCCAGATCAATGTGCCTACACAAATTATTGAAACGATCGCTAGCTCGCAATAAGAACGAGTTTTGCCTGTAGTTTGTGCTAACAGAAAAAGTGTGAATTATTGGGTTATAACGAATGATCTTACTGGGGGCTCTAAGGGGTATTTTACTAAGTAGCTCAGGACAGTCAATTTGATTTGAAGTTATCTTCAACAGAAAAATTAAATCAGCAATTTCACGTCTCGCCGAAAGAGGGAGAAAGTGAAATTTCTTGCAAAGTTGATCATAATTAAAGGATTTATATGGGATCTTAAGACGAAAACAGAGATATTTCATAAATTTGACCTGAATTCTTTCAATCCTATCGATGTAAATATTATATCGAGGGTTCCATACCTGAGATGCGTATTCAAGAATGCTTCGTACAAATGTACAATAAAGAACTTTAAAAGTTTTGGCTCTAGTGAAGCTAACTGAGGTTCTCATGATAAAACCAAGTGATCTGGAAGCTTTAGAGATAATAGCATCAACATGTTGATCAAACAGTAATTTCGAATCGTGAATAACTCCTAGGTCTCTGACTACGTTACATCTTTGCAGTGATTCATGTTTAAGAGTATATGACGACTGTATTGGGTTCTTTTTACGCGTGAAAGTAGTTACCGAGCATTTGGAAGGATTAAGATCTAATTTATTTGCAACACAGTAGTCATCAAGTCTAATAAGATCTGATTGAAGTTTAATAATGTCCTCTGTTGATTCAATAACTCTAAAGATTTTCATGTCATCGGCAAAACTAAGCAGCTTACTATTTTGAAAGCATTTTGCTATGTCGTTGACAAAGATCAAAAACAGGAGTGGACCGAGTAAGGAACCTTGTGGGACACCACTAGGGACGGAAACCCAACTGGAAATATAGTTGTTAATGACAACTGCCTGCGAGCGATTTCTTATATAGGAAGAGAACCACCTAAGTAGATCTCCTCGAATGCCTATGCGGTATAATTTGGACAACAGTAGCCTGTGGTCGATTCTATCAAACGCTTTACTATAATCAGTATAGATAACGTCCACTTGGAAGCCACCGTCCATCGCTTCCGTTAAGATATCATTAAGTAGAATGAGGTTCGAGGCTGTTGAGCGTCCCTTAAGGAAACCGTGCTGAGTTAAACTAAAAGAGTGTTTCAGGGCTGCGTAGACTTGGTTATAAACTATTCGCTCAAACATTTTTGCAATAATGCAAAGCTTGGAGATAGGCCTATAGTTGGTGACCTCATTTTTAGAGCCTTTCTTGTGAATAGGTGAGACGAAAGCAGATTTCCAAATCTTAGGTAGAATACATTCTGAAATAGATTTTGAAAATAGAAGGGAAATCGGTATACATATTGACTTTGCGCAGCCAGTAAGAAATATTGGACTTAAGTCATCCGAACCCGCCGATTTAGATGTATCCAGGTTTGATAAAAGCTTTAAAACTTCATCTTCACGTATCTCAATATTATTTATATCGTGAGTACACTCAGCTTCATGCAAGTCAGATACATCTGGTGGTATTTCGGAGCTTACGTCTGGGCCTGGTGATGAGAATGTTGAGTAGAAGTAGTCAGAAAACATTTCGCAGATAGTTTCCCCAGAAGATGCCGTAGAACCCTTGTATGAGACGCAGGTAGGAATGCCATTAGAATCTTTGGACTTACTTTTTATGTAAGACCAAAAATGTTTAGGGTGTTTTTCAATACCCTTTTCAATGACATCCATATAATTTATGAAACATCTAGTCTCGATAATTTTAGCTCTTTTGCGCAATAATGTAAAAGTTTCAAAATCGGCTGCCATACCATACTTTTTGTATTTTTTAAGAAATTTGGATTTTTCTTTAATAATTTTAATGAGTGCGGAAGAAAACCATTTAGGATAGGTACTATTACGCACTAATTTGGTGGGGATAAACTGCTGTTTAAACTGATTAACTTTATAATAAAAATAGTCTACGGCATCTTCAAGAGATCTTGATGAAAATTCATCTGGCCAATTTACCTTACTTATCTCTAACTCAATTGAGGTGTAATCCCCCTTATTATATAAGTATTTAGTATATGATTCAGAGGTTAGGAAGTTAGAATTGACAAAATTGACATTAATGCAAATAGCTTTGTGATGCGGGTCTAAGGGTACCAAAGGGTCGCAAACTTCCATTACTGTAAGGCCACTATTTGACCAAACTAAATCCAGAAATCTACCGAAGTTGTTGCAAATACCATTATATTGATGAAAGTCATGAGTATTCATTTCATCTATTAGAAGCGCTTCAGTAGGGCTAGAAAAAGTAGGTAAATAGTACGAATCGGACCCTGAAGACCAGCTTATATTCGTAAGATTAAAATCTCCCGCCAAAATAAATTTATCATTAGGATTAGCTATTACTATGTCATTTAACTTGATTAAATAATTCTCGAGTTGATTATTAAATGAAAGACCCAAGTTTTGACTACATAGGTATAAGCAACAGATATGGATGGTCATGGCGGTTTTGTTTTTTAGTTTAATATTAATCGTAACCCATAGATCTTCAGCAGTAGATTGAAAAGCAACCTGGGAGGTAGCATGTATTTCCTTTCGCACCGCTATCAAAGTACCTCCACCATATTTTTGTTTGGTTAAATTATAATCACGATTTCGACGCCACACTATGTATCTATTATCAAACAATTCAGATGACGATATCCCTTCCGGCAGCCAAGATTCAGTTAACATGATTAAATCGTATGCACTCATACACAAGTTGCGATAGAAATCAGTTGTCTTAGTACGCAGTCCTCGCACGTTCTGATAATAGATGTTTAATTTACTCGAGGCCGTACTATCCATTAACTACTTTCACACATAGAATCAGATCAAAAACATATTGATAAATCGTAGTGACGTAAAAGTAGCACAATTCACAAAGCATTCTTGAATAACCCATAAGTATGATTACAAAGTATAGGTTCGAAAACGTGTGTTTTAGATAAGAAAAATTGAAAGTAACAATCGTAATGAAAAATACAACATATAGGCAAGCAAGCGCAGCGCGTGCGCATTCATCGCGAGGCACAGAGAAATGAGTCATCCGGAGCGACCGAGGGAGGCACGATCGACTGGCATTAGAACAAAAGCGGCTCGGCCGGCCAGCGGTTAAAGCAGGGGTCGTGAACATTTTTAACAAATTGCATATCGGTATCAGGCAGTGATAGAAAATTACATATATTCTAAGAACAAAACAATATCGTACCAAAAATTGAAAAACAATATAACTACAGCTTAAGAAATTTTGTTTAAATCACTTTCCTGCGTTACCGTAAATACGGGGGAAGTGTCATTCTTGCGAACATGGATTTTTGCGAATTTCACCCACACATAGCTGTATCCTTTTTCAGTCGCTAGGGACTTAGCCTTGTTGAGTAGGGTTTTAGATTCTGCACTGAGGTGATCATTTATGTAGATGCGACGCACTGAATCACGAAAGCCTATGTCAGGCGCAGCCAATCCCTTAAGCGCTCTCGCTGCGGCCATGAACTCCTCCTTAGTGTAGCGGTTTGTAAAACTCACTATCAACGCTTTATCTTTAGAACCGTGCAGCGGTACTCTGTACAGGTAGTTTATTTGAGCCTCCGGTACAGCATAATTGATTTTCTTACTTATGCTGTCTATTATGGAAAAAAGGTTTTCGTCTTTCTTGAAAGGGACCCCCTTAATCTCGACGTTATTGAGACGTGACCTCTGGTCTGCGGCTGATAGTTGGGCTTTCAAAGATGACACATCATTTTCCAGTCTGGCGATTGTCTCCTGCATACTTTCCAGCTTAGACACTCTGATCTCGACTTCAGTCAACTTTACCGAACAACCATCCATACGAGTGTCCATGAACGCAAGACTCGATTTGAGATCCTGCACCTCTACCTTTATGGATTTCACATCATCCACGAGCGTAGGCAGGGAGATCAGATGTCGCTTGATGTCACGAATCTCGGCGAGAACTTCCGCCAGTGAAGCCGGGTCAGACGAGGTTGCTGGGTTAAGCGATGCGGAACGGCACGAAGAGCACTTCCAAGCCGTTCTTTTGTCCGAGCCCATCTTCCTCCATGTTGTTTCAGTGATTTGAGCGCAACCAAAGTCGAGGTGGCTCTTGCAAATATTGCACTGAACCCCGTCATTAAAATGAACTCCGCATATGGCACACTGCATTTTCATTGAGAAAAATAAAACTAAGTATAAATGTTTACGATCTATGGAATCAGAATATTCCACAATACGTGCTCACTTGGTAAGCGACGACACGCAACTGATTTTTTATTTAAAATGTCGTTAGTATAAACTATCGATATTTTAATTAAAACTAAAAAACTCTATCTAAAACTCTGTGGTCACGATTATTCGTCGCCCATCACTAATCGGCATGTCCATAAAGTATGACATTGAAAGGTACTGTCTGTACTATTAAGAAATTCAGGACTTCATAGGCGTGATTTTTCTGACAGCTGTCGCAGAGATCAAGTTAAATTTTATAGAGTATGAACTGTACATCGACCTGGCATTTTTTTCTTTTTCCATATTGATGGGACTATGGCTCTGTAAATATTTGCTCAAAACTTTCACGATTTCGGGATTGGTTTCAAAATAGTAGTACCTCTTAAAGTCCTTGATTTATTATCTAAAAACTTTTTTTATTATCTCTAGATTTTTATAACTTTACATAATTTAATCGAGTAGTCGAATGTTAGTTTTTGTTATTAATAAAGTCAGTATTTTTATTCTGACACTTTATCTAAGGGTTTCCAATTCCTTGAACAGGTTAAAAAGTTTCCAAGTAAAATATTACACTAAAAGCTTTTGAGCGTGGCCGACAATTTTATTTAGCTAACAGAAATAAAAAGTTCATAAAAATAAAAAAGCAACTTTCGAGAGCCATGTTACCAGTAACCACAAAAACTCGACACTATTTTTCTCATTGCATTGTACAGTCGCCGACAAATGGTTTAAATGTAACTAGAAACCTGGGAAATATGGTTTCTGGACGGGTTTTATTTCTAGGTAAACTATAAAAAGAAGTTTATTTTTGAAAGGTTTTATTTAACTTGACCCTTGTATTTTTTATTTGTTTGTTTTATGATAAAATGGTAAGCTGACGGGCCATCTAATGGTAGGAGGTTACCGCCATATTTGGATGATTGTAAAACCAAAAGTTGGTAGTGCGACGATTTAAATCAGAATTTTATGTTTTAGATTAGACTGGTAATAATCTATTCAACTCATAACCGAATGACTTATTTATCTTTCTATAAATAAAAATGCCAGATGCCTGTAATTGATAAAGTAAGTGAAAATGTTGCCGATAACTGGTAAGTGGGTAGTAATAATAAACAATTTAAATACTATTTAGTGCAATTTATACTACCATATGACCCATAAGATCAAATAAAAATAGTTGATAATAATGAGAAAATAGTTTTAAGCAAAAAAAAAACTTACCTGAAGCCATTTTATCCTCGTGATATTTTCCTCGGTGACAGTCAATGCTCTTCTCTCCTCTAACTTGTACGACTCATCGTAATACATATACTCTGTAAAAGTTAGTCCACTAGTTGTATACTGCTGAGTGAAGTATATACTTATTGTTCCATTCACTATATCGTGTTCTATGATCCATCGGCACTTTATCGGGACGGGGAATGGGTTGGGGAAATTGGGGGTCTGGATGACCCCCACGGGGCCCCGGAGGCGGCCCCCGCATGTCTGGGGCCCCTGGTGCTCGCGGTCTTCTTGCGAGCAGACGCGGTCTACCGCGATGGTAATCAGGGTTATGCTAAGTAGCCGCTGCATGGTTAACCTGGAACAAATAAAAATATACTATTAGCACTATTACTTACTATTAGTTTAAGAACAGTAGAGAGTACAGTAGAATTTTTATACTTTTATCATAACCCTGCCCGGGTTATGATTAGTAGTAAAATATTAAAAAGGTACAGTACAGTGTAATTTTTCTGACATCTTACATACGGTCTCTGAACTCAAACTAAGTAAAGCTATTGGCTACCACTGCCACAGACTGATGTACTATTTTTTTTAAATACATAGGTAGTTTTATACATACTGTTACGGTGGTGACGTAATCGACGAGACCATTTGGCACATAGTAATGATTGAATTAGCTATTCAACAATTTCGACGGATGACGTAACTAGACCAGTGGCTCGGCGGTATAACTGAGTCCGTGTCATAACGAAGTTCGCCGGTTCAATCCTCAACCGCGGGAATATTTATGCAGTTCGGATTTTTGGCAGAACTTTCTAGAAGGAAAGCAACTTCGAATTTCAAATGAAAATCGAGTCACCCTTGACCATTAATTTGAAATTGGACTCCGAAAATAGGAAACAAAAGAATACAGAAAAGAGCATCGCGACAGAAGAATTGGGGGCTCGGGCAGTCGTAGACAGTGGGCGGTGGCGAACAGTTGGTTGGTTTTCAGTGAGTGTTAGATAGACATTTTTGGACAATAAATTCGTGTTTATCCATATAAATGTATGAAAAACGGTGTGCTTAGTTGGTGCGAAGCGGTGACTATTGTGATTGAACAGTTTCTTTTAAATTGTGGAATCGAATAAACGAGTTTCAGAACTAGTATAGTTTACTAAGTTGTTTCCTTCCAATCCCTACACCCTTAGCCCGTAACAATACTAACATCCAGATATAAAGCACACACCTACTATGTTTATCAGTTCATCACATATGTATATTGTTTGCCCTGGGTGGGAACTGAACCCACGCCTCTCTAGCCCAGAGGTTAGGGTCACTAACTACTGAAGCAGTAAGATTGGCAAACAAAAGTATATGATACCGTAAAAGAGTCCGTACCCAGCAGTCCTATATAGAAGATGATGACCAAAATACAAATCCAAAATACACGTTTGGCTTATTACTGTTTGAATAAAAGTTTTGGTGATTTATAAATACAGAGTATTGAAATTTTAGAAAACTTTAATATTGTAATGACATTTAATTATTGTAATGAATAATAAGTACTTATGGCTATAAAGTTTAACAAAAGCTTAGTTGTAAAAACAAAAATTATGTGTAGTAGAAAATATTACTACAATACAAACTTTACTTTAAGTAATCCTGGATCCAATTTTCTTTGATTAATACTAGATAAAAGGTACCGAACAAAGCAGCTGTTCAAAACTGAGCACCTAATTTGGATCTAAAAATTCTGTTTTCAGCCTTTCTATTATAACGATACAATACCTCACGTCGCTCGGCTTTAATAGGGTTCTTTATACATTAGGTTTCTGAACTGCTAGACCGTGGCCTTTTATGTGGACAAAACTTAAATATATTACTGGCAAGCTTTTTTGTACGTGACAGTACTTTGGAGCAAAGTTTAACAGCATGTTCAGAGTGGAGTTTGCTAATACCAATTTAGTTTTTGGCGACTACAAACATTACAGTCAAAATACGTATTTCAAAATACAGTTTAAATGTTTGGACTTCGTTAACTTTCCGTGTGAGCGTGACTTTAACATTTCACATGTTAATTTTTTAGACATTTATAGCTGCATTTTAATCAAATGCATTGCAACAGATAGTGTCCTTAAATATACAAAAAATATTTAATGACCAGCGACCTTAAAGATAGGAAATAAGGCCTACTCTGTGATGGAAACATAGTTTCGCTCTCATTTTGTGTTATAGAACGGTTATTCTAAATTAATTTTAATTTGTATTGTAAAATGATTATGTAAAAGCCTAAACATTGTCCTTCTTCTTTTTCGTCTTGTCGATTATTCTTGGCATTTAAATGTTTTTTTCCAAGTGTTCTTTCAACATAATAAAATTATCTTTAGTCTTAGTGAGTTTTGAACTTACGGCCATTAATAAAAATACTTGCCTTATATTTTTTATTGTAAATTCTCAAACATATTACTTTAGATACCGTATTTATTCCACTTACGTCGTAACAAAGAGATTTCAATTTGCGTTGAATATATGAGTATCTTGGAATCGTTTGTTACGATGTTATTTTCGTACACAAAGAGGGTAACTATGTTTTACATTGCTTTAAGTATGAATTACCAGTACATATATTTATTGATATGGGGCTGAGGTTTTTAGGGGTCTGTTGCATCTGTTGAATTCTGTTGTGTGATGAAAAAAATCTTATTCTCAAACATATTACTTTAGAGACCTTATTTATTCCACTTACGTCGTAACAAAGAGATTTCAATTTGCGTTGAATATATGAGTATCTTGGAATCGTTTGTTACGATGTTATTTTGGTACACAAAGAGGGTAACTATGTTTTACATTGCTTTAAGTATGAATTACCAGTACATATATTTATTGATATGGGGCTGAGGTTTTTAGGGGTCTGTTGCATCTGTTGAATTCTGTTGTGTGATGAAAAAAATCTTTGTTTTTTTCATTGTCTAACTTTAACATTTGAAGTATGTATTTGTAAAAAATTATTTCGCGATCTTTGAACAAATATCTACAGAGCCACAGACCCAAAGTGAAAGTAGTAAAAAAATGTCCGAGCGCCGTCTTACATACCCACTTAGATATTTACATTAAATAATTCACATTCTCGAATCTCGTTACGTCACCTAATTAGGGGTTGTAAACGAGCACTTTGGCATCGCGCGCCATTGTAGTTAACTTGCAATCGCCTTACGACTAACTAAAAAGCCTGCGCACTACGTAGCTTGGGCAGAGTTTTGGCTCGGACACTTTTTTTGCACGATTGTGACTCTATAGATATTTGCTTGAAGGTCGCGATGTAGGTACTAAACAGATATATTACTTACTTTATTACATATTTAGATTTATTGAATACCAGAAAAACTTACTCAAGTTTTTGATACTGAATTGCCAAGATTGTCCTAAAGAAAAATGCATCTTAGACACTATAAACTTACTAGAAACCTAGCAACAAATATCTTACAACATTGAAATTGGAAAGTTTCAAAAGTCGGAAAAAAATACTTCTAAGCACAATGCAAAACCATTTTTATTTCAGTTTAAATTTTGCAAGCACGGTCAACAAACATTCATATTTTTCCGTATTCAAACAAAATCTATGAATTTGCAGAGCTGTTTGCTGAAACCCGGGCAATATGACTTGGCCCAGATTTTGCACATATGATATTTGTTTGTCAACAATGTTACTAGATTATTTTAATAAAACGGTTTTATTTTTACACAGGTGCTGTATTTCTGGGGAAATCTGGAATTGGTTCTTAAAAGTAGGCACTTAATGTACCTACGTGCTGAGAGCAATCGAATGTAGGTACCTAATGCAAAAATATTGGTTTTAATCGTGCAAATTAGAGTTACAAGCTTCTGTGTCTTTTTCTGTTTGTCTGATTTGAAGGATAGTAAAAAAAAAACAAAGTCGCTTCTCGCAGTCTATACGCATACATTTTTCTTCAACTAGTTACCGAGCATATTTTTGACCGACGAACCACCGGAGGAGGTATACAATTTGACGCGTATATTTTTTTTATGTATAACCACACATAACTTTTTTCATAGTTGTCCGATTTCAATAATTCTTTTTTTATTGGAAAGAGTATACTTTGAAATTGGTCCTATTTAAATTTTATCGAAATCGGTTGAGCCACTTTTGATAAATAAACAAAAATGTGAAAAATGTTACAGCGATCCGTGCGTAATATTTGCGTTCTAGCGATGCGCCCCGGCTTCGCACAGGTGTATCATACATATAAACATTTCTCTTGAATTACTCTATCTATTAAAACAAACTGCATCAAAATCCGTTGCGTAGTTTTAAAGATATAAGCATACATGGGGACAGACAGCGGAAAGCGACTTTGTTTTATACTATGTAATGATTCTGTACACGGGTGAAGACAGACGGTCACGCTATATTTTGCAAAAAAATAATTATATTGTGCCTAATTTTTCTCGTAAGCCTGACATTTGTGCATACCATCCTACTAATATTATAAACGCGAAAGTTTGTGAGGATGGATGGATGGATGGATGGATGTATGGATGTTTGTTACTCTTTCACGCAAAAACTACTGAACGGATTGAGATGAAACTTTGCAATAATATAGCTTATATATCAGAATAACACATAGGCTACAATTTATAAAGATATTTTGTGAATTGTCCAAAATATAACGATAAATGTTGAGTAAGTAGGAAAATTCTGCCATCTGCGAGCTACTCTAGCGTGCGCTGCAAGAATGTCAAAATAAACAACTGTCGATCGAATATCTGTCAAATCAATCGATGAGCAGTCCTTGGATATCATCATACTAATAATATATTATCCTTACTTAATATTATAAATGCGAAAGTAACTCTGTCTGTCTGTCTATCTGTCTGTCTGTCGCGCTTTCACGCCAAAACTAATGAACCGATCTCAATGCAATTTGGTACACAGATAGTCTAGAGCCAAGAAAGACATAGGCTACATTTTATCCCAAAAATTGCATGATTCCCGTAGGATAGGACAAAATCTTGCGTTAGCGAATCTGTCACCTATCACAGCGACGCTAAAAGGCCCAATTTTGAAGACACCATCGTAATTATATAGTTAATTAGACTATTTCTGTTTCTTTTTCACTTTCGGCATTCGATAGAGAAAACACTTTTTACGTTGCTATTAAATTTACGATGGCGCGTTCATAATTGGGTTGATTGGGCCTAACATGGATTCACAAAACGTAATTAGATGACAGGTGACATACATTGACTGCAGACTTTTATAAATGTCTCGCTTAGCATAGCAAAGGGACAAATTGTCTTTCCACTATTATAGCTCCTCGAAGAGGAAATAAAGTATAAATTGACAATGACAACTGACATTAAAATTGGACAAAATAGTTTTCCCTTTGCCACGCTACATATTATTATTACAATGACGTTTAATACTGGGCCGTCATTTCGTCTGACATCAAAAATATTTTAAATATACCACCATTAGAGGTTAAACATATTTCTTTATTCTACCTTTATGGTACAGAATCCATGCTAATATACGAAGAAATGGATCGACTTGATTTTTAAAATTAGTATGGCATGAGTATGAATATCTTGACACTAAGGTTATTAACCTTGATTTTGAGTTGTGACCTTGACACGAACATAAATTTCTGTTGGTTTGGTTAGGATTGAACAGTGATAAAAGTGCAGCCCGGCTCAGTTGCGGCACTCCTCATGAGGCACGCAACTTGCCGGCCAGCCTCTCAGCTGCTATATTTAAAAACCCCAGAAAGGCGGCCCAACCTCGAGTGCAAACCTATGGGCGGGTACACTCTAACCTTATCTTAATCAACAGAAGCATTTATAAGTATAAGGTATTTTGATATCGGGTTAGGTTTGAACAGTGACAACAAGGTGCAAAGTACTTGATATTTTTATAGAGCAAGTGCCTTTATTAACTACCACTAAATACAGACTTATATTCATAAACGTAAAACATACAAAAATATACGTAAAACTTCATAAACTACTACTATATAACAAGCAATTGGATCATCCACAGACCCTTGAAGGTCTAAAGATATTCTAAATGCTCAAGCGCACTGCCATTTAGCAGCGTGCCCAACATGTTGGCAGCATTGCCAATCAGCTTGACAATGATGCTTATACGTTGAGCCAAATAAACACCAGCATTTTGGTCACGCGGTGGGTACACCAGACGGTCAGAAAGACTTATGAAAACAAGATGAGCTCCCGGACAACACGCGCACAATGTCTCAATTTCTAACGGCTCAAATATGTAACCACTGCCGAGGTTAGCATATTTGCGCCGTTTGTGCTGCTCCGCTGACGGCGCCAAAGTATCGACGCAAGTCGCGTCCCATACTATGGGCCGTCTACACTTCCATGGGACCAGCTTCATACCGTCAGGCCTTTTGCCATCACCACGCGCAAATCCATTCGGTTCGAGTACGGCTGCGATATTGGCGGTCGCAAAAGCCCTGCGTATGACATCGTTCACAATGGCGTGGCAACCAATTTGACCAGCGCTTCTTGACCAAGAAAGACGGTGGTGACCAAGCAACTAGGGTACTTGAATAGGTGAGAGCGCTCAGCTATGTGCGGCGCGGTAGCAAGGTGGGTCGACTATCTCGACGATATCATCAATACCGCCGGTCGAGCCTGGTCACGACCGGCAAAGAGCCGAGGCAGATGGCACTGCAAGAGAGAGGCCTATACCCAACAGTGGGTCTAAGAAAGCTGCGGATGATAAAGATGACGAAACAAATTAGTTGAGATTGGCTGTTTTTTGGGTTTGAAATGATTATTTGCTAGAATATGTGTGTACCGTTTCACATTGAATTGGGGCTAATATTTTGTGGCGCACTTACTGTTTTAGTTACCATATTTTTTTGACAAGATAAACATAAATTAAATTATATCGCGGGCGAAGCCGCGGGTAAAAGCTAGTAGTACAATAATCTAGCATCAGTTAAAATTCTATCCATTCCCATTTAGACATTATTTTGGGCAATTATGTTACTAAAGCTATAAAACATAAAATTAATATGTAATACACTTAGGTACGTTATAAACATGTTTCGCTTTTTGGGCAGTCGAACAAATCTATCTCATGATAACATGAAATTAATTCGGATGCGAAAACTTTGTCCATTTTCGCCAGAAGCAGAAAATAATAAGAAATAAAGAAACATTTCGTCTTATCTAATTATTTCTATCCGCAGCAGCAAACTTTTTAACGCTGTTATTTATTATGATAATGTTGTTTTGAATAACTTGATAAGTCAGGACGGTATTGGTCAAGAAGCGGCGGGTAAGTGATTTTCTTAAATTTGTAATGAGGTTACAAAAATTGACTTTTAGCCAGTTTTGTTCTTTATAGGAAACTAGATTTTTCCCGCGGCTTTTCATGCGTGATATTTTGATTTGTGTGCAGTCGTACACCATTTAGAAACTATTTGTATTTCTGGGATAAAATAGAACCTCACTTCGACCTTTAAACTATTGCAAAAAAAATCTGTTGCTTAAATCCAATTTGGATTTCCAAACTTTCCAAACAAAAAAAAAACAAACAAAATTTCCAAACTCAATTTCGGATTTATAAATAATTTCAATAAAATTAATTAATCTATCAGAAAATGCACCTATTTTAGAGATAAGTATGCTAAGGTATATTTTACAAATTGAACAAATGAACACACTTTACCACAGGAACAGATTGATTAGAGATGTAAATTATAATCAATAAATTAGGGTAAAAATGCATACGTAGGCAATGCATTTTTTTATACTATTCCATAGGAACCTTTATTTTTTCGTGATAAAAAGTATGTTATATCCATGCTAAAAATCAAGTTTATCTGTGGCCGAGTGAAAGAGTAACAAAAAAACAAACACACTTTCGGATTTAGAAATAATATTTTTGTTACGGAAGTCTAAATAGTATTGTACACCGAGGGGAGAAAACGATCTATTTCTGTTCGAGAGTATGTTTAAGCCCGACGCGCAGCGGAGGGCTTACAGGAAACTCGAGAACAGAAATAGAACTTTCTCCCGAGTGATACATAGTGCTTTATACTACACCTACGAGGAAAATAAAATACAATATTTATTTAATTAAAGTTTAGGAAGTAAGTTATTTATGACTTCTTGGGCTGTATTTTTTATTTTTGGTGGCGTCATCATTACAAAATCAACACTTTCACAATCAGATGACATTTTGGAAAATTATTTAGAAAAATAAAAGCTTTTTAACTAAATTATCAATTTAGTTAAAAACTAAAATTTAACGCAACGAAATAAATTGCCGCGCTTTTTTTTGCATTGCAAAATATGGTTGCCATCCTCATTTCTTTAAAAATAGAAAACAAAAAAAATCCGCCTCTTTTCTCTAATTATTTCATACAAAACTTTTTTGAGATTCTAATTATTTCATACAAAACCTTTTTGAGGTTTGACGTTTGTATTTTTTTATGTTCGCTGCTAAAAAACAAAAGAAAGCTATCCGGGCAGTAATGCATTTTCATACAATATTCCTGCCCTGCTTCGGAGGGCAGTAATAAAATTCCATATAACATTTCCCGCCGCACATTTTTAAGGGAAAAATTACGAACTTTGTAACCCGTTTATGAACGAGTAATAAGACACTTTCCGAGTGGGTGTAGAATAAAAGCTATTTTTAATGTTAATATCAACACAAATCTGCGAAAAAGAATAACGGAGTTTTCTTTTAGGTAATTTGTTTTCTGTCTGTCAGTATTCAGAAATAAAATTTTAAATTGAAAATTCTTCCGTATTCTGTTAGTGTCTGCAATAAATCATCCCCAAGAACAATACGAATAAAACAGATGTACTGCGGATGCGACACTGGCATAGAATACATAAATAAAAAGAACACAATTTTTCCTTGTACTATACGTACAGGTACAATTATACTAATATTATGAATGGGAATAAGTATTTCTTTCTTCATCCTACTAATATTATAAACGCGAAAGTTTGTGAGGATGGATGGATGGATGGATGGATGTATGGATGTTTGTTACTCTTTCACGCAAAAACTACTGAACGGATTGAGATGAAACTTTGCAATAATATAGCTTATATATCAGAATAACACATAGGCTACAATTTATAAAGATATTTTGTGAATTGTCCAAAATATAACGATAAATGTTGAGTAAGTAGGAAAATTCTGCCATCTGCGAGCTACTCTAGCGTGCGCTGCAAGAATGTCAAAATAAACAACTGTCGATCGAATATCTGTCAAATCAATCGATGAGCAGTCCTTGGATATCATCATACTAATAATATATTATCCTTACTTAATATTATAAATGCGAAAGTAACTCTGTCTGTCTGTCTATCTGTCTGTCTGTCGCGCTTTCACGCCAAAACTAATGAACCGATCTCAATGCAATTTGGTACACAGATAGTCTAGAGCCAAGAAAGACATAGGCTACATTTTATCCCAAAAATTGCATGATTCCCGTAGGATAGGACAAAATCTTGCGTTAGCGAATCTGTCACCTATCACAGCGACGCTAAAAGGCCCAATTTTGAAGACACCATCGTAATTATATAGTTAATTAGACTATTTCTGTTTCTTTTTCACTTTCGGCATTCGATAGAGAAAACACTTTTTACGTTGCTATTAAATTTACGATGGCGCGTTCATAATTGGGTTGATTGGGCCTAACATGGATTCACAAAACGTAATTAGATGACAGGTGACATACATTGACTGCAGACTTTTATAAATGTCTCGCTTAGCATAGCAAAGGGACAAATTGTCTTTCCACTATTATAGCTCCTCGAAGAGGAAATAAAGTATAAATTGACAATGACAACTGACATTAAAATTGGACAAAATAGTTTTCCCTTTGCCACGCTACATATTATTATTACAATGACGTTTAATACTGGGCCGTCATTTCGTCTGACATCAAAAATATTTTAAATATACCACCATTAGAGGTTAAACATATTTCTTTATTCTACCTTTATGGTACAGAATCCATGCTAATATACGAAGAAATGGATCGACTTGATTTTTAAAATTAGTATGGCATGAGTATGAATATCTTGACACTAAGGTTATTAACCTTGATTTTGAGTTGTGACCTTGACACGAACATAAATTTCTGTTGGTTTGGTTAGGATTGAACAGTGATAAAAGTGCAGCCCGGCTCAGTTGCGGCACTCCTCATGAGGCACGCAACTTGCCGGCCAGCCTCTCAGCTGCTATATTTAAAAACCCCAGAAAGGCGGCCCAACCTCGAGTGCAAACCTATGGGCGGGTACACTCTAACCTTATCTTAATCAACAGAAGCATTTATAAGTATAAGGTATTTTGATATCGGGTTAGGTTTGAACAGTGACAACAAGGTGCAAAGTACTTGATATTTTTATAGAGCAAGTGCCTTTATTAACTACCACTAAATACAGACTTATATTCATAAACGTAAAACATACAAAAATATACGTAAAACTTCATAAACTACTACTATATAACAAGCAATTGGATCATCCACAGACCCTTGAAGGTCTAAAGATATTCTAAATGCTCAAGCGCACTGCCATTTAGCAGCGTGCCCAACATGTTGGCAGCATTGCCAATCAGCTTGACAATGATGCTTATACGTTGAGCCAAATAAACACCAGCATTTTGGTCACGCGGTGGGTACACCAGACGGTCAGAAAGACTTATGAAAACAAGATGAGCTCCCGGACAACACGCGCACAATGTCTCAATTTCTAACGGCTCAAATATGTAACCACTGCCGAGGTTAGCATATTTGCGCCGTTTGTGCTGCTCCGCTGACGGCGCCAAAGTATCGACGCAAGTCGCGTCCCATACTATGGGCCGTCTACACTTCCATGGGACCAGCTTCATACCGTCAGGCCTTTTGCCATCACCACGCGCAAATCCATTCGGTTCGAGTACGGCTGCGATATTGGCGGTCGCAAAAGCCCTGCGTATGACATCGTTCACAATGGCGTGGCAACCAATTTGACCAGCGCTTCTTGACCAAGAAAGACGGTGGTGACCAAGCAACTAGGGTACTTGAATAGGTGAGAGCGCTCAGCTATGTGCGGCGCGGTAGCAAGGTGGGTCGACTATCTCGACGATATCATCAATACCGCCGGTCGAGCCTGGTCACGACCGGCAAAGAGCCGAGGCAGATGGCACTGCAAGAGAGAGGCCTATACCCAACAGTGGGTCTAAGAAAGCTGCGGATGATAAAGATGACGAAACAAATTAGTTGAGATTGGCTGTTTTTTGGGTTTGAAATGATTATTTGCTAGAATATGTGTGTACCGTTTCACATTGAATTGGGGCTAATATTTTGTGGCGCACTTACTGTTTTAGTTACCATATTTTTTTGACAAGATAAACATAAATTAAATTATATCGCGGGCGAAGCCGCGGGTAAAAGCTAGTTCTTACATAAAACAGACATAATATGGGTTGTTTCTCGAGACGACGGACTTATTCTAGGAGAATATTGCGATTCAGGCGGCTTCAAAACTTGGACAGGTCTAGCCATCTGGCCTGTCAATACGATTACGACCAGCTTAACTATGGGACTGAATTCGAAATGGCGATAAAAATCAGCTTACTGAACCGCTGGGCTATGTCGGTTACTTTGGTTCGTCTACAAATCTCCTCATTCCTGATTCGACCGACATTTCGAATATACTTCTATAAATCAATAAACTATGCAAGGCAAGACCATGTACATGAGCAATGAAAGTACCAGGAACATGTAACTTACCCTAGTATTATATTTAATTATATTTAAAATATATTATATATTATTATTATATTTAAAAATGAGCCTATTGGAGACAGCCTGTGTATCAAGTAAATATATTGCTGCGGCAATTTTTGGGTTTTAGAATCTCAGTTTGGCACACATGTGTACAAGCCAATTAGCAGAGTTTAGCTAGCCGTGGCGTGTGCCAAGGTCCCAAGAGCCGTTCAACGCCAAAGTTCTTCTTGTAATAAGGAGTCTTGTACAGATTGTACAGTCAAAGTCCAAACAATGTAAGAACTTTTGGAGGAAACACGTGCCAAATTAGTCTGCATCTAATCTGGTGCCCTTATCGGGGCTTTGAGGATGCTTAGGACTTGAAATAGAGAACTCAGACACTGTTCCTCTGAACACCCGTGTGAAAATACCAATAAACTAGGAAGGAAAATACAGCCAATACAATGTTAAGTAAAGAGCTGTTTCATACAAAAGTTTATGGATCATCGACAATATCTATGAGATTGTAAGTAGGTACATAACTGATTTTTTTCTCGTAAAAAAGTATTTTCAGTGATGTTTTTAATGCAGCGTTTTTTTCTCAGAACTTTTCATTGTTTTCGAGTTAACTTTACTACACTTTTTAAGTACTAACTTAGGTTATCAGTTAGGGCTTTGCCAAGGGTACTTAACTCTCAACAGACTAGCATTTTCTTGGAGACAAACAAAAGTAGCATATTACTACAAAGTCACTGAATGGATAAATGGTCTCGTAAAAGTTCGGACATAAAAACTGCCTACTAAGTACTGTAATCTATCTCTGTGGGTATTTCTCACTGATGATAAAATGGGTTCACTGAACTTTTGTAATGAATTTAAGAGCTTTTATTGCCCACTCTGACAGCAAGATAAGGGAGGCCCGCTTACAATAAAATTGGCGAAGTTAATTACTTAATTGTCCTAATTTGATAATAGCGTCAATAATTAACGATTGAACGTTTCGAATTTTATTTAAGAGCTAAATTTTGATTTTTGGATAAAGTTCTCGGTTAAATTGATATTAGACAATAGAGATGAATATTTTATATCTCAGGGCAGTTTTTGTTTAGTGTAGCTGAAGTAACGTCAATAAAATTAAGTGAGAGAGTGGATATCACGAGAACACCGGTTATTGTAAGTTACTTTGTAGAAAGAAAATCATAAATAGTTTTTGTCAGAACTCCAAGTTTTTACCAAATTATTCACAGTTTATGATAGTAATAGACAATGTATTAACGAGTTATCTATCATTGTAATTTATCCAATCCTACTAATATTATAAACGCGAAAGTTTGTGAGGATGGATGGATGGATGGATGGATGGATGGATGGATGTATGGATGTTTGTTACTCTTTCACGCAAAAACTACTGAACGGATTGAGATGAAACTTTGCAATAATATAGCTTATACTATACTACTTACTACTAATATTATAAACGCGAAAGTTTGTGAGGATGGATGGATGGATGGATGGATGGATGGATGGATGGATGGATGTATGGATGTTTGTTACTCTTTCACGCAAAAACTACTGAACGGATTGAGATGAAACTTTGCAATAATATAGCTTATACATCAGAATAACACATAGGCTACAATTTATAAAGATATTTTGTGAATTGTCCGAAATATAACGATAAATGTTGAGTAAGTAGGAAAAATCTGCCTTCTGCGAGCTACTCTAGCGTGCGCTACAAGAATGTCAAAATAGACAACTGCCGATCGAATATCTGTCAAATCAATCGATGAGCAGTCCTTGGATATCATCATACTGATAATATATTATCCTTACTTAAAATTAAATTATATCGCGGGCGAAGCCGCGGGTAAAAGCTAGTAAATAAATAAAAAATGATAGTATTATATACTTCCGGAGGTAGCACAGAACAGAAAGGAATGGAAGGAATTGAGGCAGACCTTTGCCCAGCAGTGGGACAGTACAGGTTAAATAAATAAAAAAATAATATACACAGTCAGGTCATAAATTCTGTCACATGTTTAATATAAAATAATTGAAACAAGTTTATTCATTATGTAACCATTTATATACCAAAATGAACTTAACAAAACATAGATATGACAATAAAGTTTATTCACAATGACCTCCGTGATTTTGAATAGAGGCCTTCAATCTGCGCGGCCAGTCGTCTATCGCAGCACGAACGAGGTCCATGTCAATATTGGCGGCTACCTTAATCAAGGATGTTTTGAGTGACTCCAAATTGGGATGAAGCTTTGAGCACGCATTTTCCTCCAAGTGTTGCCATATCTTGTAATCTAACGGACTCAAATCTGGACTGGAGAAGGGCCAGTCTTCGTGCCGCATGAAGTCGATTTCACGCGCCGCCAGCCAGTCTTGTGTGCTCTTCGCTCTATGAGCTGGCGCCGAATCTTGTTGGAATACCCAGTGCCTGTAATTGAACATGGTATGAGAAACAGGTTCCACAAATTTCGTCAGGGCTGTATTTCGATACACACCTGCATTCGTTTTATCACCTTTCTCACAAAAATGTACCTCTGTTAAGCCCCAATAAGAAACTCCCAACCATACCATGAGCGAGGATGGAAAATGACCTCGCTGGACACGCGGAATACGGTTGCTCGCTTCTTCACTACTGTGTGCGTACACCTTATCATTTTGTTTGTTGTAGCCCTCTTCTACGGTAAAATTTTTTTCATCCGAAAAAAGAATTTCCCGAATTTTTTTTCCCAGCTACCGCTTCAACAAAGCGCGGCATCTCTTCAGTTTCAGGTCCATTAGACGAGCACTTAAACGATGTCCTGTTTTTCTTCGATATGCCCGAAGCCCTAACATTTAACACCCTTTTCACCGTGGTTCTGCTTAACCCCATCTGAAGGGCCAACAGTTTCTGCTTACGTTTGGGGTTTCTTTGAATTCGCGCCTTCACAGCTTTTATCACTGCTAGAGTCCTTACAGACCGAGGGCGACCACTTCTTGACCTGTCATCTACACTAGAGTCTTCATTGTATCATTTGATGATACGATAAACGAATCTTTTGGTTATATTCAAATTTTTCAGTATGTCAAAAATTTGAATTGGCGCGTAACCGCAACGATGCAACGCAATAACTGCACCACGGTCTTCTTTAAGCGTCCACTCCATAATTAAAAATGAGTAAAATTCTAAAAAACATACATTTTTATTTTCATGAACAATTCGAAAATCGAATTCAATAATCTTTTTTATGGCCAGCATTCTAAAAGAAAAGTTTTTACTGTGTGACAATACTTATGACCTGACTAGGTATATACTTCCAGTGGTAATATGCGTGGGCTGAAGTGACGTTAATGAGATTTGGCAAAAAATGTGGATATTGTGAGTATGCGGAAAATAATACCTACGCTATTCGTAAAGAGAAAATAATAAATAGTTTTCTTCAAAACTAAACATTTTTGCTAAATTATTCCGTCTATCCCCCGTGGCCCTACTGCTTGGCTCAACTAGTAGTGCCAAAGGAATTTTCTCTCTCCTGTGGCACGATCAATTTCCTATGGCTGCTTAGTCTATACAATCTAATTACCGAGAACTTGGTCATTACCCGTAGCACTACTGAATTTAGGAGGACGAATAATTTGTAACTTAAATTAGGTTCTCTACTTATTTATCACCCACAGCTTATGATAGAAATAAATGATAGCATACACACTTACACAGGTACTTTCGGTGGTAATATGTGTGGGCTGAAATAACTTAATGTGATTTGGCGAAAAATTCTGCATCACGGAACATTGTAAGTTATTTTGTAGAATAGAAAATCATGAATAGTTTTCTTCAGAACTTCTAGTTTTTACTAAATTATTCAGCTATTTTTTTAATAATAATAAAATATAGTATATAGATACTTTTAGTCTAACACGATCAAATAATATAATCGATACCACTGATTCTATATACATCGGCTAGCATAAATTTAGACGAAAAATCGAAAGTCACGTATTCGATAGCAAAACGGAGTACGCAAATTTGAAATTCAAAAATTTCATACATTTTACTAGAGTCACGGAATGCTTACGAAGTATGTCTTGGTGTTACTTTACATTTCTCAAATTTTGATGTAAATAGAGCTAGCAGGTAGGTGAATTTAGACTCACGAAATGGCATAACACATTCTCCGCTAAAAGGTAATTTCTAATACTTATCTCGAAGGAAACACAACATTTTGCACTGTGACGTCTCATCTCACGTGTGTCATGAATTCTGACGTCACCATAAACATGAGTTGTTTAAGTCGGCGACGCGAATGTAGAAAGCTAGATGTGGCAATGAAATAATATCTCCAATTACTCTTTGAGATAGACTATGTTGCGCCTGACATAAATAATTTATGTCCACGGCGTAAATATAGAACTTGTAGGAGTGGAAGTGTTTTGTGGCTAAATAAAAATATTATATTAAGAATATTGTGGATCATAAAGCTTTCATTCAACCCTTAGGATGTTAAGACTGTTTGTAACTATGCGATACTATCTGAAACATTATTAAAACGCGGATTGGCAAGTTAAAATAGCGGTGAGAAGGGCGCATAGCACGAAAGATTGATTTCCATGGGATCGAATCTTTCTCGTGTTAGGAAAACCGAGGACTTCGATGCAGTAGAAACACCAATATTATTACAATTAAACTTTGCAGATTTATTTCTTCCATCACAGTGTTCTAGGCTCTAAAAATAAGTAATCTAGACTTGTTCTTCGCTCCGACGGCTCGACCAGAATGGTCTCCAAAAACCGTGCCAGTCTCTGACCACGATGTTATAAAAATAGCCGCCCACTTCCTCTATATTTAACTAACCACAGCCAGTTTCTTGCTGCATTTACTTTTTTAAAAGTCTGTGGTTGACTACCGCCTTCGAACTGTAGTTTTCGTCCAAAAACCACACAATTAGAATAAGCAATTTTTGAACAAAACCCAACACTCGAGTGGATACTTCGTAAGAGTAGCGTAGGACGTCCACTCACGAGGTAGAGGATGATTTCACCTAGACCGTACAATCGCGGCGGATGCAAGCCACTTCCAATCGGTTTTATTGGAGATCTATCTAATTACGATCGATCGATCGATATGATCGAATTAAAAACCGATCTCAGGAATTATAGAAGCCAGCTTCAAATCTTTCATATTTTTATACTTATTGGTAAGAAGAACTATCTATCAATATTCAAGTGGCCAGCGAGGTTCGTTATGGTTTTATGGTATTTATGACTTAACTGCCGTATGTATACTTTTCTCTGAATAGTCTTCTTCTACTGAATAGGATGTATGCTCTGATTTGATCAGCTTCAAAATAAAGCCAAAATAGAAGAAATTAGAATAAAAACCATTTAAATGATCACAAGTTTGTTTATTTAACAATATAGGTACAATTTCGGTCGAAACATTGGCTGTAAAATTTTATTTCATTTAAACAGGGCAGTAAATAAAAGTATAACGGTCCCCAAATCCAACTTGGCCTAGTCCTGACCCCCATTTTTATGGGTCGTATTTTAAGGATTGTGACATAAATATTTTAGGGAACATTTTCAACCAAACTTTGACATCGTTAAAATGTACAAGTGTTAAGAGTGATAAAAATATAATAAATATTCGTTGATAGGTTACTTAAACATTGAGCTCAATTCCAAAAGCTTTTTGACAGATCTAAATATAATTTAAATTTTTTTATTTCCTTTGTGTATCATGTAGAAAAGGTAGATGTCATATCGTACAGGGAGGCAAAAATACCAGCAGAACCGCGAACCACAAACACGTGGAAGTTGCTTCACCGACAAGAGCCTTGCTCTTCAGTTATGATGATGATGTCTATAATATTAAAAGATCGCATTGAGTAGTCAGCTATATATAGGAATCGAGCCGAGAACCCTCTGCATCCACGGTAGAGGTCCTACTAACTACGCCAGAAAAGTCACCGAGTAATTGGTACCTTTTTGTAGTCAGTACCACGAATCTGCGTTCTTACTTCCTCACTTATATTATAAAACTGAAAGTCTGTTTGTTTGTTTGTTCCTCATTCACGCAGCAATGAAGCAGCAAATTGACTTGATTTTTGGCATGGGCATGTTTTTTTTATAATAATTAATATTTTGGGACATCTTACACACGGCCTCTGACCCCAAAAGCCAAACTAAGCAAAGCTTGTGATATGGCTGCCAGACTCTGATATACTACATATACTTATTTTTAAATACATACTTACATAGATAGTAACTAAATAACACCCAGACACAGAACAAACACCTATATTCATCACATAAATATTTGAATCGAACCCACGCCTCTTTGATCCAGAAGTTAGGGTCACTCACCACTGAGACACCGAGGCAGTCAAGTCAAGGTTTGCAAGACGTTAAGTGAAATACTACTTTTGAATTTGGAATAGCACAAAAATTAAGATACCACGCGGACGAAGCCGCAGGCAAAAGCTAGTAATAAATAAAAACCATAATCATTCTCAAAAAGTAGCTCATGTCACTAATTGGCACATCTAGTAATTAGCGTTCATTCCATATCTGCAAGTTCGCCGTAAAGAGCTGAATACGTGAATGTATAAAACTCGAAGCTTTACAACCCGGAAATGTATTCAGAGTTAAATTTGTCACGTTACGGGGAGGAGTTTTATTTAGTTTTGTTTTGTAAGCAGAGGCATTTAGATGGCTTTGAAATGTTTGACACTAGCTTGGTGCTTAGTTTATACAGGAAGTTGCTTTGCAAAGTGCAGAGTGCTTTTAAAAGTGATTTTTTTTTTCAACCAATTCTGTTCTTCAAACATCTGGGCAATGGTTTCCATTTCCTTCCATTTATCGCTATCTGTAGCCAAATCCCGCCAACCTTCCCGGAAAGTGTCAAGATCATTACGCCAGCGTTTTTAGGCCTTCCCTGCCTTTGTCTGCCCTCAAGTACCTACTGTACGTGTGACGTATTGACGATCCTAGCCTATAACTCGGGGTGCATACGAACCACATGACCTGCTCAATCCCAATTTCAATCGAATTCCAAAAAGGAGGAAATTCTATGTTAGTCTGTATGTATATATTTTTTTGTATGTTCATCGATATTTTCAACTTTTTACTTTTTGCCAATAATTTGCGAACCATTTGGTTCACAAATTATTTAAATTATACAAATTATTTACAAATAAAATAAAAAGTAGTTCGGTCAAAACCAAATATTTTTTTAGTTTAAAAGCACGTTTTTACTTAAATGGGACCACCATTTAAATTGTATCGAAATCAACTTAGCCGTTTTTGAAAAATCAACAATTATGTAAAAATTGTTTACATCAATTCGAGCGAACTATTCGAATTTTGTACACGATGGAAATTGGTTTTGCCGTTTTTTGCGAAAAATAATTATAGTTTAGCAGATTTTTGGCCTAAATCTACTAAATACACCTGTGATGAAACGCAGTGTTGTATTTCAAACTCTGTCCGTCCTCTTAATGCCCTGCATAATGCGCTCCATTGCCCTAACTCATTATTCTTATCAATTTTTGTTATGACGCCATCTATGAAATCTCGAAAAAATCAACTGATCCATACAAAAAAAAAAGTCGATTCCATTTTGACGACTCACAGATAGGGTTTATCTCCGTTTTTCCCTGTCTCTGACCAATCTCATCAAGGTTGCCTGGAAGAAATCGCCATGGGTGATAAGGCCGCCACTTTATAATCATATTTTTGTCGTATACGTGTAAATAGTGTTTATTTTTCATATTGTGGTTGTAAATAAAGAGTTTTGTCTGTCTGTCTCATCCACGCATGTCAAAATGTACGGTAAAGCTGTTTCTGTTCATGATTTCGAGTGTGATTCCGTCGTTTTGTCTATTTTGCATCATAGTAATAAATTAACTATTTAGGATATAATTCTTAATCTCTTCTTGCCAGTTGTGATAGTGATAAAACTAATTACACCTAAATCTCTTGCTGGTTGAATTATACTCTATAAAATTTAACTTGATCTCTGCGACAGTTGAAGATTGACATTTTTAGAGTTGGGATAGTGGTGGAAAAAATCGATTTTCAAACAATGTTGTAATGAAATCGAATGAGTAGTTGAAGGTGAGAAATTGGATTTTATTTACTTACTATTATTTAAGATCAAGTATGTACACATGTAAATAATGTTATGATATTAATTAAAAACTCATAATAATGTAACGATAGTATTTATCGACGTTTTTCACTATTATCCATGCTAATGTAACATATAATTGGGTTTAATTTAATTACACATGCAAAAAATGTTATGATATTAAAATATACAATAAAATTAATGATAAATCAAGTTTTATTTAAAATATCGTCAGTATAAACTATCGATATTTTAATTAAAACTCTATCTAAAACTCTATGGTCACGATCATTCGTCGCCCATCACTAATCGGCATGCCCATAAAGTATAACATTGACAGGTACTGTCTGTACTATTAAGAAATTCAGGACTTCATAGGCGTAATTTTTCTGACGGCTGTCGCAGAGATCAAGTTAAATTTTATGGAGTAGAAAAAGAAAAACAAAATCTGTACATCTTCTTGACAGTTGCTTTTACATAGAAACTGTCAAGTCTAGACCAATTAGAATGTAAATGTAGCCAAAGTATAATTTAGAAAGGAAGATTAGGGTCACAGTAGCTACTCCAATATCAGACTGTTTTCAGCATTTCCATCTCACGCTTGCATTTTCAGCAAAGTGTATTAATAATAACTTATATCACAAAGCCGTGGTATAAGCCGTGGTGGTCTAGTGGTAGTAACACCCGACCTGCAATCGTGAGGTCGTGGGTTCAAATCCCGATCCCGTACCAATGAGTTTCTTTGGAACTTATGTACGGAATTTCACGTCATTGGCTTTTCGGTGAAGGAAAACATCGTGAGGCAACCTGCTTACGTCCGTAGAAGAAATTCGATGGCGTATGTGAATCCACAAACCCGCACTGGGCCAGCGTGGTGGATATGGCCTAATCACCCTTCGTGGGTAGGCCTACGTCCTGCAGTGGACTATTAAAAAGGCTAGTACAGTACAGTACAGTTATATCACAAATATCCATTACACAGTCAATGGCATAAAAAAACATTCACCGACATGGAAGACGGATGACTTAAAGGCCACATAATCGTGTTGGATGTAAGCTGCTTCTAACTGTACTTCCATCCATCCAGCCATCAGCCAAAGGACGTCCACTGCTGGACATAGGCCTCCCCTATGGATCTCCAATAAGACCGGTTGATAGCGGCTTGCATCCAGCGCGATCCTGCGGTCTTAATGAGGTCATCTGTCCACCTTGTGGGTGGACGTCCTACGCTGCGCTTGCCGGGACGTGGTCTCCACTCGAGAAATTTTCGACTCCACCGATCATCAGTCTTCCGCGCTATGTGCCCTGCCCATTGCCATTTCAACTTGCTAATCCGTTGGGCTATGTCGGTAACTTTGGTTCTTCTACGGATCTCCTCATTCTTGATCGACCCGCAGAGAGACTCCGAGCATAGCCCTCTCCATAGCTCGTTCGGCTACTTGGAGCTTACTAATAAGGCCACGTTTCTGTGCCATAAGTCATCACTGGCAACACACACTTGTCGAAAACTTTCGACTTGAGGCACTGAGGTATGTTGGACGAAAAACTGGACTTACTGGAGATCTATAGGGTTAGCCTATGTCTAGCAGTGGACGTCCTGTCTGAAGCAAACTAACGAACGACCGCCCACTTCCGCTTTATTTTAGTAGTGTCTGGCCTTGTGAAGAACATATTCCATTAGTGTTACACGTGTTCCCAAAAGTGTAAACACTTGTTGAGGACCTTGTACAGTTGAAAATATTGTTCATTTTATTCTAAGAATACAACAATAATGTGGAAAGAAACCCTTTGTACCTTTTCTGACATGTTTTTCTTTAGAAAAATGTGCTCCTATTTTCGGGGCTACATACTAGTAGTTTAATGTTTTGTCTACGAAACGTAAGAATGTTGTTGAAATATCAACATAAAACCTGTGTCTAATAGCATTTTAGGTACAACGTTTTATGAGATTATATTATAGGTTTTTTTTATAGGAAATACCTTAAATGGAATGGTTCTTTATCTCTGTACCCAGCGTATTTTTAACACGTGTTTATTAGTTTCATCTGTATATTTGCTTGCTTGCCTTACTTGATCTACTTTGAGCGATCAGATTTTCTTTAAACTTTGCACACCTATCAAAGACCGATGACAATGCATTTATAAAACAAGAAGAAAAATAAAACAAATGATTACTTCTAAGCGTGTTTTTTAGTTTTATGTTCCATACCTCAAACGGAAAAAATGGAACCCTTATAGGATCACTTTGTTGTCCGTCTGTGTGTGTGTCAAGACTCATTATCACGGGAACGCGTAAAGATATCGAGTTGAAATTTAAACTGTATACGTATATCTATAGTCTCTTGCAGTTGTGTATAAGAAAAAATTCTCAGTTATCTATGTAGTAAAAAACCGCATATATTGACACTCACAAAAATCAAAACCAGTAGGTTTTGATTTTTTTAGGTTCTTCCCGTTGACATAGAACTATGAAATTTGGCGAGAAGCATTATCTCAGAGTACACATATAGGGATAAATCTGAGAACTGCAAATTTTTATGTAAATCACAAAAAATAGGGCCTCAAAATTCACAAAATATGGGTTCAAAATTCAAAGTGAGTAAATCGTATCATGTAAGGTATAATATAAAATAACTTCATTAGCACATCCTAAAACAGATTTTTAATTATTTTAACAAGTGTTTGTACGGAACCCTCGATTTGCGAGCCTGACTCGCACTTGTCTGTTTTTTTTAAACTATATTTATTTACTACTTAGGTCCCATTGTTTGCAGTTACTCAAATAACCTGGAAAATATTAGTAGGAAAAATTGACAGAATAATTAATTTTCGCAAAAAATCGCAACACCGACTTCTACTGTGTACAGAATTCGAATAGTTTGCACGAATCGATGTGACATCCCTGTACATAATTTTGATTTATCAAAAACGGCTCGGCCGATTTCAAGAAAGGATATGGAAAAGATGCGGTTTTTGAAATCTTGCAGAAACAAAATATATACCAATAGAAAGCTTATATAATTATCTTTTCAAACACATATTTTTTAGAATTTTTTTCATCGCCATTTAATTTTCAAATGGGTTCTAAAAACATTAGAAAAATGAACTATGTGCTACACCAAATAACTGCATTAAGCCTAAATTGAAAAAAAACCTGACAGTGACATTATGAAACAGCAAAAGGAAATGACATTGTCAATATTGAACAACCAATAGAGGGCTGGTCGCCATGTTTTAAAAAATAAATAAATGTCAAACTCTAAAATACCAGCCCGCTATTGGTTGTTTGAAGATTCCTGTCTGATACGTAGACTACGTAGACCTCTTCTTAGTATTACCAGTTCAGTCTAAATATTTTCTACTTAGTGAAATAAAAAAGAGATATTATAATAAAAGGGCGATACACAAAAATATGTTTTTGCGTGAAATAATATTCTTAAATATGGCACTAAGCATTAATACAGCTCGCATCGCTGCCGGTTTTCAAGGACCGCCTCCCATATAAAAAGTTTACCAATTCCTTTAAATGGGGCCACGGGAGTATACCCAATCGAACTGAAAATCATTTTTTAAATCGGTTCACTATTGGCGAAAAATTTTGAGGACCGTAGTGCCTCTTCCTTTTTTTGGAAGTCGGTAAAATGTTGATATTTATGACTATTGATATCCTTGAGAGTATATTCTTTTGAACTAAATAAGATTTTTTTTGAATCGGTTCACAATTGGAGAATATATCGTTGAAAATACACAAAAAAAATACATACAGACGAACATAGTACCTCCACCTTTTTGGAAGTCTGTAAAAAGATCACGCAGTCAATGGCCTACAACATGGATGGATCAAATAAAAACTTTGACCGGCATACCCATCTCTGAAGCCATGAGATCAGCAGACAGGTCAAAGTGGAAGAAAATTATCCAAAAAGTGATTAAAAATCATATCACTCAACCTTAAGATAGTAGATTGTGTCATTTGGGAGCAAAATAATATTTTTGCGCCCGAGTGGTACACTCTACTTTTCATCATCTCTATTGGAAAATAAAAGGCGCCTCATATTTTATTGTAATATTATTATTTAATATAACATAGAGTAACAACTAAATTGAAATTAAATGGTATCTAATAATAAAACAAACAAACTTATATTTACATTCTTTTCATTCATTTTCTTGGCGCTGAACACTAACATTACAAATACTTCCAATGATCATTCCGGCGCACTTATATGTTCCAAATTCAAAAAGTGCGCGGCAAAGATAATTCCAGCGCACTCATAAAGTTTCATATAGAAAACACCACCTTTGGGTGCACTTAAAGGCGAACCAAGTAGTCCTTTTCGAATAGATGTGATAAAAATAATAAAATTGCCATACCCTTATAGGGTCATATGTATAACATACAAAACATGTTAACTAAGAACCGCATTTATAAATTTCATATGTTGCAATAAATGATCTGAGTTTGAGATTGAGGTAGACTCATCTCTAAGATCATCACAGTAATAAAAATCAGTTATGTACCGCTACAGGTGTAATAGGTAGGTATGCAAATTTATAAATACAAACTTAGAGATATTGCAATATGGGACATTTCATTTTGATCTAGCGCGGGCCTAATTTCGCTCCCTTATGATGTACGTACGTGTATGTATACATACACGTACGTACATCACAATGACTACATATAAGTTATTTAATCGTTGATTCTACACGTAACCTATTTTTATAAGACGATTTTTATAACTCGTGGAGCGTAGCTATCTGTAAAATGTCGGATGTAATAAAATACTGATAGAACTGTTTTCATGGACATGATGTCCGTCGTCAGATAATACCGAGATCGGTCCCCCGGGGCGAGAGCCGACGGGTTAGATTAACCAGAGGACAGATGGGGTCTGACTTTGAAAACATTGATTAATAAATGTAATTGAATTAAAAAATAAAATGTTTACTCCTGTAAAAGAAGCATTTTTATAAGACGATTTTTATAACTCGTGGAGCGTGGCTATCTGTAAAATGTCGGATGTAATAAAATACTGATAGAACTGTTTTCATGGACATGATGTCCGTCGTCAGATAATACCGAGATCGGTCCCCCGGGGGCAGCCGACGGGTTAGATTAACCAGAGGACTGATGGGGTCTGACTTTGAAAACATTGATTTTAAATTTAATAACTGAATTAAAAAATAAAATGTTTACTTCTGTAAAAGAAGCATTTTAATTTTGAATAACTGGCCAAGAGCGAGTCGGACACGCGCACGAAGGGTTCCGCACCGTTTGGAAACCCTCATTAATTTATTATATTTTATTACTAATTATTTTGAAAGGAATATACCACTTAATATTTTAAGCATTTTCCTGTTGCCGTTATAAATATCGCGCAAAAAATGACGTTACTTATATGGGAGCCCCCCGTTAAAATTTATTTTATTCTGTTTTTTATTATTTTTATTTAACTAAATATTCTGTAACAACCTGTCAAGGTCATTGATATCGAGCGAAAAATGCAGGTTTGTAGCCTCCTGAGACCCAATTTGTAGCTATTTCCTACTATTTTTCATGTATTGAAAATGAAGTTTTTTTGAAAAATAACATACCCGTATATATTACGAAATATTTTTTATTTTTTACTAGTTTTTGGCCACTTTTTTGTTTTATTTGAATAGTTTAGAAGTTGATAATTCGGTATTTATAAAAATCAAATAAAAAAATATCATTATTTAAGACAAAAATTTAAGATTGTTCATATCACCTTATAAGGTGATACCTTGGGCACTTAAAAACTTTTTCGTTTACCGTCGAA
Source organism: Hypomecis punctinalis (assembly GCA_949316475.1). Classification (NCBI taxonomy): domain Eukaryota; kingdom Metazoa; phylum Arthropoda; class Insecta; order Lepidoptera; family Geometridae; genus Hypomecis; species Hypomecis punctinalis. The sequence continues at coordinate 16,609,184 of OX438815.1, read as the reverse complement.
GTGAAAGCTTATCGTGTTCAGTGACTAGTGCGTGTGAATATCAGTGCCAGTGTGAAGCGTTTGTCCGAATTAGTTGTATCGTGTGTTTTTGTGATTTATGTGAAGTTATTGTGTGCAATAAAGTGCAGAGTGAATAATCGGCGTTTTAACTGATTATACAAGAACCTATCTCGTAACAGGATGATGACTTTTTAGTAAGATGATTATGTGAATAAATTTACCAATAAAAATTAAGTATTGTCAATTTTGGATCAACAAAACTGAAAAAAATAGCATGTATTCTGTAAATAATAAAAGCTCGAGAAAGCCACAGAAAAAATATATTCATTGTACAGCTCTGATAACATAAAAATTTGCTAAAGAGAAGATGTCCGAGAGTCGGTCAATTCATGTAGCATCCAAGAAGAATAATTCCTAGACATGAATTATTTAATTAGCTTCCTACAGCTGTCGTAAACGAAATGAGTTCTCGGGTCCTTGTTATAGTGATAATATGATAGGTCTGTTTATTTTTGCTATGTGTTGCATGTGTGAGTATGCTTACACTGGAATCCAGGTGAGTCTTTTAGTTAGACTTTTAGTTACTAGTAATCTTCAGCCTAAGAGGAAGAACGAGGATTATGAGCAATTGGAGCGCAATATCAGAAAATTAAAAAAAAAAGATGCTTAAACGATAGTGATCTGATTGAGACCCAAGGTATCATCTGTGATACCTCCCATTTTAGTGATTTGGGTGGGGAGGATTTTTTTAAATATTTTTCCCGTAATCCTAACACTCACAATAGCATGTAAACTAAAAATCAGATTAGTAGTATGATTTTTTATGCTCTGAGTCTTCAGTATGGGAGCCCTTTTAATTTTTTTTTTCAATTTTTAGTATTTGCTGTTATAATGGCAACAGAAATAAGCCATCAGTGAAAATTTCAAAGTTCTAGCTATTACGGTTCATGATATACAGCCTGGTGACAGACGGACAGCGGAGTCTTAGTAATAGGGTCCCATTTTTTCACTTTGGGTACGGAACCCTAAAAATGGATTATTTTCCCAAATAACCCGTTTTTGGTCGAACTGCGTTTGTTTTATGAAATATCTATTCTAGGTATGTTTTCTACCATAAGTTTAGTTAAGTACTGATAGTACTGTTTTGATGGACATGGCAGTTGATGGTCGTTGTCTGAAATCCGGTAAGATCGGTCCCCCGGGACAAGAAGCACCGTGCGAACACAGGGGCGGACGGGTTAAATTACCCAGAAGACCGATGACATTGATTACATTGTAGGTACCTATTTAAATTTTGTGCAAAAAAACTTTTGTTTTTAAAATTTATGAACGTCTATAGTATATAGATAAATAATGCATTTAATGTTTTTGAGCATAGGTAATACAATTAAGAAATCGGTTATGACTATACCGCGTCAATTAAAAAAAAAGTTCTGAAGTATGTACCAAACTAGCAAATTGTTTTGTTTAATAAAAATATATGAATGAAGTACTTACTGTTGGTGTATTATATGATAGAATTGTTGGTTTTCTGTCAGTAGTACCATTTTTCATGGCTAGTGGTTGTCGTCAGATAATGCCGTCAAAATAGGTCTCCCGGGACAAGCAGCACCGTGCAAACACAGGGGCGGACGGGTTAAATTACCCAGAAAACTGATGACATTGATTATATTGTGCCTATCCATTTATATTATGTGCAAAAAAACTTTTCCTTATAATATACTAGCGGACTCGAGAGACTTCGTTCTGTCAAAAAGATAAAGTTCAAATTGACTCCATATTTTAGTTAGAAAACGTTTGTATGGGAATTAAAAAAGGGCTGCTTTTAGGATTTTCCCGACAATTATTCGAATTTTTCACGCCGTAAAAACCATCCTTGGACTTCAACAAACATTTAAAAAAAAGAATTGGCCAAATTGGTCCAGGCGTTCTTGAGTTATGCGCTTACCAACACATTTTACGATTTATTTTTATATTATAATAGATAGATAATGAAGTACTGATATAAGTGTTTTCATGGCCGGTGGTCGTCGTCCGATAATGTAAGACAATCGGTCTTCTCGGACGAGCAGCGCCGTGCTAACACGGGGGCGGACGGGTTAAATTAACCAGAAGACAGATGACATTGATTACATTGTACCTATTTAAATTTGTGAAAAATAAACTTTTTTATGAACGTACATGGTAATCATTCACATCACTGGCTTTTCGGTGCAGGAAAACATCGTGAGGCAACCTGCATATGCCCGTAGAAGAAATTCGATGCGTATGTGAATCCACCAACCCGCACCGGGCCAGCGTGGTGGATATGGCCCAATGACCCTTCGTGAGTAGGCCTACGTCCTGCAGTGGACTATTAAAAAAGGCTGATATGACAATGAAATGAAAATGTTTCTTGTCCAGACTTACGTCCATTAAAAACAAATTACAAATTATAAAACATTACTCATCACATCACAAAATATATAAAACAAAACATTACAAAATTAAAATTTACAATACAAGAATGATATTAAAATAATAATAATTGAAAATAATCGAAAATAATTGAAAATACTTGAATATAAAAATTTAAATGATCTACGAGTATGTAATGGGAGCGTGGTATGCTCTCCAAGTCTTATGTTAGGGACTGGAGTCCCATTCTCGTACCGCCACCACCAGGTAGTTAATGGAGCGGCACAGAGTCGTGCGAGTGGCGTGATATAGTAGTAGTATATAGTATAGTAATCATATTAATTATTAATGCACTTTTTGCTTTTGAGTGTACTAAATGTAAAAAGTAATAAAATTAAGAAATCGGTTATGATTATACCGCGTTGGTTTAAAAAAATATGTTCATAGTAAACCAAACTAGAAAATAGTTTTATACAATACTTAAATATGAATATAATGAAGTACTGATAGAATTGTTTTCATAGTCGTCGTCAGATAATGCCATCAAGATCGGTCTCACGGGACAAGCAACGCCGTCCATACACAGGGGCGGATGGGTTAAATTAACCAGAAGCCTGATGGGATTTAATTTTGAAAACGTTGATTACTTTATTAAGGAATTCCCAATTTTCATAAAAAGACATTCAGTTTTTTTGGTAGCTAAGCATAATATATTTACTGCTCTAAACTGAGATAAAACGAAGAAATATTATTACTAATGTTGTGTTCGTTTTTAGGATTCCGTACCCAAAGGGTAAAAACGGTACCCTATTACTAAGTCTCCGATGTCCGTCTGTCTGCATGTCTGTCACCAGGCTGAATCTCATGAGCCGTGTTAGCTAGACAGCTCAAATTTTCACAGTTGATGTACCTACTTCTGTTGACGCCACAACTTCTCTTCTTACAACTAATACTAACAAGATTATTTTTTGCAAAAATTAGCATGACCGACTTCGCCCGTGTACAGAATACGCGAATATTTCGCACGGATCGATGTAGCATTTTTCACATTATTGTTGATTTATCAAAAATGGCTCAGCTGATTTCGATAACATTTAAATGGGACAAATTTCGAAGTATATTCTTTCCAATAAAAAAATAATTATTGAAATCGGAACACTACGAAAAAAGTTATGCGTGGTTATATACAAAAAACAATAAATACGCATCGAATTCTATACCTAGTTAACTTTCGAGAGCGTTTATTAATCTTTTTAAAAATTACAATTTAATTAATCCTAAACTTATTTTAATTGTACCGATGTTAGGCACGTCTTAATCCTAGTGAAGCTGATACTAAACTTGTTTAAACCTACACCTTAAATTCTAATGAAGGCTCGGGCTTATCTATGCTGACACTGCGTCTGGGCTGCGGAATGCAGTGGCGTGATATCGCGTGGGTGGTCGCAGTATAAACATAGAGGCTAGTTCGGGGAACGTAACGCCTTCCCCCTTAGACCGAAGTTATCGGAAAAATGCAGTTTTTCCGAGAACTTTGCTCTTTACAATTTCCCGACATTTTCTTATGCTACTAAAAGGGGAATTGGTACCCCATTAACATTTTCTTCAATGTTCTGCTCCATATTGTCTCTTCGCATGAAACACTTATATTTCCACCAAATGGCGTACACTAAAATGACCATAATCACCATATACAACACTATGGTGGCAACACTGACACTTTTCACACTAATTTCGCTGTTTCCGCGGCTGGGGCTTTTCTTTACTAATTCGTTGAGGCGTTGAATGGCGTCCAGGTCCACACTCTTAAGGCTTACCGGATCGGCATTCGCTTCGACGATTTTCTTGTTGTCGGATAAATTGGGCAGGTTAACTATAGGTACCTGCTTATAATGCGGCATATCTAATGAATGAAAACGGTGTCCGTAGATCAATAAGTTATCGATGAAGACGTCGCACGGCTTCTGTATAGTTAATATATATGTTCCTCGGATTCGTTCCTGTGTTACGTCATCTCCGCATCTCTGGGCTATGGTTTTCTCAATTTTCACAAATATTATCCACATGTTTCGGCTAATTTTCTGGATTTTCACGTTTTCCAGCTCGACTCGGTGGGGGTAGCATTTCGTAGCATTCTGTTGAAACTGCATTAGCTGCTCCTCACAGGTTTCCGCTGAATGCATGGCTAAGGCTTTCTCTGGGCATAAAAATTCTCTAGCTGTTATCTCTCTGCATTCCTGGACTATTGGGTGGTACTTATTACCTTCTACTATTAGGTAAGGGAATTCAGGGATAATGGCGTAAACTTCTTCGCTAGGATCATGGAACACAGGGAGTGGGTACAATTTGAAATAACTATATGTAGTGTTATCAACTAAAGGTACATTAATTATAAATATAATATCAGTATCTCTAGCATATGTCTTTACCGTAAATGTCTCTTCTAAGTTTACTAAAGTTTGTTCATTTACTGGATACATTAATTGTTCAACCTTACTTATTTCCGTTAATAACATTAATAATTCGTCGGAGTTTAGAACAACTTTATGGAGAACTGAAACCTTACTGAATGCTATCGCCGTCTCTATGTCACTGAGTTTCATAGAGATGGTTCTGAAATTAATAGTAAATAGGTTAAATACATTTATTATATGAGACTGGAGTAATTCCGTGCTTTGTCTTTTTACGTTATTCTTATAAAATTGTTCTAGGTTCATAATCTTATCGCTTAGCATCTTAGTGTTTTCATCAATAACCTTAGTGGAATTAACTATATGATCTAACATTTCAGAAATGATTGTTATTTTATTAGATGTCGCGGTTTCGCGGCTATCTAGATCTGCTATAAGTGTATTAAAATGAACGGCGTCGTCATGGTCTAAATTGCCAGTTATAACTTTAATCAGTGAGCCTAACGGGTCAATAAGTCCACGTTTGACTCTTTTCTGAGGGATTAATTGCTGTAACTTTTCAATGGCTTCATCCCTTACGTATTGTACTTGAATTTTATTTTCATTTATACCACTTACTTGGGAAATATTTTGAAAAGTTTCTAAATTTGTACAAAAATCGGAAAAGTGTTTTGAGTTAAGCTCTAAGTCGGAGGCTAGTCCTTCTAACTTAATTGTTTTAACAATAGACCATTCGTTTCGCTCTAAAAATGCTTTTCCTAACTTCACGGGTAGAAGACCCGGATTATTTTTAATCCTTTGCAGTTGAAGGTCCTGGTCTTGGTGACTGTATCGATCCAGAAGGGCCTGGGTCGATGTCCATAACATCAGGAGTAGGCAGCACCACCTGTGGAGGACGTTTAACATTTTTAAGGGGAACCTTGGTCTTCCTGTTTCTGACTTCCACGGGGACTATGTTCCTAACTACTTCTCCTGTAACAACTGCTTTTTGATATTTAGGTTTATCTTTTGCCTGTCTTTTATTTACAGCTTTTGCGAAAATTACTTTTCCTGTTTCCAAATTCGGTCCTATTTCTCCACCTCTTTTCCTAATTACATTTTCTTTTTCTTTGCTCATTTTTAGGGAAATATGTTTGTATAACTCATTAATCCTTTTTCTGTGGTCTTTTATTAATTGTTGCTTATAGGCTTTATCGAAGTCTGTATCGAAGGCAGAGTTTACTGAGGTGTGCCCAAATACAATTTCAAACGGAGTTAAATCGGTAGCGCTATGTATAGCGTTATTGTAGGCTAGTATAGCATAAGTCATTACGGAGGCGGCATCTGTATATTTTCTCTCATATTTAGCTATGCGGTAGATTTCTATAAGGGTGGAATGGAAGCGCTCTACCATTCCCATAGAGTTCGAGTTATTGGGTGTTCCGATATGTAGTTTAATTTTATGTAAATCTGTTAATTCCTTCATTAATTCGTTATTAAATTCAGTTCCGGGGTCACAACTAATTTTTCTGGGGATTCCGTAAAAACTGAAATATTTTAATAATGCTCTAACTATTTCCGGGGTAGATCGGGACGGTACTTCTAAAGCTTGTCCTAATTTGCTGAAGGCATCAATAATTGTGAGGTAATGTTTCGACTCTATTGAGAAAATGTCAATGAATATTTCCTGAAATGGGGATTCTTGAGTTTCCGTAAGTTGTAGTACCGGTTTAATGGGTTTACGGTCATATTTGGTAGTTTTACATTTTTCGCAAGAATTTATAATAGCTGCTACTGTTTCCTGCATGTTCGGCCAGTAGTAGTTTCGTTTAATTCTTTTAACCGTTTCTGATATGCCTCTATGACATGTTTTACCGTCGTGTATTTTTTCTATTAGCTGCTTTTGCTCGGTCTCATCGGATACATTTACTACGCGTTCGGTGCATTCATAAAAGTTAACAGTGCCTTTCTTAAATAGAGTAATTATCGTTTTTCCGAAATCGCGCCTGTGTTCGAATTTTTCAAAATAAATAAAATATTTAACTTTTGGTTTTACGTATTTCTTCAAAAATTCTTTTATTATTTCCAAGTTATTTATTGGGAGAAATACTTCCAGAATTTTCTGGTGTTTCGTGGATAAATCGGTTACTTGCATATCGTTTCCAAATTTCTGAAAAACTAATATTTGATTTGGTTTCGTGTCTACGGCTTCTTGCAAAATGGGAATACCGGGTGAATCTAAATCTTTACCTGAATGAATAGTTTGGCTGTGGCTAGATTCGGTCTCGGACCTAACTTGCCAATGAGATTCTTTACGTAATAACTCTTCGTTAATGTCTTCGTCGTCGGATAAGCTTATAGGGCTAGCTGTAGCGGTTCGGTTCGAGTCGGTAAGTATAATAGTGCCAGAGTCACTGTCGTTCGATCTGTTAGTCGTTTGTTCTGTCGGTCTATCTAAGTTAACTATCATAGAGCGGTCGTCGTTTTCGTCGGATTCCAGTGCATTTACCTTAAGTCTAGATAAAGCGTCGGCATTTGTATTTTTGCGGCCATTTTTGTATTTTATATCGAAATCGTATTCCTGGAGACGTAATCTCCAGCGGGTTAATTTACTTCCTGGTTCTTTAAGTTGGTAAAGCCAAAGTAAAGGTCTATGGTCTGTTACTATGTCGAATTTGTGCCCGTAGAGGTAGGGGCGGAAATGTTTGGTCGCCCAAACTATAGCCAATAGTTCTCTTTCTATTGCGCTATACTTCCTCTCGGTTTCTGTAAGCGTTCGGCTGGCGTAAGCTACAGGTTTATCTGAGCCTATGGTACCCTGAGAGAGAACAGCGCCAATTGCTACTTCTGAGGCGTCTGTTGTGAGGATGAAAGATTTCGTCATGTCTGGATACTGTAAAATTGGGGCATTTACTAATAATTCTTTACATTTTTGGAAAGCTTCTTTGTATTTTTCGGTAATTTCTACCTTTTTACCTTTTTTCAAGCAGGCGGTTAAGGGTTGCGTTATTTTGGAAAAGTCTTTTATAAACCTACGGTAATATCCTATAAAACCTAGGAATCGCTTTATTTCTGTCTGAGTCTCTGGGATAGGATAGTTCAGTACTACTTTTATCTTGTCGTTATTTGGTTTGAGTCCGTCTTTAGTCAAAGTATGTCCTAGATATTGTACTTCTTTTCGGAGGAATTCGGATTTGTCTAGTTGTACTTTTAGGTTGGTTTGTCGGAGTCTGTCAAAAACTTTTCGTAGTTTTTCTAGGTGTTCTACTAGACCACTTGAATAGATTAATATGTCGTCTAAGTAGACAAGGCAGTGTATTCCTTGTAGACCTCTCAACACATTATCCATAGCGCGTTGGAACGTCGCTGGTGCGGTCTTTAAACCAAAGGGCATTCTAAGGAATTCGTAATGTCCATTTTGGGTGGAAAATGCGGTTTTTTGTCTGTCTTGTTCTGCAATTTCGATTTGGTGGTATCCGGAAGCTAAGTCAAGAGTTGTAAAATAGCTACTTTTACCTAATTTGTCAAATAAGTCGCAAATGTTGGGAAGTGGGTATCTATCGTCAGTCGTAATTTCGTTAAGTCTGCGGTAGTCAATAACCATTCGGTATTTAGGCTGTCCGGAAGCATCCATTTTTTTTGGAACTAGGTGAACGGGGGCGCTCCAGGGTGAATGTGACTCCTGGACCACATTGTCCCTGAGTAGTTTATCAACTTGTTCTTTAATTTCCTGGGCTTGGGCTGGAGCCTGTCTATACGGTTTTATATAGATAGGGTCCTCGTTAACTGTCCTAATATGATGTTTAACTTGATTGGTAAATGTCAGTGGTAAGTTTTCACAGTAAAATATATCTTTGTATTCCTCACATAAGTCTCGTATTGCTTTGTTTTCTTCATAATTTAAATGGTCAAGTCGTAATTTTTTCAAGTTTTCTTTCAGTAAGTCATCTATGTCTACGTTGGTCATGTCGTTATTGTAATTTACGTCGCAAATTTCATTTTCCTCACAAATTTTAGTCACTTTGAACGGTCTTGTCACTGTCATAGTCATGTTTCTGTCTGATGCGTTTTGAATCACGGTTGTCGCGAAATAGTTTTCACACTTAACTATGGCTGAGGGCATACGTATGTTTTCTGAAAGTTGGGTAAAATTGATAATAGCGTCGCCATTTTCCAAATTCACGGGTAATCTTACTCGGTGCTCTGAGCGTGCTTCTAAATTTATTATGTATTCTCGGTCGTAAATTATAGGTATAGCGGTTTCTTGAGTTTTCAGAATTTTCCTGCCTAAATCCATGTTTGCTTTTAATTTCGACATAAGGTCTAATCCAATTACTCCATCGTATTTTCTGTCTACGTCATATATGAAAAATTTGTGGAAACCGGGTTTGTTAAAAATTTGAAAATTCGGAATTTTCACGACTTCGTTGTGGGTGCTGGTAGCATGCGTACTAGTAACTGTAAAAGGTTCGTATTGCTTTAATTCACTGTAATACTCGTTAGCCTTTGTGGGGCTTATAAACGATCTAGTACTCCCTGAGTCTAGCATGAATTTTCCATCTATGTCTGGTATGTATATGTATGGTAGTTTTAAGGTGGCGTCATAGTTTAACTGAATTATTTCGGGTTGTTTGGGGAGGCTGTCATGTAAAAATTTTCGCTTTCAATACCTTCGTCGGCGTTTTCCGCTGCATTTTCCGGGATTTCCTCGGGTTCCGGGAAATCATATGTAGGGTATTCTTCATAAGGGTAAGGGTCGTAGTATTGTGCATACTCACCGTATTCAGCGTTGTAGTCCTGCGCGTCTGTAGTGTACATCTCATTGACTGGATGTCTAGGCGGATGTGCAGGGGCAGTGCGCATTGTGACGTCATTGCTCCCTAGCTTTGGTGCTTGAGGCTGTGGTAGGCGGTAACCAAATTGAGCTGGTAGTGGGCGGTACCCAAATTGACCAGGCTGAGGGCGGAATCCAAATTGTGCAGGCTGCTGGGGTCTGAATCCGAACTGTCCAGGCTGCTGGGGTCTGAATCCGAACTGTCCAGGCTGAGGGCGGAAGCCCTGTGGACTTACCTGTGGCCCGAAGTTGGGTTTAAATCCAAACTGCGGTCTGCTTACTGCTTGGTTTTGTACAGGCTGTCTAGGCGCTGGCGGCACATATAAATTTTGGTTTCCGGGAATTCCAAATTTAAATTGTGTGGGAATTGTTGGTTTAAAGTTATTTTGAGTTTGAAGCGGCATTGAATTTTGGGGCCTATTCAGTAATTTCGAACGGAGGTTATATTGTTCGTGGAAATTAACTTCTTCTAAAACAATTTTCAAAGCGTCCTCTAGAGTTGCAGGATTTTTAAGTCTGACAATTCGAACCATGTTTTCCGGTAAATTGTATAAAAATATGTTAAGCGCGGTGTTGTCGTAAATAATTTTCTTTGCAATTCTCATTTCTGGCGTGTTAGTTTGAAAAACTTTGGAAAATAAGATAGCACGAACATCTTGAATTCGGCTACAAAAATCTAGATAGGTCTCATTGCTTCGTATTTTTAATGACTCGAGTTCTATTGCGACACAACCTTCGCTACGAGGGTCTCCAAAGTGTTGCACAAGGACTTCTCGCAGGTTATCGTAATTTTCAAAATCGCTACGCTCACTGATAACAGCGGCGGCTTTTCCGGTTAATTTACTTGTGATGTATTGCATCAAAAATTCATTACGGGGCTGTGTGCCTTGGAGCTGTCGTAATACATATTCGCATTTTCTAAGAAATAAATTAAGCAATTTTGTCTCGCCATTGAACTCGGGAATTAATGATAGTACTTCTTTAGGAATCTGAGCTTGTGGTAACACGGGTAAAGGCAAAGGGCCTCTGTTTTCTTGAGCCATTTTAGTAAATTAGGTAAATAATCTATTTACCTTATTATTATATACTTAATTAATCAATTCACTTAAACTACACAAATTTCCAAATTAAAACAATAGATTTTATATCGTAATATTTTTTGGAAATTAGTAAACTATATAAACTAGGTACTTTACTTAATTCTGTGCAATTTTCGTCACAAAATACTTATTTACTTAACTATGCGCAGTTTTCGTTGCAATTACTTAATTAATGTGCAGTTTTCGTCACAAAATACTTAATTACTTAACTATGCGCAGTTTTCGTCGCAAATACTTAATTAATGTGCAGTTTTCGTCACAAAATACTTAATTATGCGCAGTTTTCGTCGCAAATACTTAATTAATTTACAAAAATCAGGGAAATGATGGGAAAGAAAGGAAGTAGAAGGATTTTACTTGTACTCACAGTCCAATCGCCATGTTTCTCTGTACTGCTCGAAGTAACGTATTTCTTTGGTTCGAGGATAGCTGGTTAACGGGTGCACTGACTCTAGGTTTTTCTAGGTAGGCCGTTAAAACTTTTTGCTGCCACTCACTAGAGAATTCACTATTTGAGAAATATACTCCGCGATGACAACAGCCAGCTATCCTACCGGCTGCGCCAGTTAACTTTCGAGAGCGTTTATTAATCTTTTTAAAAATTACAATTTAATTAATCCTAAACTTATTTTAATTGTACCGATGTTAGGCACGTCTTAATCCTAGTGAAGCTGATACTAAACTTGTTTAAACCTACACCTTAAATTCTAATGAAGGCTCGGGCTTATCTATGCTGACACTGCGTCTGGGCTGCGGAATGCAGTGGCGTGATATCGCGTGGGTGGTCGCAGTATAAACATAGAGGCTAGTTCGGGGAACGTAACGACCTCCTCCGGTGGTTTGTCGGTCAAAAATATAACAAAACAAATATTTCCATACAACAGACGTGATTTTTTTGCTCGCTATTAATAACGGCAAGAGGAGCTAAAGGGGCTCCAAAGCGGTACATAACCCTTCGTGCGTGAATCCGACTCGCACTTGGCTGAATTTTATTTAAAATTATATTAAGGTGTTCTACAAAAATAGTAAAAAAAGCTAATAGTCATAGTCATAATCATTTATTGATAACACCACTGTTACAAGTCAAAATTTAAATACAATTAGCAATAATCTATTTCAATACATACAAAACAACAAAACACTTCATATACATCGTATATGAAATTAATGATTAGAATACATATTATACACATATTATTAATACATATTAATAAATACCGAAGTCCGGTTTTACCACAAACTTATCGACTTTTTGATCACTTTGAAATAGCTAAATTAAATGTAATCCAGAAAATTAAACGATATCCATTTCTTTTTAATTAAACGATTTTTATCACTTTGAAAAAGTTAAATTAAATGTAATCCAGAATATTGAACGATTTTCTATTTCCAATGTTAGATTCTTATAAATTCATGAGGTTAGTTACAGAAAACCGATATTGCTGACATAGTCCAGTAGATAGTTTGCGAGATTTTGTGTCATTTGCCAAATAGTGATTTCAAATGAAAATTTCGCTGAATAGCTTCATTACTGTAGAATTCGTACTTTGGGAATTGAAACTATCACTAGTCTTAAACCAGTAAGAAAATAAATTGGTATCATATCTACTAGGAGATTTTGTTCCCATCGGTTCTTTTGTGGTAATGTTGGGACATTTTGTTCCTGTTTATTCTATTAATAGAACAATTCTTTTTTTAGTTGAACTGTGTTTTTTTTTTTCAATTTGTTTAGGTTTGTACATTTAGCGTAGTAGTTGTATATATACAGGGTTATTTCTAATCAATTAGCATCCTCTTAGAGGCTTATTCTGTACATCAAAACTAACACGTTTTGTTCTGTGACTGCGCCAAAACTAAAAAAAAAATCCAAGGTGTTCCATAGAAAAATATCGTTCACCCGCGACAAAATGTATGGAACAGACAATTTTTTTGAGTTTTTACAAAATTAGTATTGGTGTACAGAATAAGCCCCTAAAAGGATGCTAATTGATTAGAAATATCCCTGTATATTACAACTACTACGCTAAATGTACAAACCTAAACAAATTGACAATTTGACAAACAAACAAATTGACAACTTTTGTACTGCCACTTTTGTCAAAACTCAAAAAACAATTGTTTTTCCATAAAAAAATATCGTTCACCCGCGATAAAATGTATGGAACATCTGATTTCTTTTTTGAGTTTTGACGAAAGTTGTAGAACAAAAGTTTTTAATTTTGATGTACGGATAAGCCTCTAAAAGGATGCTAATTGATTAGAAATAACCCTGTGTACCTAGTTAAGTTTTTGAAATGTTATTTAAATTTTGTATAATTAAAACCTCAGACCAAGTAAAAAAATCAAGACAGAACGTCGTGAACAGACAAGTGAGGCCGGTTTTTTATACATGTGTGAGTGCGTCGGTGTTGCGCCGCCATAGTTCGACGGACAACCCAAGGCGTAGTTTCCTTGTCCATGCATCTGAACCATTCCATCTTGTCCATTGCGATCTACGGCTCGACTGATGAACATAATTTCATTTTTGTCCATCTTTTAAATGTGTAATTTGACCGCAGGATCGCACTGGATGCAAGCCGCTTCTAACCGGTCTTATTGGAGATTCAAATGGGAGTCATAATTATATCCAGCCCCCCGACCGCCTAAGCAATAGCAATCGCGATAGCAATCGTTTATGACTTCATTTTAGTCATTTTTCACCGCCTATGTGACGTTAGCCATCAATTGATTTGTGCGGATTGCGAAAGCAATCGTTGAATGAACAACTTTGATAGCTAACGTCACATAGGCGGTGCCAAATGACTAAAATGAAGTCATAAACGATTGCTATTACGATTGCTATTGCTTAGGCGGTAGGGGGGCAGGTGAACGTCCTGTGACACTTTATAAAAGCTTTTATTACTAACGGAATTTATCGTTTGCTTTTTCTGGCCTTGCCTATTTTTACTTCTATCTTTAATTATGTACCTACATCAAACGAATTTTGCTATATAAATATGAAACACAAATTCTGTGAAGCCCGATCGGTACCTGTAATTAAAATTCCTTTAGTATCTACTTCAATGACTCTCAAGCTTCGTGTTACCACGGACTAATTGATTCCACTAAATGTAGAATATTTTGAGACAGTCTGTGATCGCGCATGGATTACGAAACGGAGATATTGTTTTGAGACACACAAAGCAAACATTGCCTACGGCGTTTAGGTGTCGTATGATCTATGATAAATAAGTAGGTATATGACGTACACCGCCCACAGGCCCTAGCGGCCACATAATATGGCACCCTTGTTGCTATGCTAGCAAATAGAGCAAATTATAAGATTGTGTTACTGTAATATGTTACACAATATTTTTTATGGGAAAACAACGCCGTAGGTATGTAACGGAGCTATGTTACTAATAGTCTATATATTATAAGATGTACTTAAATAGCAATAATTATGAAATTCTATATGTAGGTGTGTACAGGTACACTATACATATCCCTTACGCCGCGACGCGAATATATCTAAGACGCAGTCTCCTGAACTGTACTGTACTGTATGTACTGTATCAGCCTTTTTTAACAGACGAACCACTGGAGGAGGTACGTGTTCATTCGACGTGTATATTTTTTTTATGTATAACCACGCGTAACTTTTTTCATAGTAGTCCGATTTAAATAATTCTTTTGTTATTGGAAAGAGTATACTTCGAAATTGATCCCATTTAAATTTTATCGAAATCGGCTGAGCCATTTTTGATAAATTAACAATAATGTGAAAAATGCTACATTACATCGATACGATCCGTGCGAAATATTCGCGAATTCTGACACGGGTGAAGTCGGTCATGCTAATTTTTGCAAAAAATAATCTTGTCCACTGCAGGACTTATAGGCATACCCACGAAGGGTGATTGGGCCAAATCCACCACGCTGGCCAGTGCGGTTTGGTGGATTCGCATACGCCATCGAATTTCTTCTACGGACTTATGCAGGTTGCCTCACGATGTTTTCCCTCACCGAAAAGCCAGTGGTGTGAAATTCTTTACATAAATTCCAAAGAACTTGTTGGTACGGGACCGGGATTTGACCCACGACCTCACGATTGCAAGGCAGGTGTCACTACCTCTAGGCCACCACGGCTCCTGAACTGGGGCTCTATAATTAAATCGGCTTATCGTAGCGTATATTGCCGAGCTACGCCGTGGGCTGGACCGAGTTTCTGTGCACACACCCTAAAAGCACACGTCTACAAAATGGATGGAGGCTGTTATGAATAAAAAAAATTATACACAGCATACGTTACAACTCGAGAAAGTACATCTTATTCTGAGTCTATTACATCAGTTTACTAAATCAAAAAAGAGCCCTGCGATTTTCGAAGTTAATTTTGATTTTTTTTTGATAAATAAATATATATTAGACAGAATAGGTAGATTCGTTCTGACAACTCTTGACTAAGAAACCTTGAAATAGCTAAAATCAAATTATTTATATCAATTAGAGCGTATTCTTAAAGCTTTTCTTGAAATGTTACTATGTTAGATTTTACCAATATTAAATTTTAATTAAATGTGCTCTAACTGGAAGCACCATATTGTATCAAAAAAGGCTTTTATATATCAACATTAAATACAAGAACTTTAAGGACAGACGAATCACTACAAGAGTTGGAACATGCCCTGGATTCAATTAATTGGGATGTGATTGGCCTAAGCGAAGTTAGGAGAATGGGTGAAAAAATTGAAGAACACAAGGACTACATTTTTTATCACATCGGAAACACACCAGGTTTATATGGAGTTGGTTTTATGATTAAAAAGTGTTACAAAAACCAGATTGAAGAATTCATTGGAATATCTGAAAGAATTGCCGTACTAAATATTGCCTTTCCTGGCTATGAAACAATTTCAATTATCCAAGTATATGCACCTACCGAAACTGCACCACAACATATAAAAGAGGCATTTTATGCTAGTCTGGAGAAGACCATTGAAAAATCACACAAATCAATAATATTGATGGGTGATTTCAATAGTCAGGTGGGTAAAAGCCTACCAAATGAAGACATAGTACTGGGCAAATTCAGCACTGGCAGGAGAAATTACAATGGGCAAAAGTTGGTGAATTTGGCTCTTGCATATAACCTAAAAATTATCAATAGCTTCTACAAGAAAAACAAACATAAGAAATGGACTTGGATATCCCCTGACGGACGAGTGAAAAATGAAATAGACTTCATACTCTCAAACATTCCTCATTGCTTTAAAAATATTGATGTTCTTAACCAATTCAATTTCAACACAAATCATAGAATGGTAAGAGGAGAAATTTATGCTTGTAAACCAAAAAATAAGAGAAATCATTTTAAAAAAGAACCTCTATCAAACCACATTTTATATCCTGTACCAGATAATTTATTAGTTACACTAAAAGGTGAAATAACAGATATTTTGGAAAATTATAACACTATACAAGAAAAGTACAATCACCTAGAGGAAGCCCTCCAAAATGTATCGAAGGACTTATGTGCCATAAAACAACAAAAAGACAAAATTGGCGAAGAAGCAAGATCTCTAATAAAATACAGGAAAACCCTCTTAGAAAATAAAAAACAAAATAGGAAGCAATTAGCAGAAGTAAGTAAGAAAATTAACAAATCAATCAGAATGTTTAGGAGTGAAAAAAGGCAAAAAACAATACAATACCACATTGAAAAAACAGGAGGCATCAAAAAGGCACTGAAAGAATTAAAAGAAAATTCTCGCTGGATTCCAAATCTCAAGCACAAAGGGAAAAAAGAAACGAAACGACCCAATATTAACGAAACTGCTACAAAATTCTACAAAAATTTATATGATGACACCTGCTGTGAAGATACACATTCTCTACTGCATGGGAACGAAGATTATATACCTCCAATATTAGAATCAGAAGTGAGAAAGGCAACTCTTTCTCAGAAAAATTTTAAAGCTCCCGGAGAGGATAAAATTACAAACGAAATCCTAAAAGCTTGCATAGAAGCTTTGTGTGGGCCTATTACTGTCCTATTTAATGACATTCTTGATAAAGAAATTATACCAAAACAATGGACAACATCCACTATCATACTGCTGCACAAAAAAGGCGATGAAGACGATATTAACAACTATAGACCGATCAGCTTGACATCAAATCTATACAAAATATTCTCTAAAATCATACTAAATCGAATCAGTAGAAAACTAGATGAAAACCAGCCCAAAGAACAGGCTGGATTCCGAAGAGACTTCTCAACAATGGACCATATCCATACCATAAAACAAGTAATAGAAAAAAGCAATGAATATGGAAAGAAATATTACTTAGCCTTTGTTGACTATAATAAAGCGTTTGACTCCCTGAAACACATTCACATTTGGAAAGCTTTAAAAGCACAAGGCGTAGATACAAAATACATAAGGGTAATAAAGAAAATATATGAAAACTCTACAGCGAAGATCCAAACCGAGAGAGTAGGGGAAACATTTAGAACAAAAAAAGGAGTAAGACAAGGGGACCCCCAATCTCCAAAGCTATTTTCAGCTGTGCTGGAACACATATTTAGGAAAATGGATTGGGAGTGCTACGGAATAAATATAAATGGAGAAAAGCTAAGCCATTTGAGATTCGCAGATGATTTGATTTTAATTAGTGAGACTCCAAATGAACTTCAAGATATGTTATGCCAACTAGAAAAGGAAAGCGAAATTGTAGGCCTCACTATGAACATAGAAAAAACAAAATTGATGACAAACCACATAAAATCGCCTATTTCGTTAAACAACAGTGATATAGAATATGTTGACCAATACACATATTTGGGTCAAATTATTTCACCAGAAGACCAAATGCAAAAAGAAGTAAGCATCAGAATAAGTAACTCTTGGAAAAGATTTTGGTCTCTAAAAGAGATTATGAAGAATCCACACATGAAAATTAAGGAAAAATCTAAAATATTTAACTCGTGCATACTACCATGCTTGACATACGGAGCTCAAACCTGGAGTCTCACCGATAAATGCAGAAAAGCACTAAAAGTCTGTCAGCATAAGATGGAGAGGAGCATCTTAAACATCAGACTACGAGACAAGATTAATCTAACTAATATTAGAAAAAAAACTAAAGTTACTGATGTTACATATGCAATAAACAAACTTAAATGGAACTGGACGGGCCATATGATTAGAAATAGGACAGAAAAGTGGTCAAAAGATGTCACTATGTGGTACCCTCGTGAAGGAAAAAGGAAAAAGGGACGACAGAAAAAGAGATGGGAAGAAGAAATCAGGAAAATAGCTGGACCACTATGGAGAAGAATGGCTACAGACAGAAAAATATGGCAAAATCTGGGGGAGGCCTTTGCCAAAAGGCAATCTGATACTAATGTTACTGATGTCTCAATTTGAATTGTATATAATATGCATGTATGTAAATATTATTATCACTATCCACATCATTATTGATATTAATTTATTATAAATTATGTAATGCATGCAATGAAATTATTATTAATAAAAATTTGAAGTATGAAAATGTATGTAATAGTTAATTAATAGTATCAGAAATAAAGGCTTTTGTATTTGTATTTGTATTAACTGGAAGCACCAACATTTTATGAGTTCTATGATTTTAGGAAATTTGACATACTAAGTAAGTAAGTACATACTACATGACATACTCGTTCATATGGAAGAACCAGGCAATAATGCAAGTAAAATAACGATAGAAGCACATTAATTATACTATAACAGAAAATGTGAGTTGTATTTCCATTATCCATGCAATTTTTATCATTAAAAAAAAATGGAGCGATGAAAAAATATAAATTAAATATTTTTGAAAATCCCATAAAGCAAGCTTTTGAATGATGATAATCTTCTTGGTTAGATTTTTCTCTGAATAATATACCATTAACATAATATTTATTTACATAACTTAAAAAACATAGAAATTCAATTCTTTACTCCCTTATACCTATGTATATCCTACCTATAAACAAAAAAAAGGCTAAAAATCGAAACAAATACTGTGTCCGTGTGGTAGGGTGCCAATAACGCTGGCTGCATTTTCACGCTGAATGGTTAAAGAGATTCTCTGTGCGAGGAATGAGCCAGCTCTCTTGTCACCAGCAGCGTCAACAAGCTTTGGCGAAATTGTCTTGAAGAAGTTTTTTAGGGATGGACCCCACGGACCAAAAGTTTCGACGCCAAGCGGCGAAAATACATATTCACTTGCGAGTGATGCGTATTTGCGCCGCTTAGCGTCTTCTGCGGCTTCCGCCGCGGCTCCGGCTCTTTGAGTTGTCCCACTGAGGCGAGAAGGGGCCAAGGTATCGACGCATGTTGCGTCCCATACCAGCGCCCTTCCACGCTCCCAGGGGATCAATGTTAAGCCGTCAGAGCGCTTGCCATCATCCCGAGCTATGCCAGCTGGAGTCCAAATTTGTCGACGCTGCTTCCACACGGACACACATGGCGTTCAACAATGGCAGCACCCGGAGCACCCCAACATCTAAGACCGGTGGCAATAGTGGAAGCTGCCATTGTCGAACAGTGTCTCGAGGTTTGCAGATGGAAGGGCGTGCAGCCATTGCCCATACTCATGCTCTGAGACTGCAAGAAGCCTTGCGCGGTCTTGATCACTGAAAGAATTTTGAATCAAATGTTGGTGTATAATCAAATATACCATTTGTGGACGTCTCTTTTCTCAATTTTAAAAACTAGCGAATATAATAACTGACTAAAACGTTTTGGTAAAAAAATACGCAGCTACCACTTCCAATCAGGTCAACGTACCTACTCACACTCTGAAGTGTTCCATAACTTGTAAAAGTTAAAAGTGGCGAAGTATCTCATAGTTCAATGAGGCCCATGTAATTGGCAAAGTCGAAGTTCTGGCGCTCCGCCCGCAGATCGGGTTGCGTAAGCCTCGCCCAACAAACCTAGACTCTACAAAAATGAATCGCAGCAGAGACATGCGAAAGTGGGCATAGTGTTGTAGTCCACATCACTGCATGAATTCTCCTTCACTAGACTATTTATTAGAATAGAATAGCTTTATTGTTCACACAATCGACAATATAACAATAAAAGAGTACAATATAATTAAAATAATGCGACAACCGGTGGCCTTATCGCTTAGAGCGATAAGGCCACCGGTAAATTATCATCATCACCAAATTAATTCCGGAACTTTTCGAACTAGAGTTAAAGCGACCACTTAAGTGCAATGACATGAAGCTGGACAGACCGTTGCAGTCGGTAAGTCGTTTGCAAGTCTACATACTTTTGCTAGGTATATTTGATTAACGGCACAAAGATTCGTTTGGGAAACACTTTTTTTATAAACTCGACCACTTCATCCACGCTACGATTTGGCTACAGCTTTCATACCAAATTTTACGGACCAATGATCTTGGGAGTCAAGGTCAGTCAAGGTCCATGACCTCCGGGTGCGTGCAGGGGTTTGCCTACCCTTATACTCCCTCATCCCACCGGATCCCGAAGATTACATAAGGCGTAATAGTATTTTAGGGCAAAGTCTTTTTTCCTCAGTGCCCCCTTTGGTACACTTCAACCCTCCACTCCGCTTCAGTGGACTCTGGGCCAAGCCTCGCCCAGTAGACTATCCATTTTTATTATGATCTAAGTAGGCTACATTTCGAAACGTAAGCCCGGATTACGCCAGTCTCTCGATTTGTAATCCCTTTCCCGTTTTTCCTCTGTTATTTTTTTCGTTTCTTTTATCCATTTTTAAACCCTTTTCCGGTAAAAAATGTAAATGTTCCGCTTGAAAATAAAATCATAATGTATTTTTAATTTTTGAAACGTTTCAGTTCAATCACGTTGAAACAACACGGCTTATAAATTGTTTAATTGGAAGGCATCGTTAATATAAATTTGGAAAATTAATTTATTAATTAATTTATGTGTCAAAAACAGATTTGTAGTTCTGTTTTGTTGCGGAATTGCCTAAGAATGGTGGACATTTTCTATGTACAAAGAGTATCAAATCCAAATTACGTTTATTTGCTTAGATATCGACTCGCATTTTTTTAACATGTTTCAATCTAAGTTTTACCAGAGTTCCAAAGAATAATATACATTTCATCTAAGGTGTAAACTTTGCTTCAAAATAAGTGTAAAAGTATCACAAAGAAATAGGCTACAGAACATCTACTTATTTTCTTTGTAGAAAAACATTTTTATTATTCTAGCTGTTGTCATTATAATATTATCGGAATATATCTTCCTATCTAAACTACAGGCCGTTATTAAACAAAATAATAGAGAATTCTTTTAACATAACAAATAACTAAAACTAATATTCAGGTTAATGGCCGTTACGGTACCTAAATCGGTTACGGTAATATATTGTGTAATGGCCTATCTATTTTGGCAATCACTCTTTTAACTATATTTCATTTCAGCTCTCTCCTTTATGTTTGTTCTGTCTGTTATAAAATTCAGCAAGAGTAACACATAAACATTTATAATATCAAAAGTTAAGTAATATTCTCGTACAGTCAACATGAAAATATATTTGACATATCCTCATCCGTATTATATTTAATCACAATAGTTTTCCTTTGAGAGTTTTTCAATACAAAATCCATATACCATACATTGTGCTTGTCTGATTTAATCTATTGAGAAAATTCTTTATTCTGCAACCATCCACCGTGGACATCTGACCCTCAGGAATTCCTCTGTAAAAGCATCTATAAGCTTTGATGTGAAGGACGATGTAAATTCAATATTTTGTGGCTTTTGCTTTAGCGGCAAGAAATACAGTGATGTAGAAAGATTTTTCAAGCATTTATTTTCAAAGATATGTTAGATGATTAGCTTTCTGTAACTTTAGCGATATAGGCTTTAATTTGTGTGTAAACCTATTAGTGTGGAAAGCTTACATTTTTGTAAAAAAAATGTAGCGCATGTCTTGTTATAAATTTTGTTTGCGAAAAAGCTACTATTATAGCTTTTTCGTACAATATTTTTAGGATTTGTTGAATTTAAACGTCTTTAGTTGATTTTACTAATACAACTGATTGGAAATATCTTTAATTATCCAAAATAGTTTGTTTGTCTGATAAACAAGAGGACTTATGTACCACGCTGCTCTTGCTTGTAGGAGGTCTCTACATTCGAGAACTTTACCATCTCCATTAATCATGAGAATTATCTATAAATTAAAATACATAGATAAAAAATAGTACTTCTAATATATAGGTATTTATACATTTCGGTATTTTGAGTAAATCTTTAAGTTAGAATTAGTTGCGAATAAGTACCTCTATAATGTTGGTAAATGCAAGTCAAAGGCGGAACGACTAAAATGCGTGGTCAGAGAACATTCCATAAGATACCTACTATTCAAATAAGTACATTCTTGAGCTTGCATCGTTGCTTTATTGCATTGTAATTTAAGATGTATTTAAATATTTCTATTCTTGTTAATATAGCCAACTGAAAAGTGACAGGTAAGAAATTGCTGATCAGGCCGTGAAGTCATTTAATGGAGTCTACAATCAAATTTCTGCATTGTATTGAAAAAAAGAGATCTGAACATCATCCAGCTATAAGTATCGTAGAAATTTATAGACAATTGAATTATTATATTTCTTATTTTCCTGTATGATAATAGCGTTTTATGCGTTTAGTATTACGATTTTTACGCCCTAATTGTTTCAATCATGGCAATAGAATTTTTCATACAATTTTGTTACCAAATCAAAACGTTTAGTAGGTACAGTCTGTAGCTCCCACCACTCAAATAACCTGCACATTTTAGTATGGCTGAGGTAAGTCATGACAGAGCGTAGTCCGTCAATTTTTTTTGTTAAATTAAACAAACTAAGTAAACCAACACTTTCAGAAGCTCAAAACACTTAAACCGCTTAATCAACCCTCTCTACGCGTATAAAATTTTTAAACGTCGGTATTATGCAAAGGAGTGGAGAGAAAATTTGATCCTACCATATGGGATCCCTACGGGTGATCCTTCCTACTAGTAATGGATCACTTTCACCTCTAGGGACGGAACCGTGACGTGAACACGGGAAACCCGATCATGCTTAGGGTTGCCAACCGTACTTTTTTTTAAAGTATTGTACGTTATTTCGGGTAATTATATTCTATACTTTAGAGGATGTTGTAAAGATTATTAAAGCTGTCCAAGGGCCTGATTCTTTATCGACAAAACGTAATGTAACGCGTTAAGATTTTTATATGTAAAGTTACCTTCAAATAAATTATAAACTGAATTCAAGTAGATGTTATTTGAAAAATAAATATTTTTACCCAAATTTCTTACAGGCAAAACTTAACTTGATATCTACAGAATCACCCTGCAGATAAGTTTGTTGAACTGTACCTCTGGTGGTCTCAAAACGTAAGGAAAATATGTTTCTAAACGAAAATAGAGCGGGAGAGAGCGCTCAGTGCGAGTGTGGAGCCCCGGTGCAAAACATGCAGCACCTGCTTGCATGCCCTCAGGGCCCAACCTGCACTCTCCAGGACTTGTACCATGCATCCTTATCATCCCATCATGAGTGGTAGTTGCGAAACGCTGGGAAAAATCATTATAAATATATATTTGGATCATCAACACGACGAAGTAGAAAAACGAAAATATATCGTATTTAATTTTGATACAATTTCAGTACTTTATTTTTTGTACCTTTCAGCACCGATTTACTTTATTTACATAAAAAGTTGACAACCCTAATTCACGCTACGAGCAAAATGAACTTCGTTTCGAAAATACAATATGTATTGAAATTTTAATCTCAGTTTTAATGAGAACGTGGTGATCGAGATTTATTGGAGCGGCTTTTATTTTCATTGCGATCGTTTGGTTAGTTAATTATTCTACTTAATGCCTTGAAATGAGAGGGTAGTAAAAGTACGGTTGCAGTATTTTTAACAAGCGTTTAACTTGCAATGGATGTAAGATCGGGTGGAATCTTGCAAGTTAAAGACCAACCTCCCGATTTCCGATTGTGCTGAAATAGTGCACGCATATGTACGAGTATATCTCGTGACAATGCAATAGTATGCTACCATGGAGCTGATTTGATGATGGAGTCGGAAGGTGGCCATGTAAACTCCTGTACTAAACAAGTTAGACCCGTCGTGTTTGGGCTCGTTTTACTTGTCTTGGCTAGCACTCTGCTACTACATGATATTCAGGATATCAAAAGCTTGTATTTAAAAAGTTATATTTATAATTTGATTGGGTTTGAATTGGACTCAAGCGTGATTATAATAAACTTTAAAGATTTGAATTTTGACTATCTCAGTCTCTACAGAGCAAAAAAACAAAGTCGCTTTCCGCTGTCTGTACGCTTAGGTTCTAAGCTACTCAACAAGTTTTAGTGCAGTTTTCATTTATAAACAAAACAATTTAAAAAAAAGGTTTAAATTTACGTAACATGCGATTGGTCTTTTAAATATATATTTTTTTCGGATATGAACCAATAACTGAGTTGTCATCCACAGTCTTCTTTTCTGTCCCACTGCTGGGTACTCAGAGCAAATAAAAAATCGAGAGAGAATGTAGAGAACAAACAAGTGAAGCCAACCAAAACGTACGCCTCGCCGTGTACAGACAATCACACACACATCCACGTACAACGAAACTACGCCTTGGCTTGTCAGTCGAACTATGGCGGCGCAATATTGACGCACTCACACATGTTTAAAAAAAACGGCTTCACTTGACTGGTCAACGACATTAATTTTGATTTTTTTATTTGCTCTGAAGCTGGGTATAACAAAATACTTAATTAATAAACCTATACCTATAATAAACCTCTATTTTGTACTGCGTTATTATTGCCTCTAAACATTTTCGACCGAGTTAGAAAAGTTTCTCAATCAAAAAATAAACATTTTTCCACCGCACTCAAAAAGATTTCCCGACCTCGTCATCTAGGCCTCTAACTAACAACAAACTTTGACAACCGCTGGATATATTGTGTCTGGAAAAGTTTGCAAGCCAAACAATTCAATGCTCATTGGTCATTGGCAACTTGATGGATAGCCTTCCGTAACGATTCCTTACATTGTTGTTGTTTGACGTGGATAACACATAACAAGCTTTTGTTATCAATTTGATATGCCAGAAATAATAATAACAATTCCATGTCAACAACAACAATAGGTAAGGATATCAAAAGAGAACTCTGTAAATGTTTTCACGAAGTGTTTCTTTAGACATAAAATTGAATAATAAAAGCTAAATCTGTTGCCAATATACGAATAAATATCTGAAATATAATGTCAAAGTTATTTGAAGGACCACGATGAAAAATAAGTCATGGCCTACAAACGGATAAAACGAGCAACGCGTTGTAAATAAAATTTAAAAAAAATTACAATAATACTACAGAAATTGTGTCAGTCAGGGGAAACACTACATTAATCATCTTAGAAACTCTACAACAAAAATTGTCGCTATAAATTATAATATACATGTAAAGATTTATTGATGAGTAATAAAAAATGCATAGGTTACAATAAACTGTTTGCTGAATACAGCAAAGCTACTAATCACTAGCTGTGCCTTATGGATTTATCATCTTAGAGATTTCTGAGAATTTTGGATGAAGTTTGCAGTCTCCAAAGATGAATATTCTCTGCTCTAAAAAGTAGGCTGCAGACGAAATCAAACCTTCAAGAATACTGTTTTTAAACTTTCGCGATTTGAACACATTATTACTATATACTACGGGACTAATCGCACGAAGGTCTAGTTACCTTGTTTGCATGATATTTTATATTCCCGATAAAACCACACATAGATTAAGCTCGTGAATGTAAAATTAATTAGTTGCACGGCCCAGTTGCTCCACCGCGACCGCTGATCAAAGACTATGGCTACAGGTCGATGCAATAATACCTAGGCTGGAAAATTACCTGCATTATCCAGGCGGAAGCTATTGCCGGTTTGCCGCAAACAGATTAGTATCTTGTGAATGGTAGGTAACTTTACAGTTTATTGATTCAATTGTTCTTTATTCATAGACTTGTGTAAAGGACAACCGAGGACTCGATGCAGTAGAAACACCATTATTTCAACAACTCTTTGTAGATTTATTTCTTCCAATACATTGTTCCTTAAGCTTTAATCTAGACTTGTTCTCGCTCCGACGGCTCGACCAGAATGGTCTTCAAAATCTCTCGTCAGTCCCAGACCATGATACTTAGTAAATTTATTTATTAATTTTATACTTAACTTCCTCTGCAATAACCAACCACAGCTCGTTTCCTGTTGCATTTACTTTTTAAAAGTCCGTGGTTGACTACCACCCTTGAACTATCGTGTCCGTTCAAAAACCGCAATTATTTAAAATATGCAATTTTTGCTCAAAACCCAACACTTGGCATTTTTTACATGCTTTTATTTCACTTGCAATGGATGTAAGTTCGGGTGGAATCTTGCACGTTAAATTAGACCGATTTCCCAGTTTCCGATTGAGCTGGAATTTTGCACGCATGTGAATATCGCGTGACAATGTAAGAATATGGTACCTTGGAGCTGATCCGACAATGGAGTCGGAAGGTAACAAGACCAAGACAAGTGTTTAGGCTCTTTTTACTTGTCTTGTCTAGCACTCTGCTGCTACATGATATCCAGGATCTCAAAAGATTGTATTTTTTTTTTAATATTTATTTACAACATTAATAGTTACAGGTTGGCAACAATGCTCCCGCCTACATTACATTACAACTATATTTTTTTAATAATTGACGTAAATATTTTTTTATTTATCTTTACTCCAAGGGATTGGTTGGTTTCAGATTTTGTACTTAACAATATTTATCATTTGTTGGTCAATATATTCTGGTGTTCTCCAAAGTTATCCGCGCAGTCTAGCGGATTAGCACTTTGCGGGGAGCACAGCACGTGGAGGCTGATAAGAACGTAAACTTCTCGAATAGAGATTACGCTGCGGCAAGTGCAGCGCAGGATATTCATTAAAAATGTGGACAGATGACTCCAATAAAATCCCGAATAAAGTCGCAGGGTTGCGCTGTACATTTACGAGTACTTCTTCCAACCAGTCTTATCGAAAACGGGTAAAGCAGAATCAATTCTTGGTCAATCAATAAGCGTTCTTTGGGTAATTTGAGAATTTTTTCTCGGTCTGCAGCTCTGTAGGCATTTTTCCCGCTCTGCCTATCGCTACCGCTTATGAATTCCCCACACCCGATACCAATCACAATACAAAATGTAATCAGAGAATCGTGGGCGTTAATTCCTGTTCCTGCAAAATGTCAACCCTTCACTTCCTTTAGTCTTATTCGAATGTCCTCATTCATTTGATACGGTGAAATTACTGAAATTCACCAAATTTTAACGAAATTTTGTCGAAGCACACCTTCACTGCTGCGGTTCTTAAATGGGACAAAAGGTGTATTTTAAATTGGGATTAACTCCCCGCTTCATTCCACTTGGCTTGTTGAATCCCGGTTCTCTTTGATAACAGGCAACTCAATCAAATTTTAACCTTTTGAAATGTCAGTAATAAAATGTGGCTATTGAAATATTGGGGTATTTACAGGTTACAACTTCATTGAATATGTTATTTTGCAACTTTCTGAAAACTGTCAATACAAATAATTTTGTGAATATTTTGTGCACATTGAATTTCTGGGAATATAAATTGCCAGAAATTCAATCAGGTATTTTATGAAAATGTGCGTTACAGAACAGAACGCTATTCATTTAATATTTTAATAGGTAGTATATTTATTTTAACGTTGCTTGTGTTGTTAATGGAAACCTGTAATAGTGAAAAAACGGCATCGCCATATTTTACCGATACGTAGTCAATATAGGTTTTCTTTGTACGGAACTGCTTTCGCGATTTCAGGGTCGATTCCATTTTTACCGACCTCCAAAAAGAAGCAGGTTGTGAAACGATTTAAAAACTTCTTTTTTATTTCGAAAGGGTCTACTCGAAGTGGTCCCAATTAAATGTTATTGCAATCGCTTTAGCCGTTTTTGATAAATCAACAAAAATGTACATAGATGTCAAAATATTCGAATTCTGTATACAGACAGTGTGGAAGTCGCTGGTACCATTTTAACGAAAAATAATTACCTATAAAATTTAATAATCATAACTCGTAAGTAAGCCTAGGGATAACACCTCATACAAATAGCTAAAGCGGAGTCTTTCCACATTTTCTCTGCCCAATTCTAGAAACTATTTGAAAATAGATTAATTCTATCATAACTTTCAGTCCATCCAAATGGTTAATATTAATTACTATGGTATAAACTGAAAAGCCTGGAACACAGGCGTAAAGTAGCGTGATTGGCAATTTTCTGTAGGCTCCATTTTGGCGAGTTTGCGCTCGAACTCCACGCCTGATTCCTTCATCTCCTTTTCACAACAGAACTAGCCGGAAGTCGCATAAATACCATCCCTACATAGTCGACGCACCACCTGCTCGTACTAAGCGATTCGCTTCTTCCTTCATAATGCGGACCGCCAGGGCTTGAAATGCCCTGCCTCCGTCATTACTGACAATTACAATTTGGATATCTTCAAGTCAAGTGTGAATAGATATCTTCTAGGTCTACATGCTCCATCTTCGGCTACAACTTCGCTTTCCATCAGGCGAGCTGGTGGCCAAATGTAGACCTGTTCTAAATAAAAAAAAACTAATTGCAATCAATAGGTCAGTGCCAAACTTTGTTTTAATTATACACTATATTCAATACATATTCTCCGTAATTCAATTCATGAAACGTACGTAACCAAATTACTGTATCAATTCTAGCTAATAATACCTATTGAAACTGTTACACAAAAGCTCGCGTATATTAATACTAACTGGTTCAGTTTATATTAATTAGTAGTAAATATATTGTTAACTAGCCCTAAATTTATCAAAGTGTGTTAGGAAATAGTCTGATACTCGTATATCCGGGACTGTTCACTGCGAAATAGTACTTATTTCGGTGAATAAAAAGTGAATGGGTTTTTTAGAAAAGAAAGATTTTGTGAGGATATCTGCACTTTTGTGAAACAGTTATGGCGTATGTGAATTCATCACCCCGCACTGGGCTAGGATGATAGATATTGCCCGAATGCGATCAAAAATTTAAATTATCACTACGTACCATTGCGTTGGTGCAAGACATCATATCTGATCATTATTCTGTAACTTACTTCGATTCAAATCTTAAAACACTCTAGATTGAGCCATAAGGGTTAAATCAAAAAATAAACATTCGTAGGTTCAGATAAATGCACTTCAATATATTTTACACTTAGCAATTTAATACATTTCTCTACGTCGACGGATAAAAACAATATTTATGTATTTACAAGTATGATAATTGCGTAGCTTTCTTTTCGAGTACATTTTTAAAAAGAATGTAAAAGAAAAACATCGTTAGGAAATGCTCAACATTATTCAAAAACAGCATGTTACATTCATCAATCTGCATTGGGCGATGATGGATTACAGGGCCTATATATATTTGATTTTCCATAAAAAATGATGAAATTGAATAATGAATTACTGTAGGAAAAACCGGACAAGTGCAAGTCAGGCTCGCACACCGAGGGTTCCGTACAAATCCAGAAAACTTCACAAAATTGGGAAGTACGTTGTTGAAATCTCAATAGGTACTCATCATCATCGACAAAAGTTTTTTTTTTACTTTTCTCGTCATTCATCGAAAATTGTTAAAATAATTAAAAACCTGTTTTGGCAAGTGCTAATGAAGCTCTTTTATATGATACCTTACATGATACGATTTACGCACTTTGAATTTTGAACCTATATTTTGTGAATTTTGAAGCCCTATTTTTTTGTGATTTAAATTAAAATATTCAGTTTTCAGACTTATTCCTATATGTGTATCCTGAGACAATGCTTTTCGCTAAATTTCATAGTTCTATGTCAACGGAAAATATCCTGTAGGTTTTGATTTTTGTGAGTAGTGAAATATGTGGTTTTTTACGACATAAACGGCTCTAACTTTTTTAAACGATAATTGAGAAGTTTTTCTTTTACACTACTGCAAGAGACTATAGATATACGTATACAGTTTAAATTTCAACTCGATATCTTTACGCGTTTCCGAGATAAAGAGTCTTGACATACCTACACACAGACGGACAGACGGACAACAAAGTGATCTTATAAGGGTTCCGTTTTTCCTTTTGAGGTACGGAACCCTAAAAATGGAACGAAACCTTGTCCATAAGCAAAAAAATAACGGAAGGATTAAAGCAAAATTATTTATGTGACAATTCGATTTTATTTTTTATTGACTTGACTACCTCGATGGCCCAGTGGTTAGTGACCCTGACTCCTTATTTATGTGACGAACAGAGGTGTTTCTCTGTCTTTGTTATTTAGGTATTATCTATATAAGTAAAGTTTTATTTTATTATTATATTTGTAGTGTATCAGTCTCTGGCAGCCATATCACAAGCTTTGCTTAGATTGGGGTCAGAGACCGTGTGTAATCTTACACACGGTCCCCTAATATTTATTATTTATTTATCCTACTAATATTATAAACGCGAAAGTTTGTGAGGATGGATGGATGGATGGATGGATGGATGGATGGATGTATGGATGTATGGATGTTTGTTACTCTTTCACGCAAAAACTACTGAACGGATTGAGATGAAACTTTGCAATAATATAGCTTATACATCAGAATAACACATAGGCTACAATTTATAAAGATATTTTGTGAATTGTCCAAAATATAACGATAAATGTTGAGTAAGTAGGAAAAATCTGCCATCTGCGAGCTACTCTAGCGTGCGCTGCAAGAATGTCAAAATAAACAACTGTCGATCGAATATCTGTCAAATCAATCGACGAGCAGTCCTTGGATATCACCATACTGATAATATATTATCCTTACTTAATATTATAAATGCGAAAGTAACTCTGTCTGTCTGTCGCGCTTTTACGCCTAAACTACTGAACCGATCTTCATGAAATTTGGTACACAGATAGTCTAGAGCCTGAGAAAGGACATAGGCTACATTTTATCCCTAAAATTGTATAATTCCCGTAGGATAGGACAAAATCTATCGTTAGCGAAACTGTCACCTATCACAACGACGCTAAAAGGCCCAAGTTTGAAGGCACCATCCTACTAATATTATAAACGCGAAAGTTTGTGAGGATGGATGGATGGATGGATGGATGGATGGATGGATGGATGGATGGATGTATGGATGTTTGTTACTCTTTCACGCAAAAACTACTGAACGGATTGAGATGAAACTTTGCAATAATTTAGCTTATACATCAGAATAACACATAGGCTACAATTTATAAAGATATTTTGTGAATTGTCCAAAATATAACGATAAATGTTGAGTAAGTAGGAAAAATCTGCCATCTGCGAGCTACTCTAGCGTGCGCTGCAAGAATGTCATAATAAACAACTGTCGATCGAATATCTGTCAAATCGATCGACGAGCAGTCCTTGGATATCACCATACTGATAATATATTATCCTTACTTAATATTATAAATGCGAAAGTAACTCTGTCTGTCTGTCTGTCTGTCGCGCTTTTACGCCTAAACTACTGAACCGATCTTCATGAAATTTGGTACACAGATAGTCTAGAGCCTGAGAAAGGACATAGGCTACATTTTATCCCTAAAATTGTATAATTCCCGTAGGATAGGACAAAATCTATCGTTAGCGAAACTGTCACCTATCACAACGACGCTAAAAGGCCCAATTTTGAAGGCACCATCTTAATTATAACAGTTAATTAGACTATTTCTGTTTCTTTTTTACTTTGGGCATTCGATAGAGAGAACACTTTTTACGTTGCTATTAAATTTACGATGGCGCGTTCATAATTGGGTTGATTGAGCCTAATATGGATTGACAATATTAATTAGATGACAGGTGACATACATTGACTGCAGACTTTTATAAACGTCTCGCTTAGCATAGCAAAGGGACAAATTGTCTTTCCACCATTATAGCTCCTCGAAGAGGAAATAAAGTATGGATTAACAATGACAACTGACATTAAAATTGGACAAAATAGTTTTCCCTTCGCCATGCTACATTTTACAATGACGTTTAATACTGGACCGTCATTTCGTCTGATATTAAAAATAGTTTTAAATATACCACCATTAGAGGTTAAACATATTTCTTTATGGTACAGAATCCATGCTAATATACGAAGAAACGGATCGACTTGATTTTTAGAAGTAGTATGGCATGAGTATGAGTATCTTGAAACTAAGGTTATTAACCTTGATTCTGAATTGTGACCTTGACACGAACATAAATTTCTGTTGGTTTAGTTAGGATTGAACAGTGATAAAAGTACAGCCCTGCTCAGCTGCGGCACTCCTCATGAGGCACGCAACTTGCCAGCCAGCTTCTCAGCTGCTATAGTTAACAACCCCAGAAAAGCAGCCCAACTTCGAGTGCAAACTTCTAAACTGCCTAGGGGGAAAAGACCAAAAAGCATCGGGAGACCTCTAGCGCCGCCTTCTCAGCTGTCTCAGAAAAAAACCAGATAGCGGCTCTGCCTGGGATTCCCGCGCCGCCCATAAGCCTCAGCTACTAAGTTCCCCCGCCACGACAAGACGGGAACCCATGGGCGGGTACACTCTAACCTCATCATAATCAACAGAAGCATTTATAAGTATATAAGGTATTTTGATGTCGGGTTAGGTTTGAACAGTAACAACAAGGTGCAAGGTACTTGATTTTTTTATTTAGAAAGTGCCTTTATTACCTACCACTAAATACAAGACTTACAATGTAAAACTTCATAAACTACTACATATCAAGCAATTGGATCATCCACAGACCCTGGAAGGTCTAAAGATATTCTAAATGCTCGAGGCCACTGCCAGTTAGCAGCGTGCCCAGCATGCTGGCAGCATTGCCAATCAGCTTCGCAATGCTGCTTATACGTTGAGCCAAATAAACACCAGCATTTTGGTCACGCGGCGGGTACACCAGACGCTCAGAAAGACTTTTGAAAACAAGATGAGCTCCCGCCCAACACGCGCACAATGTCTCAATTTCAAACGGCTCAAATATATAACCACTGCCGAGGTTAGCATATTTGCGCCGTATGTGCTGCTCCGCTGAATCGGCCACCGCTCCAGCCCTACTCTGAGTCTCAGAAAGATGTAACGGCGCCAAAGTATCGATGCAAGTCGCGTTCCATACTAAGGGCCGTCTACACTTCCATAGGACCAGCATCATACCGTCAGGCCTTTTGCCATCACCACGCGCAAACCCATTCGGTTCGAGTACGGCTGCGATATTGGCGGTCGCAAAAGCCCTGCGTATGACATCGTTCACAATGGCGTGGCAACTAATTACCAGAGCTTCTTGAGAAAGAAAAACGGTGGTGACCGAGCTGGTCAACTAGAGTGCTTGAATAGGTGAGAGTGCGTAGCTATGTGCGGCGCGGCAGCAAGGTGGGTCGACTATTTCGACGATATCATTAATACCGCCGGTCGAGCCTGGTCACGACCGACAAAGAGCCGAAGCAGATGGCACTGCAAGAGAGAGGCCTATACCCAACAGTGGGACAAAGAAAGCTGCGGATGATAACGATGACGAAACAAATTAGTTGAAATTGGCTGTTTTTTGGGTTTGAAATGATTATTTTCTACAATATTTGTGTACCGTTTCACATTGAATGAGGGCTAATATTTTGTGGCGCACTTACTATTTTTGTTACCATATTTTTTTGACAAGTTAAACATAAATTAAATTATATCGCGGGCGAAGCCGCGGGTAAAAGCTAGTTAATTTATAAAAATACGGTTTTTACTATAAACAAAATTTGATATCTCCGCAAACAATTTATATTTCCGAAACATGACATGTTAAATAAACTTTCCAAATACAAAACATTTTTGGCGTTAAAAAAGGTATAAAACGAGCAATGAAATATTTATGATCTGCTTTGTTAAGTCCAAAACTGTTCGAAAGACCAATCTTTGTTTAGGCGACTTTGTCGTCCCGGGAAATTCGATTTACGTCAAATTTTCTATAGAATAACTTTAAATTATGTTATTGATCGGGTGAGTTAGCATAAACTACCCGAAAAAACATGGGAAAGGTTTTTGAAGTTTTGTTTCGGTAACGTTTCGGTAAAACTTTTGAGGTTTTACGTTACTGGTAACTTATAGAGGAAGTATATATTTCTATAGGAACAGTTTATAAAAACGGAAGAAATTTTTGGTTGCTAAATAGTAATGTGATAAAGTAACATAGAGAAATGATATTGTAACGCATTAGGCCGTGCGGTAATCACGTCAAGTTGTTTACACCCAAGTGTTTATGGTTTTATGACTCGAGTGGGACCAGTCTTTGTCTGCCGTCTATTGCTTAGTTTTTTTTTGATGTTTACGTATTTGAGATCAATAGGGAAGTCTCGAACTTTCAAGTTGTTTACTTGTTAACACAATAGCGTTTCTTAAGATCGAGCAATGTTGCTAATTATCTCATAGGTTCGAGACTGTGGGAAATAACGGATATAAATACGCTGGCCGACCCTTGCAGATCAGTTATTGGTTTACCGTCGAAGCGAAAACATCTCGTGTTCAAGTGCAGTACCAGTGATTGTGAAGTGACTAGTTTGTGTGTATATCATTGCCAGCGTGAAGTGTTTGTGCGAACAGTTGTGTCGTGCGTATCGAGATTTTGTGCAATAAAGTGCAAAGTGAATAATCGGCGTTTTAACTGATTATCCAAGAACCCATCTCGTAACAATATGATAAAGTGGAATTAAGAATCAAGTCGTAGATGTAAAAAGTGACATTGCGATATTAACTACACTATTCTGTATTATGCTTACAACAATCTTACCTCAAATTGTTTTTTTATTCAAATTCTAGCCACCATTTAGGGTTTAGATAAAAACAAAATATTGACGGCGAATAGCTACGTCTCCACAGGGTTTTTAGAACAAAAGCTAATCACTGTCAAGCGATTATGTAAACGACGTCATATTTTTTAGCGAAAACATGAACAACATATCTCCAGTTGTACAATCCTGTTTGTACAACCATTTTAGTTATACCATAAATTTATAACAAATCGGCGAGTAAAGCACTCATGTCTAATATTATTCTCTAAATTCCTAGCATTTTTGCGAAAATACGATTTATCAAAACATTTTATGACATATTCGACGGTTTTTGAGATCGTAGGCATTGAATTTAGTACACTGAGTGATACTGAGTAGTCAAATTTGAAATTAAAGTTTATATGCAACTTTTCACTAGGAATAAACTCCAGGCTCTACAAAGCGGACTGAAGATGCAAAAATGAGGAACACGTTATAATCCATCAGGTAATTTCAATAGAATCATTAGTGAAACGGAGTTTTTATTTAATACTCCGCTAAAAAAAATGTGATAGTTCTGCGACAAGCTTAAGAGTATGAGCTAGAATAATTTGCCCGGCTCCGCATCTCTCCACTCTTTTTTGGTGAAATTTTCGCCCAAAATCGCGAAATATTTTTTCCGAGCTTCATACCAAAACCTTATCTAATAGAGTGGCTGTCGAAACAACATCAGTGTCTTCGGAAAAATCATGAACAATATCTGGGATCTCCAGTTAGTAGTACCATAAGTTTAGTACCATAAATTCATCATAAATAAGCGAGTAAAGCCATCTCTATCACCGTTAATTCCCGACGTTTCACGTGAATAATGGTAAAAACGCTCAAGTTGGCAGCCCGAAGCGGAAACTCGTCGCGGCACATCCTGTGAACTGCCTCGTCATCTCACGATACATACGTCTACCTACGACTACGTACACAGTGGAGTCCACATATTTGCACACAACTAGCAAGTTAACAAGTGAAATGAAACGTTTTTTTAAGGAAAGGACTCAAATCGCAATGCTGTGGCCACGGCCGACACTTACTTGTTACTTGGTTGGCGGGCATTTTCCGTAAGACGGACCTCTTCGGGCCCTTAATTGGACACGGCCAAAGCGACTCAGTCCAAATCTCGAGAGAGAAGAATTATTTATTTATCTTATATTTTTAATCCGCGGTAACACTCGTAATATAAGGTTAATGTGTTCAATTTGCAAAAAATTAAAAACATCATCGATAAATTTATTTCAAAAACTGTGAAATGGCTGCGACATAAAAATTCCTAGCGGCCATATGATTAAAATTTCTCGCTGCGCTAAATTAGCAAATGGTTGCGATGTTTCTTGAAGAACGGTGATATTGCCACATATTCATTGCTTGCGTGTCTCAATTTAAGAGGCTTAGTAGTAGATTTTTGCTTATTTAACACCCTTGCAGTTTAGGAATAAGATGAATTACCAGACAGACATAAAAGCATTAAGTTTCTAACTTTAATTCACTACACAAAACAAAGCAATTGTAAACGGATTCATCACAAAACATCAATCAAAATCAACACAAAACTTACTTCATTACCTCCCCAACCCTTAAACAGGTAACTTAATTCATACAAAAGCAATCCTAACTTTGATTTATTGGCCAATGAGATATGTTTACGGACGAGGTAGGGAACCAATTTGGCTGTATCCTCGTCACTTTTAATTCAATCCACTGGCAGAGCCTTTACAGCACTCCATTCATGCCTCCCTAGTCTATCGACAAGAGTAATGTCACAATATGTTACACGCTGGATGAAAAAGCTGCCATCTCTCGCCGCGGTTTGACAAATGTGATTTATTGACGCATCGCCCTCATATCGCTGAATGTTTGCTGGGATCATGAGAGCTCAGTGTTAGCGGGATATTCTTTTCAATATGTGCAGGCAACTGGTGGCATATTAATTACAATACACTCGTATAATCCTACTAATATTATAAACGCGAAATTTTGTGAGTTTGTGAGGATGGATGGATGTTTGTTACTCTTTCACGCAAAAACCACTAAACGGATTGAGATAAAACTTTGCAATAATATAGCTTATATATCAAAATAACACATAAGCTATAAATTGTAATGATATTGTGTACATTTTTCATAATATAACGATAAGTGTTAAGTAAGATCTGAGAACTCTGGGAAGCTATTCTAGAGTGCGCTTTAAGAAACGTCAAATAAAATCAACTGTCGAATCGTACAACCGCCAAATCGTTTTTTGTTTTATTTTTTGGATTTTTCACTTACTTTATAAAGGGTGGTAGCTGGTAAAGTAGGGACTCGGGTTTGAAAGACGGAACGTGACATAGTCTACTTTTTATCCCAGATAGATAAAAGGTTCCCATGGGATAGTACAAAAATCAAAATATCATGCGGGCGAAGC
Source organism: Hypomecis punctinalis (assembly GCA_949316475.1). Taxonomy (NCBI): domain Eukaryota; kingdom Metazoa; phylum Arthropoda; class Insecta; order Lepidoptera; family Geometridae; genus Hypomecis; species Hypomecis punctinalis. The sequence continues at coordinate 16,572,157 of OX438815.1, read as the reverse complement.
CGCGGGTAAAAACTAGTAATTCATAAAATATCTTTATCTTTTATCTTTTTCTGAGGAGTAAGTCGTTTGCTTAAGTTCTGATTCTGTATAGTTTTTTAGTTATGTTTATTAGAAAGTTACAGAATTCACTGTGATATTGTTAAAAAACACTACCACTGTAATGATATCTAACAGTATTCCGTCTTCATACAAACGATCGGAAAGCGAATCATAACTACGCGCCTCGGAGTGCGGTATACTCTGGTATGCTAGTCAGTAGTGACGAACGAAGGTGTGAATTTGTAACTAGTAAGCGTGTGATTAACGTTTTTATGGTTCCTCATTTACCATTAAAAACATAAAAAACACAATATGTATTTTTATTGGAAACTTCCTTCTGCATCACAACTAATTTCTTTTTTGTAATAAATATTATAATTTTACATCATAGATAGAAACTAAAAAGATACTCAAGTAGGTAGGTAATGTGCAAGTAGATGTAATTTAAGTACTGAAGGCGGGCGACCCTAGCGCGTGATACGGTCTATGTGGCTACGTGGCGCTGTAGGTATATACGAGTATTTCAAGGACAATGCCAAGTCACAATATTGTTAGATAGAGTCTGGCTAACAAAAGTTGATACTGAAAAAGCGCGGCAAATTTAAAAAAATCAGTATGGCAGCCCTAAACTGAGAAGGAAACACTTTCTCTCTCTCACACGATGTAGCGTTGTTACCATACTGCGATTTTGATTCTTCCAAATCTTTGGGGGAATCGCAAAAATAAAATATTTTTCTGCTTTAACTTTTCATGTAGGAGTTTCATATTCATTACGTTAATTATTTTTTTGTTTTTTGACGTTATTATTATGCAAAATTGAGGCTTCGCATTGCTCTCCAAATGATTTCAATGCGTACCTATCAACTTCATAACGATGAACACTATAATAATACAATGAATCATTTTGTTCAGTTTAGTACATGACGTAGGTTTGAAAACTGTTTTAATACAAGGTAAAATACCCCAATTTAAAGGTAAACCCGCGATAGTAGTAGCACCGTGTGTTGTCATTTAAAAAGTTTGCGAAAAATTCTAGTATCAACTTTCGTTAGCCAGACTCTATCATTACCGTGACCCTACTAAAGTCCATAGCTTAAAGAACGCGTGGCGCCGTAGAATTCGTAGCACTAAAGACGCTAACTTCGTAGCAGCCGTAGACCTCATCATCTACGACTGCTACGAAGCTATTATTATGAAACTTACAGCATATTCTTGTAACATCTTATTATAAAAGTCTTATGGCAAACAAAAATAAATAACATAATAGCTAGTTAAAAAAGACAAAGTTAATTATATAGTTAGCACGCTACCGTGCTTGGTTAAAGCGCTGTCTTAATGAAAAGAATATCTTTGTGTGTATATCAAATTTCTGCTTTATAAGACTGAATCATACTAAACAGGCATTAGCTTATATTAAATTTTTATTTTATTTGCAAGCAGCGACCCGCCAGGCTTCGCACAGGTATATTATTCACATAAACCTTCATCTTGAATTACTCTACCTATGAAAAAAACCGCATCAAAATCAGTTGCGTAGTTTTAAAGATATTAGCATACGTAAGGACAGACAGATAGGGAACCGATTTGGTTTTATACCTAGTGATATCACTTCTATATCATTAAGGTAAAATTGCCAGGCTCAATAATTTCAGCACCAACGCTGAACAGCTTCAAATTCCGCCTCCAGCGCAGGCTTATTGAGCACTCCTTTTACGATTTAAGTGAATTCTTCGATGATAAAATAATTGATTAATTAATTTATTTAATGTGATGAATGAAATTTAGTTTTATTGATTGTTTTTAATCGTTAATGATTTTTGTTATTTTTTGACTTATAAATTGTTTTTTACCAAATAAATGAGTATGAGTATTATTAAACTCGCGCTTTTTTTTCATACGTTTAACAGTACACCCGTGGTTAAATCATGGCAAGTCAAACAGCTCCTCTCTATGACAGACGAGATTTATTGGCGCATACTCAAGTTGCCCACGGAAAAATCGAGAGAGGCCTTCTCTTTACTTGGCGTTCGAGACACTCACATTATCTTCAATAAATATTCATGGTAGGCGTATTCGTATATAAATATATCAAACTTCAAGACCGTGCTGTCAGCAAACCATTTTCAATAATTCTATACGAGAGACCATATTCAGCAATGGACTTTCTATAGATGAGAAAAAAATATACGAATAAGTGATTTTTATGGTAGCGCGAGCAAGTTTTTGACGTCGTTGTGATCTTGAACAAAAATTTTCTTGCAGAGTTGTTAACAGAAACTTTGTAAACAAAACTTACAAGTCAAAGCAATAGTCTTTAGATTTTACGCTAAATCAAAACGACATACCCCATGTCACGAAATCTGTGGTGTGCCGGTCTTTGCAAGCCGAATGTTTGCGGACACCATATTGGATGGGAGTGGATGTCCCGTATGTTTCAATTATATGGTGCAGTCGAACGGAAGTCACATTTGAACAGAATTTGTATGTGATTTTTGAGTGATTTTGTACCAAATGCAAAAAGGTTTCTAGTTTGATTTTGATTCAATACAACTAGGAAAGTAACGATAATAACTTCAAACAAGTTTTCAAAAAAAATTCAATTTATGTACTAGGGCTTGGTTTGGAGCAAATTTTAAAAATAGATGGCTTACAGCTTACTTTTTAAAGAGACCTATATTAATTTCATTTGTCTATTTTTTTTAATGGGCAAGTGCCTTTATTAACTACCACTAAATACAAGACATAATCTAAAACTACACAAACTACTACATGACAAGCAATTGGATCATCCATAGACCCTTGAAGGTCTAAAAATAATCCAAATACTCAAGCCCACTGCCAGTTGGCAGCGTGCCCAGCATGCTGGCAGCATTGCCGCGCTGAATGGCAATGCTTATACGTTGAGCCAAATAAACACCAGCATTCTGGTCACGCGTCGCGTCCATCAGACGCTCAGAAAGACTTTTGAAAACAAGATGAGCTCCCGGCCCTCACAGACCCAATGTCTCAACTAAAATTTGTCTATTAAGTCATCAAACCTATTATATCAATTGGCTCAATGTGTATTTTAATTGGCCTTTAATAATCGTGCTAAATTTAGTATTTTTTATTGCAATTTACTGACGAGAAAGACAAAATCTGATCTGTTAAAACCACAACATAAATGTTTCAGATTACAGTGTCACATAAACTCAACCAAAAAAGGCCGTTGTCCGACAGTTGAGTATCTACAACTGACATAAGGATAATGACATAAAAGCCAGTAGTTTCGCGGCAACATAGCAGTTTGCTGCTGCTTCGTACAGTCACCTACGGACTTTTACATTTTGTGTATAATAATCCTAAAAGAATAATCACGCCACATACCGCCTACACAGGGAAATGTTTTATGCGGCACCTAACACAACACAATCGCGCCATATTACGCGCTCTATTAAATATTTAATGCAGGGAAAACATACGCGGGCCTTGCAAATGATTTACTTACTGCGATACGATCGAGAGGACAGAGTAACATTGAGATGGTGTTAATTTACAACATAGGAGGATTAACGTACTTATAGGTAGAGTTGCAAGGTTGAAAATTAATCGAAAAATATACCTCGCCTTGTTCATGTTCATATTGATGAGCGGATTATTTGACAGTTTAATTAATGTCACTTATGTCAAGTTATATAACTCATTATACAGGGTTATTTCTATTCAATTAGCGTCCTTTTAGGGGCTTATTCTGTACATCACAACTAACAACTTTACTGGACTTAACTGGAAGGATGCTAATTGATTAAAAATAACCCTGTATACACGGTTACCGGTCATTTACCGTATTACATCTCTACAGCGAAATTTGATCATAAATATGAGCAAAAGAACCAACCGCAAGATTTCGTAAAATATATGGGACAACTCTCAGAGCAAATAAATAAAATCAAAAATAAAATCAAATAAATAGATTTTTTTATTTGCTCTGAGGGGACAACTGAAATTCTTACAGCGGTTACGGGGTTGGTTCTAGTAAAAGTACTTTATCTTGACATACTAAAGTCACCATTAAATCATTGTAGGTACGTAGGACCAGAAACTAGGAGTATTTATTAAGTTTTTTACTTCATAATCCAGAAAGCTTTGATTACAGATTTTTAAACTTAGAACAGGCCTCTATACTTACATCTATTACCAAGACTAGTGACTCAATGGGGAAATAGTAACAAAGCCACCTGTGACACCGACGGAACTCGAGATAAGTAAGACGTGACATGCTAAATGTTACCTTAAGAAAATGATAAGCAGTGATAGTTATCGTGTGGTTTAATGGTATTGTTCCTTCGTCGTGGTTTCCGGTAACAGCTGTTACCTAGCTCATTCATTGTTAGAATTTTCGAAGTGAACTCGACGAATTGTCACCTACAATCAAATATAAGTACAAATATTGTTATAATAGCACGCCTAGCTTACGTATAAAATGATAATAATTATTTGGCTAAAAGTAGCCAAAATCAAACTGACTTCTATTATTGGAATCTAAGTAAAAATTCGAATAATTTACTCAATATATGCCATTTTTAGATTATTATTGATTTTTCAAGAACCATTAATAAAAAGCTTACATTTCTAAAATATAGCCTACACAACAAGAAAATAACATTCAAAATTGGTTTTCTAATTGACTGAATAATTGCTTGACAAATACACGCGACAAATTGAAAACATGTTTTTGAAGTTTGTAATCAAATATTTTAATTTTTGACCACCGGAGGAGGTACCTATACAATTCGTTTTCGTTCGCGTATATATTTTTTTTGTATAACCACGCATAACTTTTTTCATAGTAGTCCGATTTCAATAGTTCTTTTGTTATTGGAAAGAGTATGCTTTGAAATTGGTCCTATTTAAATTTTATCGAAATCGGCTAAGCCATTTTTGATAAATCAACAAAAATGTGAAAAATTCTACATCGATCCGTGCGAAATATTCGCGAATTCTGTACACGGGTGAAGTCGGTCATGATATTTTTTGCAAAAAATAATCTTGTTTATTATCACAGTATATAAATTATTCACAGAATTTAAATAACATAAAACAATAAATTAAAATAACCTATCTGAACTTAAGTAAACTTACCAAAGCTTAGATAATGAACTAGGGGAAAGAAAGTCAAAGGGAAGTTTATTGAAAATACGATTTATCTCGTACTTTGTCGTGTCGCATGTTGTAAATTTAAAAGCATGTTGGCAAATTCGCATATGCGACCTGTAGGCGCCTATATAGAAAAAAATCCGAACCGTTTGTGAATATCAAAGCGGGAGAGTGATTGGGTATCGACTGATACGATTGATTGACTTACAGAATATTTTATTGAAGAGTGATCACGTTTTTTAATGGTGCGATTTAATTTGGATTTTTTTTTCGTGTTTAAAAAAAATGGTTTAAATTTTTTGTTGTGATAACGTTGATGAACGCCAGCTACATACACAAAAAGAACAACATACTGATAGATTAGTTTTAAGTACTATAATTAATTTTTAACTTATTTTTATATCCAGTAGGTACATATATTTTCATATATGTATATTTTTTTTTCTCTTATGCATTCTTCTTGTACTCTGTTTATATAAATATTTATTCTCAAAGCCGATTTAAGTTGTTTAGTGTTATTTGTAATATTTGTATTGCTGTTATATATACCTACAAACATATTTGTAAACTTTAAGTAGTTAGTGGTTGAACCGGCTTGTTTTTTCTTTCCTTAATGTATCTTATTTTAGGAATAGGCTATTATTGGCTATATATACTTGTCTGCATAATTAAGTATAATGTATTTTTCGTGCTGTTGGCCTGTAAATAAATAAATAAATAAAAGTGTCACGTTCCTCCTGAGCCGAACATGCAAGTGAGTGCGCTGAACAAGCGATAAAGAGGCACGATCGGCCTATGCGAGCGAGTTTGTTTCAGTTTTTGATACAACAATATTTTCTAATGACGAATCTCGTAAAATTACCAACTTTAAAGATTACCAATTTTTTAAATAATATTTTAACTTTAAACTGACGGATCCCAACGCTTGAGAGTTTGATAGACTGAAATTTAATTTTATCAATCACAATACTGCTTGTCTAACCATAGTCGAATAATTAGATAATATGATTGCTCCATGTGATGACTGCTTTTTGAAATTATGTTGATTAAATCTAGAACAGTAGGGCTTATCTCCATTACTTTAATTAAAATCTATGTTTCCGAAATGAATAAAACCAAGGGAGCGCAAACTTTGGTGCTTGGCGCCATCAAAATAGTTATTATAATTATTCACAAAGCGGTAACTGGCGACATTGCACGGCTTCCTTCCAACCGAAGTGGGATAGTTATTGACTACACACAGACTCAGATATTCAAAAATTTTTAAATTTCATTGTTAAAACTGTTCAAATTCAGTTAAATTTAATTTGAAGTCGCTTATTCACCACACTACTTACATAGTGCTGCTGCTTTAGTTAGTGAAATATGTTCGCATCAACTTTTTCGTTCTTATCGGTAAGTATTATCAAATTTGCTGACGTCCACAAGTGGTATATTATTCAGAGAAAAATCGAACCAAGATGATATATACATCACTCGAAAGGTTAATATATGGGCTTCTCAAAAATATTTAATTTTGATTTCTTTATCCCTTCATTTATTTTTAAATGTGAAAAATAAATTGTATGAAAAATAATAATACAGCTTTGTATTTTTTCTAGTTTAGCAATGATAAAGTGCTTCTATCGTTATTTTACCTGCATTCGTAGCTGATTCTTCCATATTCATATGATAATTTGCTAAAATTAAAAATTATAACCTACCAGTGTGACCAGTTAGTAGGTACAATATGAAAAAAATCACTAAAAAAACTATGTCTAATTGGTAAAGATGCTTCTATTTAACAATTTGGAGGTTACTTAATCAGGGTTGCTAGAGATAAACTACTTATTGAGCCAAATATATTTATTTATCCTAATAGATTCAAAATAAATTTCAAAAAAATCGGAGGGCTCTTTTTTGGTTTTAACTGATGTAATAGACTCGGAAAAATGTGAACTTTCTTGAAATGTAACGAGTGTTGTGGTTAGAATGTTTGATTATTATTATACCAGCCTTCATACATTTTGAGGACATGTCCTTTGTATTCCAATGTACTCTGATTACTCCAATCACTTATCAGTTGTCACTTCTCACGTAAAAGAAGATCTCTGTTTTAACGCAAGATTTTTGTAAGTACCTCCCCGAACATAATGCATCTATTATCACATAGGTACCTACTTCAACTTTAGCTTGAATTATGTACAAGAAATAAATTAACATTTGTAATTATATTCATATAAATCGTGTTGTTGTATAAAGTTTGCTAGATAGGTACCTGCACTTAAATAACATTAAATTATGAAGATACACAAGCATACACTGAAGTGTGTTAAGTAATATATTTTTTTCCGTCAGGGTTTACAAATAGCCTGTTACCTTTATGCTATCGTATATTAGTGAAAGTCAATACGAATGCATCATCAATGTACCTAGTAATTATAACATCAATTGTTGATTTATCGAAAATTACTATACTAAACTATAACTATACTATACTAAACATTTGGTCCGTGGGGTCCATCCCTAAAAAAAATCTTTAAGACAATTTAGCCAACGCTTGTTGACGCTGCTGGTGACAAGAGAGCTGGCTAGCCATTCAGCGTGGGACTGCAGCCAGCGTTCTTGGCACCCTACCACACGGACACAGTATTTGTTTCGATTTTTAGCTTTTTTCTTTTTTTAGTATAAAGGTAGGATGTATTTATATAGGTATAAGGTAGTTAAGAATTAAATTTCAATGATTTTTAAGTTCTAAAAGTAAATATTTCTATATTATAACTACGAAATAATCGCATAACATACTCACAAGAAAAATCACAAGAACAGTCGAATTGAGAACCAACCTTTTTTAAAGTTAAGATTAAAAATTAGGGTCATTCGTAACGGTCCCTCTGACCAAATTTGTTCAAATTTATGAGTTAGGTTTTAGATACCACCATAAAAAAATCACCAATCTCAAGTATAACGTGAACCAGGACAGACGTAAACGAATCGAAGGTCCCGGTGGCGATTATCATTTCTTACATACCAAGCTGCATTTGTGATGTCCTCAAGTACGTTATTCTGGAATCTTTTTCTCTGAATTTAAGAGTTAAAAAAACTTCACGTTATCCAATCGCCAAAGTCCGAAACGCTAAGTGGTGATGCGAAACAAGATTTCACCATAACAAATCACCATTCTCAAGTGTAACGAGAACCAGGACAGACGGAAACGTATCGCAGGTCCCGGTGGAGATCATCATTTCTTACGTAGGTAATAGGTACCAAGCTGCATTTGTGACGTCCTTAAGTACGCTATTCTGGAATCTCTGTTTCCCTGAATTTAGAGTTAAAAAAACCTTCACAAAAACATATCGCCAAAGTCCGAAACGCTAAGTGGTGGTACGAAACAAGATTTCACACTAACAAATCACCATTCTCAAGTGTAACGAGAACCAGGACAGACGTAAACGAAGCGCAAGTCCCGGTAGATATCATCATTTCTTACTTAACAGGCTGCATTTGTGATGTACTTAAGTACACCATTCTGGAATCTCTGTATCTCTGAATTTAGAGTAAAAAACCTTCACAAAAACAAATCGCCAAAGTCCGAAACGCTAAGTGGTGGTACAAAACAAGATTTCACCATAACAAATCACCATTCTCAAGTGTAACGAGAACCAGGACAGACGTAAACGAATCGCTGGTCCCCGTGGAGATCATCATTTCTTACTTACCAGGCAGCATTTGTGATGTCCTTAAGTACGCTATTCTGGAATCTCTGTTTCTCTTAATTTAGAGTTAAAAAACCTTCACAAAAACAAATCGCCAAAATCCGAAACGCTAAGTGGTGGTACGAAACAAGATTTCACCATAACAAATCACCATTCTCAAGTGTAACGAGAACCAGGACAGACGTAAACGAATCGCTGACATTAATCTTTATCTTCGCATTTTGGTCACGCGCTGTTGGTTGTCACAAACTTGCGTAATGTCTTTGTAATAGGTGAGGCTCGATATAGGTGACATGTTTTCTTGTTTACTGATTTGTGGGCAAAGGATGACTTAGCCTGCCGGCGTCTATTTATGTCTTAATACCGTCGATACGTACGTACACACGATTGTAGTCTCGGAGCCAAGTCACGTTGGGGTCGATCTTGTAAAAAAATAATCATTCGGTTACAGAGCTATTAATTCAGTAAACTTCGAACCCCTTTATATTATTATACTCTTTGATCGAATTTCACATATCATACAAGTACGTTATTATATTTAGAGTCATAAGAATATTTTTTACTTCAGTATTTAGATAAAAGATTTTAAATGCTCACTAAATCCTAATCAATCAAGTTTGAAGTGATTAAAAATTAAATTACAGGCTTGATGACTGGATAAAAAATCATTATTACGGTTAGTCCGTTAAATAAATTATCAAAAAATACTGGACACGTAGGTATGTTTTTTCTTTTCGCAATACAAACGACAAATATAAACATAGACAAAGTTCGCGAGTGGGTGCTCGTGACGTCATTTCTCTGTCGAAAATCTATATTTTACAGGCTTTTATTTAACTTGCAATGTATTTATGTAAGTTCGGGTGGAATCTTGCAAGTTAAACTTGACCAACTTTCCGAATTTTGCACGCATATGTATATTGCATGATAATGCAATATTATGGTACCCTGGAGCTGATCTGATGACGGAGTCGGAAGGTGGCCATAGGAACTTCTGTACTAAACAAGACAGACCCGTGGTGTTAGGGCTCGTTTTACTTGTCTTGGCTGGCACTCTGCTGGTATATGATACCCAGGATCTCAAAAGCTTGTATTTAAAAAGTTATATTTTTATAATAGGTAATTTATTTGTAGTCTAGTCTCGACGTTATGCCGGACATTTTTGTTTATTTTCAAAAAAAACAATTTTTTTTTCAGTCATTTAGCCTATTCTGTCACAATAACCAAACAATGATTCACGTCACTAAACTTCTACTCTTACTCTAACAAAACCTAGGTTCTATCACTTAGGTATTATTAGCTTATCGTCTACGATCCTTTAATATTAAATTTGCTGGAATATTCGCAAATTTGTTCGCCCATGTGTCACTCCCAACATTGCTAATCAAATTGTCGACGCCGTCGCCAGAGCGCACGTAATCAGGAACGCTATAAAGATAACTGTTCTGCAAACATTGCGCCGCAGAACAGCTACTATATCACAAGGCTCTTAGCGAAACCGGCAATGGTCACCGCAGCTGCGATAGCGTAGAACTAGACCGAGACGAAGTAATTTAGTTGCTAATATACTGAAGACGTTAGGCGGAGAGAGGTCTAGGATATACTTTTAGTTGATGCCTTAGCTAGTTAGTTTCTAGATCTAACTTCCTGGAACGATCTTAGAATTGAACATTGAAAGCCAAGAAATGAAATTCAAGAAGTTTTATGATGGATGTTTACTTAGACTCGATCATTTTAATATAGGATGTACCTACTTGTTATAACCAATTTTTAGGGTTCCATACTTTCAGTTAGTTTTATGATAGATGTTTCCATAAACACTGATCGTGTTACACCACCTTTGGGCGCACTTAAAGGCGAACCAAGTAGTCCTTTTCGAATAGATGTGATGAAAAAGTAGTTTCCTACCTATGGTTAGGTATTTTTTTAAGGATCTACTCACTATATACCAGTACAATACTATGACGAGAGTTTTCTGAATGATATAAAACTTGTTGTACGCAACATGCAACACTGGAAACCTTTTAACATTTTCATAATCATATTGACAAATTTCGTCAGTGAAATTATTCATTAAAGACCAAGGGAAGTAACTTCTAAATTAGTTTACGACAATCACTATTGTTGACATACCAATATATCTCTAGTGTTTTGTGACAACAAAATTTCGTACAACTGGGTGATATCAAGAGCACAGTTAACATTATCGTTTCCCGCTACACTCCGTAATGGTTTCTACATTTCACTATGAATGGTGTCTTTTATACAAAGCTCTGCGATTTCAAAAGGAGACGACGCAAGTAAGTACATTTCTGGTACATTCATAGCTATATACGCAGTACACAAGTTTACACAAAGATAAAATGAATGACAGTGACACTCACAGTGATAAAACTAGACTCTATAAAATTTAACTTGATCTCTGCGACAGCTGTCAGAAAAATCACGCCTATGAAGTCCTGAATTTCTTAAAAGTACAGACAGTACCTGTCAATGTCATACTCTGTGGGCATGCCGATTAGTGATGGGCGACGAATGATCGTGACCACAGAGTTTTAGATAGAGTTTTGATTAAAATATCGATAGTTTATACTGACGATATTTTAAATAAAACTTGATTTATCATTAATTTTACTGTATATTGTAATATTATAATATTTTTTACATGTGTAATTGAAGTAAACCCAATTATATGTTACATTAGCATCGATAATAGTGAAAAACGTCGATAAATACTATCGTTACATTATTCATCATCATCATCATATCAGCCATAGAACGTCCACTGCTGGACATAGGCCTCCCCTAATGATTTCCAATAAGACCGGTTGCTAGCGGTTTGCATCCAGCGCGATCCTGCGGTCCTAATAAGGTCATCCGTCCACCTTGTGGGTGGACGTCCTACGCTGCGCTTGCCGGTACGTGGTCTCCACTCAAGAACTTTTCCACCCCATCGGTCATCAGTTCTCCGCGCTATGTGCCCTGCCCATTGCCACTTCAACTTGCCAATCCGCTGGGCTATGTCGGTAACCTTGGTTCTTCTACGGATCTCCTCATTCCTGATTCGATCTCGCAGAGAGACTCCGAGCATAGCCCTCTCCATGGCTCTTTGGGCTACTTGGAGCTTACTAATAAGGCCCATAGTGAGAGACCACGTTTCTGTGCCATAAGTCATCACTGGCAACACACACTGGTCGAAAACTTTCGACTTGAGGCACTGAGGTATGTCGGACAAGAAGACGTTACGCAATTTTCCAAACGCTGCCCAACCGAGTTGGATTCGGCGATTGGCCTCTTTCTTGAAGTCGGACCTACCTAACTGGACTACTTGTCCCAGGTAGACCCATCTCAGTCTGTTAGTCTGTGGTTACATTATTATGAGTATATAATTAATATCATACCATTATTTACATGTGTACATACTTGATCTTAAATAATAGTAAGTAAATGAAATCCAATTTCTCACCTTCAACTACTCATTCGATTTCATTACAACATTGTTTGAAAATCGATTTTTTCCACCACTATCCCAACTCTAAAAATGTCAATCTTCTATGTCAATGTCACTGTCGCAGAGATCAAGTTAAATTTTATAGAGTATAGAGAGTAAAACACAGTATTAAATCACACTTGAATTCTGCATTCTACTAAGCTTTTAACAGCAACAGTGGTGGTCAAGAGGTAGTGACACCCGCCTTACAATCGTGAGGTCGTGGGTTCGAATCCCCGGTCCCGTACCAATGAGTTATTTGGAATTTATGTACGAAATTTCCCACCACAGGCTTTTCGGTGAAGGAAAACATCGTGAGGCAACCTGCATACGTCCGTAGAAGAAATTCGATGGCGTATGTGAATCCACCAACCCGTACTGGGCCCGCGTGGTGGATATGGCCCAATCACCCTTGGTGGGTAGGTCTACGTCCTGCAGTGGACTACTAAAAAGGCTGGTACAGTACTAAGCTTGTAACTTTATGGAGACAATCAATAAGCATGATCACTGGGTAAAATCAATAATAATTATTGTAATTAATCCGTTGTTTAGATTATTTAAAACTATCGGACACGTATTTTTTCTTTTGTCTATCAAACAATAAATGACATAGATTAACCTTATCAAAGTTTGGGAGTGGGGGCTCGTGACGTCGCTAGTGCGACGTAGTCTGGAAATTTGTAGCGCATTCGTGCCGTCACGCGAAATTTTAATGGGCCATATCTTCGTCCATTGACAAATGTTAAAATTACGCGTCTAATATTTTTTTCTAAATCTATCTGACAGATTAATTACCTATATTATATTTTTAGTCGTCTAGCTCTAGCCTATTCATTCTTCTTGTACACTATTTGATGTTCATTATTTGATGTTAGAATAAACTTTGTTCTGAGTTGTTTTCATAGTTGTGGCACAAATTGAAAACTTATTGAGTTATTTTCAATAGCAAAGCGGTTAGTTTATATAAAATTTTCGCAATTTCAGGTCGGAGCAGGCCAAAATTGAGATAAAGACGCCGATTTATATTCTTACTAAGCCATAAATGCCATAATTATGTAATCTTCAAAAAGCATTGATTCGCACTCATGCATTTACATTATGTGAAGAGTATCCTTAAACGTGCAAAGGTGCCTATTTACTTTGGTCTTGAACAGCTTTAGATTAAGATTGCAGGATCGCGCTGCATGTCGCTTCCAAACGACCTAATTGGAGATTTATTGAGAAAGTCTATGAGTAAAGTGACGTGTTATGAGTTAAAGAACGATCTTCATAATATTTTTTTGCAAAAAATAGCATGACCGACTTCACCCGTGTACAGAATCATTACATAGTATAAAACAAAGTCGCTTTCCGCTGTCTGTCCCTATGTATGCTTATATCTTTAAAACTACGCAACGGATTTTGATGCAGTTTGTTTTAATAGATAGAGTAATTCAAGAGAAATGTTTATTTGTAAATACATCTGTGCGAAGTCGGGGCGCATCGTGATAACGCAAATATTATGCACGGATCGATGTAGCATTTTTCACATTATTGTTGATTTATCAAAAATTGCTCAGCCGATTTCAATAAAATTTAAATGGGACCAATTTCAAAGTATATTTTTTTTAATAAAAAAATAATTATTGAAATCGGACTACTATAAAAAAAATATGCGTGGTTATACTTAAAAAAATATACCTATATATATACGCGTCGAATTGTATACCTCCTCCGGTGGTTCGTCGGTCAAAAAATTCCACACTCTTTGCAATTGCACAGCGTTCCTGCACTTTGATCGCTATCACTGAATATTCAATCATTTATTGCACCAAAAACACATAATATGTGTTATAAATTAGACTAAGTTGGTATAAATTAGACTAGGAGATATATTATATCTCTTAGTCTAATTTATAAACTTAGAGTTACATATTTATGGACCCTGTTTTAGGGTATTGCAATTGACTTAAACACTAAGGTAATAATAGGAACAGTTATCTATCGATTACGGTTAGGGTCTAATTTGCTTTGTCTGATTCGCGGTATCGAAACATTTATCGTCTAAGAAGTCCTGTATTGTGTAGTAGCTTTTGGCTATGAGAATCTCATTTATCTTTCTTTTAAAAACGTTCTCGAATATGATTTCCATAGAGTTAATCTACTGGTTTTTATCAGTATATTACGTATTGTGCCCGTTTTATAGAAGTTGAGAAAACGTACTAACGTGACGACACAAAGAAAATTCTTCCTCTGATGCAATTAGGGTAAAGTTGTTAGACATGTGAAACTTTAGTACTAAAGTAACTACTATAGATTTTAAGTAAGGATTTGAACTGAAATTAATTTTGCTTTACATACACATTCGGTTTTCATTGTTATTTTATTCGGTTGCAACTATAAAAAAATAATGTTTGTGTTTATTTTAGCTTTTAATTTAATTCCGTTATAAGTCTCGTAAAATAAAAATAACGATCTCAAATTACGAAAGTTTAAAATTAACAACCCCACATCATCAAAACATCCTAGTTCTAAATGAAATCTGGTAGGAAATAACTGATATCTACATAATTAAAAATAAACTTATACTAAAATCACTAAAACTAATATATTATATACAAAACTAAATTTACAACAAATAAAACTTAATCTAAAAGCCCTTTTGTAGAAGGAAACGTGGCCAGAATGCTGGCAGCATTGCCTCGCTGAGTGGCAATGCTGAGTTTTTGACCAAAGTAGACGCCAGCATTCTGGTCACGCGTCACCTCTACTAACCGCCTGGCCAAGTCTTTATAGAGTGATAGGGCGTCCGGCCCCCAGGGACCTAAAGTCTCAACCCCAATTCTAAATTAAACTTGAATATTAATATTAATAAAAATATCGAATTTACACTTACTAAGGTTACACGTGAGTGTAAAAAGCCCTTTTTAACTATTACGCGATGATTTAGTACTTATTTATTCATGTTACCAAAATTAAATCATAACAGATATGACAAAAATATGTTAAGTAGGTACTCACACGTAATAAAAGCTGTACAGTTACCTATAAAACAAAATGGACTAATTTTCTTTCAATTAATCAACAATTCATAAAGTTTTATGACAAGTAATAGAGTCTTTAATCGTGACTTTAAGCCATAAACTTCAGGCTATAATACCTCCCCATATCCCATCTCACATCTACTTGGACGCTCACTAATCAAGTAGAATTCGCAATGTCCTCGAATGGGGACGTCTTAATAAATGACTACATAATATGACACATAACTTACTACCTTATCACGCTGGCATAAGAGTTCACAATTAGAACAATTATCTCAGAGTAATATTCCATAAATCACATAGATTAAATAAGTGTCGGACGCCGACAGATGCGAGAGATCTGACGTGCGTACAGATCTTATTCTAATATTAACCATATTAGGCAATATTTTACGAGGTAATTTGCTAGAATAACCCCACCCGCTGAGAATTTTATGACCGCAATTCGAAAGGGTGTAAATATTGATAAGGAGCAAGATTATTCTGTTTCGATATCAATTTTTGTGGAGTTACTTTGTTGCGATAGTAGAGTAAATAGCGAATGGCGGCTCCTTTATAAGATAATAATCTTTTAAAGTGGCTTTCAAGGTGGAATATTAAATAAGATTAGAAAAGTTTGGCTGAGAAGCAAGATTTAAAATGTTAAGGGTTAAGACTTTAATCTGGGTTTTTTAAGTATTACGAGAATATTAAATTAAAATTTTACTAAGCCGTCATCTCGTCTTCTACATTACAATCCAAATACAAAAAAGAAGTACCTAATTATCTTTTACTTTAAAGAGAAACTAGATATCATGGCATACAGGGAAATGAAAACACTAGTAGAAGACCATGAGACGTGGAAGGTGCTCTATTAAGGGCACTCCAGAGCTACGCTGCTAACCAGTTTTAGGTATTTGTCAGCGGCCGGCGTAGACCCGCGTAGCTCACTGCTTGTGTGCGTGTCCTCGCACACATTTAAATCGCTACGCGAAGCCGGCCGCTCTCATACAAAGTGGTGTAATGACAGTTAAGACAAAAAATACTGAGCATCGCAAGTCCATTCACCATCTATCGTGAGAAATACGTATTTTGTTTCATACGTGAAATTAGTACAATTAAAATGTCACTTTTTATGTAACATAAACAATTTGTTCATGACGTCCACAAGTGGTATATTATTTAGAGAAAAATCGATCCAAGATGATATATACATCATTTGAAAGCTTGTTATATGGGCTTCCAAAAAATATTTATTTTTTTTAAATGCAAAAAATAAATTGTATGAAAAATAACAATAGAGCTTATTATTTTTTCTAGTTTAGCAATAATAAAGAGCTTCTATCGTTATTTTACTTGCATTCGTAGCTAATTCTTCCACATTCATCTCTTAATTTGCTAAAATTAAATTATAATTAAAATTATAACCTACCAGTGTGACCAGTTAGTAGGTACAATGTGACAAAAATCAGTTAAAAAGTGTGTCTAATTGGTAACAATGCTTTTATTTAACAATTTGGAGGTTACTTAATCAGGGCTGCTAGAGATAAACTACCTATTGAGCGAAATATATTTATTTTTTCTAACAAATTCAAAATTAATTAAAAAAATCGGAGAGGTCTTTTTCGTTTTCAACTGTTGTAATAGACTCAGAAAAATATGAACTTTCTCGAAATGTAACGAGTGTTGTGGTTAGAATTTTTGATTATTAATATACCAGCCTCCATACATTTTGTGGACATGTCCTTTATGTTTAGATCGTGCAGTTTCTTTTTGTTCAAGAGCTCGCAGGATATACTCTGGTGCTTTTAGTGGCATTTTTCTGTCCAGTCTTGAGACTAAAATTTCTGGAAGCAAACAAAAACTGTTACATAATGAGGGGAATAAAAACACGAGTGTGAGTTTAAAATGTATGTCATTGTAGATTTTTTTTATCGCGAATAAGTCCGCGTTTGACCACAAACTCGCCTGATGGTAAGCGACGATGTGGTCGAAGATGAAGCACGCAGACTTAGAAGACAACTATTCACTCTGACCTTGAAAAGCCTAAGATTGTATTTCGCAGGAAACAAGAAAGCCGGCAGTTTATTCCATTCCCTGGCTGTAAGTTCGTTTTGAAGTTCGTAATTGGAATTTTATGATATACGAGTAGATAAAATATATCATTATACCGGCGCACTCTAACCGAACTAACCTTTTCATTAATTTCGTTATTTTCGTCGTAACGAGTAGTGCCTTGATTACAATTAGTTAACTCTCTAAAGGGTGACCTAAGAAAAAGTTTTATTTATTAGTATTTGTTTTATTATAATCAGCCTCTAAACATCTACCCCTAAAAGGGTTATTAGGCCGTAAATATCTCTTGAACCACCCCATCCAACTATTGCCTCGCGTTTATTTTTGATAATTTGATAATAATTTTATAAGCACTTTCGTACCTATCTGTACCGTATTCTGGTTTTCATCCCCCTTAGTAGTTGCATCGTCAATATTTTTAGTAGAACTAAAAAAAAGTAAATTTAAGAAATAAGTCAATTTCATTGTTCATTTCAAGGCAATAACAGTATGAGATCCAAATATTAAGTAGACTTCAACAAACTAATTTAAAAAACTGACTTCAGGTGTTTACCCAAAATTACGAAATAATAATATATTGAAATGTCGTGTGGTGGGTTTCAGATAAAATGTAAGGTAGGTAGGTAGGTATCATCCTTTCATTTGATACCCATATTGTAAGAATGCATAAAAACTTAGTCCGCCATTTTTTAGAAGTCCGCCATATTGTATTTAGATTGCCTTCAGTTTACAGTAAAAGCTCCTTATTCGCGCTTCCTTTATTCGCGTTTTCACTATTCGCGAATTAAAAAATTGCGACCCAATTTCTATATTCGCGACTAAATTTTTTTTTATTCGCGGATCTAATGAGAACATACATAATAATAAAGTTATTCCAATAGGTATCCAACCCAATATCCTTGTCAAATGGACTAATAAAAAAGTAAAATAGATCTTATTACATGTTTGCCTAGAGTATGTTGTTAAATGATATCGCCGAGGCCTTTGACAAAAGCCGCCTTCGCCGCGATCGGTGATTTTGACAATGTAAACAAACAGAATGAAAGCAACCTTATAACTAAATCAATTAAGTATATTTTTAAATGTTGTTGTTCCGTTTATAGTAAAAGCCGCTGCGTGTTTTATTGTTTCGTCTTTCACGTTTGTTACAAAAATTGTGATCGAGTAACACGTCTATTGCACTCTTCCTAGTTTATAATGTCAACTAAAAAAAATGAGAAACGAGTTTCGACACAAAAAAAATCTGTGTTACCAAAGTGAAAATAGAAATGCTTGATCGTTTATGCCTTGGAGAGTCATTTGCATCCATATCACGCTCATTCAATGTCAACGAATCAACTGTACAATCGATAAAAAATCCGAAGATAAAATAAGGTCGTCTGTAGTTTCAACTTCACTGTCAGCGAAAATTGTTCGTGATCCAGCGATAGAAAAATGGAAGTGACGTTGTCATTATGGATCGAAGACCGCAAACAAAAAAGCCATTGCCTAAGCCTTAAGATAATTAATTAAAATGTTCAAAAACTTCAATGAAATTATTTTGTTATGTCTTTGTTTTTTTATTTTGTCACCTAGGAACGTATCCCCTATAATCCCATATAAATTACCATTCCGTATTCACGGTTTCTGTATTCGCGGCATATTTATGGAACATATACCCCGCGAATAAAGAGCTTTTACTGTATTTATATAACCATAAAAAACTTAGTCCGCCATCTTAAGAAGTCCGCCATATTGTATTAAGAGTGTCCTCACTTTATTTTTCGAATTATCCTCGGCAAGCTCTTTCATTTGATACCCATATTGTAAGAATACATAAAAAACTTAGTCCGCCATTTTTTAGAAGTCCGCCATATTGTATTTAGATTGACTTCAGTTTATTTATATAAGCATAAAAAACTTAGTCCGTCATCTTAAGAAGGTCGTCATATTGTATTTAGAGTGTCCTCACTTTATTTTTCGAGTTATCCTCGGCAAGCCCTTTCATTTGACACCCATATTGTAAGAATGCATAAAAAACTTAGTCCGCCATTTTTTAGAAGTCCGCCATATTGTATTTGGAGTGACTTCAGTTTACTTTTCGAGTTATTCTCAGCAAACCCTTTCATTTGATACCCATATTGCAGGAATGTATGAAAAATTTAGTCCGCCATCTTAAGAAGTCCGCCATATTGTATTTAGAGTGACCTCACTATATTTTTCGAGTTATTCTCGGCAAGCCCTTTCATTAGATACCCATATTGTAAGAATTCATAAAAAACTTAATCCACCATTTTTTCGAAGTCCGCCATATTGGATTTAGAGTAACCTCATTTTCTTCTTCGAGTTATTCTCAGCAAGCCCTTTCATTTGATACCCATATTGTAGCAGTGCAAAAAAAAACTTAGTCCACCATCTTTAGAATTCCGCCATATTGGATTAAGAGTATTTATTTATGACTCAAAATACTCAACGGTATTTTTTAATTTTTTCGATTTTCATTTCGAAAAAAAAACGCCACCTTTCTTTTTGTAATAATTTTCCTTACGTTTTCCCATTATCACTAAAACATAAATGAACTAAATATAAGTATTATTTTAACACATGAAATATAAACAACTTACACGAAAAAAGTAAAAATCACAAAACTGAACTTACCTCATTTACGTGTGTGCAGCTAATCATTCGTACACAATAGATCGCGGTCGAGTGTTCTCAGCGCGTCGCTCCGCAAATCGACGTGACCTCACTCTGAGCTCCGGTGGTCGACTGATTTTCCGAGCGCATACGTCGCGTATTTATTCAACATCGCGCCTCCATAGAAATAATGTATGGAGAATTTGAGACGAGATTTTAGAAAATTCATAGTTAAATTATCTGATGTTATTTTACAAATGTAACAAATAGATTTAAAACTTTCAATATTAGAGATTAAAATTGATTCAAGTTTGTATAGAAGTTCGACTGTTTATTATACAAATTCATTAAAACGCAAGTATGCCATTTTAGGCGTTTTGGTGTAAATTTACGTTTTTTTTTAAATAAAGTGAAACATAATTATTTATTTTTGTTACATAGAAACGGTAAACTGATTCTTTGTTGTATTTGTCATATTTTTATTATGTCAACTAGTTTAGTAGTGCTGATGGTATCGTTATAACTGTGAATACAGTTTTGATTGATTATACTCGAAGTCATCTTAATAAGAGCCTTGCTTTTAAATTTTGATTAAAAGTGACGTCTACAAGTGGTATATTATAGATGATATGCATCATTTGAAAGCTTGATATATGGGCTTCTGAAAAATATTTAATTTTGATTTTTTTATCCCTCCATTTTATAAAAATGTGTAAAATAAATTGTATGAAAAATAATAATACAGCTTGTAACAGTTTACGCTGTAAATCGTAATTTATCAGAACCTATAAACTTTACACGCTCTGATATATTCCGATTGAAAACTGTAAGATTTAGTAGTCTAGAAGAATAAAATACTATGTAGTAGGTTTAAGAAAATCTTTGCAGAACTTCTAGGCTGCATAATGACACACTTTAAATTTTCTTTTAAATCAGTAAAGTAAAGTATGTTAATTTAAATTACATTAGTCAGAAAATAATGTTATAAATAAGTTTTCTGGTTTACTCGAAATTCGCATAAAAATTTGCTGATAAAATACTTTTCATTCAAGTTCCTTTCCAAGTATCAACACTTATTTTCACGAGAAAGAAACCAAAATCGTTTCATCTATCTATAAGTTAGGATTCCAAAAGCAGACCCACGGATACATATCTAAGTTATAACACCTAGTTTTTCTTGTTCTGTGAATGTATAAATATGGGTTTAAATATGTAAGATGATGAAAACATCTTGTATTTCCTATTCTGCAAATGTATAAATATGGGTTAAAATATTATTACGAGATGGGTTCTTGGATAATGAGTTAAAACGCCGATTATTCATTTTGCACTTTATTGCACAAAATCACGATACGCACGACACAACTGTTCGCACAAACACTTCCACACTGGCATTGATATTCACACAAACTAGTCACTTCACAATCACTGGTACTGCACTAGAACACGAGATGTTTTCGCTTCGACGGTAAACGAATAACTGATCTCAAGGGTCGGCCGGTGTATTTATATCCGTTATTTTCTACAGTCTCTAACCTACGAGATAATTCGCAACATTACTCGATTTAATAAACGCTATTGTGTTAACAAGTAAACAACTTGAAAGTTCAAGACTTCTCTATTGTTCTTAAATACGTAAAAACCCAAAAAAACTAAGCAATAGACGGCAGATAAAGACTGATCCCGCTCGAGTCATAAAACCATAAATCTCGCACTTGGATGTAAACAACTTGCCGTAATTACCGCGCGGCCTAATGCGTTACAATATGTATGATGTACCTATATACGAAGAGACAGTATATTGTGCCTCACTTCTCTTGTATTTCTCTTTTTTGTCTGTTTTTTTTTTTAATTTAAATAAATATTTTTGTAATGTACTTTCTGTTATGCAAAATATGTTTGACCTATGTACCTTCGAACCGATTCGAAATAATCCACTACGCTCAGCTAAACAATATTGCATTTCCTATAAACAGCGGGTGCTAGAATATTAATTTGTGCGCATATTTTGTACAAAAGGCAGGTTCAATTATAGGATTAAACACGTGTAATAAATTCTCTTTGAATGAAACTCGATGCAGTTCGAAATTATTCACCATGTAGAGCGGCTAAATTAGTTTTTGATGAATTACTTCAGTTTTACGCATATTAATTACGAAAAATTATTACCTACGCAATTATTTTCATAGCAGCCTAATTGCGAAGTACTTGAAATTTTAATCATGTTTTTTATTTTCATATTTATTTTCATTCACAGAGAATGATAATGTACCTCCTATTTTATTTTACTGTGATTTTTAATGACAGAAAATAAAGTTTTAGTGCCACTTTAGCCCGTACTTTAGTTAGAGAATGACCTTTGTCGTTACTCTACCTACTTGTAAAAAATATTTTTGATTCAGTATTTTATTCCATAATGTCCACCAATCTGCACTGGGCCAGCGTGGTGGATATAGCCCCATCACCCTTCGTGTGTAGGCCTATCTTCTGCAGTGGACTATTCAAAGTTTGGTACAATACAGTACAGTATTCTATAATGTCTCTTATTAATATTTACTTAGGTACCTAACATAAGTAAATATTTCTGCTCCTTGATATTTTCATGCCTACTGACCACATGGTCCATCCACCAACCCGCACCAGGGCCACCATGATGGATGTGCCCCAATTACTCTACGTCCTGCAGCGAACTATATAAAAAGGCCGGTACAGATAACATGGTAAAATAAGTAAACTTAAAACTACCATTTTGAATCCAACGTCGACGCTTCGCTAAGTTGACAATGGAACGTTCATTGCTAGTAAAAACAATAACCACCTGACGTATAAGGGTATCCCGCCCATATATACTGTAGCATATGTGGGACCGGCGCGTTATCCCAGAACACATGACCAGCCCTTACGTTCTTCCCCGTAATTGAAACAGAAATTAAACCATAACTCCGAACGACCTTCAACTTTAGACTCCACCAAAGCGGAACAATTCAAGGGCTCTATTTTTGAGAATCGAACGGCTAGGAACTTATACAGAACATTGACAGATTGTATGGAGAATCCGTAAATAATCCATAGGTATACGTCCTAGCTGTCTCCATACAAATCTCATACATATGCGTTCTAGCCATTCGAAAGTAAAAAAATAGGAGTCCCCGGAGTTCATTTATTGAAAATAATATAAAATTGAATTAAAAATTGATAAATGGCATATTTCTCTATCTCGTACGCACTAACACAGATCTTCAATGCTCGCCTCTACTCATATTCGGTCTCGAGATTATTTACATATACATATGAGTTCAAAAATAAAGGAGATGCAGAACTTTATTGGACCTGAGTTCACTAGAAAAAATGACGACACTCCTGGCGCAGTTGGTAGTACTTCTGCCTTTGGTACAAGACCCTTTTCGGTTCCTGGGCAGAAAGATATTTGGGTAATTACTTTAAATATTTTTTCTGGGTCTGGGTGTCAGTTTTTCCTGGATTTGTGCTTGCAGTTTCAAATAGTTGCAATATATGGCATGTTTCTATTCTGCGAATTGCTCAGAGACCACATGAATAGCAACTTAAATTAAATGTGTGGACGACAAATATGAAGGCACAAACTAAAACTTAACTAAACCTACAGTGAGGGTTACTTGCAACCCTTTAGTCTAATTATTTCACTACTTAGTTAGGTACGCACTTCCAGTCCTTTCTATATTATTTCACTACTTAGTTACGCACTTCCAGTCCTTTCTGATTTGGTAGAGTCCAGGCTTCAGCGTATACGTTAAGTTCGCAGTTACAAATAGTCGCAATATCTGGGTAGTTTGTCTTCTATAAATTGTTTAGAGGCGATATGAATAGCAGTGTAAGTATCTACATGTTATGGGCGACAAAACAAACAAAAGGCACAAACTAAAACTTGACTAAATCTATAATGGGCTTACGTGCAACACTCTTATCTAATTAATTCACTGCTTAGGTACACACACTCCTGCTGTTTTGGTGGAGTCCATTCTTCAACGTATACGTTAGTTATTAGTTAACAAGTAGGCAGTTCGCAGTTACGAATAGTTGCAATATCTGGCAAGTTTGTCTTCTACGAATTGCTTAGAGGCGATATGAATAGCAATGTAAACACGATTTATGGGCGGCCAGGGAGCGCGCTGTTTCGGACGCTTTTATCATTCAATTTGGGTAAGTTCGCGACCGCGAACGTTGGAAAAACAGTTCTGCATTTTATCTCCGAGCGAAATTGTTATTGCACGACTCTGTTCGGAATTGGGCAAGAACTAGACGGACTTGCGTTCGGAGGGTTCCTTACGACTGCGTATTTAAAAAAAAACATGGAAAACGTCTACTTTTGACAAAATTTAAAATACTCTTTTTTTTACGACTTTACGACTTTTTTTTTAATTACAATTAAGTACCAGAGAAATACCAGAGGGATGTGGTCGATCAAGATAAACTGAAAGAGATGCCTCGATTTAACATGGCACGACTTAGAAAGAGACATGAAAAATATCTCGATTCGGCGGCTCTTGTCCGATATTTAGACAAGGAACGTCCTAACGAGGAAATTCATTACTAATTTTGACAGCAGTTTAGAAAAATTTCCATGCATTCTTGAATTGCCTCAAGCGACAACTGCATTATCAAACTGTTATTTACAGATATCTGTGTTCTGATCTGTGTACTGTTTTTAGTTTTGACATGAAATCTTTACTTTGAATTGCAAATGCTTTCAGTCGCTTAGTTTGACCTAGTCTAATTACTTTAGACTAGATACAAACTAAGCAATCAACTGCAAACACTACAAAAACTTAGCTTCTCTTGCGAGCTACTCTACTCCCCTGCTGTTTACCTAAAGTCCGTCTGCGCTTCACAAAGAAACAAGAATATAGATTTATATAACTAATGCAGAAAGTAATAATCGTTTAAAGATGCTTTACGGCGAAAGTTCACAAGTTTATAACCGCTCAACATTGCCTTTACGAGGTTATATCAAAAGTCTTCATAAAGAACTTAAATGGGATGTTTTCATGAAATATAGTGCATGAATCTCCGGAGCCATAGCTCCGTTGAATAAATGTCTATGAGCTATGGTGACGGATAGTTCTGGGTTTTTGTGGTTAAGTTTTTAGGAAGATTTTTCCGGGAAGGTGCTCATGATCACTGCATATTTTATGCACTGCAAACTACAACCAACCCGCATAATTTTGGGATATAAATGGCAGTCTACCCGTGACCACGGTCGATGCAAGTCTGCCGAAACGTCGGGATGAGGAGGTATTTATTTATCTCGTAATTGTAGTGCGCGATTAGTCCCGTAGTATATAAAAATAATATAAATGGCAGTCTCATAGAAACGTTTTAATCATACTAAAAATGTTCTATCGGTATTGTAGATAATTTACATTTTAACATAAATATTTATTGATGAAGTTCAAATGTATTTTGATTTATTTAAAGTTTTACTTCAATACATAGGTACTCTTATACTTTTTAAAATGGATAAATTTCATTCTTCCAAATTTAGACACACGACAGACTGTCCAGCCAAGTCGAAGAAAAAAGAATTACTTATTACACGAAGGTTTGATTTCTACATGAGTTTGCTAGATGCAAGCTGCTTCCAATCAGGATATAATTAAAATCTATAAGGGAACACCTATGTCCAGCAATGAATGTTCTACTGCTGATAATGATTACGAAAACGCATGTTTATACGATTGTTT
This sequence comes from Hypomecis punctinalis, assembly GCA_949316475.1. Classification (NCBI taxonomy): domain Eukaryota; kingdom Metazoa; phylum Arthropoda; class Insecta; order Lepidoptera; family Geometridae; genus Hypomecis; species Hypomecis punctinalis. The sequence continues at coordinate 16,546,383 of OX438815.1, read as the reverse complement.
AGAATTATGACCACGCAAAATTCGATTAATAAACTTCATTAGTTTATACTGGCGCTTAACTGCTTTAAAATTACTAAATCTATCTCGCCAGCTCTTAAAAGTACTTAAGAAACAAGCTTTTCTTAGTCAAGATATACATATGTTTGTCAACCAGACTTGTGTACACAATCCCCGAATCTTTCTTTCTGTCCACTCTAGACTTTCAAAAGTTCCAAATCCTCTTCCATTATGCACCTGAATTGACAGTCGAACTTCGACCGTACTTTGTAAATCCGTCGAGTAAGCTCGAAAAGTATTACTGCCGTCACAGTCCTAGCTATAAACCTGATGCATTACTGTCCCGTCTCTATCACGTAGAAGGACTAACTAAAGCCGGCTACAGAGTATTTGCCACATAATATTTTAACTGTAATTGCATGCGCACTAGTATGCATTTATTTTGTAGAAAAAATATTCTTCGTAAAAAAGCAATCGTAACGCGCTTGATGGTTATCGGTTGTCTGTTTTCGACGAATGCGTTGAGTTGTGAGATTTGGTCCGTTATTCGCAATTTTAACGTAATTTAGTGTGCGCCTCGAACAAGCGTATGTTCACTATTGATGCATATAGGCCATCAAAATCATACACCAAATAATTTACGTTAAAAAATATATGTAGTATTCAAATATTATCAGGATGTTTTTTTTTCAGTGCACATACTTTGCATACGGAAAGTATTATAAACAAACAATTAAATTTTTATACTGAAGTGAGTAAAACCAATGTAGGGGATTGGTTTTACTCACTTCAGTACAAAAATATTGAAATAACTTCAAGAGAAACTATACTGATAAACGGAGTAATCAATGTCACTCTATGTCTAAGTACCTACGCCCGAGACATTTTGGAAGGTAGTTATTGTCTGGAGTGTAGGGTGCATGCAATATAATTTTCTTTAGAATAGTTTGACAAAAAAATGATAAAAATATGTGGATATTTTTATGAGAGAAATATGTTCTATTAATGATATCTATTGCACGATAAAAAATTGTGCACTGAATAAAAAATAATGCTGAATATACCATAACCATAAAAGGTCGTATGTATCAATAACAGAACATGTTACTAAGGAACTACAACTAAATATTACACATGTTAAAATAAATGATTGAGTACTCTGAACTCCCCTTAAAGCGAAAGAGTTTTAGTCGGTAAACTGATAAATTGAACCAGTATTTTACCATCTGGATACGCAATCTCGAATTCCAGTTTGAACTGTGCTCTATCTAGAACTTGAGTTTTGTTTTTGTTAGTGATCGTTCGCTTAATCTGAGCGTACGTCAGAAAAGGTTTTAACTTACAGAATACTTTATTTGAACTGAAAGAGAAGCACAAGATAAAGAAGATTGATATATGTGGATTTGTCGTAAGAAGAATTAAGCAAATTAAATCAAATAATATAAAAAAAAACTGGACAAGTGCGAGTCAGGCTCGCACATCGAGGGTTCCGAACAAACACGTTGTTAAAATAATTAAAAACCTGTTTTAGCATGTGCTAATGAAGTTCTTTAATATGATACCTTACATGATACGATTTACTCACTTTGAATTTTCAACCCATATTTTGTGAATTTTGAGGCCCTATTTTTTGTGATTTGAATAAAAATTTTCAGATTTATTCCTATATGAGTACTCTGAGACCATGCTTATCGCCAAATTTCATAGTTCTATGTCGACGGGAAGTGCCCTGTAGGCTTTGATTTTTGTGAGTGCGAAATATGCGGTTTTTTACGACATAAACGGCTCTAACTTTCTTAAACGATAACTGAAAAGTTTTTCTTTTGCACAACTACAAGAAACCATAGACATACGTATAGAGTTTAGATTTCAACTCGATATCTTTACGCGTTCACGAGATAAATAGTCTTGACATACACACAGACGGACAGACGAACAGACGGACAACAAAGTGATTCTATAAGGGTTCCGTTTTTTCCATTTGAGGTACGGAATCCTAAAAATATGTCAATAAATATTGTTCTTGTTGTTATATTACATCAAGCATAAAATGACGATGACGATAATGAAGATAAAAACTTTTAGAGCTTGAGGTAGACAAGATGGAACTCTGATCACCGCATTGTGGCCCGTGTTGTCGCAAATGGAACAGATTATTACAAATATCACAAAAAAGAGCGTGAAAATCACACAAGGCCTGTATTTTCAAAAATATACAAAGGAGAATTCAGTTCAGCAATGAACATCGTTTTACAATGTTTATGGCAAGACGATGATGGTCAATTATCATCATAACCGTAACCGGAACCGGAGCCTTACACTGTTGAAGATAATAAGCATCTTGCAATCAATAAATACATCACCATTAAGGTTAAACAAGTCGCTCGTCACTCCATGCAAACGTCGGTAGGTAATCACACCATTGTTTGCTGTTGAATATCTAAAACTAATATTTATATCAATCTGTTTTTGCAAAATCTATGCTTCCTGCTACTAAAACTGTGAAAAATATTAAATACTCGAATGATATGCCATACAACGTTTGCATTGTGACTCAAATTCAACAAATGTTGGGTGTAAGAAACACAAAATAACTAAACTTAGTCATCTTTTATGAAAATAGCGGCCATATTCATATATTCGTTAGCTCAAATAACTGTTTTTTAAATAAATCCATTTATCAGTTTTTTTGTAATAATTACTATCGAGAAAACCCTTAGGCGCATTTAGTACGCTGCCGTGTTAGGTAAAAATTATAGGTTATTTAAGCAAATAAAACTAAAATTACATTGCAACAGGCGCACGCACTATATCTACTGTTTATCGCCGAATCTATCTTCTCTTTAGACAAAACACCTGAGATATCACTTATTAAAGCTACGCCTAATATAAGTTCGTGCCGTCAACTTGTTTAACCTTAACGAAAGAAATTAGTCATCTTTTATATAAAAACATGAACATAATACCAGTACTACATCTCCGTATCAAGCCAGTCCAGTAGCTAATGTAGTTCCCAAAATACGTTACTGGATGTAGAGTAGAGAAACTGTTAATTAGAAACTGTTATCTTAGCCGTTTATTTACTTGCATAGTTCCCAGCAGTTTGGTAATTGCTTGCATAAATCTCCAATATTAAATTTCCGTTTACACGATATGATGTGGGGTACTCATATGAGTACAAGTACCGCGACCGTGCTTTCGATTACAGAATGTGGTTATGAAATCATGCTTCTGAAACTTAGTCTTTATTAACTATTATAATGTATAGTGTCTTAAAAGAATACTAAATTCAGATCTGTTATAGTCTGTTCTTTTTTAATATTAGAGATGATCCTAGTAGAGATCATTTCAAACATAAGGCTGATAATTTGTTATATTAGTCTGAGCACCATATTATTACATCCTTTTGTTATAAGTATTTGGTGTGTACATTAGATAGTTATTAATGTATGTTAAGACGAGGCATCAGGCCGAGAAACACGACAACGAGTACATTTGAATGCACGATGTGAGAGGACAAATGATTTTGATTCAAATATAAAAAATATCATTAATAAGGGAAAATCTTGAAAAATTTAATAAACCGGTAAAAATTTCGAAAAGTGACCGGCTTTATTAAAAAAAAAACTTACAAATTTCTCATCAAAAAATAGTTTAATAATTCGATTGCTCAGAATTATCAGCGACAACACGCCATTATTTTTTACGAATAAAATAGCCAGCTTTTTTTATAAGAATATTATGAGCAATTAATTAAAAACTCACTGCCGCCCGCCGCTCTGGCGCGACCCTGTCGAGCGCGACCACGTAAAATTTGTCCGAGTGAAGGGGTGCGGTACTCGATTTTTGAGAAAAAATAGTTCATCAATGCGTCACCTTAAAATTTTATTCTTAAGGATTTATGCTGTCCACAAATAAAGTAAACTTCTAGATAAAAATGTTACTTGTGTTACAACAATTAAAATTCCTGCAGATAAATTAATCTTACACTCAATTTTCATCAATTTTATTAGTTGGTTCAGTCAAACAACATTGCTTGTAGTACAAATCTATTTATATTAATTTACAAAGAAATATATTCGTTTTTCAGCCGCTTGGCTACCCGCCTTATACTTGAAAGTGCTACGCAATTCTGAGTCGTTTCGACCATGATTAAATTTGTATTGTATACCTATTTTTGACCAACGAATCGAAGGAGGTACTCAATTCGACGCATATTTTTATGTATAACCACGCATAGCTTTTTACATAGTAGTCCGATTTCAATAGTTATTTTTTGGAAAGAGTATGTACATCGAAATTGGCCCCATGTAAATTTTATTGAAATCGGCTGAGCCATTTTTGATAAATCAACAACAATGTGAAAAATGCTACATCGATCCGTGCGAACTATTTGCAAATTATGTACACCGTTGAAGTCGAATGTGCTATTTTTTACGAAAAATAATTATAAAGTGTTAAGTATGGTATGTATTGTAAAAAAAAAAAATTAAAAACATCAAAGTCAACATTACACATTGAAAAGCAAAAACATTTAATAAATAACACACACACACACAATTGCCTGAACTAGGTGAAACCTGTGTTTCAGGCTGAAAAAGAGCAAAAAATGCTAAATATATATAAATAAAATAACTATTTGCTACCGAAAACTAAGTAAAATGCTGCTAAAACTGATTACAGTGCAATCGTGTGACGTACTACCTAAAAACCTACCTAATGTTTTATACATTACTAAAAAATTGAAGACTAAGCTATAAAATATATGTCTACCTAATATTTAAAAATTGCACGCGAAATTTGTATACCTATAATAATATGAATGTTAAAGATTGCATTTTCATCTCATTTCACTATAGACAACAATTTTTCCGTATCATCGTACGACATATTGTGAAGGACTTCCGTGATTAGTTTTTTGCAGTTATTGTAGTTGACCGTATATATATTAACTAACGCGTTTAACCTATTGTAGAGAAGCGGCCCAAGAAACCTGTAAAATTTAGAACTAAAAGCATGTTTTGAGTTTGTTAGTTGAGGGCAGACATTAAAATTCCGTCTTTTGTTAGTAATTAGTAGTAAGTGTAGTGTGTGGTATGGGTTTTCATACTGCCAACTTTAAAATTTCTACCTGGACGTCGTCGAGACATGTCGAGAGACCAATTTAGTCTCCCATTACGATGCCAACATCGCACCAAGCTAGGTGCATTACAAGAGCTATTCGCACATCGTCGTGCTCACACGTGACCACGGACTCGCGTTCGTTTTATTGCCTTCTTCAAATTGATATTGGCGTCTGCTAAATAGACAAGTCGCTTTAAGAGCTATTTTAAGTGGTGGAAAGTACTCTGCGATAGACATAAGTGAGCAAGTAAAGCAAGTAATCTGATGTAAAACGCTTCGTCATTTTCTTAAAAATATTGTTAGGACCAAAACGGTTTTCATCGCGTTTGGAACAAAATTATTCACTTTAATCTAAAATATTCACAAAGGCTTTTTGTAGCCTTTTTTCTACACAACTTTGCAACTTGATACAATATACAGGGTTATTTCTAATCAATTAGCATCCTTTTAGGGGTTTATCCTGTACATCATAATTAACAACGTTCTATGACTTTAGTAAAACTAAAAAAAAAATCGTTTTTTCATAGAAAAATATCGTTCACCCGCGACAAAATTGTCTTTTTTCTATGAAACAGATGATTATTTTTAGGTTTGACAAAAATAGCAGAACAAAAGTTGTTAGTTTTGATGTACAGAATAAGCCCCTAAAAGGATGTTGATTGATTAGAAATAACCCTGTATGGTAAAAAATAATTAAAATAAATTAGAATTATGTGCGCTACTAGGTAGGTAGCTACTACAATTTTGGACCTACGAAAAAATCCTTTTATGCTGAAAATTAAATATATTTTCCACGTACACCTACATTGAGTTACTACGTATTTTCAGGCTCTAATTATACCTCATGTTACGTCTAAAAATATGTTTCGACAAATTAAAATCCTGTATCAAGTTCAGTTCATATTGGCCACAGGTATTTTGTAATAAAAATCTGAGGAAAGTTATTAAACTGACGCCAGCAGCGGCACTATTTTTCAGGCTCTAATTATACCTCATGTTACGTCTAAAAATATGTTTCGACAAATTAAAATCCTGTATCAAGTTCAGTTCATATTGGCCACAGGTATTTTGTAATAAAAATCTGAGGAAAGTTATTAAACTGACGCCAGCAGCGGCACTATATATATTATAGTATCCCATAAATTTCTCGTGAACACAACGTTTCGTTGCCAGTTATTGATGAGATTCCCAAAAGGTGAGGAATTTAGGACAGATGAAGGAAAATTTTAATACTTATTTATAATTTTGTCAGATAACGATGGTACTATCAATTACTGGCACGGAAAATATTAAATTTGATTGTAGATTTTAATTCGGTCAAGATTCGGTTCGGTTGTTTGAAGATTTTAATTCGGTCAAGATTCGGTTCGGTTGTTTGAAATTAAAAAAAAAAAACGAAACGCGACGTAATCATCAATATTTTTATGATACGTCAAATGTACGCTCTAAATAACGCTACTCGATGCGGAAGGATGTGGTTCACCATAAGGTTCTTTACTGAAAACTTTTTAACTGTTACCTATCAACATTTGCCAACCTTGTCCATATCGTCATTTATTCTACAAGCAGTCAGGTAATTTTTGTTCAATGGGGAAATTGTGATATCGATACTGGCGACTCTGGATGTACGCGGCATTCCCGATCGCCGGTGCCGTTCATAGGCCGTGCAGACGTGATTTACAAACGGCTTTGTTACTGTTATCAGGAGCTTTGTTCGCCGATAACGCAATGTATTGCTCCCCTCTCGGCTCTCTGCATTGTGGTGGTGGCACGCCGGTAATGGGAAACGCTCATGATTGACCAGGGAGGGAATAAAAGAAAAATTGTTCCCTTATTGATGTACAAAATCATGGTTTAGTTTCATTATAGATGATATGGAAGTGACACTATTTCATGCTCAGACCAAATAGAAAAAATAAAAACAAAATGCTGTGAACAAACAAGTGAGGCTGACCAAAACTACGCCTCGCCGTGTACATACTAATTACACACACATACATCCACGTACAAGGAAACTACGCCTTGGCTTGTCAGTCAAACTATGGCGGCGCAACAACGACGCACTCACACATGTATAAAAAACCGGATAAGTGCGAGTCAGGCTCGCACATCGCGGGTTCTGTACAACTACATTGTTAAAATAATTAAAAACCTGTTTTAGCATGTTCTAATGAAGTTCTTTTATATGATACCTTACATATACGATTTACTCATTTTGAATTTAGAACCCATATTTTGGCCCTATTTTTTTGTGATTTAAATAAAAATGTACAATTCTCAGATTTATTCCTATATGTGTACTCTGAGACAATGATTTTTGCCAAATTTCATAGTTCCATGTCAACGGGAAGTACCTACCCTGTAGGTTTTTATTTTTGTGAGTGTCGAAATATGCGGTTTTTTACGACATACATTTTTACGGCGCAACTTTTTTAAACGATAACTGAGAATTTTTATTTTACGCAACTGTAAGTTACCATAGATGTACATATACAGCTTAAATTTCAACACGATATCTTTAAGCGTTCCCGAGATAAAGAGTCTTGACATACACACAGACGGACTGACGGACAGACGGACAGACGGACAACAAAGTGATCCTATAAGGGTTCCGTTTTTTCGTTTGAGGTACGGAACCCTAAAAACCGGCCTCACTTGACTGTTCAACGATGTTCTCTCTTGATTTTTTTATTTGCTCTGAGATTTCATGATAGATTTTCGCAGAAACACTTGATTGACCTCAGTGCTGTATTTTAATTACAACATTTACTCTCATTTTCTGTCAGTTATTATCTATTAAACTTATAATTTATTAGCTATAGAAAAAATTAAAACTTGTGTGATCATTCCTCAATGAATAATTCAAACAAATGAAACCCACAACCTGATGTACCTGATCTGCAATAATTGTGAAGCTTCTAAATCTATATCTTATATAATACTAGTTTTTACCCGCGGTTTCGCCCGCATGATATTTTCATTTTTGACGCAATATCATTATAATTTATACGCTATGTGTCCTTCTGATATATAAGCTATATTATTGCAAAGTTTCATCTCAATCTGTTCTGTAGTTTTTTGCGTGAAAGAGCAACAAACATCCATCCATCCTCACAAACTTTCGCGTTTATAATATTAGTAGGATTACTAACATTCTATTTTCATAAATAAGACTAAAACTTAACGTGTATTTAATTACGTGCAAAGCATAATAGCCAATTTAGTTAGGCAATTTTACAAATGAATAAATGCAAAGCTCCGAAATTGCGGATTCATGTTATCTAAAAACGCTGAAATAGATAATCAGATAATTTCGATTCCGGGAAATTGGTAGTAATGTTTAGAAAATGGTAAACAGAACTGAGCTGATATCATCATTTGATACAATGTTATTTTCAAAAATTATAATATAATGTGTAATCTTACCTACTAATATATAGTATTAGCTGCCCGCCCCGGCTTTGCCCGGGTACTATTGGCGAAAAGACAGATTTTATAAGTATTGTGCCTATACATGGTTATTTCTAATCAATTAGCATCCTCTTAGGGGCTTATTCTGTACATCAAAACTAACAACTTTTGTTCTGCGACTTTTCTCAAAACTCAAAAAAAATTTTGTTGTTCCCTAGAAAAATATCGTTCACCCGCGACAAAATGTATGGAACAGCTGATTTTTTTTTTAGTTTTGACAAAAGTTGTTAGTTTTGATGTACAGAATAACCCCATAAGAGGATGCTAATTGATTAGAAATAACCCTGTATACCTACTACGTAACCAAGTAACGTCACACATCCTGAACCGTATCAATGAGTTTCTTTGATGATGATTTTTACACCTTGGCTTACATTGTGGGAGTTCTTGTAAGAATCCTTAATTAAAATATATATATATATATATATATATATAGCCTATGTTCACCGGGGATAGTGTAGCTTCCCAACAGTAAAATAATTTTTCAAATCGGTTCAGTAGTTTAGGAGCCTATTCGATGCAAACAAACAAACAATCAACTTTTCCTCTTTATAATATTGGTATAGATAAATCCGAGAGTGTTTGGCTTCTTTTACATACCAATGGAGAACATGATTTTTGGGTCAACATGATTTTTAACAAGAATATAGTTTAGAGATCACTATCATAAGCTACTTTTATCCCGGAATAATATAATTTAACTATCTTGCGACAAACCCCGGATAGAGCTGGATGAATATAATACAGGATGGGTCACCAAGCGGATGACATTCATAACGAAGTAAGTGATGAGCAGAGAAATGAGCAATAACACGATGGATCGTTTGATACATTGAATGGTAATAAATAATTTAATGAATCAGATTCAGAATTTCTTTATTGCATAAAACTGAGTAAACAAGATCTTAAAACTAAAACGTCCTGACAGCTTACCCATTGCGGGCGTGCAACAAATAGATTTATTATATACATTAGGTTCAAATACATAGCATGATTATTTGAATTCATTTTGTCAAATGTCATTGAATATTTAAGAATTTTAAGATTAGTGCGTAAATGTCAGTAATTCAATTATTATAAAATATGTCACTGATGTATTAAAGATAAAGGTAACTATGTCAAAGAAAAATTAAAATTTTCATTCAAGGACATTTGTCACGATTACCTACATTAAGATTTCACTATGTAATACCCGGTTATTATAATCACCATAAGAGGTATCTAGGTATTCAAACGAAATAATAACTCTAAAGTCATCCATTCAATGTTATCAATTTAGCGACTGTCGATAGATTTTTTTTAAATGGCGACTTCTTTGTTCTCGCTTACAAATAAACGCTTGAGGGTCAAAAATTGATTTGGCAATTTGTCTGATTAATTTGATACCTAAACATTTAATTTTATTTATCTATAATGTACATTGTATTTCTGGTTACATATTATATTTTTAAACAATGATTGTGTAAATCATGAAGTCAAAACTTAATTACACCAAATTGGCAACATTAACCACATCCGTTTGGACGTCATACTTTCGGAGCGATGGTCAGTGGCCGTAACAACTAAGCTTGACCCTTATACGAATTAATTTTTTTATTCATTTATTGCAAATATATACATAATTTAGTTAAAAACTAGATTAACTAAACATATGGCATATATATCCTTAAATTTACACAGAATTTATTTAAAACTCAGTATTTTTGACCGACTGAAATGTTTATGCACAAAAATATTAGCACGTTTATCATCAGGAGAGCAATTGCGTGTTTTATCACACCGTAGTATAACAATAGGAGTAAATAATTTTACGAGTATTATGTCCTCCCAGTCGTCACCCACAAGCACCATAAAAAACAGTCCCTGTTCATTGCCATCGTAAAGTGAGTCATAAAACCAGTGCATTACTGCAGTTTTCTGGCCAATGGTGGTGAGTGGCACGTACATGGAACATCCAAGCTCGCAGTGCACATACTCGTACCTATAGGTATCTAGATAGAGAAGTCTACGTAATTTTCTCAAGGCGCAAACAAGAAACGCTGTTTTAAATTCTAAACCAATGTACGTTAACGTAAACAGACAAATATTTTGTACATTTTTACAAAATATTTTATTAATTTTTATTAATACCTACCTACATTGCCGTGGTGATCTAGTGGTAATGACACCCGCCTTACAATCGTGAGGTCGTGGGTTCAAATCCCGATCCCGTACCAATGAATTCCTTGGAATTTATGTACGGAATTTCACACATTGAAGGAAAACATCGTGAGACAACCTGCATACGTCCGTAGAAGAAATTCGATGGCGTATGTGAATCCACCAACCAGCACTGGGCCAGTGTGGTGGATATGGCCAAATCACCCTTCGTGGGTAGGCCGACGTCCTGCAGAGGACTGTCAAAAAAAAAAGGCTGGTACATTGGTTTAATTATGCCGCAGTGCGTGTGCTAGCTACAAGACAAACTGTAAAAGTAGATATTCAACAAATCATTTGTATACTAGAAAAAAAAATGATAATGATGAAGTCTTGGAAATATTTAATTAGCATAAAACTCAGACCCTGACAACGCATTTTCCCAAATGAACTTATTTTTTTGGGACAATTACGAGTATAGATCTAATTTAAGGCCCAATTTTAAAGGCGCCATCGTTAATTTAGTATTAACGAAAAATAGAGTTGTCTCTATCAAATACATAATATAGTGAATAAGAAATAAGCCCACTCGAAATTGCTATTATAATTACGATGGCGATTCTAAAATTAGGCCTATTTTTTAATTATAGTTACACAAACGTCCATGTCAATTACTTACACGTTTCCATTCATCATAGGTTGTCTAGAAGAAATCGCTTTCAGCGATAAGACTGCCTTTTGTACCTTTTTATGACGTTTTGTCCTCTTCTGTTACTACATATTTATTTCTTTGTGGTGTCACTAAAGTGTTCTTACAATGTATTGTGCTGTATTTTCCATAGAATACCTGTTAGTACATACCTAGTACACAAAGTAGCTAGTCCCACAAAATCCTACTAATATTATAAACGCAGAAGTTTGTGAGGATGGATGGATGTATGGATGTTTGTTACTCTTTCACGCAAAACCTACTGAACGGATTGAGATGAAACTTTGCAATAATATAGCTTATATATAAGAATAACATATAGGCTATAGATTATAATGAAATTGCGTCAAAAATCAAAATATCATGCGGGCGAAGCCGCGGGTAAAAACTAGTATATAATTAAAGTTAATTTGTGGATGTTACCAAATGTAAAAGATGAGGTGTTTTATAAGTGGTCCGCCCTAAGCCATTGACGAAAGCAGACGTTGTTAAAAGTACAACACGCATCTTCAGTAAGACGAGGGTAAATTTGCCCTTGTGTTACCAAAGATACTATAAGATACTATACTATAGGTTGTTTTAACCGTTTAGCCATGTCAGAGGCCTTCAGGCGGCCTAAAAACTCTGACACCAGGGCTAGCCACCCGGCCTATACGAACTTACTTACTTAGATACTATAAGTATTTAATTAATCTAAGTATGTGCTAGCAGTTAACTATGCCACGGTTGCTGGCGATCAGGTCACGTCTGCGACGCGTGCTCGGCTGGTTAGCTATATAGTTAACACGGTTCCTCGGAGACGGGTGAATACTTGCAGTCTGAAGGAAGAACGTTGCAGCTTTCCGCTCTGCAGTTACTGCGCGCTTTTATAACTGGATTACTTAAGTAGCTTAGCTTAGAAGTAGTATTACTGTGTAAGCTGATCGGCTTTCTGATCACCGCCACTTAAATGTTTTTCATAAAGTGCATCACACTAATTTCGTGAATTTTACTCCTAGCCTGCTTTTGTCACAGTGGATAAAATTTGTGAGAACCCCCTACTAAATACGTTTGGACACAAGATTTTTCCGATCGGTTTTTAGAGATCTATATCGGAGGCATATGTCTAGTAAGTATATAATGTCCTTGTTTTACACTATATATAACGGGACTGAACTCACGTGTCGAGATAGTCGGAAAACCACGTTAATTTTCATAGTAAAATAATGTCCTTGTGTAAGATGTCCCCTAATATCTATTTATTTTTTAATTATAATAACAAATGTTTTATGGCCTAAAATAATAAAACAATAATACGCACCACCACTATGTTTGACCTTTTTTGTTTTAAATTTTACAACTAATAACAAACAAATAATTAAACCACGAACAAATCGCTTCAAGCGATAAGGCCGCCAGTTAAAAACTTATCAATTGTATTGTCCTGGGACAAATCCCTGTAATATGTTTCTTATGTAATGTGGTTGTCTAATAAAGTGTTATTGTTTGTTTGTAAACTCCACTGTAATATTCCACAATTCAAAATAATTTAACTCACAAAACTAAACCATCATTAAATCAAAACCCTATCCAATCCCATTTTATTTACGCAGTTCCCCGCGTAAAATCCAATTAATCGTGGCACCCTTCTTCGCCTCGGCCTCTCAAATTATCCAAATAACTGGATAATAAACATGAAAATTGAACTCATTAAGCTCAAAACATTTCGGCAACTTCACACATGTTCCGCAGGTGTCGGATGTGTAATTGGTTTGATGCAGGCTTAGATATAGATAGATATAGATACGGCATCAGCTTTGTGGTAAGCGTTTTCAAAAACTGTGATGAACACGAGTATCTGAATAGACATGATAACTGTGTAAAAATTCATTATAAAAAATAGTATTTTAGTTAGATGGTCAAAAAATATTCGACACGTATTTTTCTTTTCTCAATCAAACAATAAATCTTGTCAAAGTTTGGGAGTAGGGGTCGTGACGTCACCTATCTCACAGAAGTCTATACACTTGTATGGCACTTGTGACGTCACGCTAAACTTTAACGGGCTGTATCTTCATCAATTTTTATTTAATTGACAAAAGAAAAAATACGTGTCTAATATTTTTTGGTAGTTTATCTGACGGACTAATTATATATATTTAAGCATTATGCCTATTATATAATCTAGATCTTAGATTGCGAAAAGAAAACATTAATTAATTTACGGTAGTGATTTAATACCAAACTTAAAGAACATTTCATAAACTATAACTATTAAAATTAACCTACTTAAAATAAAAACTAATACTTAACACTAAAACTTATATTACTAAAGTAAAAATAAAACTAATCTAAAAGACCCGGGCTAGAGGGTAACGTGGCCAGAATGCTGGCGGCGTTGCCTCGTTGAATTGCTATACTTATTTTTTGAGCAAAGTAGATGCCAGCATTCTGGTCACGTGTCACCTCTACCAGGCGTCTAGCCAGATCCTTATATAAATGTTGAGCGTCCGGCCAAAGTATTATAAAATTATAAAGTCATTTACGGTAAAGTTATTCACTAGTATTGATAGATTGATAAGATTTTAATGCATCATAATGCATAAAAGTATAATCAATAACTTTATAATGACTTCAGAAGAAACTTTATAATAATTTACATTTTTTGTTAACAATTCCTATGTAATCACTATAATATTTGAACAAATCGTTCTTGTTATCAACACTGAACCTACTTACGTGTGAACGTCTTTGTATACGAGTATAATATTCTGCTGTATGGATCCAAAGTTATGCCTTCATCACACTAATTTATCCCATGTAGAGCATACATTGCAACTTCAGTATGAGGAACAATAACCATCTGCTAGATATTTCATATTAAATCAGCAATGAATCCACAAAACAAAATTTTCTCGTCAGAACGACGAAGGTGGGATAAATTGCTGTTCTTTATTGTTAACGTCGTCATTAATAACTGAGTTTTTACAGCTAATACAGTTTTTGTATTAAGGTTGAGTGGTTTACATGTGCGATGTATTTGGAAGATGAGCTTAATCTTGAAGGTAGTAAAAACTTTCAGGTATGAAGTTTCACGATTAAGGTTATAGCAGCATAAAATTGATTGAATTAAATTTTATAGGTTTGCGTATCGGGTGGTACAAGAATGACTGACAAAAATTGAACTGATATGTGGTGGGAAATATTACAAAACGAAACGCAGCACGTTGCTCCGTGGATTTTGGACAAAATATTATTCTTAATTTCATTCATATTCATTTATTGCTTATACATACATTTGTACTTATGATATGGAACATTGTACAATCGTGAGGTTGTGGGTTCAAATCCCGATCCCGTACCAACGAGTTTCTTTGGAACTTATATACGGAATTTCACATCATTGGCTTTTCGGTGAAGGAAAACATCGTGACGCAACCTGCATGCGTCCGTAGAAGAAATTCGATGGCGTAGTGAATCCACCAACCCGCACTGGGCCAGCGTGGTGGATATGGCCCAATCACCCTTCGTGGGTAGGTCTACGTCCTGCAGTGGACTATTAAAAAAAAGGCTGGTACAGTACAGTACATGGTACAAATAAAAAAAAAAGACTTCTGTTTCCAAAAGTCTTTCTGAGCGTCTGGTGGACGCGACGCGTGACCAAAATGCTGGTGTTTATTTGGCTCAACGTATAAGTATTGCCATTGAGCGTGGCAATGCTGCCAGCATGCTGGGCACGCTGCCAACTGACTGTGGGCTTGAGTATTTGGATTATCGGATTGCTTGTCATGTAGTAGTTTGTGTAGTTTAAGATTATGACAAATAAGAATACCGATGATGTGAAACACAGAACTTACGATGTTGAGGTATCAGGCCAAATAAAAAAAACCGGACAAGTGCGAGTCAGGCTCGCACACCGAGGGTTCCGTACAAATCCAGAAAATTTCACAAAATTGAAAAGTAAGTTGTTTAAATCTCTATACTAGGTATATCATCGACAAAAAAGTTTTTTTTTTTACTTTTCTCGTCATGTATTAAAAATTACACATTGTTAAAATAATTAATAACCTGTTTTAGCATGTGCAAATGAAGCTCTTTTATTTGATACCTTACATGACACGACTTACTCACTTTGAATTTTGAACCCATATTTTGTGAATCTATCTATTTTTGTGATTTAAATAAAACTGTACATTTTTCAAATTTATTCCTATACGTGTACTCTAAAACAATGCTTCTCGCCAGATTTCATAGTTCTATGTCAACGGGAAGTACCCTGTAGGTTTTGATTTTTGTGAGTGTCGAAATATGCGGTTTTTTACGACATAAACAGCTTTGACTTGTTTATACGGTAACTGAGAAGTTTTTCTCTTACACAACTGCAAGAAACCATAGATATAGAGATATATAGCTTAAATTTCAACTCGATATCTTTACGCGTTCCCGAGATAAAGAGTCTTGACATACACACAGACGGACAGACGGACAACAAAGTGATCCTATAAGGGTAGCGTTTTTTCCTTTTGAGGATTGTCGATCGAACGTCAGTCGTATGGCGGCGCAACAATGACGCACTCACACATGTATAAAAAACCGGCCTCACTTGACTGTTCAGCGACATTCTCTCTTATTTTTTTTATTTGCTCTGAGGTTGAGGTGTCACTGCCGAATATACAAGTATGACGTCATAGTATAATTTATATTTTTGTGTACTTAGAATTTCGTCGACGGTCACGCAAAAAAGAAACGTAAACAAAGAAAGTTATAGGTAAGTATATCTATTCAAAGATATCAAACAGCGCAACTCTCAGAAGGAAAGTGTCTCAGAACCATTCCGAGGAAGCGTTCAGTTCCACGAAAGATGTAAAACAAACGCGGTAGATGAATAAGAAATGAATTATTCTGATCCAGATACCGAAAATAGCGAACAAATCTTGCTTTTCAAGCAACTCTGTATTTTTAACGACGAACATTGTTTATTTGAATAAATGCAAATATATCTACGGCCTGGATCCCGATTTGCTAGATAATGTGATGTAAGTATGTCGCATTTATTATATGCAGATATACAATAGATGATCTTTCTGGATGGTTAGTGGTGCGACGGTCTTAGAAATCGGGATTACAGGTTCAGTTTCCATAAAAATCGAATAATTGATTCTAAAAAAATGTTTAGTATTCTAAAACCAAATCAGGTTATTTTTACGGTTTAAATAATATTTTTTTAATTATAGTATCTGAAGGTTTATTTTCTATATTGATATTATTTATTTCAATGTATGCACTGTATTGTATACACCACCGACCATACTCCTATTTTAGGATAATCTAGCTTAATCCAATAATACAACGGTTAATATAATCCAACGGTTGCCTGGTAGAAATCGCCAAAGGCGATAAGGCCGCCATTGTATATCATATTGTATATTATGTAGTCTCTGTACTGTGTTTCTGTGTACAATAAAGATATATGTTTATTATTCATTTATTTTTTTCTTAAATTAGAAAAAGATAGTAAAAGTATTGGCAGAATCAGTTTTATTTAAATGATGACGTGATGATAAACTACTTCATAACACTATCTATATTTCAGTGCAAGATCGGTTCGTGTGTTTTCAATATCGTCAATGTATACATCCAGTTCCTTAGACAAGAAAAAGTTCCTGGAAGAAATCGCTCTAAGCGATAAGGCCGCCGGTTGTCGCACTATTTTAACTAATATCGTATATTGTTATATTTTTGATATTGTAAATTGTGTGAACAATAAAGCGTATTCTATTCTAGACAATAAATATCACCTTATTACTGGTTACTTAACTTTGTAGACAACAACGTGACACACACTCACAAACTTCCTTGCATTTGCAATCAAAACAACTATGTAGTGTTTTGTTTACAAAATAGAAATCAATCTAAATAAATTCTCAACATAATATTATTATCGTACTAAAATCACAGCACTAGCCAATCCTCGACGACCACAGAGACTGCAAAATGCAGATGTCATCATTAAAATCGCGCAATAAAACTCGGCAGATGTCGCTCTGCGTCACAAACGTCTGCGGGAAATGGCGCCTTAAGAGCTCTGCTAGGGTTTTTCAGACTACTATTTTAGCCTTTGATGAAACATACAAAAGTCATACAGAAAAAGGATTATCTAATTTATTATGTTTGGTTTTAGTCAAGGACTTTGTATACTATCTGGACTGCGCACAGACGAAATTTGGCTCAAAGTTAGTTTAGGAAAATTCAACCTTAATGCGTTGCAACAAAACATATATTCCTTTGAAATGGCATAAGAGAGACGCTGTGCCGAGTGAGACTTCCCAAAGTGATGAAGTTGTCCCGCTCGCACTATTGCCATTTCGGAACGACATTTATACATGGTAGAATTATTACCTGTAAAGCCGCGACTGTCTTAACCATTTCTTAGTTTTTTTAACAATGTAGTTTGTTAAGATTTTAGTTAAAATTGCGAATAGATGCCAATAAACACAGTTTGATATTTATTTTGTATGAATATACCTACGTCTTTACGATTAACGGTTATTTTTTATTTTTGACTAGAGTATCACCGTCGATTGCAAATGGCGTACTATGGTGTATACAAAGAAGTGTAGTAGGGTGACTATGCTGGACATATTTCTTAAACATGCTGGGTGTACAATTGGTGTATAATTAATTAATAAATTAATTATAGTAGTTGAAATTTTTTTTTTTTGGGTTGTAGATTTCATTCATCATTTGGCATCCATATTGGAATTAAAAACGGCAGACGTCCACTTTATTGAAAAAATCATGGGTGTAGTTTTCGAGGTTTTTTGGGGTGTAGATTTCAAAATTGGCATCCATTTTGGAATTCAAAACGACAGACGTCACTTTATGCTAAAAGTCGCGATGGGTGTCGCTTTTGAGGTTTTTGGGGGTGTAGATTTCAAAAATGGCATCCATTTTGAAATTAAAGATGGCGGACGTCACTATTTTGAAAAAGTCGTCATGGATGTCGTTTAATAGGTTTTCGGGGTGTAGATTTAAAAAATGGCATCCATTTTGAAATTAAAGATGGCGGACGTCACTATTCTGAAAAAGTCGTCATGGGTGTCGTTTAATAGGTTTTTGGGGATGTAGATTTCAAAAATGGCATCCATTTTAAAATTAAAGATGGCGGACGTCACTATTTTGAAAAAGTCGTCATGGGTGTCGTTTAATAGGTTTTTGGGGGTGTATATTTCAAAAATGGCATCCATTTTGAAATTAAAGATGGCGGACGTCATTATTTTGAAAAAGTCGTCATGGGTGTCGTTTAATAGGTTTTTGGGGGTGTAGATTTCAAAACTAGCGTCCATTTTTGAATTAAAGATGGTGGACGTCATTTTTTTGAAAAATCGTCATGGGTGTAGTTTTCGAGGTTTTTGGGGGTGTAGATTTCAAAAATGACATTTATTTTGGAATTAGAGATAGCAGATGTTGCTTTTTTGAAAAAGTCGTCATAAGTGTTATTTTTTGAGAATTCGGGGGTTTATATATATTTCAAAATTGGCATTCATTTTGGAATTGAAGATGGCGAACATTACTTCAAAATGGATGCCAATTTTGAAATATACACCCCCAAAAACCTCTCAAACTACACCCATGACGACTTTTTCAAAAAAGTGAGTTCGCTATTTTTTATTTCAAAATGGATGCCTTGTTTACTACGGAAGCCTTAAAATTCTGTTAACTACGGAAGTCTATTCGTGGACAAGTTTTCGTGATTAAGATTTTTCGTGATAAGGTCTATTTGTGACAAAGTTTTCCGTGAAAAAGTTTATGTGAAAAAATTTTTCGTGGTTAAGTACTGACACGGGTTGCGTGATATGTGTCAAGATTGCATCTATGAAATTTAATCGTTGTTCAACACCGTAAATATGGATTCCAGACCATTACTGTCGTCACAAAAGTGAAGGAACTCATCGAGATCTACATTTCCGATGACAGCTGTCAAACTTAAAAGTGGTTTATCTCCGTCATTATCAATTCTATACCATTGCTGTCTTAACAAAGGTGAAAGAACTCTTCAAGATCTACATTTCCGATAACAGCTGTCAAACTTGAAACTGAATTCTCTCCGTATATATTAATTCTAGACCATTGTTTTTATGGGGATTGGTTTTATAGAGATCTTCAAGGAAGGCCTATGCCCAGCAGTAGGCGTCTTATTGCTAAAGCGACGACGATGACGCAGGACGACGAGTTAGGGGTAAGATAACTGCGATTCCGGCGTGCAGTAACATTCCAAAGAAAAATTATATCCCAAGATGATCGATATGTTTTGGTCATCCTACTTGGAAAAGAGACACAATCATCTGATGTGGTATCCTTGTCGGCACGTTTTTCTTTGCCAGTACTCAATCCTGTTTATATGATAAATCCATGGTTTTAGTCTTAGCATAGACTACCTACTAAACCTACTAATAGCTTAGTCTATGTTCTTAGTAATAAAAATTATGCACTGGCATCACAGAGATATAGTTCCGGCACGTAAATTGAATAAAAAATATCACTCTCTCCCTTTCGTTAGCAGAGAAAACAAAAGAGAGGTAGTTATGGTTTAACGTTCAAGTTGTTTGCCGGCTACTATACCAGAGGGATAATGTGGTCGATCCAGAAAACTGAAGGAGATACATTAATTTCATATTCAAATTCAAATTTATTTATTTACAATAAATATAGCGTATAGCGGTATCGTTACTAGTTACTTTACCAGCAACGCTATATTTGCGTTTCCACAAAAGTCGCAGAATAAAAGTTGTAGTTTTGATACACAGAATAAGCCCCTAAAAAGATGCTTATTAATAAGAAATTACCCTGTATATTGAAATAGACACTGCGTGAATTGAATTTTGTTCGTCAGTACGACCTTTTGAACTACACATCAACATCACCATGTCAGACACTGCGTAAATTGAGTTTTGTTCGTTAGTACGACCTTTTGAACTACACATCAACATCATCATGTTAGACGCTGCATGAATTGAGTTTTGTTCGTTAGTACGACCTTTTGAACTACACATCAACATCATCATGTCAGACACTGCGTGAATTGAGTTTTGTTCGTTAGTACGACCTTTTGAACTACACATCAACATCATCATGTCAGACACTGCGTGAATTGAGTTTTGTTCGTTAGTACGACCTTTTGAACTACACATCAAGATCATCATGTCAGACACTGCGTGAATTGAGTTTTGTTCGTTAGTACGACCTTTTGAACTACACATTAACATCATCATGTCAGACACTGCGTGAATTGAGTTTTGTTCGTTAGTACGACCTTTTGAACTACACATCAACATCATCATGTCAGACACTGCGTGAATTGAGTTTTGTTCGTTAGTACGACCTTTTGAACTACACATCAACATCATCATGTCAGACACTGCGTGAATTGAGTTTTGTTCGTTAGTACGACCTTTTGAACTACACATCAACATCATCATGTCAGACACTGCGTGAATTGAGTTTTGTTCGTTAGTACGACCTTTTGAACTACACATCAACATCATCATGTCAGACACTGCGTGAATTGAGTTTTGTTCGTTAGTACGACCTTTTGAACTACACATTAACATCATCATGTCAGACTAAATAAAAAAATATCAATATGACGACTTTTGTTACCAAACTAAAGAAAACAAACCTCAAAAAATGTCTTGTCGAACCGTATCAAACTCTAAATAT
The DNA here is from genome assembly GCA_949316475.1 of Hypomecis punctinalis. Classification (NCBI taxonomy): domain Eukaryota; kingdom Metazoa; phylum Arthropoda; class Insecta; order Lepidoptera; family Geometridae; genus Hypomecis; species Hypomecis punctinalis. The sequence goes on along the minus strand of OX438815.1, from coordinate 16,525,247 downwards.
GTGATGGTCACACACGAAAAATGTTGAATTGTGTTAACACCATTTTACCTTTCACTTACCAGTCTTACATCGCTATTAAAAACTGTACTCAGAACTAGCAGAGAACAGTAGCTTAGTCTGAAGAATTCTCAAGTGCTCTTTAATGGAGCGTCGCCCACAATAGACGTTAGCTAAGATAGGGCCTGGACACTGTTCCTAGGCTCTTTTGTCTCGGACAAGTGGCAGAGTGAGTTGTTATGTGCAAGCTTTTTTAATATTTAAAGGGTAATAAAGCTTTGATGTGGAGCAGATTTTTTCTAATGTTTGTTTTATTCTTACTTTAGTTCTACAACAAACTATTTCTTAGGTGTTAGTGATGAGCAAATTAATAGTTTAATAAGGCTAATGAGCGCTGCTTCTCAGTGAAAATTTAGTTAACTTTATCATCAGTTTAGCAACAACATTTATCAGTTTTAAGTTTATTAAGTACAAGTTTTAAGCGCTACAGCCACATTATGAACGCTATCAGCTACGCTATGCACGCTGAAGATGCTTTATAGTCGCTACGGTTACGTCATAAGCGCTACCAGCAACACTATATGCTCTACAACTACGTTGTAAACATTACGGCTACACTATGAGTGCTACGAGCTACGCTATGATGCGCTACAACTGCGTTGTATAGGCTACGGCTGCGTCGTGAGTGCTATCAGCTACGCTATAATATGCTCTACAACTGCGTTACAAACGTTACGGCTACACCATGAGCGCTACCAGCTACGCTATGTTACGCTACAACTACGTCGTATAGGCTACAGCTACGTCATGAGCGCTACTAGCTACGCTGTGTACCTACGCTATACTCGTAGCGTTTAGACGCTACGGCTACGCTAAAAACACTACCTGAAGCTACCGCTATACGTGATAAGACTTCGGCATATCCACTACAGGTTTCACCTTAAATTCCTATACTAAATTCTTGATGTAGGATTAATTTCTGAAAAAATAAGTCTTTCATGTAGAATGCAGATATATTGACACAATTAAGTATAAATAAATTGTAGATTAATTCTTGTAAATTAATATCAATTAAATTGATATTTTTCCAGGTACCTATCTAAGTACATTTTTATTTAGTATTATCAATTTTTTGTACAGTTTGAAAAATCTCTAGTTCTATTTTTGTCCAAACAATTAGTCCCTAACAATAAAAAAATAATTAAAACTAAGTTGGTTTTAAAACGTGTGTTAAGCACTCAGCGTAGCCATTCTAGATAAAACATAAAATTAACATTGTAAGCTTCATATAATAATATCATAATAACGAAACAAAAGTAAAAATAAACACAACTGCAGCAAAAACAATTAAAACCCTTCAAAATCCACCGGCATTGAAATATTAATTAGCTCGACCTAGTAACGCAGAAACTCTCTCAAGATTGAAAATATGGACAGTACAGGTTTATATCCAGTAGGTTATAGTTATTTTTTTTTCAAATTAACGATAAATATAAGATAAAAGTAAGTAAGTAAGTTAGTTCGTATAGGCCGGGTGGCTAGCCCTGGTGTCAGAGTTTTTAGGCCGCCTGAAGGCCTCTGACATGGCTAAGCGGTTAAAACAACCGGGACCTACAATTTAACGTGTCATCCGAGCCACGGTAGCGCTCAGTTGGAAAATGCCACCCGCGGTCACCCATCCAAATACTGACCGTGCGGAACGTTGCTTAATTTCGGTGATCGCTAACAATCACCTAGTCAAACTACGCTACGAGCGCTACAAGATAAGATGGGAGTTGTAGAATGAGTGTAACATGTAACACCAGAAAAAGACTTCGTAGGACCAATAATATTAATGTGTTTAGGCTTATGGCATATACAGTTACTATTTTTTGGCCATACCTGTCAACCGAAAAAGTTGCAATAGCAACAAACGTTTCTCATTTATTCCTGTCCATCGATTTACAACATTGGTGGTACAACTGACACAACTTTACGTTACTAATACTCGTACCATAAGCTGACTATTAATGGTACTAGAGACGCAAAATAAAATTACCTATCTACATTAAAATAAATAAGAAAAATAAGCATTGACATTCCACGTCGCAATTCTGCCAGCATGGGTACGCCAATTTTCAATAAGTTTTGAGTATTTGAATTAAAATAGAATCTCTAGCACTTCTATAGTCTGTACCTGGACGGTCTTATCGCATTTTGTGTTCCATAATATTGCAAAAAACAATATTGATAGTGCTAGGGATTTAATAGCTTTTCGTAAAAACGTACGTTAATGAACATTATTATTATGACTACGTCGGAATCTGATCTACTGTTCATACGCCACTTTCACGGGGTCGGAATTCCATCGCGTTCCGTTCTCGGCATGTACTGACAGACATTTTAATTAATATTTCACTGACTAATTAATTATAACATTGTTACTGTTTTACGAACTGTTTTGGGTGTCTGAAACAGCCGCAGAAGAAACGGCGTCAATAGTTTCTTTTGAAGATTAACTCTTGGCAACTTTGAAGTGTGTTTGGTTTGGTGGCGTGGACGTTAAGACGTCTTCTCGGAAGGCTTTTGTAGCGAAACGCTTCAGAGAAAACATTGGATTTTGGATGTAAGCTGTAGTGGCAAAGCTCAATAACGTAGCGCAAATTATTTTATTAGCTTAGACTGTAACGATGTAAATATTTCCAGTTTTGTCTAACAAAACAGTCAGTTTTGGAAACTCATTGGCTGTTTGTACACCACAGTTGCAGTACATTTCTAGAACTTTTATTTGGTTGTACTGTACTGTACCAGCCTTTTTAATAGTCCACTATAGTACGTAGGCCTACCCACGAAGGGTGATTGGGCCATATCCACCACGCTGGCCCAGTGCGGGTTGATGGATTCACATACGCCATCGAATTTCTTCTACGGACGGACGTATACAGGTTGCCTCACGACGTTTTCCTTCACCGAAAAGCCAATGATGTGAAATTCCGTACATAAGTTCCAAAGAAACTCATTGGTCAACTCGGGATTTGACCCACGACCTCACGATTACAGGTCGGTTGTTACTACCACTAGACCACCACGTCTTTTATTTGGTTGATTATACATTAATTGTGTAGCACAGATGTACCTAAATAGTGTGAATAATAGATTTTAAAATGTATAACACTCATTCAACAAAATCATAAGTCTACTTTCTTGTACATTTAAATGCAGATGCTTCATATATTTTATCAATTCTGAGTTGTAATTTTGTAAGTAACATCTGATTTTTTGCTCGAATTCCGATTGGCCCTATACTAAAAGTTATTCATAATTATAGTCTGAATTACCTCCTTTTTGTTTAGTACACCAGTTCTGGATAACCCTATATTTAAATGTCTATGAAAGTGGACTTATGATTCGGTTTAGTACAGAGCAATAACCATTGGAGATCCATAGGGGAGGCCTATGTCCAGCAGTATACGTCCTTTGGCTGATGGATGGATGATGGATGAAAAACCATGAACTTAAATATCAACAACAATATGTAGTTGCACTGAATATTTTTAATCATTATAAAACTTGTTTTTAAACTTTCGCGATTTCAACACATTATTATTATATACTACGGGACTAATCGCGCACTAAAATTACGAGATAAATAAATACCTGATAATCCCGACGTTTCGGCCGAGTTGAGAGTCTACCCGTGACCACGGTCGATGCAACTCGGCCGAAACGGCGGGATGATGAGGTATTTATTTATCACGTAATTTTAGTGCGCAATTAGTCCTGTAGTATATAATAATAAAATTATAAAACTGATTTATTACTTAAAACTTTATCGTTCATTCGATGTGAAATCAATTGAAAAAGATGATTGGATTGAAAAGGTATAAAACAACAAGTTTCACATCAGTACTATGGAAGACTCGCGCATTGCGCATCATTAATATGAATTATTCAAAATATGTGCGATAACATATCATTCCATCTTCGTGACATTTCCATCCAATCTCAAGTAAATCTACGCTGAGATTCCACAATAGAGGTGAATCTATCCGAAATAATTTGTCTTAGATTATCCCAGGGAAGTTCCTGTCGGATTCGGAGCGGGTTATGCATAGCTGACTTAGTTTCGCTTAGAAATGTTGTCATATCTTCAAATACTGGTTGGAACAGACTGTGAGACTGAATAACGACCAAAATGTGTTTGAAATGGATACACTAGTACAGCTCGAGCTACGTAAGCAAAACTTGCGCGTAAGTCAATTTTACAAGTATTTATAAAACACACAATGGATGTTTGTACTTATGAATGTATGTAAGTTCGGGTGGAATCTTGCAAGTTAAATTTGACCAACTTCCCGGTTACCGAATTGCCATTCAGCGTGGCAATGCTGCCAGCATGCTGGGCACGCTGCCAACTGGCAATGGGCTTGAGCACTTGGATTTTCTTTAGACCTTCAATGGTCTGTGGATGATCCCATTGTTTTCTATGTAGTAGTAGTGTAGTATTGTCATACCGAATTGAGTTAAGTTTTTGCATACATGTGTGAATTGTGTTACAATGCAATACTATGATGACATGGTGCTGATCTGATGATGGAGCTGGAAGGTGGCCAAAGAGATTTCGAGAGACACAACCTCATCTGATCTGGGCTCGTTTGAATCGTCTTGACGAGTAATTTGTCTGTCAATGGTAACCAGGGTCTGATAATGGAGTTGGAAGGTGATCATAAGAACTCCGTAACGAAACAACGCAACCCTAACGAGCTTCGGCTCGTTTGATTCGTCATGGCGAGTACTTGTTCAGTAAAAGGTTGTTTATAAACAAGGGTTTTTTTTATATAATTCTTGTTATGAACGCTAAACAATGTTTGGTATATTGTGTTTCGACTTCCAAAAAGCAGGAGGTGCTATGTTCGTCTGTAAGCTTTTTTGTGTATATTCATCAACATGATTCCAATTGTGAACTGATTTAAAAAAATATATTGATTTTCAAAGGGTGCTTGTAGGTGCTTTCGAGGTAATCCCATTTAAATTTTACGAAATGGGCTGAGCCATTTTTGAAAAATCAACAATATTGTAAAAATGTTATACATACATCAATTCGAGCGACCTATTCGGATTTAGTACACGATGAAAGACGGTATTGCCATTTTATTTGCGAAAAATAATTCTTTAACATTACAAAAAAAGGCGGGGTGGTCTAGTGGTAATGACACCCGCCTTACAATCGTAAGGTCGTGGGTTCAAATCCCGGTCCCGTACCAATGAATTCCTTGGAATTTATGTACGGAATTTCACACCGGGCTTTTCGGTGAAGGAAAACATCGTGAGGCAACTTGCATGCGTCCGTAGAAGAAATTCGATGGCGTATGTGAATCCACCAACCCGCACTGGGCCAGCGTGGTGGATATGTCCCAATCACCATTCGTGGGTAGGCCTACGTCCTGCAGTGGACTATTAAAAAAAAGGCTGGTACAGTACGGTACAGTACTAAAATATTATGGCATCTAAATTACTAGATATCATACAGAAATGAGACAAATGAACTGCAAATAAATATGGGTAGGACTTAATACGAATTAAAAATATATATCTTGTGATATATCATATGATAAAAAACAAGGTTCATCGTTCATTTTCAAAGATATCCGAACTCCGCCTACACAATAAATCCCTAAGATTATCATAATTTCGCTCAACTCGTCTAAAATTCAGCGTGACCCTGCCCACTTTACAAAGGAATGAAACCGCAAGACCACAAAATAGGTGAACTAACAAAACTTATAGATATACCCGATTCTGTAAACGGACGGTTGACACGGTGCGGGTCTGTAACGTAGTTTCAAGAGTTATGTGTTCGACAAATGGAAAGTCGACTGAGCGGTTGTTCCAATGGAATTTATTGCGAACATTTTGTAACCAAACGCTGTTTAAACTAAACGCCACAAAATGCACTCAGTATATGCAACTGGCACCGTGTTCACTTCTTCTTGCTTCGTTTCTTTCGGCCCGATAGCCCAGTAAAATAGACTTGTTTTACGAAGTTATTAAGCAGAATAAGAAACTTTGAAGAATTTGTAATCAATATGTAGAGGAAAATTTCCTGATTCCTGAAAATTTATGGGATCTATGGGATTTTCGAAGTACCATTTGCAATTAAAATAAAACGTTGACACGGCTTTGAAAACTCTCACAGAAAAATGCAGCTTATTACAAATATGTACGCTCGATTTCATTGTTTCAATCCACGTGCAGCTTACATTTTGTTATTTTATAAAGGGCACATAAAAATCAAATCTATTTTAATTGGTTACTTCGACTCCGGTACCGTAAACGGCACTTCTTCATCGCCGTACCTTTGCCACATTACACCGTGTGGACCTGCACCAACAAAACTTATACACCCGATTCTGTTATACGAAACCTGAGGGAACCAAACTTCCGTACTTAGTTAATCAATCGTTAACAAAACTTGTGCGGTAGAGTTTTATCGGGACAGTACATAAAATTTTGTAATACCAGCAAAATTTATAAACATTTCATAAACTATAACTATTAAAATTAACCTACTTAAAATAAAAACTTATCTAAAAAAAACTAATTTAAAATTAAATTATTATTGTTTACTGTTTTCTAAGAAAACATTAAACGTTGTTTTAATTTCAATTGCCTATTTCTAGTACGCGGCCGCGCACGTAGGGTGACATTGATAACTCCGCTTATCTGTTTACTTTCTCTTGAAGTTATTTAAATATTTTTGTACTAAAGTGAGTAAAACCAATTTAATTGTTGCAATTTAAGTGGCTATCCTTGGCGGAGGCCTTCACCTGTATAGGAAATCTTACAGACTAAAACTAACAAAAATAGCATTATATACATTTAAATTCACAAAACAAATGTGTATAATTATATATTTTTAAACTTTAATGTAACAACCTTTCACTATTATTTTACTGTAAGAATAAAAGGCTTTTTTATTTTATTTTTATTATTATACGCGTCGAATTGGATACCTCCTCCGGTTCGTCGGTCGATAAAAGAAAATCTGTACAAAGCTTAAACTCTGTCTCAAGTTTTGACACTGAGGGAAGTCCGTTGACCGCTCTCCACTTTGCAACTAAGATAATAATAACTAATGATGGAGCACGAGGCTCTGCGAAGACAGTTATTAGGGTATGACGTACGAGGAGGATTTTCTGCTACAACTTAAATAAAGCCTGGCTTTTTACTGAAGGGACTTGGATTATATCAAGATTCTTTTCTAAGATGAGGTAACTAAAATTTAAGAAAAGAACGTAGTAGTAGAGTCTTTTTATAAACAGTTATGCAGACTGTTTTTCAGTTCATTTATTTATGTTTAACGTACATAAATTGTGGGATTTATTGTCATTTTTCGACTGTCAAGATTGTTTCGCAGTTCATTTATGTTTCACGTAAGTACTTAAGTTGTGAAAAGCCGTGGTGGGTAAAATCGTGGTGGCCTAGAAGTAGTGACACCCGCCTTGCAATCGTGAGGTGGTGGGTTCAAATCCCGGTCCCGTACCAATGAGTTCTTTGGAATCGATGTACGGAATTTCACACCACTTCTTCTTCAAAGAAAATTTCTTCTACGGAAGTATGCAGGTTGCCTCACGATGTTTCCCTTCACCGAAAAGCCAGTGGTGTGAAATTCCGTACATCAATTCCAAAGAACTCATTGGTACGGGACCGGGGTACATGCGTATGCGAATTCACCAATCCGCACTGGGCCAGCGTGGTGGATATAGCCCAATCATCCATCGTAGGTAGGCCTACGTCCTGCAGTGGACTATTAAAAGGCTGATACATTACAGTACTTAAATTGTGAGATTTATTGTCATTTTTCGACTATAAAAATTGTTTCGCAGTTCATTTATGTTTAACGTAATTAAATTGTGTGATTTATTGACATTTTTCGACTGTCAAAATTATTTTATTTATTATCACTGTATATTTTATAAGCACGGGACTAATAAAATAATACCTCCACACTAGGTCCATTTCAAAATTATAATAATAATATGATACTTAGCTTGTCAAACGTATTCGTTGTCGAGATAGGCCGATGCAAAAGCTTCGAGCACAAAGCTCGAAGTGCAAAAGAGATATTAGGTGATTCCGAGCAATATTTTATTTAAAAATTACGCGTACTTATTACTACCAATAATGACATACTCGTAATTACTACTCTTTGAGCGCAATAAACCATTTATTCCTAAGTGCTTATATAACATTGCATTCTACATAAATATGTATGCTACATATACTTGCCGTGGTGGTCTAGTAGTAGTGACACCCAACTTACAATCGTGAGGTCGAGGGTTCAAATCCCGATCCCGTACCAATGAGTTCTTTAGAATTTATGTACGGAATTTAACACTGCTGGCTTTTCGGTGAAGGAAAACATCGTGAGGCAACCTGCATATGTCAGTAGAAGAAATTCGATGGCGAGTCCTGCAGTGGACTATTAAAAAAAAGGCTGATACAGTACAGTACATAAACTTAAGTGTTTTAGAACGCATCGGTTAAACAGGTCTGTCTGAAATCTATACGCGTGTTATATGTGCAGGTACTATCGTTACAAACGGGAGAGTAATAAAACGTTGACTAGCTCCATTTCGAAATCACCAAATGATTGCTTGTCAAACGTATCACGGAACGGTAATTGCATTCCGGTGGCGATCGATGCACATTTGCAATGTTATTGGCGCTCAGAAGCGAGGGTTGAGATCGAAACTGGTCTCAAGAATTGGTTACACGGTTTCACGGTACAGTTCAGAAGAACTTTTATGACTTTTATGGGTAATTTTATCTGCTGTGAGATGTCTTGAGATTTTTTTCTATAATATTATTCTGTCTAATCATTATGAGTATAGCCAATTTATAATCAACAAAGACGACAAGGCAAAAGACACATAAATATAAACATAAATACTATAAAATACATAAAGCACATAGACACACGTATGTATAATCCATCTATCAGCCAAAGAACGTCCACTGTTGGACATAGGCCTCCTCTATGGATCTCCAATAATAGCGGTTGGAAGTGGCTTGCATCCAGCGCGATCCTGCGGTCCTAATGAGATCATCCGTCTACTGATTGGTCATCTATCCTTCACGAAATTTGCCCTGCCTACTGCCATTTCAACTTGCCAATCAATATAATACGTACACATATTTTAAAAGCACTATCCTCGCCTCGGTTGAAATGTTCTAGACTCTTGCTGTCAAGATACCGTGTCACATTACTACGAAAAGAATCCGCTATTCCATGCATTTTATTGAGTGTCACTGATTTTTAATGGCACTCAAGCATTTTTGGCATTTAAAGGTATGATTCCAAACGCCGCTGCAAGCAGCAGCAGGCAGCTTTGCTGCCGCAGCACTACTTTTCCTCACATTGCTGCCTCGACAATGCTGCTTAGCTCGGAATGTAATCTCATATACACTCATAAAGATTATTTGAGGACCAGTAGTACTGCGGCAGCACTGCTGCCCTGTTGCTGCTGCATGCAGCGGAGTTCGGAATCATACCTTAAAATTAATTAAAGTTGTTCTTAATTATGATTTTAAAATTTCTCTAAAAGTTCTAGCACTTTGCAAGGCAACACTTTCTGAATTATATTTGCTTATCACAGTCCATTTAAACCAGAAGTTTGTCATAGTTTCCTTATAGATACGAAGCAAAGTTCTGCCCGGCGAGTCTCTCAAATAATTTCGCAACTCTTCAAGGAAACTGTCAAGAGACGTAGTATTTACCGAAACTTCTGAAGCCGTCCTGTAATCAGTAGCCAGAGCATGGAGGTATAAAAGGAGTCCTAAAATTGTGGAACATTCAAACATTTTCATAAATAGCGTATAAGGAACCTACTATTCTATACTAGGTGCTGCTTTACAAAGTGCGGTAAAATATACCTATTTATCATTATGAACAACTTTCATAAAGGGACTAACCCCGAAATTCTAAAATAAAACCGGTTTATTATGTAAATTTTAATGAGTGACACTTTCTTTATGAATAAAAATAATAATAAATAAATAAATATTTTGGGACATCTTACACACGGTCCCTGGCCCCAAACTAAGCAAAGCTTGTGATATGGCTGCCGGAGACTGATGTACTACAAATATACATACTTATATAGATAGTAACTAAATAACACCCAGACACAGAGCAAACACTTAATATGCTCATCACATAAATATTTGCCCCGGGTGGGGATCGAACCCACGCCTCTTTGATCCAGAAGTTAGGGTCACTAACCACTGAGCCGAGGCAGTGAACTTACTTTTGACAATTTACATTAAATTTTATAATTATTGAAAAATTAATTACTTGATATTTAATTATGATTATTTATTTGTGACGACGTTTCTTAGCATGAGCAAAATACTAGGAATAGAAAACGAGTATATTAATTAGATTAGAAATATTTAGTAGCAACTATTATAAATAATGTAACATGTTATCTAAAAGGTTTAAAAAAGATCTAAGAGGTTTTTAAAAAACCTCTCAAACATTTTGAAGAACAAAAAATATATTGTCAAGATTAAAAAGAAACAGCTTTTCGAAACTTTTTATCGACAGTTAATGAACTATAAATATGGAATAGTTGGTTATATTATTTATTTGCAATTTTGTGTCTTTTTCATTCCAGTCTTTAGTACATCCATGGGACGAAGTGAAAAGTTTTGCTCTTTGCAGGTGTAACTGCAGAGTGCAGACAGCGTTCATTGCTTCTGTTGGTTTAATTGGCCGAGAAAGTTGTTTCTTTCTACAAGACTAAATGTTCAAGTATTGTTGTGTAACTAATTTTTGTGCTTTGTCGTCCAATTTCTGTCTAAGAATAAAATACATATACTTGAACATCTTACGGATTACGGGTAATAACTTTTGTAAAATTTAATTGACTTATGAATAATCTCTGGGCGTCTCGTCTAACCGAACTTGCTCACGAAGATTCAGCCTGTTATTAATCACTTTAAGATCACAGAAGAGGACTGCTGGGCCATATGTATTGTGACGCGGTAGGTATGCCGCGCGGTAATGACGGCGAGTTGTTTACACCTAATTGCGAGATTTATGGTTTTATGACGCGAGCGGGATCAGTCTTGTCTGCCGTCTATTGTTTCGCGTTTTTTGGTGCCTTTTGTTTCCCGGTCTTTTGTATTCGGTTTTATGGTGTTTTTTTGTGTGTTTACGTATTTGAGAATTATAGGGAAGTCTTGAACTTTCATCTTGTTTACATTGTCAAACACAATGGCACCGATATTTCCAGAACCTTCTAGTCAACATTAATTCAGGTATAAATAGAACCACGAGGTCCCGTCCGTTGAAGTTATTCATTTACCGTCGAAGCGAAAACATCTCGTCTTCAAGTGCAGTGCCAGTGTGAAGTGTTTGTGCTAACAGTTGTGTCGTGCGTATTGTGATTTTGTGCAATAAAGTACAAAGTGAATAATCGGCGTTTTAACTGATTATCCAAGAACCCATCTCGTAACAGTATCAATACTTATAGTGTTAATGACAGGAAACACAATGAATAAATCTGGCATGTTTGAGAGTTTCATTTTCAACAAAATTAGAGTCTACCAACCCGCATTTCGGAGACCAAGTAAGGTGCACTATAGCATAAGCTTTCATAAAGATAATAATGTGAAGCGACCGTATGTTCACCAGAAAACGACACCTGATACAGAGCTCATAACAATAACGATGAAAATAATTATGTGGTCGTAAATCACCTAATTCAACGTTGATTGATTCTGAAATTATTAATTTTCATAGGAAAAAAATATAAACTGAAATTGGCTAAGGCAATTGCGTAGCTATTAAATAATATCCTACTAATCATACTTACTAATATTATAAATCCGAAAATTTTGTTGGTTTGTTTGTCTTTTACGCAGCAACGGAGGAACGAATTGACTTGATTTTTGGCATGGATATAGTTCAAGGGCCGGAAAGTGACATAGGCTACTTTTTATCCAGAAAAAATGTTCCTGTGGGATAGCACAAAAGTCAAAATACCGCGCGGGCGGAGCCGCGGCCAAAAGCTAGTAATATTATAAACGCGAAAGTTTGTGAGTATGTATGGATGTTTGTTCCTCTTTCGCTTACAAACGGCTGAACCGATTTGGATGAAATTCAGTATATAGTTAGATTAGAGCTTGAATTAAAACATAGGCTACCATTTGTCTCGGGCTAACGCGGGTAGCACCGCGGTACGCAGCTAGTAATCAAGTATATCTAAAAATCAAAATGCTTTTAGTCCAAAAATAAAACAGATTTCCTCCTAAAATATATAGATAATGAAAATGAAATTGAAAATAAAATGTTTTCCCAACAACTATGCATGCTAGTCGTCCATCAGCAAGTTACTGTTTGTAATGAGAGCTTAAATTGAATTTCACATTCAATTTATGCGCGTGTGGTTTAAGTTATAACGTGAAATATATAGCAGTTGGTGTAACAGTAACGGTTTATGTTTAATTTGTAATGTCACGTATTTCAAATAACAATTAGTCTGATCGGCTTTGTTTTCCAAACACATGTTACGTAAAACCGCGTCCACACTTCATTGCAGACTATACGAAGCTGAAGCGGAAATATGCGGAGCTAGTATATCAGTTACTCTCTGGGAGCTAGGTAGAGTATTGTGTAGTGCGTATGTACCTGCATAACATAAATTCTATTTTTAACTTTTGTTTAGTCAGAAACAAATGGAGCCGTAAATATACAAGCTTTTATTTACCTTGCAATGGATATACCTATGTATGTTATGTGCCCATGTAAGTTCGGGTGGAATATTGAAAGTTTTACCCAACTTCCCGGTTTCCGATTGGGCTAAAATTTTGCACGCATATGTAGGTATATCGCGTGACAATGCATTAATATGGTGCCATGGAGAATATGGGAACTCTTGTACTAAACAAGGTAGACCCGTCGTGTTTGGGCTCGTGTTACTTGTCTTGGCTATCACTCTGCTGCTACATTATATACAGGATCTCAGGATCAAAAGCTTGTTTCATATAAGTTTTTATTTCTGTTACCTGTTTATACACATATGTATTTCTGTAAAACAACTAAACAATTATAACATTTGCATTTTTATAAGAAAAACTATGAACAACAAAGTTCATACAAATTTGCTATTCACCAAACGCAAACAAAATGTTGCGTACCCCAGCACTCGCCGTGGTAGCTTCATCGTCTTGCCAAAGATCCGTACTAACTATGGTAAAACTGTGGTAAAATAATCATATGCTATGTATTTGAACATTATGTATATAATAAATCTATTTGTTGCACGCCCGCAATGGGTAAGCTGTCAGGACGTTTTAGTTTTAAGACCTTGTTTACTCAGTTTTATGCAATAAAGAAATTCTGATTCTGATTCTGTGATAACATTTGAGGGTGCGCTCCTTTTCAATAATATACCTTCGGATATTAAAAATATAAGCTCATTCAACATATTTAAAAAGAAACTTGCAGAATACATTATTGCCGACAATTCATTATAGGTAACAGTTGTTACGCAGTTAATCTAGCATCGTCATATTATGCATTGAACGAGTTTTTGTTTTTATTTTGTAGTATATACATAGGTACTCGTATACGCGTGTGACGTACCTACCTACCTAGGCATTTTAAAAAATGTTGTAATGCACATAATATTTAAATTGTTTTCTCAACGACGACGAACTGTTTTTTTTTATAATTAGTAGTATTCTCATAGTAGCGATGTATATCTTATAATGAGAATAAAGATCTTTAAACTTAAACCTAACCAATCAAATGCAATGGATTTGTATACACGACAACTCTCTGCCTGGCTTCGCTCCGTGCTGTTTCGGTGAATTCTGATCCTTATATGGCACACCTTAACCAATGTACAAGTGCAGGAATATGTAGTCTCAGAAGTGGCTAAAAATATAGGACGAAACAAATTTCTTGCCGTCTTATAAACATTTCATAAACACAGAGCGAGTCATTAGTCAGTAGTAAAGTCGTTTAGTCAGCTGAGCGAGAAACGGTAATGTGCACAGCTTGTAGCCAACTTCATAGTTGCCAAGAAGAATTATTCATCCGATAGCAACTATAAAAGCAGCGAAATTAAAAGAAGTTAAATTGCACATTTCACACGTCTAAATCCCAGGGTTTCTAGCTGCACACGTGGATTGTTAGTCGGCTTGCATAGTCGGCGCAATTTTTTCAAGAGTCATTAATAATTGAATGACGGCAGCGGTGCAGCGAAGCCACGAGATTAGCATTTCAAAAGCCACATTGCAGCCTTCCCGAGACAAAGCCGCAGAGCCGAGTTGAACGGAAATAAAACCGGATGCGCGGGACTTTGCTGCTTAGAAATGGGTTCTGTACGTTATTTAAGCCTTGAAAAGTGTTTGCTATATTTAAGTGTTAAGAATGCATATTTGTTCCACTATTTATGCTGTCTAATAAGTAAAAAAAAACTATTTTGCAGAGTAGTCGGCGCATTTTTTTCAAAAGGCATTGATAATGAATGAATGGTGGCAGCGGTGCAGCGAAGCCACGAGATTAGCATTTCAAAAACCACATTGCAGCCTTCCCGAGACAAAGCCGCAGAGTTAAGTCTGTGCGTTATATTTTATTGTATTAAGAATACTTATTTATAAGCAATCGCTTTAAAATACGTCAGATTTTAGTTTAACCTATTTAAATGTTTGACAGGACATAACAAAAACAAATTGATCAAAACAACATTTTTATGTGTCGGTCGAAGTGTTCGAAGTCAGGGGGTAAGACTCATATTTGGTCGATGCACTCGAAGAGTAAGTTAGTAAGTTTCCGCCTTTACGAAAATCCAGCCAAAGTACGGAACCCTAAAATCAAAAGCAGCACGGAAAAACGTTCTGACGTCACAAACGGAGTGCACGCTTTGAGTGGAACTTAGCGGCGTGATTACGTCAGCCGCTAACGAGAACGACTATTCAATGCGATTAAGACGAATTACCTCGCAATTTGCTAATATTGTCGATTATGCGATAACTAGCGCTATTGCGGTATTCGATGCTAATGTGGTTAGGGACTCAAAGCAATCAAAAACTAATAAATAAATAAATATGTGGGGACCTCTCACATGCGGCCTCTAACCCCAAACAAAGCCAAGCTTGTGATAAGGTTACAAGTACAACAAATGTAATTGTACTTATAGGTATTAGGGGACATCTTACACACGGCCTCTGACCCCAAACTAAACAAAGCTTGTGATATGGCTGCCAGAGACTAGTAGTATACTACGTATACTTATTTTTAAATACATACTTATATAGATAGTAACTAAATAACACCCAGACACAGAACAAACACTTATGTTCATCTTGTGTTCATCACATAAATATTTGCCCTGGGTGGGGTTCGAACCCACGCCTCTTTGACTCAGAAATTAAGATCACTAACCACTGAATCACCGAGGCAGTCAAACTTAATAATTATGTAAATTGTTATAGCTGAAAAATATTATGATTCATAAAAACCACAGCAAAATCGGTCTTTTTTTTTCAAATATATTATTATAAGACAGACTTTCGGACAGATTCACAATTACATTTGCTTGCGTTTAATTTCATCAACTCTATTTTGGCGTAGAAGTTTAATGCATCAACCGTAGTTAAAATGAATACTTTTAATTTATGTATAAGTATGTAGAATGTTCTAAAATATCTCAGAACACCCTTTATAGAAAGAAAGAAATACAGTTTATTTCGTGACATACATGAACAAATATAAACAACAAACAAGAGTAACAGTGGTTAAGCAGCAAGTGAGCACGGTATGCCACGAAAACCGGTCCCAACTCAGCGTGAATTGCTGATTGAGAACATTCAGCGCTGGTATTCTGCTGAGACCGGTAGGTGACGTCACGTACAACATAAATATAAATTTAAACATTAACAAAGATTTAGATTATTAGAGTATAAATACACATGAAAACACATACTTAAATAAAATCACACAACAAAGACAGTATTCCATAAACCAAAAACATTTACACACATTATCCCACATCACACTATTAAGTATCTTCATACGAAAGAGCCCAAAAAAAAACTTAAAAACAAAACAATTTAATCGATAGATAGTTTTCCCAGTCTTAGGAGACAACAAATTAATAAAATAAATATTCTTAGGTAGGTACGAGTACGCAGTTCATAAAATCACAAATATAACGCACAATAACAATGAGATCTCAATTTCATGACTTTATATCAAGTTACCAAAAACACAAACCTAAACACACACGAAAACCATCAATATTCCGGACCGTCAGGTATAAAAACTCCACAAAGCAATCCTTTCATCATCGTTAATTAAAGAACAAAACACCTTACCTAATCGAAATCCCGTTCACTGAACCACCCCCCACCCCAACAAACCAAAGCAAAAACGGAAATGTGCACAAATACGTAGGCAAATGTCAAACAAACAAAAATGTGGGTAGGTAGAAAATCCTTGGCACGTCAATAATCTTATGAAAAGCCTCTCATAATACCCTTATTTTAATGCTTTGTGTGAAATTTAGAAAACATGGAAGTTCAAAATGCTTCTAAGAGGAAATTATTGTCCTAGAGCGGGTGGTTGTTTTGATTAAGATTCAAATATTATAAATACTATTTTTCTTTTTTAATCAGAACACAATTACAGAGTAAAATTTCTCTACCCATTGGGTGGTAGAGCAAAATATAATGTTTACTCGTACACTGTTCAGCAATCTGTTCTACACTGTTTTGTTATGTGTGTCGGTTTTTTTGTATTTATTAACAGTTTTGCACTTGGGTTGATGCAGTACATACATAATTTTACAACTTAATTTTTAATAATTTACTTGTGTCTTAATCAACCTTTTTAGAGCAAACACTTAGTCTATATTCTCTATCTTTGGCCACAACATCGTTTTACATCAGACGAGTTAGTGTTCATATTTCGTACTATTAAGTATGTATAAAAAATCAATGAACACTGTTAACTTACTTAATTATTTTTTAATTTAGTTATTGGTTTGAAGTGCTCGCGCATACAAAATACAATTTATGTATGAAGTCACAGGTACAGCCATTATTTCATAAATACAAAACTTCCCTATATTTTTGCTTATAATTGTAATTCCGAATAGGCCAAGTGATTAACCCTGTCCTTAAAACATAGCTAGCAAGGAAACTAGTAACGTTTTTGTTAAAATAAATATAAATTAAACTCCCTTAGGCAGATGAACACCGCCTCTCCGACCAATCTCATACGGCAGTTGTTGCCACAACAAAGAAAATACCCCACGGAGCGAGTTCGCATACGAATGACTTAGAACAAAGTTTCATGTTTGTAAGTATTTTTTTCGAGTATTTTTTCTCCCGTCATTCCGCAATGGTAACCTCGTATCGAATAAAGAACGGGAAATGCACACGTGGATGGAGTGGTATATGGGTCGTGTGATTTTTAATGTTGTTCCTGTATTTTATTTGCCTTTATTTGGACTAATGTTTTGTTTTTAGCATCTTCAGGTATGCGTAATAAAAATAACTGGGTAGCTTTTACTACTTTATTCTAAACTGAAGTAGATAAGCCGCTATATGCGGACAGTTTCGTTGGTTTATTTTTGTCAATTTACACGTCGTAAAAATATTATATTATTTAGCAGTCATTCTATAGTTTTAGCTTTTGATTGTGGATTGTGCGTAGGCAAAGGTTTTAAGAATAAAAATGAGCATTGACTTTTATACATCCATCCATCCATTTCTTGTAATAAATAATATTCACAATAAAGTTCAACTTGCATTGACTGTAATCTGTTTTGGCCTTATTTTTAACTACTATAGCTGTATTTACTCGTATATAATAAGTAACGCTTTTTTATGATTTTATTTTGAGTGCTTTCCACACTAGATTTTTATCTCAAAGAGTTATCTTTGTGATAAGCAATTCAAAAATCTGAAGCAAACGCAGGATTTGAACCTGCCTCTTCGGATCACTAGCCTGACGCTCTAACCAACTGAGCCAGCCCGCCTCCTACGCAAGCTTCAAATTTCTGAAGTGCTTACATTTCCCAACTTATAGCGTTGGTGTCGCCACCTGTGATACCCGTATTAGACAGGTTAACACTCAACTTGAAGTTATAAGAACTTCTAAAGATTGACGAGAGATGACGCAGTGCTAAATCAATTTTATGATTTTATTTTGAGTGCTTTCCACACTAGATTTTTATCTCAAAGAATTATCTTTGTGATAAGCATTTCAAAAATCTGAAGCGAACGCAGGATTTGAACCTGCCCCTTCGGATCACTAGCCCGACGCTCTAACCAACTGAGCCAGCCCGCCTCCTATCTCTCGTCAATCTTTAGAAGTTCTTATAACTTCTAGTTGAGTGTTAACCTGTCTAATACGGGTATCACAGGTGGCGACATCAACGCTATAAGTTGGGTAATGTAAGCTCTTCAGAAATTTGAAACTTGCGTAGGAGGCGGGCTGGCTCAGTTGGTTAGAGCGTCGGGCTAGTGATCCGAAGGGGCAGGTTCAAATCCTGCGTTCGCTTCAGATTTTTTAAATGCTTATCACAAAGATAACTAAGTAACGCTGTTGTTTACAAGAAATAAATTGAATACAAAGAAGAAAATCATGGCACCTAATTTAACACTAATTTAGTAAATTTACTACTTTACAGATACAGGTACCTAGGTACAGATCTATTGATGTAATTTGAAAAACTCAACAAATTCTATTAGTAGTTTAATTTAATGCACTATGCACATGGTACCGATGAATTTTTTTCAATAAGTAGTAGTCATTTTTCTTCTTCTTTTCAGCCATAGGACTTCCACTGCTGGACATAGGCCTCGCCTAACGATCTCCAATAAGACCGGTTGGTAGCGGCTTGCATCCAACGCGATCCTGCGTTCTTGATGAGGTCATCCGTTGACCTTGTGGGTGGACGTCCTAAGCTGCGCTTGCCGGTACGTACGGCGCTTGCCGAACTTTACGACCCCATCGGTCATCAGTCCTCCGTGCTATGTTTCCTGCTCATTGCCATTTCAACTTGCCAATCCGCTGGGCTATGTCGGTAACTTTGGATCGTTTGCGGATCTCCTCATTCCTGATTCGATTTCGCAGAGTCTTTACCGATCAGTAACCATTTCAACGCATTGTTTATTGTTCTATTTGATCTACAAATACTTAAAACTATTGTATCAGTAAAAAAAATATCATAGTGTTAGAATAAATAGCCTAGCTATTTATTCTAACACTCACAAATACAAATGCTTATTTATTTTGTCAACTTACATTGATCTTAAAATTCGCATGAAAAATCTGCTTCTAACAAATTACCGAAACGGTGGTATTTTATTTTATTTTACCTTATTTTCGTTTTATTTATCGCCAAGTAATAAATCAGTGTTATTAATTGTTCTTTATTAGTTCCGGGTTATCAGCGCGCAGTTAATTTTCTTCTATTCTCCTTTAACTTACCTGCAACAAAAGAAAGAATAGATTACAGAGCTGATTATAATCTACTTTGTTGGGACTAAAGGGTGTTCCAAAAATTGTGTTTATTTAATACGCAATAGGGTTTTTTGTTCATATAACTGTATAGGAAACTCGTTTTTTTAAACCTAATATCGTCATAAATAAGTGATACAGGTAAAAAAAGATTCCTATTAACACAGACTACTAATAATGATTATGTTGTGTTTAATTAACAATATTAATTTCTTATATTTCAACACACTTACTCATAAAGTGGCTCTAATTTCACCGCAATCAGGCACATAATGATACATGTAATCAAACTGTAACTTCTTCTTCTTTTGTTTGGCGTCGCATTGTTGTGCATTTGCCAGTGTTAAGTATTAAGTTTTAGTAATTTTTTATGTTTTATCAAAATAGTCACTTTCGTAGTCACGTCATAATCCAATTAAGTCGCGGTCAAGTCCAAACGTAGTCCAAGTCTTATCTCAGTAAAGCAGCGGAGACTTTACTAGAGGCGTCTATGGAGTTTTGGTAACAACACGGAACGACATGATACGTCACATTATATCACTTGTCCACACTCATGCACGTAATTCAGCTCATAATCAACGAAATACCAATTTTTCACTAATTATCAATGATAAAAACACAAGTTTTACAAAATAATACAATGAGGCGACATGACTTTTCCACGTTCCCGCCAAAACTTTAACTGTGACTTTTTCATTGCTACAACTAGGTACTGCTTTCACAAGTGAGTCATAGAGTATTTTTTTTTATTGGTTGAGTTGTTTTGTTCTTAAAAAAATGTTTTAATACAAAAAAGATCGTGTGACGAATAAATTAATTTAGGTACCTATTGCTTGCTCATTTCATGCAACTTCGTATTTAAATAGATAATTTCAACTTGTACGTGTTTAATAAACAAAACTTTCACTCAAATACATCTTTTGTTTTCTCGGTAATCAATATGGAAAACTTGGAATTCCCCATTTTGTACGAGGCTAAAACGCTATCCGCGAAAAGCCAAAAAAAGAAACCTTATTATTTTAGTCTATGGCCGATTGCCATTGCACTGATTAATTTTTCCCGCCATTTCAAAACATTTTTCACAACTCGTTTTCACTGTCGAAAATATTTTTTAGTATTATTTTATTCACAAGTGTGTTGAAAAATGTTGTATGCTACACGTGTGTATTGATTTGATTTGATTTTAAGAAACCTTTAATAACATAATAAAATTACAATGTTTTGTAAAGCTTAGCGTTAACTAACTAAGTTACAATTTTCCACAATATTACAGTGTTTTGTAGGCTAATGTCACCTTTTAAAACACGTGTGTATTGATAATTACCGTCCTAGGCTCTCTTAAGACCGTCTCAATGGCACATCAGCGATAATCACCAACATAACACACTTGTACCATAATGTACTATCACATATCAACTTAGATCTGGTTCGACTTGATTATTATTTTATTTATACATGGATATTTGGAGTTGAAAGGGACAGAGAGTAGCGACGTAGGAAGAGAGTAAAAAATAATTAAAAATAAAATAAATGTATGTCCGTATTAGACCAAAACGAGTCCGTTCAAAGGTCCCACAAATCCTCCAAACGTAACCCCTCAAAATTTGCATCCCATCGTGTTCGTTTAAATCGAATCTCGCCGCACCCTGTACTGTGGCTTTTACCGAACAATATCCGAGCACCTTGTACAGCGTTAATTAAGAAACAATTAACTGTCAGTGGTAAATAATGTCTCGCCTTTGAAACTTTTGCTGGCAGCTGGGAACCAGAGAACTTAGAATTGTGAACTGTATACCTTAAGAAGTTGCCGTCTTGAGGTCCTTCCCGTACTAACTTCGCGCCAATCTATGTTCGTGTTAAATTGACTTTGTGTTTGAGTTTTCGCGTAGGGTAATTAATGAGCCGAGAATTTAAGGTGTTTGGTAATTAATTTCGAATTTTGCTGTAAATAGATTTTGAGAGGGAGCGTGTTATAATGACGGAACGTGTCGGAGTGATAAGTGCGATGTCATTTTGTGTCTACAGAACTCTATCAAGAGCGTATTTTAATATGTACTGTACTGTACCAGCCTACTTTTTTTAATAGTCCACAGCAAGACGTAGGCCTACCCACGAAGGGTGATTGGGCCATATCCACCACGCTGGCCCAGTGCGGGTTGGTGGATTCACATACACCATCGAATTTCTTCTACGGACGTATGCAGGTTACCTCACGATGTTTTCCTTCACCGAATAGCCAGTGGTGTGAAAATAAATCGGTACATAAATTCCAAATAACGCATTGGTACGGGACAGGGGTTTCGAACCCACGACCTCACGATTGTGAGGCGGGTGTCACTACCTCTTGACCACCACGGCTTATGCTATGCTATGCACGGTATATGCTTTTGCTTTATTAAATACTGTACTTTACTATACCAGCCTTTTTAATAGTCCACTGCAAGACGTAGGCCTATCCAAGAAGGATGGTTTGGTGCACTTTATACTACAGAATTAAAAAAAAAGTTATCAATTCGGCTTTATGTGTGTATGCTACACGATTCTAACGCTTTTTGACCGACGAACCGGAGGAGGTACTCAATACGACGCGCATTTTTTTATGTATAACCACGCATAACTTTTGTCGTAGTAGTCATAATTCTTTTTTATTGGAAAGAGTCTTTGAAATTGGTCCCAATTAAATTTTATCGAAATCAGCTAAGCCGTTTTTGATAAATCAACAACAATGTGAAAAATTTTACATCGATCCGTGCGAAATATTCGCGGGTTCTGTACCCGGGTGAAGTTGGTCATGCTATTTTTTGCAAAAAAATAATCTTGTAGCATACATGTGAATCGTCCCACACTGAACTGACTGAATTAATTTTATTTAAAAACTGGTTTAGTTCGATGTCATAAATTTGCTGATTCCCTATCACAGAATTAACATTAAATAACTTTATTTGAAGGCACCGGTTATATTAACCGTTTAGTAATATCAGAGGTCTTCAGGCGGCTAAAACTCTGAGAGCAGAGCCAGCCACCCGGTTTACAAGAACTTAGTTTTTAAAAAAAAATAAGGCTTAGAACAGTCGGTTAAAGCCAATGTTTACGGTTTTGTCAATAAACACGCACTGTCACGCATACTTCGCCGACAACGAGGAAGACGCCATCAGCCGCTTTGTGCGGCGTGCGACGACTGCATCACCTACGAGTAAGGTCATCGTAGACTACGAGTATAATTTAAAGATGGCCATTAAAGACCGAAACGCGGCGGTGATGGAGGCTCTGCGCGATATTAGTAGTAATTTGGAAAATTATATTTAAAATCTATATTTAAAAAGTTTAAGATCGTATTTTAAATGTTTTATTAGATTTTTGATCAAATCTTTTTTTTTAAAAATTATATCTTTTAAAGCACAGACCCTGGAGTCAGTGGAGTGTAATAAGTCAATAAAAAAAAAACACGCACTGTCTTTATAAATTATAGCCTATCTGTTATTCTGATGTATTAGCATTATTATTGCATGGAAGTTTCATCTCTATCCGTTCAGCAGGTTTTGCGTGAAAGAGTAACAAATATCCACACATACAAACTTTCACTTTTCACAGTAAGATTTGCAGGATGTCAAACGCTACATGTTTTGTAAAGCTGCTAAGTATTAGCGATAGTAGGTATCACTTAAAAATCAGAATTTATCGCCGGAACAAGTTTTCATAGAAATCAAAACCGAAGCAATCAGCATAATATAATAACTTTAGGAGCTACGAAAATTTTATGCCCCCAATTTGAATTTGTACTAGTTCTAGAATTTCCTCGAAATTGGATTCTGGAATTGTGAACGCGATTGGCTTAAAAGTTTTCCCGTTTTCGTAAGTAAAGAAAATGTCCGGTCATTTTTGCAAAATGATACCGTTAGCTGGAAACAAAGGATATTTAAGTTGTTAACTGTTTTGTTGTGCAAATGTTGTGTCTAGCCCAAGAAAATTTCAGAGAAAGACCTTGTAAACATCTGTAATTATTTTTATTAGGCCAATTTTAGCCAGCCAAGCCTCGAAAAATACAGCCACATGTGTTTTCCGAGTGTTTAGTTATGCAAGATAGTTCTAGAATTCATTTAAAACTAATTAATTGTTATATCAACCACTGTTTGCAGATGATCTCATACTACTTAGCGAAGATCCGAAGAGTCTACGATATGATTGATAGCCTACTATCGGATACACTTCGGTGAGTGCGCCCAGGAATTGCACAATCTGGTCCCACCTGCCCTTTTCTTCTATCGTACGGCTAGACAGACGCAACCAAAGCGCCACCCTTTTATGGTGGACATCCCACGCGTTAGAACCAAGCGTTTTGAGTCCACATTCCTCATACGAACTGCGAGAATGTGGAACGCTTTGCCTGAGTCTGTCTTTCCGTTAAAGTACAATGTAGGTGTCTTCAAATCTCGAGTAAATAGGTATCTTCTAGGTAAGCGAGCTACATCCTAGACCGTATATCTGCTTAACATCAGGCAGTGTGTAGTCAAACGCAAACCTACTTGAAATTAAAAAACAATGATTGAACAACTCATCTGCGAAAGCGAGAAAGTAGGACTATCCATGAATGTAAACAAAACAAAAGTAAGTAATGACAAATCATATTAAAATACCCATTCATCCAAATGGTAGTACTTTAAAATATGTAGACGAGTACATTTATTTGGGACAAGTTATTTGACTACAGATTCGACATCAAAATAAAATCAATAACAGAATTAACATTGCTTGGAAAAAATACGGGTCATTCAAGGAAATAATGAAGCACTCTGACATGCCGATAAAAGCTAAGAGAAAAATATTCAACACCTGTATTTTACCAAGTATGATATATGGTTGTCAAACCTGGAGTTTAACAAACCAAAACATGAAAGCATTGGAAACTTGCCAACATAATATTGAAAGAAGTATGCTAAACATAAAATTAAAATAAAAGAAAGGTTAAACTCGATTAGGAACCAAAAAAAAATTCTCGATGTCAAATATTGCATCAAAAAATTGAAGTGGAATTGGGCAGGACATATATAATAAGGAGAAAAAAGATAAATGGATAAAAGATGTCATGGAATGGAGCCCTAGACAAAACAAAAGAAAAAAGGGCAGACAGAGACGTAGATGGGAAGATGATTTTAAAAAAGTAGCAGGAAGTGGACGAGAAAAGCAAGAGACCGATCACTTTGTAAAATTCTTGGGGAGGCATATGTTGAAAAGCAAGACGATCAAAAGTAAATAATTATTTTTTTGCAAAAAATAGCATGACCGGCTTCACCCGTGTACAGAATCATTACATAGTATAAAACAAAGTCGCTTCCCGCTGACTGTCCCTATGTATGTAATCTTTAAAACTACGCAACGGATTTTGATGCAGTTTGTTTTAATAGATAGGTAATTAACAATATGTATAATACACCTGTGCGAAGCCGGGGCGCATCGCTAGAACGCAATTATTATGCACGGACCGATGTAATATTTTTCACATTATTGTTGATTTATCAAAAATGGCTCAGCTAATTTCGATAAAATTTAAATGGGACCAATTTCGAAGTATATTCTTTCCAATAAAAAGAAAATTATTGAAATAGGACTACTATGAAAAAAGTTATGCGTGGTTATACATAAAAAAAATATACGCGTCGAATTGTATACCTCCTCCGGTGGTTCGTCGGTCAAAAATGAATCAAATTACTGGAGTCGAAATAGAACATCATATATTCTAGCATATTATAAGTAACTAGCGGACCCGGCGAACTTCGTTTCGTTTTCCGTAAGAACCTTGTACAGAGCATTAGAAAACTACAAAAAAAAATACTCCAAATCGGTCAAGTCGTTTTCATGTTATGTCGTGACAACGGAAAACGGGTTTCATTTTTATATATATAGATTAATTAGTTAGGGACACAAATGTTTTGTAAGTTGATTGGTAATAAAGGCTATCATTATCAATTGTATTAAAAGTCAAAGCTGCATTCACCGTGTATCCTTTACGGAAATTATTATGCACCTTTTATTAAATTTGCTGGTAACTATGTACTCGAAGGTAAGTATACAAATTGCGAGAAAAAGTGACCTAAGGTCTTTCTGCACGTAAATTTTAGCAAAAAAGTCTACGTAAAAAGGTAAATTAAATTTATTGTAACCCGGACTTTTGGTCCAATTGCTTCAATTAATGTATGGTTTTTTTTCATGAGATTTCTGCTGGAAATATGGAATGCAGATCTTTGGTAGCTCCCACCCAAACGTGTGAACTGTAATTCCATTGAAAGTGCGAGGGCTTGAACGGCCGAGTCTGAATTATCTTAAGCTGAGTACTCACGTGTGAACATAAACATCGCGAACACGACCATTTTGTTCATTCTTGTTTGTTTAGGAGCAAAGTATTAGTTGACGTTTAATTTAGTTTGATTCGAATTTCGAGTACACACACGTCATGTGATTTTTATTTCAGTAAATAAGGCTCTAAATATGTACTGTTACATAATGTTTACCAATTGTTGCAAATACTGTTCATACATGACTCATATGTATTATATATTTTGAAAGAACAAAATTTTGAATTCAAGAACTGTTAATAAATTGTCCGAATAACTAATGTTCGTTACAAGAATTATAGATATATCTGCATATCTCATACTATTCTGTACCAGCGCTTAACAGTCCACTGCTTAATATAGGCCTACATATTTAGTACATACTTATTTTTATAACATAGATTGATATAGCTTCTCTTTTATTGCAGGAAATTTGTCAAACTAGGATTTATGTTAAAACTATATTGATTTTACCTGAAGGTAATTTTATACATTTAAATAAAATATTTTTACGTTGTAAACATCAATAGCATTATTATATCCTATCGTGCTAAATAAAGAGAGAATAAAGAAGGCGCTTCACCGGCAAAAAATTGTGCCTAAAGTATATATTTTGGCGTATAATTGTTGGCCTGTTCTTTTGTGGTTACAATATCGTGGGTTTGGGAGCTTTATTTTTTATTTGGAGTGCTTCCGTGTGCGCCTTAATAATTTACTGTGACCCTAAGCTTTTAAACGAGGTGTGGTTGAAGTATAGAAGGGATAAAGGGGTCCTAGGTGATTAGAGATCAATCATAGCGTTACTAAGTAATATACTAAAAGAAAACAATTGTAAAACTCTTTCAATTTTAATTAATTTTAATACCCTTAACAGATTAGCAAGTTTCATTTTCGGGTAAAAATACTGTCAGTTATCTAATTGTATTTAATTTTGTAGATTTCGAGTTGTATAGAATAGCTGTTTTTTTCTCAAATTTATCCATAACGATTATCTAAATCAACCTCTTTTAGCTTAATCATCATCATCATTCTCCTAACCGATTTCGCCCCGGCTACTTTACTCCTGTTTCACATCAAGGTGAGCTTAGGTGAGGTGCTCTTATATGGCTTATGTAACCTATTTTGATACATCTTTTCTGAATAAATCGATATACTTTTAGCTCTACTTGCGAGTATTTTTTACCCAACATAAAACCTTCATGTCAATCAAGCCCACCATACAACTAACAAATTCTGGTGTTTCCTCAAAGGGATTGAAACGAATACCGCTCCAGATAAAAATAGACCACACGCGTTCTTGTAAAAAATTGACCCACGACCTTCTAAAATAAGCCCTTTTCAAACGCAACTTCATTTATAGGTAATGACCGACCCATCAACTTCCGAAGTTGTGGGTCCTTTAGAGCCCTTTAATCTCGTTTCTGAAAAATTGCTTTCAGCAAGAACGTTTTTTTAACAAAAGTTTGGCGTTTTGATAACACCAGCATAAATCAGATGGGTCGAGTCAATGATATTTTGCTATGGATACGTTTTACCCACTTTCATTTTTAACCCCCGAAGCAAAAACGACAGGGTACTGGGTAGGTATTGTAAGTTTGACGTGTCTGTCTGTTGCATTGTAGCTCTGAATCCGATGCAGATTTTTTAAATTGAAAACAGGTTTTCTTGTTCTTAAATATGACAGTTTTTCATCATATCAATTATTATTTTTTTCATGAGAAAAAAGAAATCCACTCCGCAATTAGGTATATTATGCGCGAGTGCAGCAAGCTCGAGTGTTTTCCGGTTGTTCCCAGAAACTTTAAAACAGATATAAACAAAGCAAAGCACTGGTCATCTAACATGAGCGAGCGCGAAAATGAGCAAAACAAACCACCCTAGTGTAGTAAATTGACAGGTTTTACAATAACTTCTTATGACATGAGCAAAACAGAACAATGTTCGGTTATTATGAGCGAGCGCAGCAAGTGCGTGAAATTTTTAAGTGCTGGAACTCGAAAATTCTAATGCATAGCGTTGATCTAGGCAAAAACCATAGCCTGACAAAATACCTGTGAAGTGTCTGAAGTTTGATCAGTTAGGTTCCAATCAAAAACGTGGTGCGACGTTGTTATTGAATGTTTTTTTCTGTGACTATATGAAATATATTTACTAACTTAATCAAATACTGTGAGAATTTTTGGTTTTATAGATAAAATTAGTTAAGTGGTTTCAGCAAGCTTTTCGTGGTTTGTTGTTCATCTATAAAGCGTAGAACATCTTTGGGTAGTATAAAGAATTTATGCTTGCCACAATCTAAATGGCGGGCTGTAACAAAATAGGAGTACAAAGAAAATTCAATCTCTCTAGATGTTTCGAGAGATAAAGAATATAAACGTGTCTAAGTGATAAGATTTGATAAAGAGCTTTTATCGTAGCAAAATATCTAAAGGTGCTTCGGGTATTTTCCTTTCTATACACACAATTTAAGTAAAGCTCGCGCATATATTATATATATAGTTTTTTTTTAAATGCTCTTGCTACAAGCAACGTGTGTAATTTTGTGAAAAACTATTGCTAAAATGATAGGTAGGTTTTGGAAATTTGCATTGCGTGATTTTTTCAATGATGAAAACGATGAGACGCTATTTAAGTTCTTAGAAAATCTCCCTATTTGTAAGCTTCCAACATTATATGAGACAGAAACATCATAAAAAAGCGCAAATAGGTTCAATCTCGAAGATATCGCGTAACATAAACACAAAAAAATAGAATGAGGCTGTGAACCTCTCTTGGAAGACGGCGGAATACAAATATTTTATGTGTAGTGTGGGTTCCATCATAATTTTATTTATGAACTGATCCTCCATACTAAATTGATATAATTAACATGCAGACGATCCATTTCAATTTGATTGAAGCAAGAAAATTAGGTTAAGCCTATTTTACGGCCCTATAAACACGACTAAGGCGCGCCATACACGTACTTCTTGGAGCACTTCGAGCAAATATCTATAGAGTCACAATCGTGCAAAAAAGTGTCCGAGCCAAAACCCTGCCAAAGCTACCTAGTGGGCAGACCTTTTAGTTAGTCGTAAAGCGATTGCAAGCCGACTACAACGCCGCGCGACGCCAAAATTCTCGGTAACAAACACTAATTAGGTGATATAACGTCCAGATTCGAGAAAACGGGTCATTGTGCATTATATAATGTAAATATCTAAGTCTGTATGTATGACGGCACTCGGACATTTTTTTAATGCTTTCACTTAGGGACTGTGGCTCTGTAGATATTTGCTCGAAGTTGGAGCAGTAAAAACTGACTGCGACAAGATTTCTAGTGAACTATGGACTTCATCGACGCATATTTACGAAGCTCAAGCAGTTGGATCGCAATCGTTTAAAGCAGCCAGGCATACTGCTGGAGCTGTCAACTGCTGTCGACAGTAGTTAACGTGTTTTTTAGTTTAAAAAATAGTACAATTAATTGTTCATAAATGTGCGGTTTACATTGTATCAAAAATTTATCCCCGACATGCAACCTGGTCGCCCTCTCTAGGACTCTCTCTGGCCTGATTCTCTATCGAGAAACGTAATGTAACGCGGAGAGTATTTTTTTATTTCCTTGAATTTCGTTTGGAGAATGTAAATTGATAAATGTAAAATTACGTTAGAATAAATTGTAAACCGAGTTTAAGTTTTGTTATTTGAAAAATAGATATGTTTCACACGAATTTCTTAGGAAAAAGAGCACGTTAGAGCGCGTTACGTGCTTGATTTCCTACATAATCACCCACCTGAGTTAGTTCGTGCCAGTCTTGTCAAAATTACAGTAGGTACATTATTAGCTTTTAATTTTAAATTTTGACTTCTTGAGCAGTTAGCGCTGGCTGCTTTAAAGAGATGATTGCTCAAGAAATTGCCGTTGAGTGATGGAACAGCTCGTGTATGGCCGCCCTAACAACCTCCGCTGACAGGCTTGCGTTCTCTGTCTTGTTTCATCATTGCGGACAGGAATCCACTTAAGTGATTTGTTTGTTTTTTCTCTCTTTCCAAGTTGGACAATTATATTTTGTTTGGGAATGAGGAAAAAGTTACGGATTGCATTTGTTGTTGGGAGCTTTTGTTTGTAATTCAATTTGTTTGTTGTGCCCCTAGCCAATGTTTTTTCATTATTTTACTGTTTTTGGTAAGAGTCAAAATTAACTTTTACTGTTTCTGTTGTTAATTAGGTTAATACTTATCTTTGTGTTTAATTTTATAATTATTCTTCAGTTCAGATGTTTTTCTTTTAATTCTTACCGACACGAACATTTTGCAAAAATACACGTAGGTATTTTTTATGGTTCTGTATAATTTGTGGGAGATGCCTAGACATCGTGAAGTATATTTAAATCTTCCCGTACACGACCAACATTAAATGAAATTATTTATTTTGGGCTACGAGGCCCATATAAACTAATACAATTTTTATTAATTATAATAAAAAAATTATGACCATAATAACCACTCTCATAAGAGCATTGAGTGCGTTTTACGAAACAAGTCCCGCGGCAAAAAGATAAACTAATTTTGACAGATCGCCTAGACGTGTAGTTTTCTTTCAAGAAAATATATGAGTATGAGTAAAACTAAAGTCCGCATTACGACAGGAGTGCCGAGAAATAAGTGACTATTTTTAACGTTTCGGCTATGCGATTGTGGCGACGAGTCTGGGGGACTTCTTTCGTGAAACGCACTTAGAGATTCGTCTTAGTGGTAAAAGCGTCCTTATGCCTGTCTTGTATCTTTGCTCCTTTGTTACTTTGTTGGTCAATAAAGTATTTATAAGAATTTTTATAAACTATAAATATGCCGCAATATTATCTACCGCAGTCGATTAATAACTCTCCAAAAATCCAATTAAAAGGGATGAGACAAGGAGGGAACGCGCTAGAAATCTTATAACTTCCCTATTAATATTAATGAAGCTCACTCGGGGCAAGGTGTCGCAAATGATTTACACCTTAATTGTTATTAATGGATCTCTTTGAACCTTCGAATCCGTGATTGGAAAAATCCTTGGTGAATATCGATTTTATCGTAACGTGATTTGCATAAAGTATACCATGTTTTTCAATAATCTAGCAAAATGTTCTTAAACCTGGCTCAAGTCTGACACAAAGGACATGTCCACAAAATGTATGGAGGCTGGTATTATTATACCAGCCTCCATAATCAAAAATTCTAACCACAACACTCGTTACATTTCGAGAAAGTTCATATTTGTCTGAGCCTATTACAACTGTTAAAAACAAAAAAGAGCCCTCCGATTTTTTTTAAATTAATTTTGAACTTAATAGGATAAATATATTTGGCTCAATAGGTAATTTAAAGTGTTTTTGTCACATTGTATCTACTAACTGGTCACACTGGTAGGTTATAAGTTTTAATTTTAGCAAATTAATATCTGACTGTGGAAGAATCAGCTATGAAATAAAATAACGATAGGAGCACTTTATTATTGCTAAACTAGAAAAAAATAAGCTGTATTGTTTTTTTTTCGTACAATTTATACATCGCATTTAAATAAAAATGGAGGGGTGAAAAAATCTAAATTAAATATTTTGGGAAGCCCATAAAACAAGCTTTCATATGATGTGTTAATTTTTTTTTTAATAATATACCACTTGTGGACGTCACCTTTATATTATGTAAAAAATATAACGAAACACGAAAAAATACTGAAAAAAAATCAGACGCTTTTGAAAGGATGCAATATTAATAATTATTACAGGCCTAGCAACTCATATTTTGAATTTTAACACTGTGTGTGACATAATTTTGACAGTGACATGTACACATGGATGTAATGCCTCTCGCAAAACTCAATTCGACCTCTTTGGAAATTCCCCACGGACGCTTCGATGGTATATGATATGTAGGTTGTAAAGTCTTCGAATAATACCTAAGCCCTTCTTTGTGTACATATTAGAGAGCCAATCCATGATATTTATTTGTTTAAAATAAAATATTGGCGTCAGATTTTAAACATTATTGCCGATTGACTTCTTTCTTACATCTATCGATCCACAATATGGTGGATGTGTCGAATGCCCACCATTAATGTATGACAATAATTTAAGACTAAAAAAATGTGTGTGGTTTTCAATTAACTGTTCGATTAAGAAACACTATATCGCATCGAATTAAGTTGTTTTTTCTCCCTATTATAGTTCACCGTCAGTTTGAGCCAAAGCCCTGTACAAAAAAGAATATGTCCTTTGTGATTTCTTTTTTTGGTTTTGACTATTTCGTCACGCGATACTTTTCATTTTATTTTTTTCTCTCAAAAATGTTTGGTATAATAGGTAATTGCAGATACAGATACTGTACTGTATCAGCCTTTGAATAGTCCACTGCAGGACGTAGGCCTACCCACGAAAGGTGATTGGGACATATCCACCACGCTTGCCCAGTGCGGGTTGATGGATTCACATATGTCATCGAATTTCTTCTACGGACATATGCAGGTTGCCTCACGATGTTTTCTTTCACCGAAAAGCCAGTGGTGTGAAATTCCGTACATAAATTCCAAAGAACTCATTGGTACGGGACCGGGATTTGAACCTACGACCTCACGATTGTAAGGCGGGTGTCACTACTCCTAGGCCACCACTGCTTTCACATTTTTTGATACAGATACTAAAATTATCTTTTTCATTTAGACTGTTAGTTGTTGAATGCAATTTGGGAATTCGAAGGTTGCTGTAGTTTGATTCTAAATAGACCTGACTTAAAAGGGTTAAACATAACAAATTTTTGTTAGTTGATGTACGTATGATAGATATAACATTAAAAAAATAGGAATAAGTATAGTAGCGATTGAAACAACGCACTAAATACTACCCATTTCAAGCAGTTTCGTTTTTTCTGTTCATCTGTCCGTCTGACCGTCTGTCCGTCTGACCGTCTGTCCGTCTGTCCGTCTGTCCGTCTGTCCGTCTGTCCGTCTGTCCGTCTGTCCGTCTGTCCGTCTGTCCGTCTGTCCGTCTGTCCGTCTGTCCGTCTGTCCGTCTGTCCGTCTGTCCGTCTGTCCGTCTGTCCGTCTGTCCGTCTGTCCGTCTGTCCGTCTGTCCGTCTGTCCGTCTGTCCGTCTGTCCGTCTGTCCGTCTGTCCGTCTGTCCGTCTGTCCGTCTGTCCGTCTGTCCGTCTGTCCGTCTGTCCGTCTGTCCGTCTGTCCGTCTGTCCGTCTGTCCGTCTGTCCGTCTGTCCGTCTGTCCGTCTGTCCGTCTGTCCGTCTGTCCGTCTGTCCGTCTGTCCGTCTGTCCGTCTGTCCGTCTGTCCGTCTGTCCGTCTGTCCGTCTGTTCATCTGTGTGTATGTCAAGACTCTTTATCTCGGGAACGCGTAAAGATATCGAGTTGAAATTTAAACTGTATACGTATATCTATGATCTCTTGCAGTTGTGTAAAAGAAAAACTTCTCAATTATCGTTTAAAAAAGTTAGAGCCGTTAATGTCGTAAAAAACCGCATATTTCGACACTCTCAAAAATCAAAACCTACAGGGTACTTCCCGTTCTCATAGAAAAATGAAATTTGGCGAGCAGCATTGTCTCAGAGTACACATATAGGAATAAATCAAAAAACTGTACATATTTTTTTAAATCACAAAAAATACGGCCTCAAAATTCAAAGTGAGTATATTGTATCATGTAAGGTATTATATAAAAAATCTTTATTAGCACATGCTAAAACAGGTTTTTAATTATTTTAACAACGTGTTTGTACGGAACCCTCGATGTACGAGCCTGACTCGCACTTGTCCAGTTTTTTTTTCGAAATTTGTGCAATATTCAGCATCTTTATTTCTTTATTACATAAACCCTTGTATACAGACCTAATTTAGTTAGGTCTCAATAATTTCAATGATAAAAGCTACGAACAAAATCAGACCCGAACTAAGTGACCCGATTGATTCAATTTCTGGATCAACTAGTTTTCCGTGGGTCAAACTAAAATTCCAGATAAAAAGAAAAGTAAAAAGATGGAGCGAATTAATTGAATCTTATACAAAATTATTTTTATACTACAGTTTTATTTTTTTACGGTAGCTGACAATATAATTTCGCAATGTTACCTGATTTCTCTGCTATTTGAGGAAAATGATTTGATGTTTTTTTTTTCATTTAAGACATGACAAGATTCTCTACAGATTAGATATTATTTTTAATCTGTAGAGAATCTTGTCATAAAATAACTTACTTAATTAATAGATTTATTTACATAATTCAAAAAACATAGAAATTCAATTCTAACTACCTTATACCTATATAAATATATCCTACCTATATACAAAAAAAAGGCTAAAGATCGAAACAAATACTGTGTCCGTGTGGTAGGGTGCCAAGAACGCTGGCTGCATTCCCACACTGAATGGCTAAAGAGATTCTGTGCGAGGAATGAGCCAGCTCTCTTGTCACCAGCAAGATTACTTATATATTATTCATTTACTTTAATTATATTTTTAAAGTGAATGAAAAGCTGGTTTTGTCTCACGTATGCGACAGTAAACGAAAAGTAAGCGATTAAACGAAAACAAAAGTGTAGGTTGATGAACAGTTATAATAGATATCGAAAAGGAAAACTGTTTCACCATGATATTAGAATAATTTGTTCAAATTACGAAAGTCCAAAAGTGACATTAAAAACTATTTCAAATCTTAAAAATATCAAAAATTTTAATTAAAGATTTCTTTATAGTTTTTCTTAGCTACTATAGTACACGTGATCGCGTGGTTTGATATCGAACACGATATCTAATATGTCTAAGAACTAATTAAGAATATAGGTAATTTGTAAAACTAATTACAAATATTTTCTTTGATAGTTTCTATTAAACGTCGTAGCTGCTCCTAGCACAGTACTCATGGTACAGGTAACTACAGTTATGTTTCATGTAATGGAACATTTTTTTCTGTATTCTCAGACACAAGAGTAAATAAGCCAGCCAATTAATTTAATTGAATCACAAACATACTCAGTTTTATTGTAATTGAATTAATCCACATTGAGTTTTCTCAGAAGCTTTCATCGTAAAAATATTCAAAACTATACAAAATCAAGTAAAAAGTTCTACCTACAACGCCTTGTTCCATCTAAAAGTTTTCCTTTAGAGAAATATTACACTTATAAATTGTTTAATGTTTGCATAAAGTAATTAAGTAAGTACATATTCTTGGAAAGTTATTTTTGATGACTAATTTATTCAAAAAGACTTTCAGGCAATATGAATACACAACTTGACAGTCAATTAATGTAATCCTTAGTCGAAAAAAACATTTAAACGAACATCTTACATTAGCAAAATTAAGCCAATTTTTAGGGTTCCGTACTTCAAACGCAAAAAAGGGAACCCTTATAGGATCACTTTGTTGTCCGTCTGTCCGGCTGTGTGTATGTCAAGACTCTTTATCTCGGGAAAGCGTAAAGATATCGAGTTGAAATTTAAACTATATATGTAAATCTATAGTCTGTTGCAGTTGTGTAAAAAATAACATAGTTTTGCGACACCTAATTATTTATTAAGAAATTAAAATTGTAAACGGAAATTTAAAAAAAAAACTGGGACCTACATTTTAACAAGTCACCCAAGCCACGGCAGCGCTGCATTGTAAATGTTACGCCACTGGACATAATTACTTCACCTTGATAAAGAACACCGAGTAAAGTTACTCAAATAGAGCTACAAACTTTATTTATGAAATCTTCAATATACAGTCGTAATAAATAAATTAATAGAAATACTAGAAAAACCCGCTTACCTGCCACCCTACCGCCTAAAGCAATAGCAATCGTAATAGCAATCGTTTATGACTTCATTTTAGTCATTTGGCACCACCTATGTGACGTTAGCCATCATAGTTGTTCATTCAACGATTGCTTTCGCAATCCGCACAAAGCAATTGATGGCTAACATCACATAGGCGGTGCCAAATGACTAAAATGAAGTCATAAACGATTGCTATTACGATTGCTATTGCTTAGGCGGTAGGGGGACTGGCCTTTCTCACAAGTGCAAACACGACTATGATATATATTCCATCATGGAATGCCAGTGGCTATCTTCCGGCTTCATCATCACACCTTGAAACTTGATCGTAGTCAAAGTTCATTACAAGACTTTTCTAAGAAAACCAAAACAGCTATGGTACGATTTTCCATCATGAAGATCCAGTTCATATCTTCCGGTTCCATCATCAGATCAGTTCGACAGTACCGTATTATTGTATTGTCATCAGAACTACATACAGCTGCCAATTTTCATTACGCTACGACCCTTGGAAGATGATTAAATTAGTTACATTAGATGCCATTAGGTACATATGTTACTCGTACATACAAGTCGACCTAGTAAAAGCGTGTTAAAAAAATCATCTACTTTGTTTTACTATGGAAATTAACGTGGTTTTCACACATTTTATACTATATATAACGGGACTGAACTCACGTGTGGGGATAGTGGGGATACTGCCACCGACGTGGAAACCGTGTCTTCAGGGATCCAAAGGACTTAACCGTGGAACTGGTGGAGACATAGTGAGTTCAGTGTGCTGGAGCATCCCCGACGTATACCAGGATACCGACGAAGAGGATCTTCAGTGCGCGCCGACACAACAATCCTCTCTACCCGCCCCCGCCCCACCACCGCAACCGCTGTCATCGCGAGCGCTACGCGCCGCAGCCCGCAGTGCATTGCGAGACGGCTCCGCGTGCTAGCACTCGCCAACTTGAGAAAGGTCGCCGAATGCGACCGAAACTATAGTCGTTACGACTATCCCCACACGTGAGTTCAGTCTCGTTATATATAGTATAAAATGTCATCTACTTTGGCTTCGAAACCGAAGTGTTTGTTACCTAATATCAAAGAAATGGCCAAATCAAAAATCAAAAGACATTCATTGAACACGTGTCAAAACTAATGATATTTCACCTTTACCCAGAGCAACAAGATAAACAAACTGGATATAACACAACCAAACTTACGGCGAAATCGTATTTGTGTTTGTTTTGCCGAAACTACGAAAAATCATTGAGATCTGCAATATTTGCATGGGGTGCGGGACAAATCAGTGAGCGTTATTCAACATAGAATGGCTACACGATACGGATTTCATATTTAGCTCTATTCCGTAAAGCACATGTCCACAAAATGTTTGGAGGCTGGTATAATAATAATCAAAAATTCTAACCACAACACTCGTAACATTTCGAGAAAGTTCATATCTAACAAAAACATTTTCATGTGAAGTATAGCCAAGACCACAGTTCGCACTTTCAAAAAGTTGTAAGATCTTATGTAGAGCCAAGCTTCTAACTCTACACGCCTTAACTTTACAAGTCCTTACTCCACAAACTCAACGGTTTAGTCAATATACTAGTTCTTACTACTTACTAGGGCTTCGCCCGAATGATATTTTGATTTTTGTCGCAATATAATTATAATTTATAGCCTATGTGTTATTCTGATATATAAGCTATATTATTGCAAAGTTTCATCTCAATCCGTTCAGTAGTTTTTGCGTGAAAGAGTAACAAACATCCATACATCCATCCATCCATCTATCCATCCTCACAAACTTTCGCGTTTATAATTTAGTAGGATGTGACTTGGCCGTTTGACTTGGCAGTGAATCAGTGAGTCAGTGAATAAGTCCATGAAACTCCGGTTTTTAAACGTTAATATATCATTAACTGTTGAAGCAAATTTAACGAAATTTTAAATTCTAGACTAGCTAAACTACTTTGAAGGGTCCGTTTTTTTAGTAAATAGGCTAAATTTCATATATTTTCGTTTTCGAGTTATAAAGGGGTCAAAAGTGGCTCGAAATGGTTCATGTAATATTACACACGTCGTGTCGCCAGTTCCTTTTTCTTGGTCTTGGCTGGACACTAGTGTCTAGATTTTTCTGAGTCTATTACTTCAGTTAAAACAATAAAGAGTCCACCGACTTTTTTTAAATTAATTTTGAATTTATTAGGATTAATAAATAGATTTGGCTCAATAGGTAATTTATCTCTTGCAACTCTGATTAAGTAACCTCCGAATTGTAAAATAAAAGACTTTTTACCAATTAGACACACTTTTTAAGTGTTTTTTGTCGCATTGTACCTACTAACTGGTCACACTGGTAGGTAATAATTTTAAATTTTAGCAAATTATGAGATGAATGTGGAAGAATCAACTACGAATGCTGGTAAAATAACGATAGAAGCACTTTATGGTTTGTTTTGTTATTTTTCATATATTTTATTTTACAGATCAAAAAACAATGGGAGGATGAAAAAATCTAAATTAAATACTTTTGAGAAGCCCTTTAAAACAAGCTTTCAAATGATGTTTAATTATCATCTTGGTTAGATTTTTCTCTGAATAATATACCACTTGTGGACGTCACCTCTATAATTTGTCTGTTTTTAGTTCTATTGAAAATATTGCAACGTTATCAATAGTTATTTTTACCGACTTGCAAAAAGGAGGAGGTACTATTTTCGTCTGGTATGTTCATCGATATTTTCGCCAATTGTGAACAGGTTTAAAAATTTTTTTAGTTCGAAAAGGTAAAAGTTTCGAGGTGGTCCCATTTAAATTTTATCGAAATCGGCTTAGTCGTTTTTGATAAATAAACAATATGGATGTCACATCGATTCGTGCAAAATAGTATAATTCTGTACTCCGTGGAAGACGGCGTTGCGATTTTTTGGGAAAAATAATTATATACTTGTACTAAACTTATGAAACTTTTTTCTTAACTTATGCTGTCCCACTGCTTAGCAAAGATGTCCCCCATTTCCTTTCATGATCTGCGATACGTAGCTATACTTATTTTTCATTGAAACTTTGTAAGCATTTTAATATTTCTGAGTTAGAATCGGTCCAAAGAACTATATCTCGCAAGGACTAGAAAACAGTAACGACTAAATTGTTCAAATTTATTTCTACATCTCAATAATTTCATACACTGAGGCTTTGTTGCTTTTGGCGATTTACCCAAATAACTTGTAAGAGTTTTTTCAGACTTTAAAGCAGCCACTAAATACCTATTTACTGACTTCAATAAAGAGGTTCTCAGTTCGATTGCACCTACTATATTTTTTGGTAAATCATAGCTTATGAGGTGGTTCCATTTAGATTTTATCGAAATCGGTGGATTGGTTTTTGAAAAATCAATAATAATCTAAAAAATGGCAAACATTTAGAATATTGTGTACAATTGAATTCGGTTGTGCCACTTTTGGCGAAATATACTCTATTAACTATTTAATATGTAAAACTTACAAGTTCTGCAAGTATAAGATAACATGGCATACGTCGAGTGCACCTTCAAGATGTGTGTATTAAAATTATGAAAACCATATAAAACAAATTGGTTGTCTGAAAACTCAGTTTACGGACGATAGTTTAACGTGACAATGTCATAACAAAGCACTGATGAAATGATTGCACCAAACGCTCAAGCCGATCGTGCCTTTCACTCGCTCGTGTAGTGAGCGTAACGGGACAATGAGCGTAACGGGATAGCGAGCGTAACGGGACAATGAGCGTAACGAGACAATGGGGCATCCTTGTTCGTGCGTGCAGCCAGAGTTCATCGATTTACTAGACGTTGTCACGTCAAAAAAAAAGTTAAGAAATGGCAATTCTATCACGTTCTAATCCACAGTTCATCCCAAGCACAAAATATTGCCTATCTGCCCTACATTTGAAAGGGTCCGTTGTCCAAACCCTTCCCTTTTTTAGGGGCAAGTTCGTAATGAAAACTAAGCTGGAACAATGGTAAAACTAAGGGTTGATAATTAAAACAGTGTTCATATTACTTTAAAGGATTCCAGGGAAATTCAAAGGTTGACTGTAATCATGGCAAATTGGAGATTTTATCATCCTGCCATTTTCACCGTATTTAAATTTTAACTGTCTTGCTAAAAATAAAACGGGTGCTACTATTTGACCGACAACCCAAAAAAGTAAATTATGATTCTAACGTTTATGAAAATATTAATTTTATTAAACGGCAATAGGCTATTACTTTTGTTTTGTCATATAAACAAAAATGTATGAAGATAATATAGCCCTTTAAAGATCCGCGTCACGTCACGACTAGACTACAAAAGTATAGACTTTTGACAGTGAAGTGACGTTACGAGCCCCCACTCCCGAAATTCGACAAGATGTATCTTTGTTATTTATTGATTGTTTGACTGACAAAAAAATACAATATCCAATATTTTTTGAAAATCTTACTTACGGACTAATTATAACTTATATTTTTGTTACCCAGGCAACATTTCAACAGTCAACCTTTCCAGATACCAACAATACCTATTGTACCTACCTCATCGTCATCAACTTGTATCGACTACATAACTCGGTACCTGACTACATAGGTATGTAGTTAGGTACCGAACGCTTAATAAAATTATATAAAAATATTTATTATTATATAATTATATATATTTATATAATAATTATTATATTTGAAATATTACTATTTGAAAATTCTCGGTCAGGGATCTTTTCATATTTATATTTAATTTATTCATAAAATATTTCATTTACATGTCAATACTATAGGTTTACACGATCACTACCTAGAAAAATTGCCAATTATTGACAAAAACTTCAGCATGAGGATGTCAATTACATCCTACTATCCTACTAATATTATAAACGCGAAAGTTTGTGAGGATGGATAGATAGATGGATGTTTGTTACTCTTTCACGCAAAAACTACTGAACGGATTGAGATGAAACTTTGCAATAATATAGCTTATATATCAGAATAACACATAGGCTATAAATTATAATGATATATTACGTATGCGGGCGAAGCCGCGGATAAAAACTAGTAATATTATAAACGCGAAAGTTTGTGAGGATGGATGTTTCTTACTCTTTCACGCAAAAACTACTGAATGGATTGAGATGAAACTTTGCAATAATATAGCTTATATATCAGAATAACACATAGGCTATAAATTATAATGATATATTGCGTATGCGGGCGAAGCCGCGTGTAAAAACTAGTTAAATATAATAATATCATTGTCATTATACAAATAATTATGTCAAAAATTCAAATTCATACGCCTTCATCATGTGTGTTTCAGCCACGTGTTCAACACGTACGTCAAACTAAATTTTACGTACTCTGTAGCGAAACGTAACGATAGAGAACTGTATGATAAAAAACTGTATTAAAATTAATTTTGAAAAACAATCACCATTCAGTTTGTGGCGCCATTTCTACTACTCAGTAGAGTCATTCAGTTTGAGTTACACATTTCGCTTTTCCACATCATTGACTTGTGTCATTCGCTGAATTTCCGTATTTCTGATACGGTCTCTAAGGACTATAACATTAGTACCTACTAAATTCAAACTCAACTCGTCAAGCAGAATTTTAATCCCTCATTCCCTCGCAATCCACATCCTACATTTCACATCCCAATAGCGAGCTATCCGGAAATAGCGGGTATTTTTCACATTAAACTGGCAACGTTTCCGCAATAAATAGGAGAATTTCCATGCATATGTGTCCCCTTGGTACGCCCGATACAATCCCGCGTAATGTATGTATTGCCAATTTATATTTTTTATTACATCAATCATATAGAAGTAATGCCGGCACGGCCTGTTATTGATATCAAGGGTGACATCTGTTTCTAATTTTATTCGACTATGCAAATTCTATTGCTGTGTTGAAGTTCCAAAAGGACCACTTGAAAATGGCTAACATTTTAGTTATTATTTATAAACAAATAAATAAATACTAGGGAATACCTTACACACGGTCTCTGACCCTGAACTAAGCATAGTTTGTATTAAGGCTGCCAGAGACTTATAAACCACATTCTGAGATAGAAATACTGATTCAAGGTTGATGACTATAAACTTATCTTCTCAGCAATAAGATAGAAATAAGCCTACCCTATAAAAATCGCCAATAAGATCGATTTGAAGCGTCTTACTCGTACCTACATATAGCGCGATCCTGCAGTCTTAAAGGCTTCAAACGACGGAAGAAAATTATTATAAAGAATCGTGCGTGTCTCGGAGACTTTTATATTTTCGAAGATATTATGAGAAAATACCACCTCATAATAAGTTGTCCGTGATCAGTCGTGGGTCAGTTAATATAATAGAAGACCAATGTAATAAAATAATCTGCTTGTTCAGGTTTTAGTAATGTTGTTATGAAATTATGATTATAATTCTAGAAATTATTACACTATGTATTTACTTCATTAAGTGCACATTAATTCAATAAGTGCGCGGGTGTCCGTTGTCCGGGGCGCGCGTATTCCCTGATGAAGGAGTACTAACTACTCTGAAATCGGTCGGACGCATAGCGGCTCGACCGCTCAAATAATTGTGAGTATCCAGTGTTCATATAAATTGCACTATGTTTTTGATAGCGTATCGACAGCACAATCTTAGAGCCACTAGATATATTTATCTCTTTCTAAAGTACACTGTTAAAATACAAATAAACTCGTGATAGTAAAACTTGTGATAGATCCTGTAAACTTGTTTATGACAAACTGCAGTCTATATGCAGCCTGACCTATCTACCAGTTGAAAACTTGCAGGGGCATAGTTACCACTACAGCACTTTTCTAGTATTATTTTTGGATACAGTGTTCTGTGGTGAACAGTTTTATTTTCGGTTTTGGTGCGAACGCAGAATGAAAATCCAGCTCGGAGTTTATAAGTTGTTTTTCTCTTCGTTGGTTGAGGACTTATAGAGTACCAGACCAAACTAGTAAATTAGTAAATTTTAAAATAGATGAACTCTCTCTTGTTCTTAGAAATGTAGTAATCAAGATTCATGATTCAATATTCAAGATCATTATACTCTATAAAATTTAACTTGATCTCTGCGACAGTGACATTGACATTGAATAGAAGATATAGATTGACATTTTTAGAGTTGAGATAGTGGTGGAAAAAATCGATTTTCAAACAATGTTGTAATGATTGAGTAGTCGAAGGTGAGAAATTGGATTTTATTTACTTACTATTATTTAATATCAAGTATGTACACATGTAATTAATGTTATGATATTATTTAAATACTCATAATAATGTTAAGATAGTATTTATCGACGTTTTTCACTATTATCGATGCTAATGTAACATACAATCGGGTTTAATTTGATTACACATGTAATAAAATGTTATGATATTAATATATACAGTAAAATGAATGATACATTAAGTTTTATTTAAAATATCGTCGGTATAAACTATCAAAATTTTAATTAAAATTCGATCTAAAATTTCAGGACTTCACAGGCGTGATTTTTCTGACAGCTGCCGCAGAGATTAAGTTAAATTTTATAGAGTATAATTTGTGAAAACATAGTAATCGTGTATAACTTACAAAGGTCTTCTTAATAATTGATGACAGTCCATGTTTTTGTCCATTGTGGCGTACAAATGTCATCTTTATTAATACTAAAGAGGAGGTAAAGTTTGTGATTTGTTATAGGGTAATCTCTTGATCTACTGAACCGGTTTTGAAAAGTATTTTACTAATAGAAAGCCACACTATTTGTGAGTGTCGTAGGCTACAAAGTAAGCGCGGGTGAAGTCGCGAGCAAAAGCTAATGATATAATTATATGAGATGAAAATTAAGTTTTAAGAGTATTATTACTGAATACAAAAGCTTCAATAAAGATGCAAAACCTTTTTTAGTTGAAGATTGTATTAACT
The DNA here is from genome assembly GCA_949316475.1 of Hypomecis punctinalis. Taxonomy (NCBI): domain Eukaryota; kingdom Metazoa; phylum Arthropoda; class Insecta; order Lepidoptera; family Geometridae; genus Hypomecis; species Hypomecis punctinalis. Next base: position 16,481,661 of record OX438815.1, on the reverse strand, counting down.
ACATCAACAAATACGAAAACAAATTACAGAAATGGAACGATATATCCATCAGTTTATCGTATCTGCGTTTATTATTACTCTAATAATTCTTTTGTAACATAACACTTTTATCACCCTTTTATCGCTCCACCTACTGAATGTCTAGCCAAAACTTATTCCTTAGGTAGAACGTAGGCGTAAACATTCTATTATTAGCCTCGGAATAACAGCCCTAGGTAATAACGATTCCTTCCCAGCGTGATGTCGAGAAATTGTCGCGACGAAAACCGAAACCATTTCGGAGTTATTACGACTATGACTTAACTGGTTAGCAGCGAATTAAGAATAGTTCGTGAGGCTGTAGAAATTAAAAAACACCGTAATTTCAACCGAGAGGATGGTTTCAAACTATCAGTGTCGTGGAATCCTGTAGTTGATAAATATAAACTGCGTGGTGTAGGCATTAAGACCTTTACAGATACTGTCAGTGTGGTGTGTCGTGGTGACAATTTCAATTTGAGTGATACGGCGTCGCATTTAGTCTGCCCGTGACCACGACCAATATAACTTGGTCGAAACGTCGGGAGAAAGAGAAAAAGAGGTATTTATTAATATATATCATGTTTTATTGCGCGATAAGTCCCGTATTAATATAGTAGTATAATGAGGCGTGGGGCGTCCGCCAGCTCGTTGGATCGACGACATTGTAAGAGTCGCGGGTCCTACCTGGATGAGATTAGCACAAAATTGAGGTGAACGGCGTACAAGAAAAGCCTATGCTCAGAAATGGGCGATTATAATCTGATAATGATGATGATGATTAGTCTATTATTTTATGCGATAGAATACTTCAGGCGTGTAGGTTGTTGCTTTGCAAAACACATGCAGATTTTCAGAAGTGTACTCATATCATTGTGAACAATGTTTATTACATTTCGTCACCAGAAGGTGAACTTTTTGTATGCCATACATGATTTCATGCCGATTAATTTATTATTTGTATTTTGTTTATACCCTCGACAACGGGCTCATCTGAAAACCAGCGCTGAGTGTAAGGTGTCTACCTGCACTCAGCATTAATACTGAGATGAGCCCTTTTCGACATTTCTGTCATTTAACTCCTTAATTGTTTTACGATTTTGGTTTTATAATGTTTAATCTTTGTGTATTTTATGTCGAATAAATATTATTTCATTTCATTTCATTTCATTTTTTTCATTTCATTTCATTTCATTTCATTTCATTTCATTTCATTTCATTTCATTTCATTTCATTTCATTTCATTTCATTTCATTTCATTTCATTTCATTTCATTTCATTTCATTTCATTTCATTTCATTTCATTTCATTTCATTTCATTTCATTTCATTTCATTTCATTTCATTTCATTTCATTTCATTTCATTTCATTTCGTTTCGTTTCGTTTCGTTTCGTTTCGTTTCATTTCATTTCATTTCATTTCATTTCATTTCATTTCATTTCATTCAAGTATTTTCCGATTTTTGAATTGTTCTTTTAACTTCATTTTGCATCCAGACATAATGAAAGTATTACTACTTTTATTACTTTTTTTGCTTACGCAAAGATTTTATGAAAGTTCTAATTCTATGGTCTAAACTAAAACATAGAATTAGGTAGGTATATGGTCTAAAATAACCCGAACCTGTCAGTTCTATTTTGCTAGCCGCAGTTTGCAGACCAGAAAAATACAGCAAACTATTTGCTAATTCCAAATTGTATTAGTACCGAGTACATTTACGAGTACAACCGAGGTTATTATACAAAATATCTGAAGCGAATAATATGAAAACGTTACAAGTGTTAACGGTAGTTGTAGCAATATAGCAAAAGATATATGAGTGTAAGGACTAAACTCCACCAAAGCATAGAGCGAGGATATGAAGGGAGAGGTAGAGCGTTGTAGACTAAAGCCATCAGACAACGCAACGGGCTGAGAGGGCGTCGTACGCTGCAAGAGTTTCCCTTCTGAAAGTGGCCAGCAGAGCCTAGTTGTAATAACCGCTCGGATACAAGTTCAGGGTTTAACGGCAGCGGAGGTGGCGGCGGAGTCTAAGAGCGCTTGGAGCGGGACTTCCGTCGTAGCGTCATTCGAGCATTTTAGTACAAAGTATTTACCGCTCGACGCTCGTCAGTCGTCACCTCGCGCTCCGCTACTGCTCTATTGCTCATAGCGGCGATGTCGTAGCCGAGCAGTAAAGAGGCTAGCATCGATACTCCAACTTCAGTGCATCGTAGAAAGAACAGGGTGAACTCCACTTGACTAGAGAAAAGGAACACTTTTATGACTTGTTACTGCGACTTACCGGTCGCGGCATGCATGACTGCGTATGGGTTTAGTATGGCGGTCACCTTGCGCAGCCATTCCTTCTACACTACCCTCAGCGCTACTCACGCGCCACTAGGCCACTGTCTATACTATACACTTTTCGTTTCGTTTCGCTTTGGTAGAGTCTAGGCTTTATAGAAATATAGCAAGTGATATACGAGTATAATGGGGCCAAGTGGTAGACGTAATGGAGACGTGAATTACAGTTTAGCTATAAAATAGTAAATAGGATCGCTAAATGTTCTGTAGCAGTTACAGCGTTTCCATATTTTTACCGCAGAAAGCTTTTATTTACATGTTTGCCTGACATAAATTTATTTTTAATTTATGTAATATTTCTACTGCCTTTCTTAACTGCAGCACAATTATATTACCTATCACTATTACTTATAACGTCATTTTTAGTGTTAAGGCCGCCTGTGTGTGTATCAATAAAGAGTAAATCTATCTATCACTTTAATACCGCGGCTAATATTAATGAGCAGAAATATTCAATACCACATTTTTCACACGAGAATCTCAAGTCAATTGTTTACCGACATAAATTACTCGATCTCGGTCTTACCCTAAGCTGTTAGCTAAAGTTATGCCTACACGTTTTAATATGCTGTTGATTTTGTTTACGCGCGTTAACGAGACCTCCCTAATGGGTAGGGCTGTCCGTAACACTCGTAAATAACTGAATAACACTTAGTGTTGGAAAGTGAACGTTTTAGAGCCATCCCTGCGGCAGGGCAAGCAATTAAAGCCCGTTTTCGCTGTTCGGTCAAGTAGTTTTACAGTCTTGGCGACTTGAATTTTGATGGTGGATAGGGGACGTTTTTACTGTGTGGTTGGACGTTAAACTGAGGCGGTCGTTCAACAATTTGGTTTTATTTTGTAATAAAATTAAAGGAAAATTGTGAGAGATTTTCAAAAGTTCTCACTCTCTTGATGTACTCGAATGCAATATAAGGCATGACGATGAATAAATTTTTGGGATAACAGTTCGACTTACGGGCAGTGTCGTTTTACTGTATGGACTGTATGGACGAATTACAATAAAAATTTGGACGGGTATTTTTTATTTTATCAATGAAACATTTACAAAAAAAAGCTAATAAAGCTTTCTGGAATAGAAATCAACTAGCCTGGCCTTTGAATCGATTTAAGTTACCGTAACTTCAACTGAAAAGGTTAGTAAATAACATTTATACTACACCCACTCGGAAAGTGTCTTATTACTCGTTCATAAACTGGTTACAAAGTTCGTAATTTCTCCCTTAAAAATGTGCGGCGCGAAAAGTTATATGGAATTTTATTACTGCCCTCCAAGCAGGGCAGGAATGTTGTATGAAAATCCATTACTGCCCGGCTTAGCAGCGAACATAAAAAAAAAACAAATGTCAAACCCCAAAAAGGTTTTGTATGAAATAATTAGAAAAAGAGGCGGGAAACATACAAACCTCAAATATCAAAAAGGTTTTAAATAAAATAATTAGGTTGCGCTCGCACAGTCTCTTCTTCTTACCCACTGCCACCAAGGTTGCGCTCGCACAGTCTCTTCTTCTTCCCATTCTGGATTACGCTGACGCTTGTTACCTTGATCTCAGACAAGACCAACTAGACAAACTTGAGCGCCTTCAGAATTTCTGTATCAGATTCATATTTGGTTTACGGAAGTATGATCATATATCCCAATATCGCGCTAAGCTCAAGTGGCTTCCTATTCGTTCTCGTCGGAATGCTCATATCCTCTCTCTCCTTTATAATATTTTGTTCAACCCTTCCACCCCACGATACCTAAAAGAACGCTTCTCCTATTGGTATACATCCCACGCTATCCCTCTTAGATCCACATATAACCTCACCCTTATGACTCCTTCCGCTCGTTCTGAAAATTTTTATGGTAAATCGTTCGCATCCCAGGCTGTTCAGCTTTGGAATGCATTGCCTGTGTCCATCAGACGCGCTCCATCTCTGGCGGTTTTTAAAGAACTTGTGTATAATCATTATATGTCGCAGTTGCCGTCTCTCTAGGATGATACACATTCACTTTCAATATTACTGTTCAATAATTATTTATTTTCGCTTATTTTTGTCATCAGTATAAGCTGTTTAAATAGAGTCATTTATAGTTTTCCGATATTTTATTATTTATTATATATATTAGTTTATTTTATATTTTTTTGTATGAGTTGGTTATTATTAGAATTTATTAGAATGTATGTTGTATAAGTAAGTATATACATATATCACTTTCATGCACACCCCGTCGCCTAAACCTTTAAATTAATCCTTCACAAGTAACGGTTGCCTGGAAGAAATTGCTTTTTAGCGATAAGGCCGCCGATTGTAACACTTACTATAAGTTCCTAGTCTAAGTTTTCCTAGTTTATTTAAGTTTTTGGTGTGGCAATAAAGAATTTATCTATCTATCTATCTAATAATTAGAGAAAAAAGGCGGATTTTTTTTCGTTCTCTATTTTAAATGAAATGAGGATGGCAACCTTATTCTGCAATGCGAAATAAAAGTGCGGCAATTTATTTCGATGCGTTAAATTTTGTTGTTAACTAAATTGATAATTTAACAGTATCAAGCTTTTAATTTTCCAAAATGTCATCTGACAGTGAAAGTGACGATCTTTTAATGATGACGCCATCAGAAATAAAAAATACAGCCCAAGAAGTCATAAATAACTTACTTCCTAAACTTTAATTAAAGAAATATTGTATATTATTTTCCTCGTAGGTGTAGTATAAACACTGTTCTCGAGTTTCCTTAAAGCCCTCCGCTGCGCGTCTGGCTTAAACATACTCTCAAACAAAAATAGATCGTTTTCTCCCCTCGGTGTACAATGTACTATTTATACTTTACATTTCAGTTCAGACTCAAAAATCTTCAGCGGGAAATGTAACAAGTTAACATTGCATCCCGCAGTGCAAGAGTTCGGTCGTTTTATTTTAATGTCCCTACGAGATTTTCAATTTCTCCCAAAGGGCTATAAAATGCAGGCTGCACAAAGTTACATTAAATTGTTTCAAAGTGATTCTAACGGCTCAACGCCCGGCTATGATTCAAAAAGCTGTCACTTAAGACTCTCGTTAAAAGTTCTCAAAGTTACAACTGGATAGTTTAAACTCTAAAAGGGGTATTAAGTTTAAGAAACACTCAAGCGCTGGTTTCTGTAACCTCTGCACCAAGCAGACAGAAATTAATTGATATTGGAATAAGTTTTAACACTTAATGAAGTCAATTTTGCCATTGAAAAACGTTTTGTTCTCAGCTAAGATTTTGAATAAAGTTGAATTAAGTTTAAATGAAATGGTATTAAGAATCGATAGTCGGTTCTGAAGTTTTTGCTGCTTAGTTTTTAATACTGTATACAAACTTTTAATAGTGGGATTAAAAACTGTACGAATATGATATATGTATTACTAACCAATTTACTAAACATACCACTATGATGCTTTGAAAAGAAAATTTTAGTGAATGTTGGCAAAATGCCATAGTTCATGAATCTAACTTACCATTTTATCGGCTTAGTATTTTAATAAATGATCTTAATTCGAATTCATCAAAGGCATTCCTAATTCCACGATATCTAGGTATAAGTATATAGAAGGCTTTTAGATATGGCATAACCATGGTTCACCAATTTAAGCTATTATTAAATACGATAAAAGGTGTGGTAAATATTGCGTATACAATATTTGTATATCTTCTTTTTATTTGCCCCTTTACAGCAGTTTAATTCTATTATTGAAGTAGGTAGTTATTTATACTTCTATTATTTAATTTTACATTACCATTTTTTAATTTAATTTGGTAATTATGTAATGACGAAAATCCATGACATTTTAATTGACCTACTTGTATAATCTATGATATTTACATTGTACTTGTGATATTTTGTATTGTTCCGACATTATTTAATTTTGTATTCGGTTGCCTGTCTACAGCATTTAATCTTGTTGCTGAAGTAGATAGCTTTTTATTTTATTTAACCAATTTTTAAATTTAATTTTTGCTATTGTGTATTGTGAAATGACGAGATATATTTTGCGGTACTAATTATTATTATACAAACTGCTGTATATTTAATTTTAGTATTAAGCTCAATACATCAATAAATGATTCTAATTCTAATTCTATTTTACGTAATGCAAATCAATCAATCAATAACACTTTATTAGACAACCACATTACATAAAAAACAAATTACAGGGACAAAACAGTACAATTTATAGGTTTCTAACTGGCGGACTTATCGCTTTAAGCGATTTCTTTCTTGCAAAGTACCTAGTCCAATAATAGCGTCCTTAAAAAGTACCTCAAACTATTTACAATGTATATGCTTGTTACTACATTAGCGTGTTTTATTAAAATATATACTGATGATTCCGGCTATTGCCACTAAGAGTATAATATCCAAAACACAAATATACAATCGTGAGTTGCGCGGGTGAAACCGCGGGGTGCAGCTAGTCCTTAAATAAATTAGCCAAGAAAGTCAAGCACTTGTAGAATAAAGGGCTAAGTTATAAAGACTTTATTTACCGACCGAATACGTTTTATATAAATGTTAGGCTCATTTTCGTACTCGATGCTAATCTCGGTTCAATGGAGCAGTAAAGATTGTTAAATATGGCTTTCGGAAACGATTTTACATTTTTCTTGGATTTATAAAACGTAAATCATTTTAAGTAGAAAGTATGAAATATTGAGGTCAATATGCATTGTGCTTCTTAACTTATACGTTTTTATATAGGATAATCTATAGAAGATTTGAAGAGGATTGTAAATCTATAGAGGAGGCCTAAGTCTAGCAGTGCACGTCTTACGGCTGATTGATGGTTGGAATTTTTTGATCTAGGATAGGCTTGCGTTTAACTATCTATCTATCTATCAGCCGTAGGATGTCCACTGCTAGACATAGGCCTCCCCCATGGATTTCCAATAAGGCCGGTTGGAAGCGACCTGCATCCAGCGCGTTCCTGCGATTTTTATTATATCGTCAGTCCACCTAGTCGGTGGACGTCCTACGCTGCGCTTGCTGGTCCGTGGTCTCCATTCGAGAACTTTCCGGCCCCATCGGCCATCCGCTCTTCGAACAATGTGTCCTGCCCATTGCCACTTTAATTTGCTAATCCGCTGGGCTATGTCGGTAACTTTGGTTTGTCTGCGTATCTCCTCATTTCTGATTCGATCTCGCAGAGAGACACCGAGCATTTGACTATATTCTGCATAATGTTAAGCAAATCCATCCGTCTATCTATCAGCCATAAGACGTTCACTGCTGGACATAAACCTACCCAATAAAACCAGTCGGAAGTGGCCTGAATCCAGCGCCAAAATACAGTCCTGAGGTCATCCGTCCACAATGTTAAGATAATGGTGATTAAAAAATTTAAATCCTTAATTCTTTATATGAATAATTATATTAGCAATTAATTTGTAACAAATAAAGATACGAGTATGAATTGAAACTGAAGAAAACTTTTTATACAAAAAAAAACTTCATTGTAATCAAATCGTCACCGTTATCCATTTTAATCAACAGCTCTTCTTTCCTATCTATTTCACATGTTTATTGATAACTTTTTCTTAGTAATGACTTAAATTAACAAAAATTTCAGTCATTACTCAGAAAATTCTCGCTTAAAGCCAAATGAAGTAGGTTTTGATCCCTAAAGTACCTCTCTAAGTCGTAGCCACTGTTTTACATCGTTTTGCTTTCTCCACGTCACCACTTTTTATGAGGCAGGCTTTAAAGTTTAAGCTGAAGTACTAATTCGCTTTTATATGAACCATTGTGGCGTTTCACCTACAGTAACGTGTATTTCCGTTGATAGTTTTCGAGTTCGTTCTGAGGTAGATACTGGCCATGGTGTGCCAGGACTAAAGTTACGGTCCACATAGCTCTACGTAGATATAGTATTTTTGTGTTAGTAGGTCAAATTGTACGTAAAAATTGGCACTTTTTTCACTAATCATTCTTGCTAAAAGACACGGAGCAAATGTTCATCACAAAAAAAGTTTGTCCTGGAACCCACGCCTCATTGAACAGTAGTCAGAATCGCTAACCACTGAGCCGTTAAAATTATCTGCTCGATTCTAATGATTTATCTGACTAAAAGTATGACGCTGATAGTAACAATGTTCATCTAGTTTCGATTCCCAAAGCATAATGTTAACATCTTCAAGAACAGCCTAGAGACTAAAAAAAACGGACAAGTGCGAGTCAGGCTCGTACACCGAGGGTTCCGTACAAATTCAGAAAATTTAACAAAATTGAGAAGTAAGTTGTTAAAATATCTATAACCATCGACAAAAAAAATTTTTTTTTCATTTTTCCCGTCATACATCGAAAATTACTGAAAATGTTAAAATAATTAAAAACCTATTTTAGCATGTGTTAATGAAGTTCTTTTATGTGATACCTTACATGATACGATTGAATTTTGAACCTATATTTTGTGAATTTTGAGGCCGTATTTTTTGTGATTTAAATAAAAATGTACAGTTTACAGATTTATTCCTATATGTGTATTCTGAGACAATGCTTCTCGCCAAATTTCATAGTTCTATGTCAACGGGAAGTACCCTGTGGGTTTTGATTTTTGTGAGTGTCGAAATATGCGGTTTTACGACATAAACGGCTCTAAAAGTTAGTTAAACGATAACTGAGATGTTTTTCTTTTACACAACTGCAAGAGTTCATTGATATACGTAAACAGTTTAAATTTCATCTCGATATATTTACGCGTTCCCGAGATAAAGAGTCTTGACATACACACAGACGGACAGACGAACAACAAAGTGATCCTATAAGGGTTCCGTTTTTTTCCTTTTGAGGTACGGAACCCTAAAAATCGGCAAAATAAAGCGAGGTTCGAGGCTATCAACTAGATTCCCTTAAGCCCTCTAGAGCTCCGCAAAAACGCCCTATCTCTTGTGACGGATTGGCTTCAACTTCGAACGTATTTTATTCAAAAGAAAGACTAGATAATGAAAATACATGAGTAAATGAAGAGGGACGTATATTGTTTTCCTCTTGTACGCAAAATTTCGGGCTTTTGTAGGTAAGTATGATTTTCCTTGCAGCGGTACAGCGTTTTCGAAGAAAAGGTACTTGTCCCACAGCCAATGAGAAGCTACTATCGTAGCGTACTAGCTTTTTAACATTTTGCTGTTGGACGTAGGTCTACAGAGGAAGGATATGGCTATATCTGCTTCGCTGACCCAGTACGGGTTGGTGGACTTACATAATGCCATCCAGTTTCTTCTACGGACGCATGTAAATTTACTCACTACCTATGTCTTTTCCACCAAAATGAAAATTCGTATACAATGTCCATAAAATTCTGTGATACGGAACATACGTTAAAAATCTTCATATAGTTCTCACACTAGACCACCTGGGCATGAAACTATTTTTGACCGATGAACCGGAGAAGGTACTCAATTCGACGCGTGTATTTTTTTTTCATGTATAACCACGCATAATTTTTTTCATAGTAGTCCGATTTCAATATATTTTTTTATTGGTAATAGTATACTTTGAAATTGGTCCCATTTAAATTTTATCGAAATCGGCTGACCCATTTTTGATAAATCAATAATAATGTGAAAAATGCCCGGAGAAGAAATTCGATGGCGTATGTGAATCCACCAACCCGCACTGGGCCGGATATGGCCCAATCACTCTTCGTGAGTAGGCCTACGTCCTGCAGTGGACTATTAAAAGGCTGATACAGTACAGTGAAAAATGCTGAAAAATTCTGTACATGGGTGATGTCGGTCATGCTATTTTTTGCATAAAATAATCTTGTCTCGAATACTTTTAGTTGAAGTTTGTATCTTATCTACTCACTCCTTGTTCATTTTCAGCGATGGGACAGGTGCCTAATACAAATTAATAGGATTATTCAAGGAAAACGACATCAGGTACACGTTGATGAGATTGGTTCGAAATAGAAAACAATAACATTGGAGAAAGAGCTAATATTACCGAATTGTGGTTAACATAATAACAAAGTCTAGACTTAGTGGCGTTCTTGTTAAGTATTGTATTTTTTTTTTTTTTTTTTTTTATTTCAAATAGGTTTGCGTTTGACTACACACTGCCTGATGTAAAGCAGATATGCGGTCTAGGATGTAGCACGCTTACCTAGAAGATACCTATTTACTCGAGATTTGAAGACACCTACATTGTACTTTAACGGAAAGACAGACTTAGGCAAAGCGTTCCACATTCTGGCAGTTCGTATGAGGAATGTGGACTCAAAACGCTTTGTTCTAACGCGTGGGATGTCCACCATAAAAGGGTGGCGCTTTGGTCGCGTCTGTCTAGCCGTACGATAGAAGAAAGGGGCAGGTGGTACTAGATCGTGCAACTCCTGGGCGCACTCACCGAAGTGTATCCGATAGTAGGCAGACAGACACGCCACCCTACGTCGATGCTCAAGACTTTGCAGCTTCGACTCAGTCAAGGTTTCGTTGCCTATCAGCCTCCTGGCTCGCCTTTCAATGGACTCCAAAGCCTCCAACTGGTATTTGGCAGAGCCATCCCAAAGGTGAGAGCAGTATTCCATGCAAGACCTGACTTGCGCTTTATAAAGACTAAGCAGTTGCTCAGGTGTGAAATACCGTCTCACCTTAGAGAGAATACCAAGTTTTTTTGAGGCTAATTGGGCTTTTGACTCTATATAAGACCCAAAGTTGAGAGTCGATGATAGTGTAACGCCTAATAGTTCCAGACTGTTAGTTACCGGAACGGATACACCACGGAAAGCAGGAGACAGTTGGAAGGTCCTCTTTTTGGCCGAAAACAAACAGCTTTGAGTTTTCGTGGCATTAAACTTGACCAGGTTAGCATCACCCCAGTCAGATACCGCCTCCAGACTCAAGTTGAGCCGTTCGACCATAGCCTCTCTGAGTGACTCGATCTGTGCCCCGCTCGTTCTTGCTTCGGATGTGTAGCTCTCCATGACTGTACTGTCGTCTGCGTACCCAAAAATACCAGGCTTTAGCAAGTCGTTAATATGCAGTAGGAAAAGTGTCGCAGAGAGCACAGACCCCTGAGGAACACCGGCATTGATAGCCATTTGGTCTGACGAGCAGCCATCAACGACAACTCGTATCGACCGATTCCTCAAGAAATCTGATATCCATGTGCAGAAATCAGCAGGCAGGCCGTAAGATGGAAGCTTGCCAATAAGGCTCTCGTGCCAGACCCTATCAAAAGCTTTCGAGATGTCCAAGGAGACAGCCAGCGCCTCCCCGTGCTTCTCAATGACCTCACTCCAAATGTGTGTGGCGTACGCCAGAAGGTCCCCAGTAGACCGGTTTCGGCGAAAGCCGTACTGGCGGTCACTGAGTAGGTCATTTGCTTCCAGGTAGGCCAGGAGCCTGTTGTTAAGAACACGTTCCATACTCTTGCAAAGTATGGACGTGATCGAAATCGGTCTGTAATTGGCAGGGTCAGCACGGCTACCTTTTTTTGGGTACAGGCTGCACGTTAGCAAGCTTCCAAGATTTGGGCACTTGACCCGTCTTCAGAGAGAGGCGAAAGAGGCGGGTCAACACAGGCGACAGCTCAGGCGCACAAGTCCTTAGTACAATAGCTGGAATACCATCTGGGCCACTGGCCTTATTCACATCTAGACTGCGGAGAACTTTGAGAACCTCCTTTTGCCGGATATGTATTTCACTCATTGAGGTGCCACAGTTTGGCAAAGTTGGAGGTCTCGCACTACCGGGGTCCAGACGCGAAGACTCCGCAAATTGAGATGCAAATAAATTTGCCTTCTCTACCGCGGTATGAGCCAGCGAACCATTGGGTTTCAGCAACGGAGGCAATGAAGGGCGGCAGAAGTTCGCTTCGACTGATTTAGCTAGGGACCAGAATGCCTTGCTACCCGCAGGGTAAGAAGCAAGCTTGTTCCCTATTCGACTAATATGCTCAAAGCGAGCCCTCCGCATAACCTTTTTGCAGAACTTAGCAGCCTTATTGTAAGTCTTCTTCCTCAGATGTATGTCCTTCGTCTTACGGTTACGAGCATCGACCCAAGCCAGGTATGCCTGATGCTTTTGCGCTTCGGCGCGTCCACATTCAGGCCCAAACCAGGGCCGAGCTTTGTTGGACAGAGGCACGTCCGAAAATGGGATGAAGTATTCCATGGCGGTACGAAGCACGTCTGTCACGGCATCCGCGCACGAAGAAGGATCATCAGAAGAGAAGCACACAAGCTGCCAAGGATAAGACGCAAAGAAACACCGCATCTCATCCCAATCTGCCAACTTGTACCGCCACACCCGCCGTGACCCTTTTGGACTGGGGTCTGAAGGGGAGTAGACGGATACGGATTTCACCAGACAGTGATCAGATGTACCTAACGGAGAGGAAATCGCCACTGAATATCGGTCTGGATCAGTTGTTAGCAGAAGGTCCAAGCAGTAGGCCGTATGCGAGTCAACATCAGGTACCCGTGTGGCGCCATGAACCAGCTGGGTAAGACCTAGCGTCAAAGCTAGCTTGCGCGTTTCAAGCCCAGCATGGTTTGTGTCCAGGTATGGGTGAAGCCACTCCTTATGATGGCCATTAAAGTCCCCCAGGATCACTAATTGGGCCGAAGGGTAGCTGAGCTGAGCAGCATCCGCCACCTCACTGAGGTAATCAGTAAGTCTAGTTGCCTCCCGGTCTCCGCTATGCGATCGGTATACACAGGCATAGACAATCTTCTCTATGCCAGTGTCCGCCAGAGCCCAAAGCACTGAAAAAGAAGGGTCTTCAAACCTTCGAAGACGCAGAAAACAAATGTCATCCCGGGCGTAAACGCATACACCCGCACGTGGTTTGAAAAGATGCTCCAGAGAATACCCTGGGTAGGATAGATACGACACGTCGGATGGACCAGCAATCTGCGTCTCCGTGAGAAACAATAGGTGGGGTCGTTCTGTCTCAAGATGATGATGGACAGGCGTGAGATTGGAGTGCAGGCCCCGAATATTGCACAGGTGCACTTTGAGTGAGAGGGAGTGCTGCCGCTGTGTATACGTTCTTTTTCTTTTATTGTTTCTCATGCTTGCGGAGTAAAGTAGGTAGGAAGTCAGCAGTGGAACGAGGCGTCGCACTAAGTAGAATTCAGTGGTACAACATACAAACCACACACATCTATGGGAGACCAGCCTGGAGACCGCGGGGACGCCCGAGCCCCCCCAAGGATGTCCATCGGGCCCTCTCGTCCGGTCGCCAACCGGCACGATGGCGCATCCCTGGGATTTTTCGACAGATGGCGGGGCAGCCTTTCATGAGTGGCTAGCTCACTACTTGGGCCCCCTACTATCTGCGGTCGGCCAGCGACAAACCGTGCCTCGGATCCCGCTGCCCTCCACGGCTGGCCGTCCGATGCGGTAATCGATGTATGCACCGTATTCATCCACCAGACGATGCTACTGTTCCGACCTAACTTCCCGGTTGACGTCACCAGACTTCGCGCCGGAACACGATCCCAAGAGAGCCGCTTGGCGGCGCGGCTTAGTCAGGTGGGTGGTCTCTCGCCACGGCTAAAGCCTACCACCAGAATGGTTGTTGCCTGGTTAGCACCACCCAGGACCACGTGTGGGGGATAAAATAAATGGGTTCCTACCCACGGACGAAGGCAACTCGGTCCCAAAAAGGGACCGTAAAAAATATTTGCACGTATTCAAGACTAAGTATATTTAATTCCGCTAAAATACTTTAAGGACTACTTAAGTCTACTAAATAAGACGAAGAGAAATTCAGCTGCTACAAACATTTTGTCCTGCCCCCCCGACCGCCTAAGCAGTAGCAATCGTAATAGTTTATGACTTCATTTTAGTCATTTGGCACCGCCTATGTGACGTTAGCCATCAAAGTTGTTCATTCAACGATTGCTTTCGCAATCCGCGCAAAGCAATTGATGGCTAACGTCACATAGGCGGTGCCAAATGACTAAAATGAAGTCATAAACGATTGCTATTACGATTGCTATTGCTTAGGCGGTCGGGGGGCTGTTCTTTGCTCGCCTAATAAGCGTGAGGCGAGGGTTCGAATCCCGTACCCGCGATCTTGTGCCAATGAGGTCATTGGAGTTTATCATTCTAAGCACAAATTTACATCTGTAACCTGCATAAAATATGTGTCTGTAAAAGAAATACGATAGTATATTTGAATTCACCAACCTTCACTAGGGCTCGGCCCCTGGTCAGGAAGGTTGTATTTAGGGATCAAACTATCCATGCAAACGAGCTCTGGGAAGACAACGGCGCTGTGTGGCCAGCACCGCTGTACACTGAAAAGCTGTTATTACAAGCTTACGGAATGTGAAGATCAATGCTGGAGGGCACTGGTTCGTTCGTGTAATGGATATACTATAATCACCTTTAAAATGCTTAAGCCATCGTTCAGCAGTGAATGTTTAAAAAACCGGTACAGTACATTTTTCCGAACAAATTTTAGTTCTAAAGCGCCAAACTCTACCAACAAAGGTTATATAACGAAATTAATCCAAAATTTGTGTTGTTTTTAAACTTTTGCGATTTGAACTCATTATTATTGTTTCGACCGAGTTGCAACAGCCATGGTCAGTAGTCACGGGTAGACTGCGACGCAACTCAATCGAAACGTCGGGATTATGAGGTATTTATTTATATTCGTAATTTTGGTGAGCAATTATTTACGTAGTATACCAAAACCAAAACTTGTTCAAAATAGAACACATTAGACTACAATTTTCTTTGTTAATCTAAAATGTACGGACTCTCTTTATCACAAAAACTTGAGGTAGAATAGAACAAAAGTGGCGTAGAGTGGATCGCCCGCATCTATTCTCTAGCAAACAAACACTGACATCAAAGTATTGTCTATTTGTTACAAAGTTTGGTGAACCGAGTTGATGAAGGGATTTTGTTCGCGGTTGAGATAGCTTACAGAACTTACATGACAAAGAACACGCTCGGGTGTAAAACTGTTGTAAATTGTCACTAACTTCGATCATAGCTGTCGAAGCCAACAAAGTAGTTTACATCATACCCAGTGCTTCTCACTAAAATATCACGTTTGATATTCTGAACGAATAATAAATAAATGTATCAGAATATGCTTGCATTACCCAACTGGTGTAAAGTGTTGCTGTAGTTGTATCGTGAACAACAATCTACAATGTGGGCATCCTACGTGCAGCGTACCTACAAGACATGTAGGTTTATGAAGATCGCAAAATCACATTGAATGCAACACGATTATAACCGGTCTTATTGGTGATAGCCACTATAGAAGAGACCAATGTTCTATAATGGACGTTTTACGACTAAGAAAAATAATATATTTTTTACAACATTTTCCTCTCCAAAGTAATATTTTGAATTAAATAAGTACGAGTATGATGAAAACCTTTCTCTCTATTGTAGAATGAATTAATCTAGAAACTATAACTCTAAGCTTTTCAGATTTAGACAACAACTGAAGAAAATGGTTCTGAAGCCGATCAAAAACATTTTCCATTGAAAAGTTTATCATCATCGTTTTAGCCATTGGACTTCTACTGCTGGACATAGGCCTCCCTTAAAGATCTCCAATAAGAACTGTTGCTAGCAGCTTGCATCCAACGCGATCCTGCGGTCTTAATCCGTCCACCTTGTGGGTGGACGTCCAAAGCAGCTCTTGCTGGTATGCGGTCTCGGAGAACTTTCAACCCCATCGGTCACCAGTCGTCCGAGCTATGTGCCCTGCCCACTACCACTTTAACTTGCAAATCCGCTGGGCTATTGCGGTAAATCTAATTGTTCTTAGGATCTCCTCATTTCTGTGAAAAGTAACATTTCAGTCAAAAAAGAAAAGATACAATCTGAACAAAAGCAGAAGATGCAAACAAAGCACAAGGAGCAGTTAATCAATAGTAAGTGGCCAAAACCCGTGAAACGCACCAATATGTACAGCGTAAAGCAAATAAGGAAAACCAAATATATTTTCATTATGCCAAGGCTATAATTTCTTATGTTCCTTGCCTGTCACTGTTTGATAAATTGCTGACTTCAGCCATAAAAGATTTTCGTTAGTTGATAGAGACCGCATTGGTGTCGTAAAATTAGGTACTAACTTACTAGTAAATTGTTTTTCCGCGGGACTGTCGAATGTTATGATTCTATTGCATAAGAACAGTAAAACATTAGTGCAGTATAAGTTATAATGGATTCTCATGGGAGATTCAATGAAGTTTATGGGTCTAAGATTGAAGTTCTGTTAAACCAAACATGAAATTTCATTTAAGATTACGTGAAACATGGAGTGCTTTAAATTGTCTACATTCTAGAAAGCTGTTCTGAAGATCCAATGATTGCTCATCTAATACCACATCGAGATAGATAGCGTTATTGTTAATTTGTGCACTGGACTGGACATAGGCCACTCTTTTTGTATGCTATTCACCTCTTTCCAATTTGCCAATTTCATCCATTTACTGCACGCTAAAAATAGCAAAGATATAGAAACAGATCTTTCCATAGTCTATACTATGATAGGCAAATATCATCATTTTCAAAGTTAGTTTCATAATCTAAAGACAATATTATCATGCACGCGGTACAACGATGGTTCCATTAGCTGCGAAATGCAACCTTTATGAGAGAAGCCATTGCTGGTCGCCTGCCAACACGTAGAATAAAAATTAGTGTTAAAAGTAATTATTATTCCGATGCGGTCATTCCAACTCATGTTGTTGTGATCGCTGAGAATGACATGGTCATAACATCTTCTGTGTTTTATTAAGCGATTCCATTTATAAAAATAAAAAAGAAACATATGTAATCAACGATATCCAAGATAGTTTTGCGTGCCGGCTCGCTTCGCAATCGCTTGCTCGCAATTATGGATTCCTAAGACAAGTAGTTAAGTTTTTTCAGGTTCATACCATCAGCAATCGCACTTCGTGGGTAGGCCTACGTCCTTCAGTGGACTATTAAAAAGGTTGATACAGTACAGTACCATCTGCAATAGATACGTTCTAAGGCCAATAATAATGATATTAAGTTAAAGTATATTAATAACACAAGAATTACATAGGTTGCTGTAGTAAAACATACCACACACATTAAGTAAACACTTTCTTTGATCTAATATACAGAAACGCAAAACTTTTGTTTCAGAAATAGCCCAGTCAGACCTTGCGCTAAAGATCCCGCGCATGATTTGTTTCAGACCACTGAACAAGAATTAGAGCACTTACGAATCGACTGTGCAAATAAAAAAGAGAACATAAAGCAAAAAATACCTATAAATATAAACTAACAGAAAACGTTAGAGCTAAAAACCCTATTTTCTAGATCCCATTTTTTGGACAAACAAATAAATAGGTACAATAATAGCTTGTTTAAAGGACAACAAAATACAACTAATAAGCTTACCACACACAATAAACACTTTCTTTGATCTAACATAGAGAAAGCTTTAATTCCAAAAATAGCCAAGTCAGACCTTGCGTTAAAAATCCCTGTAGTTTTGTTTTGACCACAAACATTAATTAGATCACTTACAAATTGGCTGTGCAAATAAAAAAGGAAGTAAACTAAAAAAAATACATTTTTTGGAAAATTCCACTTATACAGATAATTTTATAAAGAACTTTAGAATTATTTATCAAGATTCGAATTTGTTTAAACAAATAAATTTACAAATAATGTAACAACGAAAATGTTATAAAATAATGAAATAAATCCGTGAAAAACACTTTCTTTGATGTGACAGAGAAACGGAAAGCTTTTGTTTCAAAAATAGCCCAGTCAGACCTTGCGCTAAAGATCCCGCGCTAGATTTGTTTCAGACCACTGAACAAGAATTAGAGAACTTCTAAATTGGCTGTGCAAATAAAAAAGGATATAAACTAAAAAAACTACATTTTCTGGAAAATTCTACTTATACAGATAATTTTATAAAAAACGTTAGAGTTATTTTCGAGATCCAAATTCGTTTGAACAAATAATTTTGTTTAAACAAATAAAGTATGAACAAAAACTGCTCAAATAATGTTATAAAACAATGAGATAAATCCGTGAATAAACATAATAAATACTGTCTTGATCTAACAGAGAAACAGAAAGCTTTTGTTCCAAAAATAGCCCAGTCAGACCTCGCGCTAAAGATCCCGCGCTAGATTTGTTTCAGACCACTGAACAAGAATTAGAGCACTTCCGAATCGACTGTGCAAATAAAGGATGTTTCTAATTGTCGGCCACCACGAGACCGAACTCTAACTTCGGGGGCGGATTAAAAAGCGTTAGAGACGAAGCCTTTTTCCGACAGGGCTTAGTTCTGGACCGAAACGGGATTGAGGGGATGCTCGTTTGGAGCGAAGTCTTTAAAAATAAAGATACGAACTAGTTTTTCGAACAGTTTTTTTTTTATTCTAGATCAAATGATATCTAGATTATTCTAACCGTATGACCACATCCTGTCTGATCTTAAGGAGAGATGGGGCTTACAGTCATGGTAAGGTAACATAATAATAATAAAACATTTATTTGATCAACAAAATTAAATTAACACAATAACAAGTTCTCTGACTCTTGGTGCTAGGTTTAAAACCTGTATTACAATAGCCAGCCTCTTCTTTAACGTAGACTGAGTTGACCAAATATTACCAAACAATTATATTGTGTGAGTGTGTGTGTGTGTGTGTGTGTGTGTCTGAGTAACACTGCAATACGCGAGATCTCTTGAGAGCCAAGGTTTGCAGTGTCACTCGTGTGTTTGTGTGTGTGTCATAGTCATTTATTAGACATACGTCTAGGTTCATTACCTGTAAATATAGCAAAATAATGTATGTAAATAGATTACTAGTTATTATTACTAAGATTAATTTGCAGATTTTTAAATAATGTGTTCAATATCCCAATTTGGCCTATATCAACCTCTTACAAAGTCACGAGGTGTACACTAAGTGTAATTACTGTTAGTATTATCAACAAGTGTAGTTTTTAATAAAAAATTCTTTGTCAGTTTTATTCCTACGAAAAAAGATATATTATGTTTAATGGTTACCTCGCAAAAATGCGTGTGTAATTTGTCGGCGACAGTAAGACCTGCATTTTTCACGAGATTCCCCTGGCTTACCGGGTGGCATATTTATTTACTCCGTACCTCGTGGCTTTTTAAGAGGTTGATATAGGCCAAATTGGGATATTGAACACATTATTTAAAAATCTGCAAATTAACCTTACACAAATAATCAGCTCTATGTAGAATATGTTGTAATAATATCATCTTATTGAAATTTGAAATCTCATATGTTATAAGAAGAACAATAAAACAACTTTTCTACTTTCTATTTAGATGCTTGATAAATGGAATCTGCGCTGTAATTAATTAGGTACCTACCACAGACAAAAAAATCGAGATCCAGAAAAATGTTTTTATCATTTCGAATCGTCTGTCTAGACAGTTTTTACCATAATTTCAACAATCACTGGTACCAACATTAAATGTCATTGGTAAATACCTATTAGATGTATTTTTAAATAGCTTTATATATATACTAGTTTTTACCCGCGGCTTCGCCCGCATGATATTTTGATTTTTGACGCAATATCATTATAATTTATAGCCCATATGTTATTCTGATATATAAGCTATATTATTGCAAAGTTTCATCTCAATCCGTTCAGTAGTTTTTGCGAGAAAGAGTAACAAACATCCATGCATCCATCCATCCATCCATCCATCCTCACAAACTTTCGCGTTTATAATATTAGTAGGATAGGATTATTGCAATCACTTAAATTGTTCAAAGTAATCTTGAAATATTGATGTCCTAAATTAAAATAGAACGGAAGAAACGGAAATGGTTTACCAGCGAATTGACTACACTTGTAAGATTCTTTTCATTTCATCGCAAATAAATCTCTCTAATTTAGACTGACTCATGAAATTATTCATTATGGTAAAATTAAATTCTTCTCTTCTTCAATTTGAAGTTTTTCACAAGGCGGTTTCAAACACTTTATTTTTGGGCAACCTTAGTGAAAAACTGATTTTTGCGTACCTCATTTTTAGGCTTTAAGTATTGTAATTCCAGATTTTTTCCGCAGTTCTCTGCGAGCTCATGATTGCAATAGATACAGGGTTATTTGCTTACCCTGCACTAAGCCGAAAGGGGGTGATTCAGACCATCATTACGAACAACTACTATGTATATAAAAAACTGCTGTTTCATACAAAAATGCAACTCGGTATCGACAAAATGTACGAAACAGCAGATTTTTTTCTCGAATATTTTGTTTGCCCTATAATAAAAGTTGTTTGTAATGATGATCTAAATTGCCCCCTTTCGGCTTAGTACATGGTAAGCAAATAACCCTGTATAAAATTACTTACTACTCTTAACACAAAACGATTTTTAGACCATAGACGGTGTCAACCGCAAGTGTACTTCTATGAAGCTGTAGTTATTTGAAGCGTACAATATTTTTTTAACAGGACCTGTAGGCCTGTTTCAGTTAATAATATTTTAATATTCATAATATTTTTGGGACATCTTACACACGGCCTCTGACCCCAAACTAAACAAAGCTTGTGATATGGCTGCCAGATACTGATATATAAATATATATATATTTTTATTATTTAACCTGTACTGTCCCACTGCTGGGCAAAGGTCTCCCCCAATTCCTTCCATTCCTTTCTGTTATGTGCTACCTCCGTCCAATCCTTTTTAAACCTCTGTATTACATATACTTATTTTTAAATACATACTTATATAGATAGTAACGAAATAACACCCAGACACAGAGCAAACACTTATGTTCATCACATAAATATTTGCCCTGGGTGGGGATCGAACCCACGCCTCTTTGATCCAGAAGTTAGGGTCACTAACCGCTGAGTCACCGAGGCAGTCCAATTTGTAATCTACGATATTTGAAAATCATATTAGAGCCTAGGATTGGGCTGGCTGGTTGGACATAGGTTTTTTTTATCCCAACAACATTCAGCGTGTTCGTGCCAAACAAGTTGTACGAACTATTTACTAAGCACTACAAAATGCAATCAAACTACATACCTACTACACTTCTACTAAGTACCTACTGCATAAAAAGAAATTGGATTATCCAAATGCCCAAAGTTGGCAGCGTGTACAGCATAATAGTTGCATCCATCAGATGCTCAGAAATATTCTTTGAAATAATTTGAGCTCCCAGCCTCAACACGGACCGGGAGTAAAGTTCATCACCCCTTTTTAACCGACCACCAAAAAGGAGATTCTATGTTCGTCTGTATGTATTTTTTTGTGTATGTTCTTCGATATTCTAGCCAATTGAAAAACCGATTTATTTTTTGTTAGAAATATCATATTTCAGTGGCTATTCAAACTTTATCGAAATCGGCTGAGCTGTCTTTGGAATCAACAATAGGTAATGTTAAAGTAACATGGATGACCGATACATCGATCCGTGCGAACTATTCGAATTCTGTACACGATTGTAGTCTGTTGTGCTATTTTTGGCGAAAAATAATTAAAGTAAGTAGTTTTGTTTCGGTGGCTAGCCCTGGTGTCAGAGTTTTTAAGCCGCCTGAAGGCCTCTGACATGGCTAAACGATACGACCGTGGACTACAATTTAACGTGTCATCCGAGCCACGGTAGCGCTCAGTTATAAATGCCACCCGCTCAAATGGTCACTCATCGAAAAACTGACCGTGCTGAAGCCGTTGATTAAGCAAGAAAAAGATTATTCTTAAAGTAAGTATGTAGGTATCATTTTCCAACTATCTACTTAATTTCAGTTCTTAAAGCCGGATGCAACACCCAGTACAGGTATTCAACCGTGTCAGGGCCGTGTTTGCTCCCGACAGCCCGCATCGCCTTGCCTATATAGTTATGAGTTAACTAATTTCGGCTCCAGGCGAGACGGACGAGGGCTTGACTGAGAAACTGTTTGGAGCGGAAATTATTCAAGGATCCTGAGCTTGCCTTAGTCCCTGTAGTATTTACAAAATAAATTGGCTTTAGTCAAATTATTATATTTGTACCTATGTCTTGTGATCGTAATATTTTATGCATATTGAACAAAACTTTACTGTTCAATAACCTTAGGTAAGATTAATTGAACACAAAAAACCAATAAACTCTCTAGCGTCTCTCCATTTGCATGAAACACGCTACGTCTGAAATTGGCACCTCTAGATGAGAGCTAAGTATTACGTGTGACATGACTTTCGTATTCCGTATTTCCGACACGACAAATAGTTCTTCTGCTACTCTGATATCTAGAGAATTTATAACACTTGCAAAATTAAAGTCAATTCAACCATTCGTTTTTCTAGTTCTTACGAGATATGGGTAGTTCAGTGTTTAAAAGTTTGGCTCACGTGTAAGTAGGCTAACTTCTAACGCTCCTCCAAGTTCTAGGAACTTCCATTTCGATTGCACTGAGTTGTAAAGCTTCATTAAACAAACAAATGCTCTAAGTTTTCCGCCGGTTGTGGTTCTTGCGCTGAAGCGTTGACTAGGCAAGTTGTTTAGATACCCCAGAGTTCTCGTAAGATGGGACGTGTCGGGATAATCATAATCTAACGGGACATAATATGACATGTAACTCTATTTAGAATCACAACTATGCGTAACGCTTATTATAATTAGTTAACGTGGGCACCGCCTGAATTATTTTCGGGGAGGTGCACCATCCCGATGATGTCCCAGCGAGGAGCCTCTGACATCATCAAGAGTACCTCGCCATCGTCCGAACCGGCAACCCTAAAGGGAGGATCCCATCGCGCAGCCGGCTTTGCCAAATCACGTAAGTATTCATGATGTTTCTATATACTTTCTTTCCTGGGGACGGGGGGGGATATAGAACTACATATACTTACATAATTATTTTTAAATACATACTAGGATAGATAATTATTAATGCTTCCACCCAGGGCATTATGTGAACCAATCGAACCCACGCCTCTTTGATCTAGTATTCAGGGTCACTACCACCGAGCCAGCGAGGCAGTCTTCTCAGGAAAATGATCTTAAGGGGGGTGCAAATGCACCACTCTCCCGGAGCCCCTGTAAGTTAATAACACGTACAGATCAAAACAAATATATACTCGTATTTTTCGTAAACATTGCATTTTGTATCGTATGAGTTTTTGCTACGTATGTAATATGATACAGATCTCGTAAAGCGAAGGCTTTTCTCGAGATCTCCATGGAAATCCCCTTTGTTATGCCCTCGTTAAAGACTTGTTACATATCTTTCTACAAAATGTACTATTCGAGTTTGGACACAGTCGCGCTTAAATTAAATTAGTTGAAAGTTTTTGGGATAAAACTCGTATTTAACTTACGATAAATACTCGTAATTTGTCTTGAGGCCATTTTATTTTCTTGTATTTGTGAACAGCTCAATCTTTCTACTAGCTAGTCAAAACAGTAAGTATTGGGTATACAGGATCATAGGTTTTACACGCAAGCCGCGGAGGAGTGCGGAAGCGTGCCCGTAGCCTCGACACATGGCGCAGTGGCGGAAACACCCCAGGTTTTTAGTGGGTATGCCATCGACTAGCGGTGGAGACTCCCACATAACCTTGCCTCCCCAGGTTTGGTGGTATCCATAAAGGATTTTCCTGGGTTAAAAAACAAAAAGGTATTACACGCAAAACCTTTTAAGAGCGGGTCTGGTACATCTAAACAAACAACTTTTGTACTGTCTTTTGAAAATTCGCAAAAAAAATCCCTTCTCCATACATTTTGCCGCGCGTTGCCGAACTTTTTGTATGAAAAAGCTGATTTCTCCTTCGTGATTTCCGAAAAGTCCTAGAACAAAAGTTGTTTATCTAGATGTATTAGACCAGCCCTTAAAAGTTTTTGCGTTTAATACCTATGATCCTGTATACCTAATACTAATCTTACGCTCTATAAAAACTATGTACAACATCCCAAAAAAAACCCAACATTTGAAGTCGTAATCCGAACTTCCAACCGAGCGTCGACGGCATGCAAATTCGACATACACTCGTAGAATAAACCTTCCTGAATAATAACAGTTACAAGAAGTTTCCTGGCGTTACACCAAACGAGGCTCTCCATCGTACCTTTGTAAATATTATGCAATAGTCGATATGGTATTCACAAAGGCTAAAACCCTCAGAAAAGTTTCGCAAACTACCGCGAGCTCCGATACTTTTATAAGTGCCATAAAAGTTATAAAACAATGAATACGTGACTTTGTCGTTTACTTTTAATGTTTTCTGAGAACGGCTAGAGTAACTGCACAAGGTTTTGCGGAAAAATAACTCAGAAAACGTCTTTTTGCTTCGTATTTAGAGTGGAAAATTGTAGATACACGTTTGAGGGTTCTTTTTGTGTGTAGGCAGCTAGGGTATTGATTTTTATTTAGCTGAACATAGGTGGTGAATGAAATTGGCGTAAAACTATAATATTTTGAGAAATATGAAAACCATTTATCTTCTTTTGACAAACTTAACGTTGGAAATGATAATAATGTCGGTATGTAATATTTGTTGCTGACATATTTAATTTTAATTTTATATCCATTAATTTATCCTTTATGTTACTCTATTGTACCTACTTATTATGCAGGATTTCCTTCTTGTAGGATTTTATTTCATTAAAATGTATTCTAATTACATTTAGCTCTTTAGAAATTAAGTTTTTAAGGTGCCTATGGTAAAAAAAAAACAATCAATTCACAGTTGTCCTTACAATAACAGCAAGTATATCTTCAGAACCTAACTAAAATACGTAGACGTCCTACAGTTAAAAAGAAAAACCGCTTAAACAAAAGAAGTTTGAACTGAAGTATTACGCTGTACGATCATTGTACCCGATATCACAACAAATTATTTATTTACACCAATCAAAAGTTACAGAAATAGGAAGCCCATTGAATAAAAACACAATTCCCTCAACGCAATGGAAAATCAAACAGTGAATATTCAGAACCAATCTGGTCCGGACGAGTGGCGCCCTGTCGATGGCTCGAAGCTTAGCGTGCAATCGTGCGATTTGCATTTTATTGCAATTCTTGTCGCCAGTAATTGAGTGCCAGCCCTGTGAAGAGACCTTGATTTCCTGAGGAAATTAAGTTTTCAGTTTATTCTAAAAACGTATTTTGTAATCCACGGTTTTACACTTAATACCTACCTACACTAACTAAACTGCGGTTTAGAGATCGATTTCTGTTGATTTTGATCTAATATAATTTGACAGCATTTTAGAGCAACCTGTCTTGTCCTTGTGTGATTTTAAACTAAATACATTTTAATGAAATCACCATTTAGAACATTACGTGCTTTTAAAACAATGAAGTGTTGGAAATGGGCACATGTATGTGACACTAATTTAAAGTATTATCATCATATTTTGAGATGTCGTACTTGCAGCACTCTCTCTTCCTTTTACGTCTTTTACCCTGTTGGATCGACACCTTTATATATTTTGGATTATTGTGAAAATTGATTATATCCCGTTAATTGTCTCATTTGGAGATTTTTAACTATTGTATGTATGAGAAAAGTATGATAGTACCTTTTAAAGATCGATGATGTATATCATGTTGTCGTGGAGTGTGTTCGGAGCGTAGCGGAGAGGTCCGATTTTATTATTCTGACAAATGTTAATTCCATAAATGTTGGATGGTGTAGCAGTGTTCTGGCCTATCCCTTATCTAAAAATATAAAAATAGTAAAATTAGGTAATAATAGAATAATTAGATAATATTATTATGATATAATTGCTTTTCAAGAAAGGCCAATGAGGGTGACATGATCATGTTTGATCACACCCTCATGAAAAAAAAAAAAGATTTAAAAAAAATAGATTAAAAGGCTTTTCATATCAACGAAGTTTCGTATAGTTTTGATCTGCACTCTCCACGTGCTACTGTGAATTCTCCTTTACTATGCTGCTGCTAAACATATATTCAAACATGGTGAATTTGAAAATAATCTTCTAGACCAAAGATTAGCCTTTATCCCTTCGAGTCAACGGTAATCTAACGTCACCTCTCCCATTAAAATCGGTCCAGCCATTGTCTGTGACTAATCAGTACGAAAATAAATATACCTATATCTCAAATATAACCCGCCTTTTTGCAGTTGAGTAACAACAAAAATATGCAGAGCTTCAATAATTTCTAACCGGCCTTCCGTGTCTCATTACCACACAAAAATGTCTTCTTCAAATTCGCCAGAACCCAATATCAAGCTCAATTAGGGTTCTGGCAATCATCAAATATGGCGGGGTCTCTTTAGGGGTCCTCGTTCAGTATTAATAAACCTTCGCTTGGAGCGGTCAAGCCGTTGTTTAATTTCCGGCCTGCGTAATTGTCTGAGGCACTGGTTGTCAAATTTTGGAACACAAAGGCCTCAAACAAAACACGTAAAAAATCTTTGTATTTTGAGTAAAATATTCTCATATTTAAGGGAATAACTAACTATATTGACGCAGTGATCCATATTGTGTCATGGCTTCTATTGGTCGCTACTCTTGTCTGTTTTGGGCAAGCTCCAAGCAGCAATCCCGAGCTCGTGAAGGTCATTTCCTACTTCGTCTTTCCATTTGTACTTGGGACGGCCAACGGGCCTTACTTTAGGAATAATTAAATTCATAATATAATAATTTGAATGTGATTTATATTTGGGTGTAATAAGTATTTTATATGGGAATACACAACAACATATTAGCTGCCTATTCATAAAATGCTGTGACTGAAAGAAGTGTTGTAAGCCAGGCTTTATTTTGGTCATCGCTTTTATTCCGTTATTGCAATTCCGACATCAACTTTCTTATTTATGCATAGTCTAATGTACAACTACGAAAGTTTTACTTGCTATTTTATTTTAAATATAAACTGAACTAGTAAATCTTGTTACATGAAAAAGTTGCGAAGCGTAAAATGTTCTATTTTACGCTTGGCAACTTTTGCAATCTCCCAAATCCTACGGGTTGAGAACCGCAGACGTAGAAGTTGGACGCTCATAAAACGCGGGAATGGAATTCAGTGATGACAAATGGAAGGTGTAAGGTTGGAGGGAAAAACGATATCCCGATATTACTGAGGGCCTATTTTAGGCAATCAATATTGTTCCTGTCCTTGTCTCATCCATGTTTTAGGGTGTGACAGTAAGTATGGGATTGGTATGATTTTAACTGTCAGCGGTAAAATTATTTTACTAGCTATTGGTTTACACGATATGTACCTAATAGATAGGTATTGGGCTATAAACCTCATTTAATATTATATATCCCTAAAATATCTACAGTTTACAGTCGCTATTTATTTGAGGAACCATAATAAAAATATTACTTTGGTGCAGATTTCAAAGAATTACAATAAAATTCAACGCTTTGCAAGTTATATATATCCCATGTCTCTATACAGGGTTACAGGCTAAGTCGACCGATTCCCGTTAAGCGTGTGTAGTTTACTACGTTTCTGACTGATTTGACTATGAAACACCACATTCTAAATCTCACAGATTTCGAGATATTTGAATTCAAATACTTTTTATAAAAGGTTAATTTTACGGACAATACTGAGTACTGAGGTCATAAAACATTATTTCTCATGTAAAAATCAAATGAAAATAATAATACGACTTACACGTTTCAAAATATCTGAGCTGATAGCCGAAAACTGGGAATTTTATAAATACCAATTTCAAATATGTGTTTTTTTTTAATTTAGGATAGTGTATTTCATAGTCAAATTAGTCAGAAACAAAGTAAACTACACACCCTTAACGGGAATAGGTCGACTTACCTTGTAACCCTGTATACATATAAAATATTCCTTTAATATCTACAATTATTTATTAGTCGTAGCGTATATGAACCGAGACACAATTGAGTTTATTTATGTGTGTGTGTGTGTGAGTCTGTGTACATAGAATGATGATGTCACAGCTCCTCTCTAAAACTTCACACACAGCCTACTATAGGCGTGAATCTGTTAGATGATTCATGATAGGGCTCAAAGGTAATGTATTAATTTGGTCTTCTTTGAACGCGAACCTTCGAGATCCTGACACGTTTTAGTCACTTGCTTAATTAATTAGATACGTTGACGTCTGACTTTTTCTTAACAATGTTTTTACAGTTAGGTACTAAGGCCCAATTTCACCATACCTGCCATCTCAAATAATTAATGCCTTGTTAGAGCTATTAACAGACTGTTAAAGTTTTCGAGTGTCCCACCATGCGCTAATGGTTTGTTAATTCTCTTGACAAGATGTTAAATCTAATCACTGCTTTTGAAGTCCGTTAAATGTTAACAAGCTGTTAGGTGACAAAGCTTAAGGGAAAACAGGGCATTGGTGGTCAGGAGGCAAACATGGTCACGCACATAATTAAAAGACGATCGGTTCTTTACGCATAGTATAGGCCCGATTATAGTAGAGGCGCCAGCCAGCGTAAATTTAATAGCGACGTAAAAAGCGTTCTCTCTATCGAATGCCTAAAGTAAAAAAGAAACAGGGCTATGCTATTTAGCTATTATAATTGCGATGGCGCCTCTGTAATTGGTTTTATTATAGGTATATCCAGTCTTGTTTTTTAATGCCCGCGAGCGATGAGCACCCTGCACTGCCTTTCAACACGCGGCGTTCGAACAATACAGATGTTTGTTGTAAAATGATTTAACAGTCCTGTTATTTTTAAAAACCCATCAGCTAATCCCTCATTAAAAGCTAACAAAGATAATATGATGAAATCAGGCCTTAGTCTTTTTAATTAATTATGAGTCGAGTTATACAGTAGCTTTTTGAAGTGATGCTCACTAAATATTCTCATAACAATATAAAACTGATAGCTACGAATAGAGTTCAACAGTAGACACAGATATTAAATACCTAATTTACATTAAAATGAACGCATTTTTTTCTGCATAGGTATTTATTTTTTGTAAATGCTTGGTAGGGGGTTGTAGAACTACTTGAAAGTAAAAAAAAATGTTCGTCCAATCTAAACTTAAAATATCTTGCATGAGTGTCAAATTATTCTTTTGTTCCAAGTTTTAAAATCACTTGTATCAAGATACCAAGCCGAAAAAAGATAATTCATTTACGCAGCAAAAATACTGTCTAGTGATCTTTTGCGATGAAAATATTTTAAAGAATTTCTGATAGATTGAAAAACTTTTCAAATTCCAAGTTAGATAACGAGAGCCTTTTTTATAGTGCTTCTAAGTTACGAACCCGTTAACTTTCGCATCTTATGAACGAAATATCTGTATTTCATTCAGTGTACCTTCTTTTTAATTTTACGCTTTTGAAATTTATACTAAATTATAAATAAATACCTCGATAAAACTAAATTAAGGTATATTTATTCAGACATCTTCGTACAAGTATTTTAAATTTTCAACTCAATTCTACGTACTTACGAACCAATTGAGAAACGTTCAATGTGTTTTCATTTCATTTCACAAGTTATTTGCTCTATGAAACTCTTAAATGAATGGAAGCTGCAAGATATATTAGTAGTAGCTTGAGTAGGTTTGTCTATGGTAGTAGCAATTTAAAATTGTATTCTGATTTTTTGCTAGTATTACTGAATCGTAGGGGTTGAATTGATTTATTTGATGAAATATATTAATAAAATCATGTATGATTCCAATTGGTCACAAACTAAGCTGACTATCGTGATGGCCTTTCCTCTTAAACTGGTAGAACCTAGGTATATATTTGGATCTAAAACATTTCGGGCGAACAAGGGTCGTTGAAAATAATGTGGATTTTTTTTAGAAAAATGTAGCTTGTTCTAACTTACGTCTGTTTACGAACGTAGATTAGGAGCCCATCTTGAATTTGAACGATTTAGAGCGGTTTTCGGAGCGGCTTTTAGAAGTATATAAGCTCGTCTTTATGAAAAAAAGGCACGCGGAGCCGTCTTGCAATGCACTGAGCATTCCGAGTCCGCGTGCTAGCACTCGCCAACTTGAGAAAGGTCGCCGAATGCGACCGAAACTATAGTCGTTACGACTATCCCCACACGTGAGTTCAGTCCCGTTATATATAGTATAAAATGTGTGAAAACCACGTTAATTTCCATAGTAACACTGCCTGATGTTAAGCAGATGAGCGGTCTAGGGTGTAGCACGAAAATGAGCAATGTTCTGCAGAATCGCCAAAAAACAGCAACATAAACTTCATTGACTCTCCAGAAAATGCATGAAACCGAGTTGTTTTTGGCCTTTCGTATTTAATCTTATGGTAAAAGTTATTGATAACGGTGTGCACAAAGGTACGCCCCTGAAAGTTCTTGGAATTTTCAAAATAACAATCTGTTTGCTTGTATTGAGACTTTGTCGATCACAATCTTCAATCGTAAGTTTTATTCGCTCGCGTTCTTAGAAGACAGAGCAATGCTCAGCAATGCGGTTAAAACTTTGAAGTGAGTTAGAGTCAGACCCGACGAAAACTTAGTTTTAGTGCATTTGCATAACGAAAGCTATCTAAAAGGTGACGTCCACAAGTGGTATATTATTCAGAGAAAAATCGAACCAAGATGATAGATACATCATTTGAAAGCATTAAAAAAAGCTTATAAAAAAGCTTCTCAAAAATATTTAATTTAGATTTTTCACCCCTCCAATTTTTATTAAATGCGAAAAATAAATTGTATGAAAAATAACAATACATCTTATTATTTTTTCTAATTTAGCAATAATAAAGTGCTTATATCGTTATTTTACTTGCATTCATAGCTGATTCTTCCACATTCATCTCTTAATTTGCTAAAATTAAAAATTATAACCTACCAGTGTGACCAGTTAGTAGGTACAATGTGACAAAAAATCTCTTAAAAGTGTGTCTAATTGGTATAAATGCTTTTATTTAACAATTTGGAGGTTACTCAATCAGGGCTGCTAGAGATAAACTACCTATTGAGCGAAATATATTTATTATTTCTAATAAATTCAAAATTAATTTTAAAAAAATCGGAGTGGTCTTTTTTGTTTTTAACTATTGTAATAGACTCAGAAAAATATGAACTTTCTCAAAATGTAACGAGTGTTGTGGTCCAAATTTTTTTTTTATTATTATTATACCAGCCTCCATTCATTTTGTGGACATGTCCTTTACCCAATAAAAAATCTTCTATTTCAAAACCTGCGAACTAAACTTGTACAGTTTCGATATTCTCGTAATCTGGAACACAGCTGAAAATCCCATGACGAAAATCCAGCCCAATTGGGTCGGTGAATTTTGTATGAGACGTTGCCATCCCTGCGCGGATTTGGTCCTAAAATACCATCCTGTGTAGCCAGCTAGTTACACACTATATTGTGAGGTGACCGAAGACTTGAGCGAAATTATACACCAATATGACAATTGCGTTAACTTTATTCTTCATTCTTCAACTACAATATTTCTTCCATTTTCAGTATTCTACAGCTAGGCGCAGGTACAATTACTTGTTCTCAGCTTGACGTCTGGTTCCAGAATAATTCCAAAAATCCCTCGTGAAGCCGACCATGAGCTTATTTTTATTTTTCTCCATATCCCCCGCAATAGCCAACCACAGCTCGTTTCCGGTAGCATTTATTCTTTTAAAAGTCTGTAGTTGACTACCGCTTTCGTTAACTTGTGAAACTATCGTATCCGTTCAAAAACGGCACATTATTTAAAATATGCAGTTTTTGTCTCAAACCCAACAATATGTACATTCGTGTCATAATTATTTGAATATACAGCCTTGGCCAAAAGTATTAGGCACCTTTAAAAAATCAAAATGCATGTAAGTTTACTACTTAACCAATAACTCAGAGCTTATCTTAAATGACTTACCGGGGTCATAAATAACGTCTGTTGATGTGATTAAATTGACACCTAATTTTGTTAAAAATGCCAAAAAAGAGTGAAATTAGTTTAGAAGATAGAGTGACATTACAGGGTGCCTAATACTTTTGGCCAAGGCTGTAGTATATATAGTTTCCATTGAGAAACCAATGAGCATCTAATTATAATTTTTGCGGTCCAATTTGGCTAGAATGAGATAACGCTGGATTGAACGTGAATCTTATTGTTTGTTTGCTTCCTGAAAGTTGGCATAAAATAAACCTCTAAAAGATATTTTAAGATTTAATACTTTGCAAAAAAAGAGTGAGGTTTCGTTATTAGTTGAATGGGGCTATAGATCGGGTTTCAATATTTAAAGGACGCCATGAGTCACAAAAAACTACAATAAATTAAACACTTTTACCAGTGACAAAAGACACAGGCTAATGTTTCGAACTTTTTGGTAAATTTTAACATTATAATGTTGTCATATTCATTTATTGATTTACTAATGACTGTGATTATGATTTTGCTGTAACTTTTATATGATTTTTGTTTTTTTTTTTAAATAGATAACATATTTTTGAACATAAAAATAATATTTACCGGATTAAAGTTTTCTATTGATATAAAATTAAAACTTTTAAGCAATTGCGATGAACATAATAAAACAGGAAATCAATGAATTTTGTCTTCTAACTTGATAAAATAGCTCTTGAACCAACTCAAAAACACCTAATCGATAAAACATCAGGCTCAAAGGATGTTTAAGTCGATAAATCTTAAAGTTCTACGCCTCAAGAATCTGGTTTGTGGTTGGCACAAACAACTTCCAAGACTTAGTCCGCTAAACTGCTCAACTATTGGTAGATAACTATTCTATTGCTTTTACAGATGATTGAAATAAAGACCTTATAAGTACCAAGACCTTAATAATAAAGATGCTAAAGGTAACAAACATCGTGCAGGAAAAAAGACAACTTCTAACTTACAACAATAGTTTAAAATAGAAGAAGAAGAATATTCGGTCACATTCTATGCTTAGAAAAGAACGTGAAAGAAAAGTTGAAAAAGAAGGAAAAAAGAAAACGCAGACAGTCGTCAAATTAGTACGATCTGACAACTTAATGAATATTATAATGCAATTAAATGTAAAATGAGGATGTAACCTCAGCAAGGACTATAAACACATTTAAGAATAGACTGGACCTTTGGATAAAGAAGGGAGAAAATCCTTGACAGATAAATACTAATTTTATTCGACTCTGCTTGATATAGGTACATCAGTATACACTGATCGCCTATAAACAAATAAGAAACAGAGTAAGGTGAAGACCACGATGGACATTTTAGATCAAACAAAAGAGAAAATAGACGAGTGAAGAGAGCTAAAGACACTAGCGAAAGACCGCGAGACGTAAAAGTTGCTCCACCGACGAGAACCGTGTTTCTTAAATTTTGAACGAATGAATGGTGTCCTTAGCTTCCTTTGACGTACTCTTTACACTATTTTAGTGTGTAATATTTACGTACGTATAAACTCATATCAACTCCTGAGAAAGCTCTTGCACTTTGCAAAATACCTTAAGTATATAACTTGTACCTATCATTTATAGTACTGACCATTACCGCCTCTGCAGGGGTTTAGCTTATGCATATTACCTGAGGATGGCTAGGGCTTCCGAAACTCGAAATTATCGGCAAAGTTCTACACAATTTCAAAGCTAGCCACAAGTCCGACCGCTACGTAACAAATATTACAATGTCTAACCACCAGCTTTGCCCACAGAGAATTCCGATTCTACCACATGTTTAACGTATATTTCGATATGCCAAGACACGTATTTCATTTGACAACGATTTTAATATACGACTAGGTAAAAGCAGTTTCAATCCTAGAAAATCTTCACTTCGTGTTAGCAAATTCATAATAAACGCCTATACTGAGTAGGTGTTCTGGGTCTCCATACACCGTGTACCTATTTACGTCTCTCCCTCCTTTAATCAAGTGTTGAATTTTGTTACAATATTTTTGTCATGATGTGTGTACTTGTTATATTTTTAATATGTATACATACATAAAACACAGTTTGTATATATTTAGAGCAGAATTGTACTCGTATATGATAGATGTAATATTGTACAGGGAGGTGAAAACACTGGGAGACGTCCGCGAAACTTCCACTTGTTCTACCAAGAAGAGCTTTTCTCTTAAATTTTGAATGAGTGTACTGTTGTATTGTAGCTATGAGTAACTGAATAAAAGCAGCGTTATCACACACGGTTCAAACGTTTTAGGTGTATCTGCAAGCTGGCTCAGAGGTCAGTTTTCACTTTACGTCCACTCAAAAATTTATTCATTAAAGTTCAAAAGCAAAGCCACGTAGGATACAATGAAATTGTCATCAACAGTCCGTAGAAGAGTATTTCATAGTCTTCGAGCAAATATTTACAGAGCCACCTAAGTGAAAGTAGTAAAAAAAATATCGAGCGTCGACATGCTTACCGACTTAAATATTTACATTAAATAATTCACAGTTTTCTCGAATCTCGACGTTATGTCACCTAATTAGTGCTTGTAACCGAGCACTTTGGCATCGCGCGGCGTTGTAGTCGGCTTGCTATCGCCTTACGACTAACTGAAAAGCCTGCTCACTACGTTGCTTGGGTAGAGTTTTGTCTCGGACACTTTTTCTGCACGATTGTGACTCAATAGATATTTGCTCGATGTTCATAGTCATTGATATTTTCGTGAAATTGGTCTGCTGGACCTCAGCGCCCTCTTTGCATATCTAATAAGATCGCATGGAAGCAGCATCCATCTAGCATATTCCTTAAGCCTTGACTGAAAGGACATGTCCACAAAATGTATGGAGGCTGGTATAATAATAATCAAAAATTCTAACCACAACACTCGTTACATTTCGAGAAAGTTCATATTTTTTCTGAGTCTTTATATATATATATTTCATCAGTTAAAACTAAATTTTTTTTTTTTAAATTGATTTTGATTCTATTAGGATAAATAAATATATTTGGCTCAATAGGTAGTTTATCTCTAGCAACACTGATTAGGTAACCTCCAAATTGTTGAATAGAAGTATTTTTACCAATTAGACACAGTTTTTAATGCGTATAATTATAGTATAATAATAATAGTATAATTTGTGTATTTGTGTGTACCTACTATGTTGAAGAATCAGCTACGAATGCAAGTAAAATAACGACAGAAGCATTTTATTATTGCTAAACTAGAAAAAGTAATAATCTGTATTGTCATTTTTCATACAATTTATTTTTCACTTTAAAATAAGGAGGGTTAAAAAAATCTAAAATAAATATTTTTGAGAAGACCATAAATCAAGCTTTCAAATGATGTATATATCATCTGGGTTCGATTTTTCTCTGAATGATATACCACTTGTGGACGTCTCCTTTCCTCACCGTTATATGTAGCAATGCCACCTGCGGTCACCCATCCGAAGACTGACCGTGCCGAACTTTGCTTAAATTCGGTGATCCTTGACAAACACCTAGTCAAACTAAGTTATGAGCGCTACGTATTCCTTATTAAAAAACCAGACAAGTGCAAGCCAGGCTCGCACACCGAGGGTTCCGTACAAATCCAGAAAATTTCACAAAATTGGGAAGTACGTTGTTAAAATCTCTATACTCATCATCATCATCGACAAATGTTTTTTTTTTACTTTTCTCGTCATTCATCGAAAATTGTTAAAATAATTAAAAACCTGTTTTAGCATGTTCTAATGAAGCTCTTTTATATGATATCTTACATGATACGATTTACTCACTTTGAATTTTGAACCCATATCGACGCTTGAAAGGCAAAAATTACCAAGCGACAGTTTGGGCGATATTGAGTTATATATATCACTGAAATCAGAAAAAAAACTGCGTCGATTGGTCTTACTCTCACGGCGCTAGGACGAAGTTTGTTGTCGTTTGGTAACTTAAAAAAAGACACATTTTCACAGTTTTCGGCGTCCAAGCGACTAAAATTTTAATGATTTATGAATATTTTTCACATAGTAAGGATTAGATTTTTATAATTTACACTAAGTAATTTTTGCCTTGACCCTAAATAATGCATCTAAACATAAAGTATTTTCTGCCTTGCGAGTACCCAGGAATTAGCATTACTTAAGAATTTTTACCTGATTGTTGTTTTTCTCTCTGGTAATTTAAGACTTTTTAACACACCTTCAATAGACTTTCTTTGTCATTTAGTACTTTTTACCTAAATATAATTTATTCAAAAATGTGAAGTAGTGAATATCTACCTGCCTAAAACAGGATATATTTTGTCGTTAAGTAATTTTCTACCCGCCGATTTTTTTAAAGTTTATGTTACTTAGATAACTATTTCTGATATGAGATTTCTCTAAAAGTGACCTTATCCATGCAGCACCTTTTTTGTTTTGTCACTTATTCGCACTGTAAATCAGATTCTAAGTGGCTGTTGGTAACAAAATAACGATTACGTCTTCACCGAACTGTCGCTTAGACAACACGCATGCGTGCGCGCATGGTGCAAAGTGCTTAATCTCGTAGCTTGTTTGTGTACTCGGTAAGTGCATTATTAAGATTTTATGACTTTATATTTATAGATTTTCAGATATGACTTTATATTAGATTATTAAATTTATATTTTACATTAATTTAAATCTATTGTTAAAAGTACATAAAAATCGAAAAAAGCGAGTAGATTGAAGCGAGATAGAAGCTTGGTAATTTGGTGTATTTCAGTGTGTTTAGCATATGTGGACTTTGAGATAGCCATTGATTCGGTCAAGACATGGGCTGTGCTTGAGTCTATCCAGCGATGCCGCAAGTAGTCCAGCCGGTCTGGAGACAGGTCAGTTCCTAAATTTACGGAAAACGGATAGGTTAGTCCTTCTGAGGAAAGATGGGCGCCCTGCGGACTCTCCCTCCGCGTACCGCCCTATAGTACTGCTGGATGAGGTGGACAAGCTGTCGAATGCGTGATAGCTGCTTGCCTCATCCAGTATCTTGATAGGATTGGTCCACACTTGTCCGACGAGCAATTTGGTTTTCGGGCGGGCCGGTCTACAATCGACGCTGTTAAACGTGTCAAAGCCCTCTCGGACGAAGGATGGCTCATGGTCAAGTGTTGGTGGCGTGTCTCTAGACATCGCCAACGCATTTAATACACTGCCATGGGTTTGTGTAGAGAACCTACGAAGAGGCTGCCAGTCTTGCGATGGCAACGGTGCAGGTGGTGGCGAGAAGGATAGTGAAACTGGGACTCCAAGTAGCGCTGAACAAGTCAGAGGCCCTGGTATTCCATGGCCCTCGACGAGCGCTGGAATCACTAGGGAGTGAATCGATTAAGGTGAAGCCTACGATGAAGTATCTAGGGCTACACCTCGATGAAAAGTGGAACTTTTGGGAGCATTTCGCCAAGTTAGTTCCTCGAATAATGGGTGCGGCTGGGTCACTTAAACGCCTTCTTCCTAATCTTGGGGAACCAATTGCCGCTGGTCGTCTTTTTTATCTTGGAGTGGTGTGGTCGATGGCTTTGTGCGGGGTGCTTATATGGACGGACGCCCTAAACCGAGAAACGGTCGCTTTTCTAAAGTGACCACAACGCGCAATGGCCATCGGGGTAGTCAGAGGTTATCACACTATTTCGTGTGACGCGACATGCCTTTTGGCTGGGTCACCTCAATGGGATTTAGAAGTGGAGGTAAATAAATAAATAATTTTATTTTCAGACAACACAGTAAATCGTTAAAATCAGTAAACACAAGGTACATGCGAACATACTCGTGGCGCACGGAGCTCCGCCAACGCGGGCAGAATCCGGTACTTGCATGCATGCTCGAGGAGTGGAAGGAAGAGCTGGCCAAGCATACAGCTGGCAGTTGGACCGTCGAAGCTATACAGCCCGTCCTCGTTGACTGGCTGGACAGGGCGCATGGGTCACTTATCTTCCGGCTCGTGCAACATTCGCAGGTGCTTTATGGGCATGGATGCTTCAAAAAGTACTTGTGCCGCATAGCCGGAAGAGAACCGACAACAGAGTGCCACCACTGCGGCTGCGACGAGGATTTGGCGCAACACACTTTGGAGGAGTGTTCAGCATGGGCAAATGAGCGCCGAAGCCTTGTCGCAAGTGTAGGAACTGATCTCTCGCTTCCAGCATTGATTCAGTCAATGCTTGGTTGTGAGAGATCGTGGGAGACGGCCGTTTCCTTTTGCGAACAAGTTATGTTGCGCTTGTGTCGAAAGGAAACGGTGGAGCGCGAAAGGGAGAACTTTTTGGAACTCCCGATGCGCCGCCAAAGAACTGGGCGTCGGAGGAGGATTTTCCACGTTCTCCTTCGACCCCGTAACAGGTGGCTTGGGCAACGAATTCGAGGGAGTTCGTTGCATGAAAAGCGTAGCCCGAGGGCTACGCTAGGAAGAGCGTGCGGTATTTCCCCGCGCCACTTAAGGAAAGAAGGGTGAAAATCCACTCTTAAATAGGGCAAGGTCCTAGGAGCCGCGAACGAGTGCGAACGCGTCCCCGCAGCTCCAGCACATAGGCAGCAAAATCCCCGGGGTTTGTAGTGGGTACACCGATCAGTGGAACTCCCACATAACCACCCTGTTCCCTCGGCGGGGTGGTATCCATAAAATATTTCTTTGGAAAAAAGAAGGACAAGTAGTCCAGCTAGGTAAATCCAACTTCAAGAAGGAGGTCAATCGCTGAATCCAACTCGGCTAGGCAGCGTTTCTGAAAACCACATGACGTCTTTTCATCCGATAAACCTCAGTGTCTCAAGACGAGAGTTGCAACAGTTGTGTGTTCCCGAAACGTGATCGTTTACTGTGGGCCTAATAGCAGCGTAGTCTTGATATCTAGATTATGGGTCCACCTCCGAGATGAACGGAAGATCTCATCAAGACCGCAGCATCGTGCTGGAAGCAAGCCGTTTCCAGCCGGTCTTATTGGAAATCTATAGGGGAGGCCTTAGTCCAGCTGTGCAATGTCTGCAAAGACAACGACGAAGACAAATTAATAGAAACAATAATTAACAATAAAATAGGTAATGATTTGACATGGTTGATTTTCATTATAAATATTTAGATAGGTTTTCCAGAAACCGATGTCAACTTTAAAGTTTTAATTTTAAGTAGTTTTATATTGTGACAATATTTTTGATAGCATTTTTTTTCATTCATCATCAGATGAGGTTCATACTCAGTAGAGAGTGATTGTAGATAACTACAAGGGCTGTTTGAGAATTGATGATGACGATATCCGTTAAAAACTTTTGCAAAAGTTCCTAATGTAGTGTACAAACCTGAATTTTTGTTAAGTTGTTCCTTTTTGGAAGGTAAGTGTAGGACTTTTTGTCCTACACTTACCTTATTTAAATAGGACTATGGTTGAAATTGCCTGGCAGTAAAGTGGTTTATCTTTTTATTTCGATCATTTTACCTATGTGTTAAACATCTGTTTATTCTGGATGCATCATTTTGCTTCAAATATAATCATAAAATATTGGGGTTTAGTTAATTTTACATGTTTTATGATAAAAATATGTTTTTGGTTAGTAATTTTTACCTGTTTGTGATTTTGATCAAAATTTTACTAACCGACACTATCTCTTAAATTATTGAGAAAAACCACATTTTTTAAATGACAGTTCATAAAGCTTTTAAATTTCATTTATAATCTATTAGAACCGAGTAGAAATGAGTAATAGAAAATTTTATATGATTTTTTTTCCAAAAAATAAAACTTTAAAATGCTCTGGTGTAAAGTTGCCAATATGTCGCTTGGTAATTATTGCCTTTCAACCGTCGATATTTTGTGAATTTTGAGTCCCTATTTTTATGTGATTTAAATAAAAATGTGTAGTTTTCAGATTTATACCTATATGTGCACTCTGAGATAATGCTCTCCGCCAAATTTCATAGTTCATAGTTCTATGTCAACGGGAAGTACCCTGTAGGTTTTGATTTTTGTGTACGTTGAAATATGCGTTTTTTACGACATAAACGGCTCTAACTTTTTTATACGATAACTGAGAAGCTTTTCTTTTACACAACTGCAAAAATTCATAGGTTTACGTATATAGTTTAAATTTCAACTCGATATCTTTACGCGTTCCCGAGATAAAGAGTCTAAGACGGACAGACGGACAACAAAGTGATCCTATAAGGGTTCCTTTTTTTCCATTTGAGGTACGGAACCCTAAAAAAACCTTATAACATCTTTAAGGACCAAGTCCTCATATAAAATAAGATATTGTGATGTGATTCCTAAAGCGCGCAGTACTTATACAGGGTTTCTCGTCACGTAGCGGCAGTAAACAGAAACCTAAGCTCTCGACAAACAATGTTCAACTCGCAAACAACTTGTTACACGGTTAATCCGAGATATTAGCACGCATAATTAATATTCAACCGCTTTTGATGTGGTTTTATTGTTATCGTGCCGTTGATTTTGCCGTGGAAGAGATATGTGGGACAGTTATATTGGTCTGAAACAGTTGCAGATAGGTACTCAAGAAGTTTATTTTGGAAATCAAGGCGGTTATGGCAATTTTTTACTTTTTATACTCAACTCAACTTTATATACTCAATCACGTATTTTAATAGTCATCCATTTATCCATCCATCAGCCGTAGGATGTTTACAGCTAGACATAGCCCTCCTCTATGGATTTCCAATAGTCATCCATTTATCCATCCATCAGCCGTAGGATGTTTACAGCTAGACATAGCCCTCCTCTATGGATTTCCAATAGTCATCCATTTATCCATCCATCAGCCGTAGGATGTTTACAGCTAGACATAGGCCTCCTCTATGGATTTCCAATAAGGCCGGTTGGTTTAACTTTAGTTATAGTTTAAAATATAATGTCAGTTTAAGCTAACTTAACTTACAATCCTAAAAGTTTACAAAACTACACTATAGAGGCAATAAATCCAACATAAATTAAAGAAACTTATGACTGATGTAACGTTTGTAAGAACTCCAATTTTTTTTTTAGTTTATTATTATTATAGGTGTAACCCGGGCAGGGTTACAGGTTCGCCTATAATAATAAACTACCACTTTAATTTACCAATCCGCTGGGCTATGACTTTTATAAACGTCGTAACGCGTATAAATAAATAAGTAGCTCTAGTATTCAATCCGAGATTTGAAAAAATAAAAACAATCTTTCAAATCTTTTCACTTAAATTTTTAGGGAATATTATAAATTTAAGGCGGGCCCACACGATCGAGTGGCCTAATGATGGCAAATTGACGGCGCGGCGACCGACACCACCATATAGCTTATAAATAGAGAATCAAGTAGCTCTAGTGTTGAACCCAAGATTTAACAAAACTACTACCAATAAAACCAATCAATATAAAATCACCTAAATTCTTAAAGAATCTTATAGATCTAAAGACGGGTTCACACGATCGAGCGGCCTAATGTAGGCAAATTGACGGTGCGGCGACCGACACCACCATATAGCTTATAAATAAAGAATCAAGTAGCTCTAGTGTTGAACCCAAGATTTAACAAAACTACTACCAATAAAACCAATCAATATAAAATCACCTAAATTCTTAAAGAATCTTATAGATCTAAAGGCGGGCTCACGCGATCGAGCGGCCTAATGTAGGCAAATTGACGGCGCGACCGGACACCGCCCTAACGAGGGCAATCAAAAGGGCTCCGTGTAGACACTCTCGGAGCTTAAATGCTGCGGCGGGAAGGAAATGGTCTGATTTTAAGTGTCATGTGACGTCAGATTGGGGTAGATATTTATTGGTAGAAGTTTTTCAATGTCCTTTAGTATCTTCAGGAATCAGGAGTTTGAATTTTCTGTAAGATATCGAGGTCTAGTAAAATTGATTAAAAATATAAAAGCGCTTTTTATACATTACCTAAGTCCATTTTTTTTTTCTGTAAAAAGAATATGGACATCAGCATGTGTGTCTTCAAATCCCGAGTCAATGGGTGTTTTCTAGTAAGCGTGCTCAAGTTTCATTTTCAGTTTTTTATTCACTAACAGATGTATGTTACACGTCAGATATTAAATTAATTATGGAAAAACATCAAAATTTGCAAATAAAAAACAAAATTAAAATTCTAAAATACATCACAAAAAATCGAATTAATAATAAATAATAGTAAAGTAGACCCTAAACCGCATATCTGCTTAACACCAGGCAGTATGTCGTCAAACGTAATTCTACGCAAAAAAAAGTAATAAGCAAGGAAATAACTAAAAAAGAACATGGAGGCAAGAAGCAAGGAATAGGAATGAAATTGAACAGAAAATATGCTAAGTCGAAGAATTAAACAAAGAGTTACTTCCAAATAGGCGAATTGCGTGAAAAATAAAGTTTTTCCTGAGTCATCTCTGATGGGAATGTTTTGGGGTCAATCCGAAAGTATTTTGACGTACCTGTAACAAAAAGAAACACCTGATTATGTACATCATCTAGACACGCTGCAGCGTATCCAGCCAAGTTCAAAGTAGTAAAATTAACAAAAACAGTTATTCGTTGCTCGCTGGACGTAGGTAGGTACACTAATCTTTATCAATATTATAAAACCAAAAGAGGGTTTAGGTTAGTAGTCTTTCATGCAGCATCAAAGATAAGATTCGACTTCATTTGTTGTATAGATATTATTTTAAGATCAGAGTAAGTGCTACAGACTATTTTGTATCCTGGAAAAATAACATTCCTATGAGCACAAAAATCAAAATATCACCACGGCAAAACCGTAGGCAAAACCTAGTTAATGGGTCTCCACTCCTTTGTTGCCCCGAGGTTTCCACGTCTCTAAATCTGGCTCTGCCTACCTACATGCTTTGATATAATTTAAGTATTTCGTACATTCACAATTATTATTACGAATTCCTGAAGCTTCCCAACATCAAACCGTGCCGATTGTACATATCACCATTCCTCGTTCCCCAACGTTTGACAGCAGCTACATAATTTGCCCGTATTTGCTTAACTTGTTTACAGTTTTATTGGAGGGTTTGATCAAAAGGAAGACCGTTAAGCGAAACGACTGTTGTACAAACAGCCAAGTAAATAATCTTTGATGTTATTAATAAAGTGGAGCGCTGAGGATACGGGGGAGGTTGAGTGTGAAATGTGACTAAATTTTAACGTTGCCATTGACAATAGCAACTTGAATATAACGAAATAATTAATGTATGTTTATGTGATAAGATAATAGCGTGAGTTTATTTAATAAAATTAAAACAAAATACACAAATTTTGGGACCGAGCTGCCTTCGTCCGTGGGTAGGAACCCTTTTTTTTGTCCCCCACACGTGGTCCTGGGTGGTGCTAACCAGGCAGCAACCATACTGGTGGTAGGCTATAGCCACGGCGAGAGACCACCCACCAGACTAAGCCGCGCCGCCAAGCGACTCTCTCGAGCTCGTGTTCCGGCGCGAAGTTTGGTGACGCCATTCTGGGAGTCGGGTCGGAACAGTAGCGTCTTCTGGGGATTCGAATACGGTGCACACATTGATTTCCGCATCGGCCGACTAGTCGAGGAGGGCAGCGGGATCCGAGGCACGGTTTGTCGCTGGCCGACCGCAGATAGTAGGGGGCCCAAGTAGTGAGCTAGCCACTCACGAAAGGCTGCCCCGCCATCTGTCGAAAAATCCCAGGGATGCGCCATCGTGCCGGTTGGCGACCGGACGAGAGGGCCCGATGGACATCCTTGGGGGGGCTCGGGCGTCCCCGCGGTCTCCAGGCTAGTCTACCGTGGATGTGTGTGATTTTTGTGTTGTACCACTGAATCTGCAGAGTGACGTCTCGTTCCACTTCCGACTTTCTACTTTACTCCGCAATTAACCATGAGAAACACTAGAAGAAAAAGAACGTGTACACAGCGGCAGCACTCCCTCTCACTTAAAGTGCACCTGTGCAATATTCGGGGCCTGCACTCCAATCTCACGCCTGTCCATCATCATCTCGAGACAGATCGTCCCCACCTATTGTTTCTCACGGAGACGCAGATTTCTGGTCCATCCGACGTGTCGTATCTTTCCTACCCAGGGTACTCCCTGGAGCACCGTTTCAAACCACGTGCGGGTGTATGCGTGTACGCCCGGGATGACATTTGCTTTCTGCGCCTTCGTAGGTTTGAAGACTCTTCAT
This sequence comes from Hypomecis punctinalis, assembly GCA_949316475.1. Lineage (NCBI taxonomy): Eukaryota > Metazoa > Arthropoda > Insecta > Lepidoptera > Geometridae > Hypomecis > Hypomecis punctinalis. The sequence continues at coordinate 16,437,374 of OX438815.1, read as the reverse complement.
TTTCCGTGCTCTGGGCTTTGGCGGACACTGGCGTAGAGAAAATTATCTACGCCTGTGTATACCGATCACATAGCGGAGACCAGGAGACGACCAGACTCACCGAATACCTTAGTGAGGCGGCGGATGCTGCTCAGCTCAGCTACCCTTCGGCCCAATTAGTGATCCTGGGGGATTTTAATGGCCACCATAAAGAGTGGCTTCACCCATACCTGGACACAAACCATGCTGGGCTTGAGACGCGCAAGCTTGCCTTGACACTTGATCTCACCCAGATGGTTCAAGGCGCCACACGGGTACCTGATGTTGACTCGCACACGGCCTACTGCTTGGACCTTCTGCTGACTACCGATCCAGACCGTTATTCAGTGGCGATCTCCCCACCGTTAGGTACATCTGACCACTGTCTGGTGAAATCTGTATCCGTCTACTCCCCATCAGACCCCAGTCCCAAAGGGTCACGGCGCGTGTGGCGGTACAAGTCAGCAGATTGGGATGAGATGCGGTGTTTCTTTGCTTCTTATCCTTGGCAGCCTGTTTGTTTTTCTTCCGATGATCCTTCTGCGTGCGCGGATGCCGTGACAGATGTGCTTCGTACCGCCATGGAATACTTCATCCCATTTTCGGACGTGCCTCTGTCTAGCAAAGCTCGGCCCTGGTTTGGGCCTGAATGTGGACGCGCCGAAGCGCAAAAGCATCAGGCATACCTGGCTTGGGTCGATGCTCGAAACCGTAAGTTGAGGGACGTTAGTATGAGGAAGAAGGCATACAATAGGGCTGCTAAGTCCTGCAAAAAGGTTATGCGGAGGGCTCGCTTTGACCACATTAGTCGAATAGGAAACAAGCTTGCTTCTTACCCTGCGGGTAGTAAGGCATTCTGGTCCCTAGCTAAATCGGTTGAAGCGAACTTCTGCCGCCCCTCACTGCCTCCGTTGCTGAAACCCAATGGTTCACTGGCCCATACCGCGGTAGAGAAAGCAAATTTATTTGCATCTCAATTTGCTGAGTCTTCGCGTCTAGACCCCGGTAGTGCGAGACCTCCAACTTTGCCAAACTGTGACACTGTAATGAGTGAAATACACATCCGGCAAAAGGAGGTCCTCAAAGTTCTCCGCAGTCTAGATGTGAACAAAGCCAGTGGCCCTGATGGTATTCCGGCCATTGTATTGAGGACTTGTGCGCCTGAGCTGTCGCCTGTGCTGACTCGCCTCTTTCGCCTATCTCTGAAGACAGGTCAAGTGCCCAAATCTTGGAAGCTTGCTAACGTGCAACCAGTACCCAAGAAGGGCAGCCGTGCCGACCCTGCCAACTACAGGCCAATTTCGATCACGTCTATACTCTGTAAGAGTATGGAACGTGTTCTAAATAACAGGCTCCTGGCCTACCTGGAAGCGAATGACTTACTCAGTGACCGCCAGTACGGCTTTCGCCGAAACCGGTCTACTGGGGACCTTCTAGCGTACGCCACACACATCTGGAGTGAGGTCATGGAGAAGCACGGGGAGGCGTTGGCCGTCTCCTTGGACATTTCCAAGGCTTTTGATAGGGTCTGGCACGAGAGCCTTATTGGCAAGCTTCCATCTTACGGCCTGCCTGCTGATTTCTGCACATGGATATCAGATTTCTTGAGGAATCGGTCGATACGAGTTGTCGTTGATGGCTGCTCGTCAGACCAAATGGCTATCAATGCCGGTGTTCCTCAGGGGTCTGTGCTCTCTGCGACACTCTTCCTACTGCATATCAACGATCTGCTTAAGCCCGGGATCTTTGGGTACGCAGATGACAGTACAGTCGTGGAGAGCTACACGTCCGATGCAAGAACCAGCGGGCCACAGATCGAGTTATACAGAGAGGCTATGGTTGAACGGCTCAACTTGAGTCTGCAGGCGGTATCCGACTGGGGTGATGCTAACCTGGTCAAGTTTAATGCCACAAAGACTCAGGGCTGTCTGTTTTCGGCCAAAAAGAGACCCTTTCAATTGTCTCCCGCTTTCCGTGGTGTCTCCGTTCCGGTAACTGACAGCTTGGAACTATTAGGCGTTTCACTCTCATCTTCTCTTAACTTTGGCTCTTACATAGAGTCCAAAGCCCAATTAGCCTCCAAAAAACTTGGTGTTCTCTCTAAGGTGAGACGGTATTTCACACCTGAGCAACTGCTTAGTCTTTATAAAGCACAAGTCAGGTCTTGCATGGAATACTGCTCTCACCTTTGGGATGGCTCTGCCAAATATCAACTGGAGGCTCTGGAATCGATTGAGAGACGAGCCAGGAGGCTGATTGACAACGACACCTTGACTAAGACGCAGCTGCAAAGTCTTGAGCATCGTCGCAAGGTAGCGTGTTTGTCGGTCTTTTACCGGATACACTTCGGAGAGTGCGCCCAGGAGTTGCACAATCTGGTCCCCCCTGCCCCTTTCTTCTATCGTACGGCTAGACGGACGCGACCAAAGCGTCACCCTTTTATGGTGGACATTCCGCGCGTTAGAACCAAGCGTTTCGAATCCTCATTCCTCATACGCACAGCCGGAATGTGGAATACTTTGCCTGGGTCTGTCTTCCCGTTAAAGTACAACGTGAGTGTCTTCAAATCCCGAGTAAATAGGTATCTTCTAGGTAAGCGTGCTACATCCTAGACCGCACATCTGCTTAACATCAGGCAGTGTGTAGTCAAACGCAAACCTATTCGAAATAAAAAAAAAAAAAAAAAAAAAAAAAAAAAACCCAATGAAGTAAGTAGTCGAATATATTACAATCAGGGCTGGGTAAAGACATGCTTTGCTTTAATCACTGCATAGTATAAAACAAAGTCGCTTCCGTGTCTGCCTGTCCCTTTGTATGCGTATACCTTAAACAACGCTACGCTAGTAAAGTTAAAAGTTAGTAAGTTTAAAATATAAAATACAGTATTTTAGCTATTTGCAATTGAAAGTCGAAATACAAATTACAAAATAACTTATCTAGACCAGCACGGGCTGAAAAGCAAAGGAAAACAAGATTAATAAATCAGTAAAACCAGAGTTTTCTTTCATGCACAATAGATTTTCGTTCCTGCCAAAACTCCATTGTTATTATATTGGTCAATTTTGACGTACAGTATACTGATAGGAGCAGTGTTGCCAATTCTAATATATGCTTTACCATCATCACTCTCTCGCCTCGCACTCACACTCACAATCACTAAAAGAAGGTTAAATGTATTTTAATCTTAAAATGTATTTAACTAATTACAAAATACCTCGGCGTCAGGTATTTAAAATACGAATTACAAAAAGTAGGTAATTAATTATAAGCAATTCAAATACTGCCCAACTTTGATTACAGTTAGGAAATTATTCACTTTTCATTAGCAACAAATACAGAGATTAACAGATAGTATTAAGATCTACATGATCTCCTAATTTTGCTAAAATGTATGTACTTAATACTCTCTGAAATATCGGTGTGAAAACTTTTGAGCGCAATATTATTTTTGACCGACGAAACGGAGGAGATACACAATTCGACGTGTATTTTTGTTTTTTTTTTAACGCATACCTTTTTACATAGTAGTCCGATTCCAATAATTATTTTTTTATTGGAAAGAGTATACTTCAAAATTAGTCCCATTTAAATTTTATTCGAAATCGGCTTAGCAATTTTTGATAAATCAACAACAATGTGAAAAATGATCGAATGAATGAATCGATCCGTGCGAAATATTCGCCAATTCTGTACACGGTTGAAGTCGGTCAATCCATTTTTTGCGAAAAATATTTTTTACCACAAGCTTTCTACAGTACAAAATAACACCAACACTTCTATTTTTCTTTTTTCAGCTTAAACTCAGAAGCGTCCAACTGCACGATATCGGGGTCCGCTGACCGCCGCTGCATCGGGGCTGCAATAAATATCCCGCTCGTCACTGGATAAGTTAATTTCAGCAACGTTGCCAAATGTCCACTCGGTTGCAGCTTGTATTAGAAGGGGAGCTAGCGACGCAAAAGTTGAAGGGAATTTGGTTTTAGCTACGTGCAGTTCAAATGTTTTCTTTTTTCACAAGCTCTATTTACTTATTCGTATTTACTTTATGATGAATTCACTCGTATAGAATGTTTTTCAAATCTATTTAATGTTACCAAATCAATCAAACATACCGAGTCCGCTAATTATTATTTTTACTATACCTACAGAAAATGGTCGCCGTAGCCGAAATCGGCGTGGAAGACATCATCATCATCATTTTTACTATAATCTTTTTGCAGCACAAAATAAAACCAGCACTTCTATTTAATTTTTCGTTTTTCAGCTCAAAGTCAGAGGCGACTAACTGCACGATATCGGGGACCGCTGACCGCCGCTGCATCGGGGCTGCAATAAATACGCTCGTCACTGGATAAGTTAATTTCAGCTACGTTGCCAAATGTCCATTCGGTTGCAGCTTGTATTAGAAGTGGAGCTAGCGACGCAAAAGTTGAAGGGAATTTGGGTTCAAATGTTTTCTTTTTTCATAAGCTCTATATACTTATTCGTATTTACTTTATGATTAATTCATTTGTACGTATAGAATTTTGTTCAAATTTTAATCAAATCAATTTATTATTATCAAACATACCGAGTCGGTCAATTATTATTTTTACTACAAGCTTCTTGCAGCACAAAATAACACCAGCATTTATATTTCATTTTTTATTTCAGAATCATCAGAATCGGCCAACTGTATGAGATCTGGGCACGCATTTTTTCGTAAGTTCTTTTTTAAGCTCATTTAGTCGTACAGAATATAATGTTATGATAACAATTGTATACTTAAAAAGTTCTATAGATGTTGTAATAGTTTTAAAAAATCTAATAATTTTACTGGTAAACAACATTAATTTCTCTACAAAATAAGTTTCGGTGACTATCTACCTCGAATTCAACATATTTTATTGTCAAGGTGTTACATAAATATCTAGTTCTCAAAAGTTATGTCTACTCCAAAAAGGAGTTCACTAAACGTTGAATGTCTTAAAAGGACATGTCCACAAAATGTACGGAGGCTGGTATAATAATAATCAAAAATTCTAACCACAACACTCGTTACATTTCGAGAAAGTTCATATTTTTCTGAGTTTATTACATCAATTAAAAACAAAAAATAGCCACCCAATTTTCTAAAAATTATTTTTTAATTTATTAGAATAAACAAATATGTTTGGCTCTATAGGTAGTTTATATCTAGCAACCCTGTTTAAGTAACCACCAAATTGTTAAATAAAAGCATTTTTACCAAATAGACACACTTTTAAAGTGTTTTTTGTCACATTGTACCTACAAACTGGTCACACTGGTAGGTTATAATTTTTAATTTTAGCAAATTAAGAGATTACTGTGGCAGAATCAGCTACGAATGCAAGTAAAATAACGATAGAAGCACTTTATTATTATTAACTAGAAAAAATATAAAGCTATATTATTACTTTTTACACAATTTATTTTTTAAATTTAAAAAATGGAGGGATGAAAAAATCAAAATTAAAGATTTTGAGAAGCCCATAAAACAAGCTTTCAAATGATGTAAATATCATCTTGGTTCGATTTTTCTCTGAATAATATACCACTTGTGGACGTCACTTTTACCATAATTGTCCTAATTTTTTGGTAAATTTTGGTCACAGAACCGCTTTACATCAAAGAAATAGCGGTATGTACACACGTACAAATATCACGTTGCCGTTTAACCACAAATGTAGCAATTTTGCAACAGATAATTAATTGAAACGTTCGATAGTTAATTGAAACGTTACATTTAATTGATACAGTTAACTTAATCCTCTTTATTAGTGTCGATTGCTTTTTAATTAAACCGTTTTCAAGTTATAATATGCTATAGTTAAGTTGGCTTAAAATAATTAGTTTCATAGCTAAATCTAAGATTACATACACATTATATCACCATTTTTACTGCCTCGGTGGCTCAGTGGTTAGTGACCCTAACTTCTGGATCAAAGAGGCGTGGGTGCAATCCCCACCAGGGCAAATATTTATGTGATGAACATAAATGCTCTGTGTCTGGGTGTTATTTAGTTAATATCTATATAAGTATATGTAGTATATCAGTCTCTGGCAGCCATATCACAAGCTTTGCTTAGTTTTGGGTCAGAGGCCGTGTGTAAGATGTCCCAGGTCTTCACTCGAATTATTGCGGAATCCCAAAACGAGTCATCCATTGGTCAAATGTATAAAGGAAAACATTGGAAAGATCAGTGCGGAAGGAAGATCAGTTCGTTTGTTCTGGCTGAAAGCACACGTGGGAACTGCCGGTAATGAAAGAGCCGATGAGCTCGCGAAATCGGCAGCACTCGCGGGCACGTCCCGGGATTACGAAGGGATCCCCTTGTCCTATGTCAAAAAGAAAATACGTGAAGAGTCAGTCCGGAAGTGGCAGGACCGGTATGAGACTTCCAGTGCTGGTAGAGTTACATATAAGTTCCTCCCGGATATAGCCAAAGCACACCGGATGTCACGTACTACAAAACTGACACCTTTTCAGGTGCAAGCGCTGACAGGACACGGAGGAATAGCGGAGTATTTGCACAGAGTTAAGCTCAAAGAAAGTCCAGGTTGTGAATGTGACTCGAATATCTCGGAGACAGTATGGCACATAATCATAGATTGCCCCCGCTTCATTGCGGCACGTAATGACCTTGAAATATGCATTGATAGAAAGCTCGTAGCTTCAGATCTCCACAATATTTTAGAAGGCCCAGAAAGCAGATCGCACTTTCTATCATTTGTTGATAGGTCGTTTCGAATAGCAGCTAAGAGAAACTCTACTCTTCACAGACCCTCCTCTTCTCTCAGTCTGGTGGCACCCTCCGCCTCTTTTTCGTCTTTACACACATTGCCCTCCTCCTCCTCACACATAAATATACCAGCCACCACCAGTGCGCAGAACTTAAGACGCCCTCTAGAAACCACCATAAAGGACGTTACAGTGGACTACTTGCTCGCTTCTGCAGACAGAGGAGAGCCAGGGGTCCACATCCGTGGGGTGGCCCTCTTCATGGATCACAATAAAGAGAGGTTTGGAATAAGCTTCTGCCTTACCCGGAACAAAAAACGTGTCCAACTTTCGCCTGGACTAGCTTGTCTGCTCAATGGGAGCACCTCTAAAACCACTATGAAGCAGAAAACATACGATGCGATGCCAATACTGGAAGTAGCGGGCTGTCGATGTCGACTGGTGCGATCGAAGAATAAAACGGTTGCACTGTTTGACTGGACGACCGAGACTCCCTTTGCGCAGGCAAGTTTACTGCTGAAGAGTCTAGGTGAAAACACAGACAGTGTTTCCCGCATGATAAGCATCGACGCCATGGTTGTAGCACACTGGACAGGAGAAGTCACGGACCGGCTAAGTTGCCTGGAGGCCTCCAAAAATCATGAGGTCATCATATACGAAGACAGGGGAGAAAACTTAAGTTTTCTGAAGTCTTCGTCAGAAAACCCTGCAACTGACAGCTGGGGACACCCCGTTCCATGTTCATCCACTCAAAGCGGTTCTGAAAGGGTACAAGAAAGAACATCGGCAGAAAAGGTCGCGAAACGGCATAGTGACAGTTGCGACGGGAGTAGAGGTCACGTTTCGGCTTTTCTGACAGCATTTAGCGCCGCAGCACAGAGCTTGTTCCTACAAACACCGAAAATAAAATGGCCCAGCACCAAATCAGCCACTAAAACTACACCACGAACAAGGCAAGCGACTCCAACTAGAGCCGACATGGGACTGGTTGATCCGCCTCTCTATATCCCTGCCTCAACAGCAAAAGATCACGCCAGAAACGCCTTCATAGAATTCTTAGCTATAACGAGAGCGACTAGAGAAGTCAATCTCAGAAACTGCGAAAACATCATGCAGTCTTTTAGGCTAGGAAATGAGAGTCTTTTGATGGCGAGACTGGAAGAGGCAGAAGCAGCCATATACAATAACGACACTTCCCAGATCATCAAGGGAACAATGAGAGGTCAATATATGGCTGCTTATAATGCAGTAAAAGGATTCGTGGCCCTAAATGAGGATGAGACGGATCGGACTGGAAAACTGAAGTACGTGACGCCACCAGAGGACCCTATTGTGGTGACCGCCAGGTGTACCAAAATAATGCTGGATGACAAAATTGCTAACATGGCAAAAACCATCGAGAGCAGTCAAGTCGAGGCACGGTGGGGCAACTGGAAGGTACCCAAGATCCAGTGGGTCAATGGAGTGCCTGGTTGCGGCAAAACAACTTGGGTGGTACGACACTTCGATGTGGATAGGGACGTTATCATCACCACAACAACTGAAGCAGCCAAAGATCTAAGAGAAAAGCTGGCGCACCGTATAGGTAACTTAGTAAGAACTAAGGTGCGCACCATGGCTTCCACTCTCGTAAATGGTTTTCGAGGTTCTGAGAGTTGCAACCGTCTAATGGTGGATGAGGCTCTCATGAATCATTTCGGAGCTATAGTGATGGCTTCGAGGCTGTCTGGTGCCAGTGAACTTATCCTCATCGGAGACGTTAATCAGCTACCTTATATTGATAGAGAAAACCTCTTCGAGATGAGGTACCATCGCCCTAACCTGGTCGCAAACATCAGCCAGGAGTTGTTATGTACGCATCGGAACCCCATGGATGTAGCGTATTCACTGAGGGAGATATACACGGGTGTATATTCCTCAGCAATCCAGGTCAGATCTCTAGAGCAGAAAAGATACACGGGTGCGCTAATACCCCATAACCTCCCCAACACCCTCTTTTTGGTCCACACTCAAGAAGAAAAGGAGACCCTTATCACCCAAGGGTATGGAGTGGGGTCGGGGTCGCGCATCCTTACCATCCACGAAGCTCAAGGTCTGACATACGACTCTGTCATCGCCATAAAAATCAGGGCTAAAATGAGGTTGCACGAAAGCGTTTCACACGCGGTCGTCGCAGTTTCACGGCACGCCAGGTCCTTCACTTACTTCGCAGACAACGAGGAAGACGCTATCAGCCACTTTGTGCGGCGTGCGACGGCTGCGTCACCCAAGGTCATCGTAGACTATAATTTAAAGATGGCCATTAAAGACCGAAACGCGGCGGTGATGGAGGCTCTGCGCGGTATAAGCAGTAATTTGTAAAACGATATTATGTAAAATCAACGTAGTTTAAAGTTTGTTTTTAATTTTATTAGATTTAAGGTCCTTTTGTTAAGCCTTTCCAAGCAATATTGTTCAATCTTTTTCTTAATGTATATCCTAAAAAGCACAGACCCTGGAGTCTGTGGAGTGTAACAATTAAATAAAAAAAAAAAAAAAAAAAGATGTCCCAAAATATTTATTATTTTATTATTTATTTATATATAATAGGAATAAAAAATATACCTACATTATACAATATATACCTATATTGTATAATGTAGGTATATTTTGCTGATTTTCCAACTAAGATATAGTTTTAATTTCCTAATAAAACTATATCTCTCGTTAAAAGTAAACGCAAGAATAATTAGATCCAAAAAAACTACATAGCCATAATTTAGCATCTGCCGGAAAATCCTAAGAAATCGGTAAGAAACAAAGATTACTTTTGAATCTCAAGTTTAACTATCAAAAGTAGTAATTTTAATTCAAAATTAAAACAATCAATGTAGCCTCTTCAGAAAGGCTGCATAATTAAGAGTCGAACTACATTTACGTAGGTATGTTATGTTTGATCATCCAATAAAATGACACTTGAAGATAACGTCAACTACATAATTATTTTTTGCAAAAAATAGCATGACCGACTTCACCCGAGTACAGAATCATTACATAGTATCCAAGTCGCTTTCCGCTGTCTGTCCCCATGTATGCTTATATCTTTAAAACTACGCAACGGATTTTGATGCAGTTTGTTTAAATAGATAGAGTAATTCAAGAGAAATGTTTATATGTACAATACACTTGTGCGAAGCCGAGGCGCATCGCTAGAACGCAAATATTATGCACGGATCGATGTAACATTTTTCACATTATTGTTGATTTATCAAAAATGGCTCAGCCGATTTCGATAAAATTTAAATGGGACTCATTTCGAAGTATACTCTTTCCAATAAAAAAAGAATTATTGAAATCGGACTACTGTAAAAAAGGTATGCGTGGTTATGCATAAAAAATATATTGTTGGAAGGTAGACGAGTAACAGCCGGCGAATGATATAAAAGGCGGTGCGCAAACGCCGCGCCGACAGTGCCGACACTTTGCCTCGAGCCACCGTCGTGGAAACATCGTCCGATATTTCATTTTTCTTTCGTTAAATTGTGTCGAATCGCTGTCCGATTGTTTAACTTTGATTATTTTTGTTGAATTATAATTCTCAGAAGTAATTCGGTGTTTTATTTTTGAAATAAAATCAGTTCAAGTATCCAAAAATATATATACGCGTCGAATTGTATACCTCCTCCTGTGGTTCGTCGGTCAAAAATGACTGGCAATTTAATAATAAAGAGCCAAGTTTCAAGTAGTTAGCTCTTCAACTATCCTCATCTTGATACGACAATCGCAGACAGAGTCTACTTGGATTTAAGAGCTGCGTCAAAAATATAGGAAAAAGTCAAGAAACGGAAAATCTTTAATATTTGTTCCAGCTTCCGCGTTTTGAAGCACTTTGGCGAAATTAGATCATGAACTTTTATCTTTAGGGCTTTGCGAGAATTCGTTTTACTTAGCATTGTCCGAGCACATGAATAAAACATGCATTTTGCAATTGTTTGCCTTATTTGCAATGATATTTTACCTAAAATGGGCCATTACGAGCAAAATAGCGTTAAAAATAAAAACGATTACGTTACAAATACACAGGCTGTTGGTTTGCAATGTATAGGGACTTTTTGAGGTAGATATATATTGCACGTTCGTCACTTAAACAAACTTTTACTAGGTATAGGTAGATCAAAAGTGACGAAAAATCAGCTTCCATGCATAAAGGTCATTGACTCTTCACTAATTTATAGAAAAGTTGATTTTTTCGCAATTTCAGAGATGGGCTCGTAGTTAAAAAGTTATTCACAAGAGTAAACTGATGTCTTACAAATTTTACAACGCAACGTTCGTTTAAAAAATACCCAATATTTTACACGTGACAAAGTTTTTGTTGTTGTTATTAGATATTTAAATTAAATGCCGCGCCAGAAAAAAACAACAATTTTTTAATATAAAAATACGACACAGAATAACTAAAAACAACCAGCACAAAGAAAGATTTGAAGGTGCTTATCGTAAATCGTATTAAAGTAGAGCAAAATATACTTAATCGGAAAACTCTACATCGGTTAAAACATAGAATTTTCAGGTTTTCTTTAAAAAAAATACATTACTAATGCTTTAATCACAATTTAAGTATAATTAATTAATCATATAATCTTTCAATGTATATACTACTAGTTTTTGCCCGCGGCACCGCCCGCGTGGTATTTTGACTTTTGTGTTATCCCACAGGAATCTTTTATTTTTTCGGGATAAAAAGTAACCTATATCATTTTCCGACCCTTGAACTATACCCATGCCAAAAATCAAGTCAATCCGTTGCTCCATTGCTGCGTGATAGAGGAACAAACCAACAAACTTTTCGGATTTATAATATTAAGTATGATTTACTTTTTTGGGCCTGCTAGTTCAGTAAATAATTTCTCCCAAACAGATGTTCTTCTTTATTTTATTTTCTTCCTTATTAGTAGCAAAATAATTCTGACCTTATAATTTTATAACATCTTAAACCAATAAGCCGATCGCATTATATTATAGAGTTCTATAAAAAGGAGATTAGTAAAATCCGTGAATGTTTTTGTTTTCAAGATTTCGTAAATAAAAATTAAAGGTAACATTCTGCCGTTTTTCCGCCTCTGTGCGATTAGCACATAAACGGTTATGAGGCGGTAAAATGGTTTGGTTTTGTGATAATGTCAAATGTGTAATTAAAAATTATCTAAGTGGGTTTTTACGTGGGGAAAGTGATTTTTGTTTTGGCTTAAAACGGGTATAGATTAGCATTACTGTCTAGTCTAATTTAATAGGTTTTAACTTATGGAGACCAATCATTAATCAAACGTTTTAAAAATGTTTTTTAAAGTAATCAATATTTTACAATCCTAGTTTGCATTCAACTTAGTTTAATAATTTAGTTTAACTTCTTACTTTTTCAATTTAACTAAACTTGCAATGAATATGGTTCAGATTAACAAATTATTGATGGAGTCATTTTTATCATTTGTTATCACCTAATGCCCAAAGCTATGCTGAGTTAGTGGAACGTTGTAGTCATTGAGTAATAGACTGCATATATTTCAAATTTGTTTAGCATGACACAAAACACAGTCGTGATAAGATCTGTGTCTAGTTCTTCACTAAGCAAGTATGACAATTATGGCGTGGGCTTACGGAGTAAGTATAACACCCCGCTCCTTTTAAAGCTTCCGCCTAAGAGTTGTTGTTAACGATTTGTTTGTTCACAATACAACCAGAAGCAAACGATCGTATTTGTACATGATATTCATTCACATTAAATGGAAATCGCTTGAAAATCGCTACGATAACGCTTAACACTTTGCTGATTTCTCACGACTCGTTTACCTCACTTCTACCAAGATAGAGCAATTGGGATTTCGTACTGTACACTGAAATACCTATCGCTATAATTATAATATTACGAATTGTTGTCGGAACAAACGCTATTTTCAAACAAGTATATACGAGTATATTCGTGGATCTAAGCAGAAATCGAGCGATAGCTCTGACGAGGTTATAAGGTTACTTATACTCTATAAAATTTAACTTGATCTCTGCGACAGTTACATATTGACATATTTAGAGTTGAGATAGTGGTGGAAAAAATCGATTTTCAAACAATGTTGTAATGAAATCGAATGAGTAGTTGAAGGTGAGAAATTGGATTTTATTTACTTACTATTATTTAAGATCAAGTATGTACACATGTAAATAATGTTATGATATTAATTAAATACTCATAATAATGTAACGATAGTATTTATCGACGTTTTTCACTGTTAATGTAACATATAATTGGGTTTAATTTAATTACACATGTAAAAAATGTTATGATATTCAAATATACAATAAAATTATTGATAAATTAAGTTTTATTTAATATATTGTCAGTATAAACTATCGATATTTTAATTAAAACTCTATCTAAAACTCTGTGGTCACGATCATTCGTCGCCCATCACTAATCGGCATGCCCATAAAGTATGACATTGACAGGTACTGTCTGTACTATTAAGAAATTCAGGACTTCATAGGCGTGATTTTTCTGACAGCTGTCGCAGAGATCAAGTTAAATTTTATAGAGTATAGTGCCAAATTTGCAAAGCACGGTAATTAAGTATTTCGTTTTATATTGTCCATGAATTCTAAATATGACAGACAGGTATTGACATCAGCATTGTTTTGAGTACTTTGAATAAAAAATCATCGGGTTTAATATCGAATTCATCAGAGTCTAGATCAAATATATACTTTTTGTGCTATCGTTACGCGCCAATTATTAAATTCAGCAAAATGTTAGCGCGTAAAAACAACACCCTGACTGTCCCTTAGTACCAGTTTTGTGGGATATTTTAGTGTATTTTGTAGTCTGGTGTCAACTCATCGCCTAGCTTCGATCGAAAGTGGTAATATCTATATTACCACCGTCGATTCGATCAATCGGAAACGAGGCCACAGCCTCTCTATACTGCATCAGTGCAGGTTAGTCGCTCCAAAGAGAAGTTAGTGTTCGATTGACACCCTGTTGACGACAAGTTGAAGAGGCGTATCGACACTGAAATGATTGGACGAGACATATAATAAACATTAATGTGCAACTCGTATGTTATGATTAGTATTGATTGCTCCGCTGTTAAATACTTCTATACTTTTACTTGTAATGATTCACTGCTGAACAGGAGACGGTCTAAGAGGGGCGATAGAACAGTGTCCACTAAGCTGGCCTACTATTAGTTGGAGTATACAACATACTATTAATATCGATCGACGTTTGCAGATTGCTTCAAGGTGTTTTCTTCCATCGAAATAGCTATAGTGAGAAAGTTATTACCAACATAGACCTAAATTATTTGCCTGCCTGAGTAATTGTGGGCGGGATATATTGGCGCTTCGGTATATGTGCAATGAAACACATCTACAGTAGAGTTACTCAAATGTTCAACAGTGACCCATTAAATTTCTGATACGGTTTATCACCAAACTTATTTATTTTGATCAGTCTGATGTTATCATAATAATTGTGTTTAAAGTCTCATGTTAAGCAATAATGAAGTCTCGACGAGAAACATTTGCCTAAATGGAACCGATTCAACCGCTACTTGAAGACATCAGATTGTAACTATTGAGAGACACTTAGAGCATTCACAGTCTAGCGGTTTGCTTAATGAAAGTGGAATCAAAGTGCGAATACATGCTGCAGAAACTCTGGTCTAATGCAAAGTGCTTGGTTTTGCGATCTACAACTTTGCCTGCAACTACCACCTACTCGCTTAGCACGTCAATTACATATGACGCTTAAATTGAGTAGAGATGATACTCGTTGTTCTATTATTGTTTTTAAAATAAAATAAAATATATTATAAAACTCGGTCGGTGGAAAAGAAAAACACTTGAAGCGACACTTTGGTAAAAATGAGTTATAGACGAATCAGCGAATTTTTCTTCATCGATTGGTCTTTCTATATCTAATTAAAAAAAAAAACATTTTACGAACATAATAAAATTGATCGCCATTCCAAGTTTACGAGAGACATAATTATTATCAAATCCGTAAATATTATTCGCTGTCCACAAAATTCAAAAACAAGTTTTTAGAAAATTATTTATATCAACTTATTGAGCACATAACTAAATTGAGCATCATCAATATTTAAAACAGAAAAAAAAAAACAAGTCGACGTTGAGCATGTATTCAAATCCGTACCGCACCAGCCTTTTTAATAGTCCACTGTAGGACGTCCTACGATGGGCTTGGTGGGTTCAAATCCTGGTCTCGTACCTATGAGTTCCCTTGTATTCAAATAAATTAATCAAAATTCCAAAGCAATGCTGGTAGTAAAATATATCTTTTAGATACAGCTCCCTACAAGTACAACCAAAACTAAATGTAAAAACTAAAAATGTGTACCTAACTTTAAAACCAATTGAGTGCGAGTAGATTTTCCTACACAGTGGTTTTTCCTCTATAAATAAAAACGATCAAAAATGTTCAACACGACCGAATACTTTCTTTCCAACAAAGAATACAAAAATAACAATTGCACACGTAGACAGCACCCGCAGTTACAGAGTACATTGTCCTAGTAGCACTGTATAACACCTCTATAGTTAGAGTCAGTAGTCTATAGTTGGAGTCAGTAGAAAAAATAAACTTACTACATAAATAAACTTGCTAATCAAAAAATAAACATTACATCTTGTAATACAATTTTCGGGTTGATGTTAATTTTTATTTCATACCGGCAAGCGCAGCGTAGGACGTCCAAGGTGGACGGATGACCTCATTAAGACCGCAGGATCTCGTTTAGCTCTTTCACTTTTGTGAAGAAAACAATAGCCTAGCTTCGATAGTTACGGAGGTAATCCACTTTTAAGTTTGACAGCTGTCACTTTGACACCTGTCATGACATTCTAGTATGGATTCTAGAATATGACAGCTGTCACTTTTACACTTGTCACGCGACTCTCGTATGAATTCTAGAAAATGACTGTTACTTTGACACTTGTCACGAAACTCACACAAATTCTTGATTTTGACAGCTGTCATTATGATATTTGTCATTTTTTAAACTAAAAAATATCATAATTTAAGTTGAAATTTGTTCGTCATACTAAATTCAGTAGTGCAACGAGTAATGACCAAGTTCACAGGTAATTAGATTGTATAGACTAAAGAACCATAGAAAATTAATCGTGCCACGGGAGAAAGAAATTTCCTTTGACACTACTAGTTGAGCCAAGCAATAGAGCCACGGGGGATAGACGATTTACAGGCCGTTATTGGCCACGGCGACTGCGTAGTTTCTTCTTAGGTTACTTGATGGATCCTCACACGAGTAAATCAAACAATTTTAGCGGTGAAAGTTCGAGATCAGGTGCTACAAATGAGGACAAAATTAACAGTAAAAACTATACCCAGCAGTGGGACAAAGAAGGCTACGAATTTTGACGATATATTAGGCCGAAACATGAGTTCTCTTTGTTTTTCACTTTAGGCATTCGATAGGCTTTTTACGTTGCTATAAAATTTACGATGGCCCTATCATAATTGGGCCTATTTATCATCAAAATCTACTATATGTTTACAGTTTTTGTATCTTCACTTTGTGTTTGGAGAAAATAAGGCACTGCATGTCTCAGTCCACCTGGAAAATCTTTTCTGGAAAAAAGCTCGCAGATACTGACTTCGTACCAACAGTTGAAATCCTGCCGCACATAGCACACATTCTGAACATCCTGCTCGTATTGTCCTCGTTTCAAATCGCGTCGTGAAAAACAATGGTGCGAGGGCTCCCCGTGCCTGATAATTTCCTACTACGCCTGAAGGTTGCCAGCTCTAGCAATATCTACGATAAAAAATCCTCCTAAGGAAAAATAAAATGAAATATTTTATGATGCTTTTCTTAAATGATTTCTTTTTAATGTTACCAGCTTTCATGAATATTCTTTGTTTACATTACACGATATAACTTTGTACTACTTAGGTATCGACATTTTTAGGGTTCCGTACCTCAAAAGGAAAAAACGGAACTGTTATAGGATCACTTTGTTGTCCGTCTGTCCGTCTGTGTGTATGTCAAGACTGTTTATCTCGGGAACGCGTAAAGATATCGAGTTGAAATTTAAACTATATACGTAAACCTATGAACTCTTGCAGTCGTGTAGAAGAAAAGCTTCTTTGTTACCGTATAAAAAAGTTAGAGCCGTTTATGTCGTAAAAAAACGCATATTTCAACGCTCACAAAAATCAAAACCTACAGGGTACTTCCCGTTGACATATAACTATGAAATTTGGCGAAGAGCATTGTCTCAGAGTACACATATAGGAATAAATCTGAAAACTGTACATTTTTATTATTTAAATCACATAAAAATAGGGCCTCAAAATTCACAAAATATGGTTTCAAAATTCAAAGTCAGTAAATCATATCATGTAAGGTATCAAATAAAATAACTTCATTAGTACATGCTAAAACAGGTTTAATTATTTTAACAAAATGTTTGTACGGAACCCTTGATAAGCGAGCCTGACTCGCACTTGTCCGGTTTTTTTCATATTGATGTACTTAGGTAAGTACTTGCATTATCATACTCTACAAATTTTGTTTTGTTCTCGTGGCTCGTTTCGACGATACCTAGATTATATCTATTAAAATCTCAGATAGGTAGATACAAGGATGCGTACACCATGTTTGTACTTACGTTTGTTTTATATATTACCACTTAGTTTTTCAAAGTTAAAAATTAGGTGATCGAGTTTTTAACCCTGAAATTATTCTGTATACTAATTACATCTTTTCGTAATAGTATATCAATTTTAAGTAATGATATAGATCCAATTGCTTTCTATGTAGTAGTAGTGTAGTATTGTCATTATTATATTTTTCTCTAGAGATGTTTTATAGTCTTTTTTAAAGTGAATTTATATATTTTACACAAACTATAATTTGAGTAAAGCTTGGGTTACAAAAGTTGCCCGTTTTTAGACAACAAATTAGAATAAACCACCCACTAACGATTGCGGCTTCGTAAACGTAATCTTAACAGCCTCTCAAAGCTGCACTGCACTTGGTGACCGAGGCAAAGGCGGGAAAGTGCGGCTATAATCCTCAACTGTCCCTCGGGTTTGATGCGGACACCGGGTAATCCTTACAAATACCTACAGATCTTGACGCCGAATATACACCTTGTGCGGGTAAGAACCACTTTTCAGGCAAGATGTTTTTTTTTTATACCGTACAGCCCCCCTACCGCCTAAAGCAATAGCAATCGTAATAACAATCGTTTATGACTTCATTTTAGTAATTTGGCACCGCCTATGTGACGTTAGCCATCAAAGTTGTTCATTCAACGATTGCTTTCGCAACCCGCGCAAAGCAATTGATGGCTAACGTCACATAGGTGGTGCCAAATGACTAAAATGAAGTCATAAACAATTGCTATTACGATTGCTATTGCTTAGGCGGTAGGGGGGCAGGTTTGCGTTTGACTACATCCTGCCTGATGTTAACCATCAGATATGCGGTCCAGGGTGTAGCACGCTTACCTAAAAGATAACTATTTACTCGGGATTTGAAGACACCCACGTTGTACTTTAGTGGGAAAACAAATCCAGGCAAAGCGTTTCTTCTGGCTGTTCTTGTCTATTGTATATACATAAGCTGTCAAGACTTATTGTTAAAAAATGTTCAGAGAAATATGATAAATAAATAATTATACACTTATTGCATTTGTCTTTAATAATATATTAATCTTGGTGCTCCTATCAATAACAGAATCTGGTAACAGCACGAAAAAAACCTATATAGACGCTCAAGTTTAGAGTTTGATAAACATTTTTTTTCCAAGCGAACCAATAAAAGAGTTTATCATACGATGTGTAATTGTGTAGTATGAATAAATTAAATGAAGAAATATTTAGGCCATTAGTTTCCTAATCACTGTGTCTAAAATCAACGACCATGCAAAACTATGCGGTTCAAAATCATTTTAATCGTTTTGAAAAACTGGGCTCTCGGGCCTCTAACGATCTTACCACAAAAGTTTTAAGCATGCTTTAGACACTGTTTGACGGAACAAATCGCACGGATAAACAGTGTTTAAAGCGTGTTTAAATATTTTATGGTAAGACGGTAAGTATTTTCAAACTAAGAACCCACGAAGATGTATGCTTATGCGGTCACAAGACCAATTAACAGCACCGCCGTCTATAACCTAAAAAGCCGTTAAGCGACATAACCAAATTTTTGGGTATCAGCAAAAAACGCGGGACTAGACAGATAATGTACTGTCTATGATTTAGACAATTATTTGCAAAAACGGCTTTAAAGGTAAGCTATTATTTGTAGAATAATGATGTTTTCAAATAATTATGGGATCATAGCGGTATTTAAGTTATGTTTTGTTGGATGACGACTTTATTGACTTGTAATGTAGAAATATGAATGTCAATAGCGGTGTTTTCACAATTTCTATCTTCTAAACTATAAACGATATAAAAATAATTCTTACAGTGACTGATAGAGAATTTTAAACTCTATAAGTATGTGTTTAAAAGTGAAAAATGACCCCCTGTGGCTTAACGGAGTCATAGCTTGTGGACGGCAGAGCAGGAGAGAGCATTTAAAATGTATGTAATAATCAGGATAATATAGCATGCGATAACAAAAATCTTTTTGTACCGTTTCAGGTCCAGGTACCCAATCGGCTTAGTTACTCTAAGTTTAACTGAGCCCCTCGGTCTTGAATTCGGTCTCCCCAATGTCCCTCAAACGTCCGAACTTCTGTAGTTTAGTTAACTTTATTCAGTTAAGACCCAGTCTTAACTAAATAAATTAAGCCGAATATTATAAACCTCTCAGATCTAGAATAAAATATAAGTCCTTTTGAATATCTAATTCATTACAGGCACTAATTTATTACGATCTAGTGGACAAAATTTGCAATTCTATAACTTTTAGTTTTCTGTACTAGAAAAGATGATAACTATAAAGTGTTTTTATTAAAAGAATATTTTATTACGCCAACTGTTAAATTTTGTTGGAAATTATTGCGGGTCAGCAATGTTCTATTTCTATTTTTCTTTTAGAAAATCAGGGCCTGGTATGGTAAGGCCCAAATTCTTCCAAAATGAAGCGGAATGGAAATATGCCGAGCATTGTAATTTGGATGTAAGACCATGCAAAAGTACCGTGTATATTTTCTTAATTTACCATGGCTTACTCTAAAATAATATTATGGTAAATGATAATTTTTGTACCTAATAGAATACTAATTCATAATTATAATAACGTCATTTGGTCACCAACTCGCCTGGTAGAAAGCGATGTTGTGATGAAGTAAACGAACTTTAGAAAATATTAACTTATTCAACTGGAGGCTCTGGAGTCGATTGAGAGACGAGCCAGGAGGCTGATTGACAACGACACCTTGACTAAGACGCAGCTGCAAAGTCTTGAGCATCGTCGCAAGGTAGCGTGTTTGTCGGTCTTTTACCGGATACACTTCGGAGAGTGCGCCCAGGAGTTGCACAATCTGGTCCCCCCTGCCCCTTTCTTCTATCGTACGGCTAGACAGACGCGACCAAAGCGCCACCCTTTTATGGTGGACGTTCCGCGCGATAGAACCAAGCGTTTTGAATCCTGATTCCTCATACGAACAGCCGGAATGTGGAATGCTTTGCCTGGGTCTGTCTTCCCGTTAAAGTACAACGTGAGTGTCTTCAAATCCCGAGTAAATAGGTATCTTCTAGGTAAGCGTGCTACACCCTAGACCGCACATCTGCTTATCATCAGGCAGTGTGTAGTCAAATGCAAACCTATCCGAAATATAAAAAAAAAAAAAAATTACTTAGGCTCTGATTTTATTACAATAATAAATATGTAGATTCGTCGCTTAAAAAACACTGAGATTTTTTTAAGTTACCGACTACAATATTTACAAAGATACAAGTACCGGAAAAAAACCCCTTAAAAGTATTTTGCTATAAAAATGTAGTGACAATTTTAACGAGCCAGTGTTCAGTTCGAGTGCATCCAGCGCCTCAGTTCACAATCGACTGTGACAAAGATTATTGAAAACCCATTCAATTATGACTTTGTTTGAGAATTTTACAGTCGCTTGAACAAATGATTATGCGGAGAGATTTTGTGCAGTTAACTTCTTTGCGATAAAAACCATTTTAATATATTTCACAAAGTTTTTATTGAATAATGTTATAGTAAGGCTCAGACTCCACCAAAACAGAGTGGTATGGAGATATACGTACGGAACTGAGTGCAGCATTGCAGGTTCTAAGTCCATATATCATAACTTCTATATTTCTGGTTTAAGAATATTTATTAATCTCAAAAGAATTTACAAAAATTCGCGAATGTACGAAGAGTGTGTAATACTGAGATTACACACTCTTCGTACATTCTTGTTTCGAAGCGCAAAGTGCAGACTTATCCAAAATAAAAAAAAAAAAAAACTAAAAAAACATTGTGGAATTTCGGCAACACTATACATAATATACCAAGAGTCTAAAAATCAGCAGTATAAAAACATTTTTTTATACATGTGAGGTAGTTTTACTGTTTAATTCTGTCAACGCGTCGACGACGGCTGACTCGCACAAAACAAGTGAAATGCGATGTAATTTACTGAATTGATTTTGAGAAGTTAACTTCTTTGTTGTTGAAACTTTCAAAACATTTTTGCAATACAAATAATACTGTAAATGGGTAAACCTACTTCTCATAGAAATGATTCTCATCGTCACTTTCGTGAGCCATTTTTATTTTTTTGCTTATTCGAACCACTTTTGTAAAAATAACTTTAGCACTTGATAAAACGAGTGAATTTGTATATAAATTAATAAAATCTTACGACTCGTTAGGAAAAAATAAATTAAGTTCTAAGAGCCACGAAAATGACGCGATGAGCCACGAAAGTGATGATTACTCGATTATATCACTTTTTCATTATTGTTGCAAATTGATGGAGTTGCGTTTTAAATCAAATTGTTGCCTACACACCAAAACCATGTTTAGTAGGCAATTATTTATAATTATTAATCGGCTACATACTCGCAATACATAACATTTAAGTCATTTTAATTTCATAACGATACCCAAAAATCTATTTCGCTTCACAAAGAAGTAAATACTTTAATTAAAAAGCTTCTTTCTGGGAACCAAATGAAAAGAAGTTTTAGAAACTTGGAATTATAACAAAAATAGAAAAGTAGCTATTTCAATTAATTAAGGTACTCACCGTCAGGCGTGTACTTAGGGCTAAGAGTTAGGGCAAGGACTATGTTTTACCATCGGCAGGGACTATTATCGATTTGTACCTAATCAGTCTTGTACAAGCATTATTTTGTGCTGACATAGTGTACCCATCAAGGGTTTTATTTTCAGCAAAATTTCAGAGTAACATGAAATTTAAAATCTTCATATTTGGGGGTGACGAACGTATTGCTGTGCCGTACATGGTTTTGCACCGCATAGAATTTCGAACTATATGCGTACGTATAGAACAAACTTCTGGGTGGTGCAGAATTTTCATAGGTGTGCATTTTTAATACTGTTGTATTTTTTGTTTTTATGAGTTGTTTTGTTGTTTATGTATTGTATCCCTTATTTTTGTTGCAATTAAATTTCTGTATTTATGTACTCATAGCGTTGAACGTCAGGCGATCGTATTTTAGTCACTTAATCGTATAAAATGAACAGGTAGTAGTTCATTATTATTATACTGAGTTACTTTGTATATATGCCTACACTGGCACTTATTCCAATTACATGCTGGCAGACCTTAGATGCCTACATACGCTTTAAAGTTTCAACCGCTGTCTTTATTTTTCTTAGCTTTCTTTATCTGCCCCTTCCTTTCTTACGACCCTGTACGGGTATAGGGGCTGTGAAGTTAATCCTATTCATTATGAGACGCTCCGGATGTATTCAGGCCGATTCAAAGGCAAATAACTTAGTACTCGGCCCGAAGTACTTTAATTAGGTCCTCGGTTCGGACCATTTATTCCTATTTGAAACTTTAGTTAAGCGAATTGGATCTAGAACGGGCTGCTGAGATTATTAATGTAGGCATTTTATTGGACATAGAACTTCATAGTTAGATCTCAATAGTTCATAGTTGGACCAAATTTCGACGTTTAATTAATTGGTTTGTTTTGAATGGCTTAAGATTTATTCATTTAGAATTTTTGTTATATATAATTTTAAAAGCCAGTGTTTCATTGATATAAAGATTTAGAGTAAATATTTATTACTCAGACTTACCGAATAAGGTATATATTCCCACTCAACATTTAAAAAAAACCGGACAAGTGCGAGTCAAGCTCGCACATCGAGGCTTCCGTACAAATCCAGAAAATTTTACAAAATTGGGAAGTAAGTTGTTAAAACCTCTATACTATAAATATCGACAAAAGAGTTTTTTTTTTTCACTTTTCTCGTCATACATCGAAAATTACACATTTTTAAAATAATTAAAAACCTGTTTTAGCACGTGCTAATGAAGTTCTTTAATATGATACCTTACATGATACGATTTACTCATTTTGTATTTTGAACCCATATTTTGTGAAATTTGAGGCCCTATTTTTTTGTGATCCAAACAAAAATGTACAGTTTTCAGAGTACACATATAGGAATAAATTTCCTATATGTGTACTCTGAGACAATGCTTATTGCCAAATTTCATAGTTCTATGTCAACGGGAAGTACCCTGTAGGTTTTGATATTTGTGAGTGTGGAAATATGCGGTTTTTTACGACATAAACGGCTCTAACTTTTTTAAACGACAACTGAGAAGTTTTTCTTTTACACAACTGCTAGAGACCATAGATATACGTATACAGTTTAAATTTCAACTCGATAACTTTACGCGTTCTCAAAATAAAGGGTCTTGACATACACACAGACGGACAGACGGACAACAAAGTGATCCTATAAAGGTTTCGTTTTTACCGTTTGAGGTACGGAACCCTAAAAATATACAAGGTTATTTCTAACCAATTAGCATCCTTTTAGGGGCTTATTCTGTACATCAAAACTAACAACATTTGATCTGCGACTTTTGTCAAAACTCAAAAGAAAAATTGATGTTCCATAGAAAAATATCGTTCACCCGCGACCAAATGTATGGAACAGCTGATTATTTTTTTGAGTTTTGAGGAAAGTCGCAGAACTAAAGTTGTTAGTTTTGATGTACACATTAAGCCCCTAAAATGATGCTAATTGATTAGAAATAACCCTCTATATAATCTTACTAGCTGACCCGGCCACGCGTTGCTGTGGCTAAATAAATTAAAATTGCGACTATAATTTGAGATTTAAACTATCCTATCTCTCAAGTTGGATCGAACTGCGCATGGTGTGCGAATTTTATTATAATCGGTTAAGTGGTTTAGGAGTCCATTGAGGACAAACATTGTGACACGAGATTTATATATATTAGAAGATGGAGTTCGGTTAAACACATAAGAATTCTATTAACTGTGCCTATAAGCCCGATTATAGAGGCGCCATCGTAAATTTAATAGCAACGTAAGCGTTCTCTCTATCGAATGCCTAAAGTGAAAAAGAAACAGAACTATGCTATTTAGCTATTATAATAACGGTGGCGCCTCTGTGTAATCGGGCTTTATGTCCCTATATGTATAAGTTGTCATTTGCCAATAAATGAGTACGAATATGAATATTCCTTAGTTTAATAGACAATTATATAATTATAATCGTATAATACGTTAAAAACAGCCATAAGTAGATATAAGCCAAGGTAATAGAGAGCGAAAGGTCTTGCAGCTATTTCCTCCTGTCGCGCCATCATATCCCTTATAAATATAAAATATATTCCGCATAAAAGTGATTTACTCGTATCCGTATGTTCCCCTAGAGAAACGCGAATTTCTTAAGATGGAGAAACGAAACTGTAATAAAGGTATTTTCCATTTTGACACTATTTGACGATTTTTTATTTTTTTATTTCGAATAGTTTCGCGGTTGACTACACACTGCCTAAATATGTTGAGTAGATGTAGGGTGTAGCACGCTTACCTAGAAGATACCTATTTAGTCGGGATTTGAAGACACCAACGTTGTACTTTAACGGAAAGACAGAGCCAGGCAAAACGTTCCGCATTCTGGCTGTTCGTATGAGGAATGAGGATTCGAAACGCTTGGTTCTAACGCGCGGAATGTCCACTATAAAAGGGTGGCGTTTTGGTCGCGTCTGTCTAGCCGTACGATAGAAGAAATACTTTGTATTTTACTACTTTGTATTGTATCCGAAATTTTATTTGAAATATTGACATTTTTATGTTTTTGCTATTGATGATATTTTATAATTATTGCATCTATATTAATAATTTCGTCAAGGGGTACGGTAGACTCGATTGAAACTTTATCTGAATGATAAAACATAAAAAAATAATGATTTCGAGTCGACAACATATATCCGGAAAATTCGGATTATCGAGTATTTTAATAAATTATATCGGTGCTGACAACCAAAAACACGGTGTCCATATTGACACCGGATGACGGATGACATAAATTGAGAAGTGTTGCCAACACCACAAATAAAGAATCTGCTAAAATGGTGTTAAAATTGTGACAAAATAATGCTATATATAAACATGCTAAAAATTGTGATAACATTTTTCAATATGAAATGAAACGTAACATAATTATAAAATTATTATTAATTAAAAAATATGTGTTTTAATCGACTATGACCTATTATTATGTTATCAAATAAAATGTAAGTATCTTGGCCTTGGATCTTGCCTACAGAGCGTAGTGCGTTCTCTGGAACTGCGTAAGACTAGCAGCATTACCTTGCCCTTTTTAAGTCGAATCTTATAAGTATAAAAAAATAGCATTTAAAGTTTTTACCGACAAACAATTGCGTAGCATAATTTTTAATACTGAATGTATTAAAACTAAAAGAAACCCGTTCAATTTCGTCATCTGAAAGTGGTAGCGTTAAAAACGATATTGCTGACATAAACCTGCAATTCTGCATGTAATTTTAATGGTAAAAAACTTATTGTACAATTATTTCACATGCTAAAAATATGACGTATGCTAAATTGCAAATAAATATGCTAAACAAGATGAAAATATGCTAAATTTAGCATAAAAAAGCTAAATTGGCATCACTGATCTTGGGCAGTCAAGTTTTTTATGTTTTGGCGTCGCATTTTGGTGCATTTGCCAGTGTCAAGTATTAAGTTTTAATAATTTTTGATAATATTGTATCAAAATAGTCACTGTCGTAGTCACGTTAAGGTCCAACCTTTAGTTAGTACCACAGATATCTAATATACTAGGTTAGTATCTAACCGAAGGTTAGGTACCTACTTAATGTTTTCAATGATCCGAAACATAAAATAGGACAGGAGTGTAGGCTATTGATTTTGTGAATGTAGTAATCAGACTCTACTGCAGAAACAAAGGATACAGGCTACATAAAGTACATCATAATATATCACCAACCGGCCTTTTTGGAAATCTATGAGCCTTATGTCCAGCTGTGGACGTCCTACGGCTGATAGATAGATAGATAATCATAGAAAATATAATACTTGCCATACCTAATCTTTAAAGTTGACGTTGCCTTTCTTTTCGTTTTATCAGAATGTATAGATACATTTTCAGTACTTATTCATTTAGTTTTGAGCAATTACTTTGGGATATTGTTTACACCCATCATTCCGAAATTACCTATTTTTAATATAAATGTCTTTCATAATTGTTTTGCTTGACCTTCATCATTTTGTTATCAGCCTAATCTCCTTGCCATAGATGAAGGATAAGTTTTCGCTCAGAGCAAAGCGATCCTTCTTTCATCTATGCTCCTTGCATTTGGTAATCATTGTCATGATTGTAAAAAATTGATGCAGCGAAGAGCTCTTCGTAAAGATGGTGATCAAGTAAAATTATGATGAGTGTGTGTGTATTATAAGTCATATTTCACCCGAGCGAAGCCGGGTTGTCATCTAGTAATACTATAAAATACAAAGCAGTGCTGTAATATTGAATTATAATGATTGATGACAACTATCATAACTGTATTAAAAATAACCATAACCATGCATAGCACGCTTTATAATCCAGCTGTCATCATGTACTGCGGAACGAATGAGTGAATGCTATGAATAAGTTAGATCTAAGATATTTTATGTGTAAAACACATGTTATCTCTGTGAGTTTGGTCGGCTTCATTGGTATTTGTTTACAATGATTAACGTTTTTTGAATTGTTCTATTAAGTATCTATCTTGTTTTCTCTCGTACACATATTTGATTATTATATTAATGTGTGGTGTGCTATAAATTGTACAATGTTATGCGGTTCCGTTTTTTAGGGTTTTTCATAATGTTTTTTTTTTATTCCTTATAGGTTTGCGTTTGACTACATACTGCCTGATGTTGAGTAGATATGCGGTTTAGGTTGTAGCACGCTAACCTAGAAGATATACTGAGCGCCACACATATTGAAAGATGGGAAGTTAGCCGCAGATGACACTTCGCTGTGATTCGCTAATTATTGCGCATGTGTGCACAATACCTATACAAATGGTGAAGTAGTGAGCTCGGGAGTATGGAGCGCGCGAGAGGCATGAGGTTGGCGGACGGGTATGCCCCGGCGTTTCGTCTCTCTGACTTCCGCGCGTAACTATATTTGCGCAGAACGCTGCGCATACCTTCCCATCTTTCAATTTGTGTGGCGCTCAGTATAGGTACCTATTATTGACACTCCTGTTATTATTGCATCCCGAATAGGTAGAATATGGCAGATAATTATTATTATCATACCATCTTGTAATACCCATATACGCAATAAAGATATATATGATTATGACTATTTTCATACACTTAAAACCATAGACTTACGCGCTCAATAGATTTTGATTAAATACAGTTTTCTATGAAATTTGTCTACCCATAACGCTATCTGCTATCATAGAGCATTGCAGCTTTTCATAGAAATATATTTATAAACACGTACGTATCAGTTGAACCCGTGGTGGTCTAGTGGTAGTTACACCCGACCTGCAATCATTGAGGTCGTGGGTTCAAATCCCGATGCCGTACCAATGAGTTTCTTTGGAACTTATATACGGAATTTCACATCATTGGCTTTTCGGTGAAGGAAAACATCGTGAGGAAACCTGCATACGTCTGTAGAAGAAATTCGATGGCATATATAAATCCACCAACTCGCACTGGGCCAGTGTGGTGGATATGGCCCAATCACCCTTCGTGGGTAGGTCTACGTCCTGCAGTGGACTATGAAAAAGGCTGGTACAGTACAGTACAGTACAATACGTATAAGTTATGTACATACCTACCCATACGTACCTACATCCCACTAATATTATAAACGCGAAAGTTTGTGTTATGGATGATTGTTACTTTTTCACGAACAAACGGCTGAACCGATTTAGATGAAATTTGGCATGGAGGTAGCATAGACTTTGAATTAACACATGGGCTACTTTTTATCTCGGGCTAACGCAAGAACGGCGCAGGGCGCAGCTAGTAACTTGTAAGATTCAGTCATAAAGAACTGAACTCTCTACGACTCTACGTCATTCTGTCTATTGATAAAAACTGTAAAAACAACATATACACAGTATACACACACAGTGTACACAGTACAGTAATGTACAGTTTACAAGAGCTAAGGGTACAGACGGTAGGAAGCGGTTTTATTTAAACTACTAGTTTTTACCCGCGGCTTCGCCCGCATGATATTTTGATTTTTGACGCAATATCATTATAATTTATAGCCTATGTGTTATTCTGATATATTTATTGCAAAGTTTCATTTCAATCCGTTCAGTAGTTTTTGCGTGAAAGAGTAACAAACATCCATCCATCCATCCATCTATCCATCCATCCTCACAAACTCATAAACTTTCGCGTTTATATTAGTAGGATGTAAAAAAATCTACCCTGTAGGTAGGCAAATAATAATGATATCACAAAAAGGAAATTTTAATGAAATCATGAGAGATCTACCTAAAGAGAACACGCGTTAATACGTGATCAAAACACATTTTTTAAGAATAAACATGCTAATAAATGTAAAAATATTTGTGTGCGATCGTTTTTCCTCAATTATATTGGCTAAATCGATTTCGTGCTGAAATTCGAGAATGTGATATTAGAAGAGGACTAGAGGATCCTTGGGATTTCGAGATGTTTGTTCTTGAATTGGTTTTATTAATTTACGTGCTACTTATTTGCTATAGGTACATATAAGTAGGTACTTAAGTTATCGTATTTCTCAAAATTTGAATAAGTAGTTTATCATTGAACAGAGCGTTGCCAACTGATTAGCAAGTTAAAATGGCAATCAGCAGGGCCACCACGGAGAATGTATGATCGGTGGAGTCTAAAAGTTCTCGAATAGAGACCACGTACTGGTAAGCGCACAGCCGTGGTGGTCTAGAGGTAGTGACATCCGCCTTACAATCGTGAGGTCGTGGGCTCAAATCCTCAATCCTGTACCAATGAGTTCTTTGGAATTTATGTACGTAATTTCACAGAACTGGCTTTTCGGTGAAGGAAAACATCGTGAGGCAACCTGCACACGCTAATAAAAGAAATTCGATGGCTTATGTGAATCCACTAACCCGCACTGGGCTAGCGTGATGGATATGGCCTAATCACCCTTCGTGGGTAGGCCTACGTCTTGCAGTGGACTGTTGAAAAGGCTGATACAGTACTGGTAAGCGCAGCGTAAACGTAAACGTACCTACAAGGTGGACGGAAGGATTCATCAAGAACGAACGCAAGAACGCGCTGGATGCGTGCCGCCTAGCGCCTGTAACTGGTCTTATTAGAGACCAATAGAGGAGACCTTTGTCCAGCAGGGGTCGTCTGATGGCTGAAATGATGAATGACGAACGGAACGTGGAACATCTACCAACTCTTTTTATCCACGATATTGTAAATCGCGGGCTTGAACTTAGACAAGATTGGTACAAGGGCCGGGATAAGTAGCGGGGAAAAAGAGAGACCTACGTAACGGTTATCAGTGAGTGATTACAAGTTAACAATGATCATGTTGAATAGTAGTATAGTGCACATGTACACACCTGTTTTGCTGCTTTTGATATAGTACCTATTTTCATCTCAACTATAGCCAATAGGCTGAGTTCTGGCCTCTTTTTTAGGGTTCCGTACCCGAAGGGTAAAAACGGGATCCTAAGACTACGTTGTCTACTACGTTGTTTAATTTTATTTCACCGGACAGCGGGCCGGTTTTTTCACCGGATTCGCGGTGGTGAATGAAGTACAATGAACGTGTTTTGTCTCACCGGACATCCATCCGGCCAAAAAAGTAGGCATTTGTTATTGACGGTCCGATGTCCGGTGAAAAGCAGCCGTGAACAAGCGCTCTCGCACCTATAAAAAGAATCTTTTAAAAGTATGGATATTTTTGTCTGAAATATTCACGCAATAAATAGCAGAATGGAATTGGTTAGGCTCTTCATCATTTCTCTAATTATAAAACAAAATTACGTCTTGTTTTCTAAAATGTTTCTTGAAAGGTTCTCTTAGATTATTTCTGAGATATTTTTGAAAGATTTATCTGAGCACGCTCCCAAATTAAGAAGCGATGTTTTCAGACTCGAAATTTATTACCAAACTTTTTTTAGGATCAAGATAGAATTTATTACAAACATTTTGCTTCTTTATTCCTACTTATCTCTTTCAACTAATTAAGGCTTTTCAACCGACTACAGTTGCTATTGTCTAACCCCCATTATAACATTTGCATTTTACATAGGCAATGAATTTTTATAAAAACCAATGGAGCGTTTATCAATTATAACACGTACCTATGTATCTAACATACTGAAAAATTAATATCATAAGATTTAACAGAAAAGATCAAAAAACTGTTACATAATTTCGTAATTTTGTCAAATTACTTTAGATATTTAAAATGTAATATTTATTTATTTTTTATTTTGAATGTGTGTATTTTAATGTATTTTGTATAGTTTTGCAAATTCGAATTTTGGGGTTTATTTTTTTCATTCATGTGGAATTTTTCGAGCTTGATAAAAAAACTCTCGTATAAAATCTCCTTGAATTGGATAAAAATACACTATGAAAGGTTCAATCGCCTTCAGATTCTTCTTCTTCCTAATCGTACACTCGTGTCATAGTGGTTGTGACTGCGCGGATGGTTCACGGGAGCTCCATTGTCATCTCTTCCCAGTACATACTATCGCACGATTCGCACGTCTCGCAATGTTTCTCTATTTGTGCCTATCAGCTGCACCACGAGCACACTGTACCTATCACGGTGGAATGTGTGGCTTTTATCGTCAAATGGTCCAGCGAATTGGTGACTGACCCGGACTTTACTTGTCTTCTGCTTGGCAAATCATTACAAATCTCTCCATCGTTTGTCCGTTCCTAGAGTTATGTTCAAACTTAAATATGCTCCTATTTTTCTCCTTCAGATTCATTTACATACCCAATTAAAAACGAGTTGTCCAACATGCACTGGCCAAATGTAGTTAGACGAATTCTCCCACACGCACTGGTCAAATGTAGTTCATTATGATTCTATGTCAGCTAACAACAACCAAACCATACCACAAAGGAGTGAAATATATTCTGAGTTCATCCCAAAGACAGTAATATTTAGCATAAAGAAACACTTAACACAAGTCCTTCGCTCAATGTCACCCTGGTGCTAAAAGCCTCAGAATACTAAGGCCCATTTAATTTTTGAACCGTCTGTACTGCGCAGATAAAAATCATATAGAAAGTGCGTAACAGTCTAAGAGGGATAAAGATAAGATATGTTTCTAAAGACCCCATTTAGTGAATACGTTGCTTGGATCAAAACACTCAGATTTATTAAAGTAGAAATCTCATATTTTCGATTCAAGAAATCTGAAGTGATCTCGTAATTTATCTACTTAATACATTTATGTGAGAGAGTTTGTGTTATACGCATTTTATTCCCGAGTTGCAAACTTATGCGCATGGATTTATACAATTTATTTAAAGGTTGCGAAATTTATTTAATTTTTTTAACAAATTTCTTGAAATGTAAATGAAATGATCTCTTGTAGACCTGATATACATGCCGCAATTTTGTAGAAACGTATACATTGTATATCAACCTTTAGAAAATGTTTCTCTACCAAAGCACTCTTGCGATCAAATGTATAAGGTAACTTAATTATAATGAGTAACTTGACAAGTATATTTTTACTTTCGAATTTCGTTTAGCATAATGTCACTTTTAGTCAAATATGACGTCAAAATAAATTGAAATCTCGTTTCAATTATAAAACTGTTAACAGAAATATATTTCACGCAAACTTTTTAAAAACAAAACGTAACTTAGGGTACGTTGCGCACGTTTTCATCAAACTGATTTCCCGTTGACGGACATGTCAAAGATGACGATATACTTAGCTATATATATCTCTCCTGAAACAGTTAGCATATGGTTTCTACTAAAAAAAAGAAAACTAAACCGAACTCCGTGAAAACGCCAAATCACTTGAGAACATACAACGTTTGCCGAACTCATCTGACGCCTACAGAGCGAACTTGTGCAGAACAACGGAAACTTGGCCACAACAACGATTTAGAACTCTCTGGTGACTCGCTATTTCATTTAACCGAGTTGTCTGTGGAGCCTCGAGCAGCTGATGTTGACTGTTCCTTCTGACGCCAATGTGTAATGAAATCTAGATTTTTCTTTCACGTGTAAGCCTCGTGAAGCTAATGTTGACTCATTGAGCTGGTTGTCATGTGTCATGACTAGAACACCAATATTGCTATTTTATGTTAACGTATAAAAGACGCTTTTTGCGTTCAAATATATATATTATTAATTATGTTAATAATATATTTATTTGAACCAATCTCAAAATACCTGTGTAGAGTCTTTGTTAAACTAACTTTTCTCCATCAAACCGTGAAGTTGTCGAATAGAAAAAATATACACAATATTTTTTGAAATTATACAGTAGAAAAATTAATGACTCGAAACGCGATTAAAAAAACTTCGATGCATGAAAATAAGTGCGAAAATACCGCTTTTTTAGAACAAATTCATGTTTTCTTAGAAAGTTAATTGCATTTTTGGGCACTTTTTTTTAATTTGTTAATTATGCACACGATTTGAACTATAGCTTTCATTTATAACATTTTGCAAAATGTGGTGATTGAATTTTATAAATAGATTTTTGAATGCAAAAACCCGGCGAAGTAGGGGGCGTTTTGGTTTTCACTCCCCCACATGAAAAATTACGCTGTTACTATGGCGACTTAACAACAAGAAATAAAAGTGGTAAAAAATAACGATAAAAAACAAATTGTGTTGTAAAACAATAGTCGGAAGAAACGATGCATGATAATAACCATGGCTAGGACTGACGTTCCTGGCTGGGTTAATATGGAAAAACCGGACAAG
The DNA here is from genome assembly GCA_949316475.1 of Hypomecis punctinalis. Classification (NCBI taxonomy): domain Eukaryota; kingdom Metazoa; phylum Arthropoda; class Insecta; order Lepidoptera; family Geometridae; genus Hypomecis; species Hypomecis punctinalis. The sequence continues at coordinate 16,404,158 of OX438815.1, read as the reverse complement.
AGCGAGTCAGGCTCGCACATCGAGGGTTCCGTACAAATCCAGAAAATTTCACAAAATTGATAAGTACCTAAGTTGTCAAAATCTCTATACTAAAACCATCGACCCTGTAGGTTTTGATTTTTGTGAGTGTCGAAATATGCGGCTTTAACGACATAAACGATTAGAGCCGTTTATATGGTAAAAGCCGCGGAACAAACCATACAGTTTAAATTTCAACTCGATATCTTTACGCGTTCCCGAGTTAAAGAGTCTTGACATACACACAGACGGACATACGGACAACAGAGTGAAAACGGAACCCTTATAGGTTCCGTTTTTTCCTTTTGAGGTACGGAACCCCAAAAAATACTAAAATGTGTAGGTGCGTAGGTAACTAAAATGTTAAATTCACATGATGATCACAAATTTTATTTTCTGAAATGTTTAGTAAGAAAAAACAAAAATTTAGTCAAAACCAATTAAATTATTATTTATTTATCAACGTAAATATGCACGTCCGAAACAATACTCAATCATAACTGATTTTTTTGGTAAAAATATCTCAACCATTACCACGCCTACTCATAAAACATATTTCAGGAAAATACGTAGGTACATACCCAATGCAATTCAATTTTATCTACATACTCTATGACAAAGTTTACTTTGTGGCCTGCAATCGAGTAAAACACTCCTAACGAGATCTCGCTCCATGAATGTGTAGAACTCCCATAGTAAAGTTAAGTTTGCATCTAAATTATATTTGGTCAGCGTTGGCGTGGTCAGAAATAGGGTTGCCGATGCAAAAGTTTTATGTTTCCCACAAATTACAGTAATATTTTCCACGTAGTACATAAGGAATGTTTATTAATAATTATTTGTTTCAACAATAAAACACAAAATACATATTTTTTAAATAGTAAATAAATATTATGGGACATCTTACACACGGTCTCTGACCCCAAACTAGCAAAGCTTGTAATATGGCTGCCAGAGACTGATATACCTAATTACTACTACATGCATATCAATATTTTTAAATACATACTGAAATAGTAACAAATAACAACCAGACACACAGCAAACAACCATATTCATCACATAAATGCTTGCTCTGGGTGGGAATCGAACACACACCTCTTCTACCCAGTAGTTAGGGTCACTGACCACAGAGCCACCGAGGAATTCGTAATATTGGTCCCTACCAAACGTAGAAAAAACAGTTCAAAGCGACTCCCATCTAGCGTCTTTTTGCTATTGATATCATGTCATCTTTCCATTCAGTCCGTGGTTTTCCTTCAAAAAGTTTTGAGCACCATTGGCCATGAAGTCGACGTGACCTTAACGTTGTAATCCTCTAAAAAGTCATATTTTATGCAAAACTTTGGCTGAAAAGTATACATAAACTAAAAACTTTTCTAAAAAAAATAAGACGTACAAGCGTGCAACATTTTTTTACACAAGCGATTGACACCAAAAACATAACATTATATTACAATTTAAGGGGTGAAAAGAAATTTCTCCCGGGACATGTTCTACATAAAACGCGAAAACTCTGGTCGACTCAGAATCCTCTTAAGGAATTCCAGTAAGCTAACTCAATCCCTGCCGAATTCCCCACTATTCGGGAAATTGTCCTGAAAGTGGTCACCCTGGTCAGAAACTGTATTTTAGTCGCTTGTCCGGGAAGTGTCCAACTTTGTTCTTATCTGGAGTGCCGGAAAATATGAACTGGCTTACTGAGTTAGCTACTCTTTGCAACACGGAAAGTTTTGCATTAAAGTGTCACTTCGTAACTCATTATCATGTGTTTTGTGAGATATTTTTGTTTGGTGACACAAAATATATTAGTATGGTATTTAATGAGCTGTGTTTGTATAGAATAGCTGTTTTGTTCCAATAAGACACGGATGCAATAATTTAGTAATTAATGGTAAAATTAGTTACTACTAATTAGTTAAATTAATCAGTACATTTTGTACATCATATATGTAGGTAGGTAACTACCTACATAGCCTCTTGCACTAAATGACACGTTACTATTACTTTTATTATACTTAGTTTCATTTTTTCCTACTACCCTAGTACTCCACAACTTCTTTGGGTTGTTCAGTTAGTTCTCTTTTCCGAAAAATTACCGAATTTCATGTAAATTTTTCGACTGTTGTCTCGGTTCACTTTAGGGTTACTTGGCTCATCTCAGTTTAATCGACTTTTGAAAAATATTTAAATGTGATTAATAAAATTAGCTCTACAGTATATAATATTACATGAATGCATACCTATTCACTTAACACAACATGGAAGGTAGCCCGCACACTGAAAAAAATAGTTGTAAGTTATTTTCCGAATTTCACGTAAAATTTTACACAACTGTTTAGCTACCGAAGAACTGCTAAATGCTTGGTTATTATTAGCTAAATGAAAATTTATGTAAAAAAGTAATGAACCTGTTTAGTAAAATAAATAGCTAAATCTACAAAACACTACATTATTATTCTACAATATTATTAAGCTACTTATAGCTAATCGGTTAGTTATAATAATCAAATCAAATCGTTTATTTGCTGAGAATACATGTACAATACAAGTCAGAATTGGTTAGTCTTATATTTACATTGCATTCAGTCTGCAAGCAGACGTGCAAAAATTGTTTTATTTTTTTATATAATATTTATTTATTACATTAATTTCTTGTATAGGTGCATCAGTATAATCTATAAGTTATATATAATAGCCGGGCAGTTATGTAAAAATGCATTTAGTAAATTCGTTTAGTAGAATATTACCGAAAATTTTGTACTTATTAACTGAACAAATGTTTTACTATACTTAATGAGCTACTAGTAACCAAAGTATTTGTTGATTAAGCTTAACTTTAGGTGGCAACTACTAAAGTTTAGCTAAATGAAAAATAGCTAAACTGTTCAGTAAATTCTTTTTTTTCAGTGCACGTTATAGAAAACTTGCTAGCGTACTAAGCTCGGGCTCTCAGGCGTGTTACGCTATATCAGAAGAGCGCACAAAAACCTCATTTCCCCTTATTAGCAGCGCATTCTAGAAACATCTATCTACATCTAGTAACGGCGGAGTTCAGCAAAATATGCGTGAGTGCGCGTAAATCCGTTTAATCTGCATAAAGTCGTAAAGTATTTGCGCCTCTTGGCTTACACGCGGCGTTCTGTCACGGCTATAGATGGACAGACGTAGAGACAGTACCTAAGATTTATGAAATAAAAAACACAAGGTTCTAAATATCAATATTGTAAATTTAAATGTTTGCTCTACAGCTACCAGTGAAGTGCCCTTTGTTAAGCGAATTTTACCGTGTCGTGGTTAAAGCTAAGACGATAGTGGAAATACAACCTGAAGAGACGGCAGTAACATGTTTCATTGGATTTAAGGCGAGCCACCAGTGAAGAAGCGGAGAAAAACGTTTTGCTAGATCAAATTTTTTAGGTATTTACTACTAAATATCGGTCTTGCAAAAAATATACGATATACTTAAGGATATTGTCTAAGTAATGTGCTATTTTTTTACACGACAGGGTGTACTTAACCCGATCATAAAAAAACCAAAACCAGTTTAATGTAAAAGTCTAAATCGAAATACTTAATAATGAAATTTCCACATAATTTTTACATGGAAATGTTTCTCTTTAAATACTACAGAGAACCTGCTAAAATTTGGGTTCCAACTAAATTTCTATATTTTTGAGTTAAATATTTAACCCAAAACTTGAATATTTCCCAGCGGTTTGACAAGACGCCGCGCCGCCCGCTACCCCGTCAGTTGCAATCGGCCGCTTGCCAACGCTAGACCTTTGCCAAATTTTCTCCGCCCGTTCATACATTTATGCGCGTGAGACGCGCGGGCAGCCCCCCACACCTCACCTCCTAAAATCCTAGTTCGCGCGAAAATGCCTCGCCTTAACGGAAATTATACGGGAATTTGTCATTTAACTTTAGTTTAGCAGAGACTTGTGATAGTGGATATACTCTCCAGTTGAGGACGCAGGAATGTGACTAAAATGGAAGTCTATGTTCACGTGTTTCTCATCCCGTAGGATTTTATATTTTTGTACGAACAGTAAAGAACTTTATTGAGTCTGCATTTCAAGTAGGTATTCAAATGTAGAGTAAATCGTCGAGCATAGGTAAACAGGTAGTTTCAAGAACTACATTTTTAGTGATATTTCTACTATGGCTATTTTATTGAAACTATTTAAAAAAAAAAATTACAACGTTACGTTATAAAAAAATACAAGCACCGCAAATGTTGGTCGCATTTTTTTAAGTAATAATATAAACAATAATGTCAATTTGTTTATCTTTTTGTGTACTGTGTAACCCATAAATCAATTTCCAGGACTTAAGTAACCGTTTATTTCTTTCTCCGATCCTATATACAGGATATTACGAGTTTTTAACGTCCCTTCGCGATACGTCGTTCGTCGCACGGAATTTATAGAGTGCTGTACGATTCAATTTGATGAAACAAAGCGGAAACTGAAAGAATAACTTGCTCCTTGATCAGATCGGGGATTTTGCCTTCTTTTCAGGCTTTTTGGGAAATTCCACTGTATATATAATAGGTACTATTATTATCATCGTTTTTAATCTGTAATGGCTCCTCGGTCTCTAGGCCTCATTTTTTGGGTTCCGTACCTCAAAAGGAAATAAAACGGAACCCTTATAGGATCATTTTGTTGTCCATCTGTCCGTCTGTGTGTATGTCAAGACTCTTTATCTCGGGAACGCGTAAAGATATCGAGTTGAAATTTAATCGATATACGTATATCTATGGTATCTTGCAGTTGTGTAAAAGAAAACTTCTCAGTTATCGTTTGAAAAAGTTAGAGCCGTTTATGTCGTAAAAATCCGCATATTTTGATACTCACATAAATCAAAACCTACAGGGTACTTCCCGTTGACATAGAACTATGAAATTTGGCGAGAAGCATTGTCTCAGAGTACATATATAGGAATAAATCTGGAAACTGTACATTTTTATTTAAATCACCAAAAAATAGGGCCTCGAAATTCACAGAATATGGGTTCTAATTTCAAAGTGAGTAAATCGTATCATGTAAGATATCATATAAAAGAACTTCATTAGCACATGCTAAAACAGGTATTCAATTATTTTAACAATTTTCGATGAATGACGAGAAAAGTTAAAAAAAAATAATGATGATGATGAGTATAGAGATTTTACCAACGTACTTCCCAATTTTGTTAAATTTTCTGGATTTGTACGGAACCCTCGGTGTGCGAGCCTGACTTGCACTTGTCCGGTTTTTTACATATTAGTTACTACTTAGACTTCTAATCCTCTAAATTTTAAATTATAATTACTCTAACACTCTGTCACTAAAACCTTACAAATAAAGTAATGATCTGTCACAATATTGACTGCCTCGGTGGCACAGTGGTTAGTGACCCTAACTTCTGGGTCAAAGAGGCGTGGGTTCGATCCCCACCCAGGTCAAAAATATATGTGATAGACGTAAGTGTTTGCTCTGTGTCTGGGTGTTATTTAGTAACTATCTATATAAGCATGTATTTAAAAATAAGTATATGTAGTATATCAGTCTTTGGCAGCCATATCACAAGCTTTGCTTAGTTTGGGTCTGAGACCGTGTGTAAGATGTCCCAAATATTTAAATATTTAATATTGCATAACTTTCGAAAAATAACTCTTCGTATATAGGTAATTATTTCAAAAACAATTTACTCAACACAAAGTGTGAAGTCAGTCTCGTATCATTATGAAATGTAAGAAAAATGACAAGTCGATGTAGTTTTGTTGCTTCGTATACCTCGTTAAAACTGCACTCAAAGTTATTATAATATGATATTTGAAATTAGCTTCATAGCTCGTGGAGTTGCTTCGTGACTCTTGCGTAAAAGCACTACACATTTTTCTGCAATCTTGAACATAACTATCACAGTTCCATATAAAAACTAAAGTAACCGAGACGCTTGGTCTCATAAAACTGGCGCGAATTTGCATAAGCGAAGGCGCTACGAAGCGCTGTCAAAATATTTCACGCTCCGAGCTCTCTCGCCCAAGTTTACACCTCATAACCAACAGTACAGAGTAATTTCCATCTATAAACACCTCGGACCACCATATTTCCTTTTTATGAAGACGTAAAATATCCTTCGGTACGGTCCCGCGCGACACTTGAAAAATGTACCGAGCAGTTTATCAAAAACTTGTAATTTAGGACTGAACTCGATTTATAGGGGTTTTATTGAAAATTACGGCGAAACAATCACTCCGAGGGACTGCCGCGATACTCCAGTATTCCATAGAATATGGTTGGGTGTTTTATTACGGCCTTTGTTGCCGTAAACGGGAAGTGACCGTCGTTTTATGGGAAAGGAAAAGTTGATAAGAACGCGCGAAGCTGATATTGTAATTTTACGCGCATAATCAAGCCTGAAGTGGCAGGGTACTTTGAATTTATTACGCAATAAGACTGTTAATTCATATTCTTTCAGTCACAAAAGCGTTTAGAACATTAAAAGATTCGGTCGTAATCTCGTTTCGCTTAATGCGTATCTCGGGTTCCGTTATATTTAGCAATCATTAACCAATTCCTTTGGCTCACTTAATGAAACGACCCGGAACACAGCGTGTATCGAAAAATCCATTTAGGGGTTTTTCACGGATCACTAGCGACGAAAAGCTTACCACACGCGCTGTAACTAAAGATCCGACGTCGGTGGAGCGTGAACACTACCTAACCCATATTACTGAGGCGTTCTACTTGATTCATTTTTTTATGACTTCGTTGCTGCGAAGATTTATTGATTTGGAGCTTCGGCCAAAATGAAATGAACGGACGTGCCCTCAAGAAGCACGCTTGTGAAGACGATCGACTATCTCAGAACGTAAGAAAAGTGACACGTTTTTTATGCATTCCATCAAAAAAGAGCGCAATATTATAAGATTCTGTGTGTTTTTTGGTTTTTGTAAAGCAACTAAGCGCAATTAAGTATAGAAATATTTGATCTGTAATAGTTATGATTAAATTTCGTTGAACACGATCAGGCCCGTCCATTAATTTTATTTGGTCAAAGATTTGGAGACATATTGGAAAAGTTCTCAGATCTTATGTTAGTGCGGTAAGTTGTCGATGGCTTATTTGACGTTTTTATTGCACGCTATAAATTGCGTGATATTCTAGTTTACAATATTTATACATCTGACATTATCTACTATATTATTACTATTTGATTCAAACCGGACTTACTAGAGGCATATATATATACACATATATATATAATAGAGGAAGCATGTTTCCAGCAGTGGGTGTCCTATGGCTAAAACGACTACTGTAATGGTTCCGTTTTCTTTCCTTTTGTATTCCGAAACCCTAAAAATGTAATTATTACTAATATTACTATTAAATTGGTTCCCAAACTGATACTTTCTTCACTAACTGTAACCGCAAAATAAAACACTCTCCACATAAGCAGATGTATTAGTTGAAAAGTTTTTTGGAAGAGTTGAATTGGAACATGGTTTTCATTAAATTGTTTTAATTTTAAGGCCATATTGATTTTTGTACCATTTTGATGTTCTAAGTTGAACTAACTTCGATGTTGTTCTTATCCGAAAGAATACGAAACATCTCTATTTTGATAGAAGCAGCATGTAACAACTGGTATATAATAAAAATGCTTTGGAACTTAAGTTAAGTTAAGAAGAAATTCCTAGATCTAATCTAAGAACTACAAACTACTTTATAGCCCATAAATAGTTCGGTATTCCTGGTATTTACCTAAAGATTTCCTGCTTTGATATTGGACGCCAGCCAACTCCCGGAGTCAGCCACTAAGTGCGACATTTCAAATTTTAGTGCCTTCCTTAAAATACTAATCACGTTGAAAGGTTCTTGAATCTTGATTCTAATGCGAATCAGAATAAGGAATTGTATAATGAAATAACGCTACGAAATATTAATTTGTTGAGGAACTTTTTAGCAGTAAACGATGTATTGTGTATTGTATCAAAGAGAACGTTTGAAAACCTTTAGTTCAATATGCAGACGTCCACCACTGGGTTATTAAAAGGCTTATGTAGTACAGTTTTATTTTGTTGCGAGTAATTTCGCGCTTGACCACCGACTTGCCTGATAATATGTGACATTACGTTTGAAAAATGTGTAAACCTTAAATATATTTCAAAAAAATCATATTGTACCTACTGTATTAGTATTCTTAATAGAATGTCTGACTATGAAGGGGCAGAATTAGTGCGCGTTGATGGATTCACACCCGTCATCGAATTTCTTCCACACGGACGTATGCATTTTGCTTCAATGTTTTCCTTCACCAAAAATCCGTACATGAAATGTTAATCTCATTGATCCGGGACTGGATTTGAACCCGTGCCTTAAGTTTCTTAAGCAAGCATTCTTCATTTATTACATTCAGAAGGCCAAATAATATACCATGCCCAATTATTTTTCGCACTCTGGAGGCCACAAAAACTACATTTCGGGTTGAAATGCATAAAATTTACGGTCTTGGAGTGGGTCCAGTAGACCCACAAACTTGTGCCAAGTGATCCCGTGAATATTCTCTATGTGCTGTGTAAAAAATAAAACAGTCATGGATTACACAAGAAGAGATGGATAATTTTGGATTTTTTTACTTAAGTATGTATATTTGTATACTTATTGAGCAATTTTTATGTTTACTTATCTTTCATGTAAGCAAAAGTAGTATTTTTTCAAAATATTTTGTTAAAAATGTAACTTTGGTAGAGTAGTTCTTCCTTCAGCACGATTAGCGCATACGCACGACAACATAATTTTATTGACATTTTCACCGTAATTTTGTCTCATTTTGACTCGTCGTTGATGAAATTATGTCGTGGATAAACTTTCCAGGCTTTTACCTCAAATTCATTACATTTTTTGAAATCTCCGTTTTATTAATTCGAATTCATTGTAATACATATAAAAGATGACAAAAAGCAATTGTCGGCCGCGGCAAATCTGTTTCCACTCCCCTTGAATTTACGACCATCGGACCAGACGGCCACTTAACAACCAAAGGCTTTCATTTTTACTGTCGCTCTCCGAATAAAACAATAAAAATATAGCCGCAAGCCGGCCCTTTTGGCCAGGAAATGTTATTGCGTGGTCACAACCCCTTTGATTTTACCGCAGTCAACCGACTAATATGTATTACGGGAAAGCGTTTTATTCGCCTATTAGATTTACCCGCGCCTTCTCACAAGAACCTTTAATTAGGGTTCCGTATCTCAAAAGGAAAAAACGGAACCCTTATAGGATCACTTTGTTGTCGGTCTGTCCGTCTGTCCGTCTGTGTGTATGTCAAGACTCTTTATCTCGGGAACGCGTAAAGATATCGAGTTAGAATTTAAACTGTATACGTATTTCTATGATCTCTTGCAGTTGTGTAAAACAAAAACTTCTCAGTTAACGTTTAAAAAAGTTAGAGCCGTTTATATCGAAAAAACCGCATATTTCGACACTCACAAAAATCAAACCCTACAGGGTACTTCCCGTTGACATAGAACCATGAAATTTGGAGAGAAGCATTTTCTTAGAGTACACATATAGGAATAAATCTGAAAACTGTACATTTTTATTTACATCACAAAAAATAGGGCCTCAAAATTCCCAAAATATGGGTTCAAAATTCAAAGTGAGTAAATTGTATCATGTAAGGTGTCATATAAAAGAACTTCATTAGCACATGCTAAAACAGGTTTTGAATTAGGTATTATAACAATGTGTTTGTACGGAACCCTGGCCCGACTCGCACTTGTCTGGTTTTTTATTTGTTGTGCAATAAAATTATTGACGTGTTGTATTCTAAGATACTACTGAATGCGAACTTTGCATCAATTGTTTGTTATCTCAAATTCAGCTACCACGATTTATCAAAGCTCGGTAGTTAGCAGTCCAAATGCATTATAATGAGCAAACGGACACACAGTGCGTGCTGTTCCAGAATCCGACGTGTTTGTTCGGAGCTGTGAAACTGGACGCCGAACTGGGCAGCTATTCAGTTTGAATGATCTGTTGATTCACCCGTGATCCCAGGCCGGGGGTTTTGCAGCTTACCTGGAACAAGTTAGACTGACTTTAGAGTTATGATCTATACGGAATATTGCTCTAGACGTCGTACTTACTAAAAATGGCCAAGTGCGCGTCAGACTCTCGCACGAAGGGTTCCGTACTTTATGGAAGCCCCTTTAAATATTTAAGTATTTTATTTTAATTTAATTATTTGTTACTAAAGAGAGCATACAACTAAATATACTGTGGATATTTCAAGCATATTCCTGTTACCGTTATTACTATCGAGCAAAAAACGGTTAAAAATCAGGTTTGTAGTATAGGTTGTAAGGTCCTTAAATATTTATTTTATTCTGTTTTAGTATTTATTGTTAAAGAGGCAACATAAATCTGTCAAAATTTCAGCTTTTTAGCTATAGCAGTTCTTGAGATACCTTTTGACAGACATATATGCAGACGGTCAGACGGACAGTGGAGTCTTAGTAATAGAGTCCCGTTTTACCCTTTGGGTACAGAACCCTAAAAAGGAGTATGTTCGTATAGACCAGCTAGCTATAGCAGTTTATGAGATACAACCTTTTGACAGACATATATGCAGACGGACAGACGGACAGTGGAGTCTTAGTAATAGGGTCCCGTTTTACCCTTTGAGTACAGAACCCTAAAAAGGAGTAAGTTCGTATAGGCTATGTGGCTAGCTTTGGTGTCAGAGATTTTAAGCCGCCGGAAGGCCTTTGACGTGGCTAAGTGTTTGAAACAACCGGGCCCTACAATTTGACATGTGACCCGAGCCACGATAGAGCTCAGTTTTAATACCACCCACGGTCACCCACTGACTGACCATGCGGAACGTTTTATAAACTGACGTTTATTATGACCCCAAACTTGCGAAAATAACATACAAAACAGAACAATTCATGTTGTTGAAAAACTGTTCCGTACATAATTTTATTATTGTTCGCCAAAAATAGCACAACCGACTTCACTCGTACAAAATTGGAATAGTTCGGACGTATTGATGTATGCCATTTTCAGATAATTATTGATTTTTCAAAAACCAATCAACCGATTTCGATAACATCCTCTGAATATATTGAATTTGAGGGTTTTTTTGTATGTTATCTGCCAAACAAAAAAAACATGACTGGCGGAGTAATCACGTTACATATCTACATATTAAAAACATAGAGTCGAATTGATATAATTATTTTTTGTAAAAAAAAATTACCGACTTCACCCGTGTACAGAATCATTACATATAAAACAAAGTCGCTTTCCGCTGTCTGTCCCCTGTATCCTTATATGTTTAAAACAACGCAACGCATTTTAATGCAGTTTGTTTTAATAGATAGAGTAATTTAAGAGAAATGTTTATATGTATAATACATCTGTGCGGAGCCGGGGCGCATCGCTAGAACGTAAATATGTTGCACGGATCGATGTAACATTTTTCACATTATTGTTGATTTATCAAAAATGGCTCAGCCGATTTCAATAAAATTTAAATGGGGCCATTTCGAAGTATATTCTTTCCAATAAAAAAATAATTATTGAAATCGGACTTCTATAAAAAAAGTTATGCGTGGTAATACATAAAAAAAAATATACGCGTCGAATTGTATACCTCCTCCGGTGGTTCGTCGGTCAAAAAGTCGATTATTTTTCTAATAAATTCAACTTTGTCAAAGTTACGACGTCTTGAACACGTTTGTTATTTTTACCCATTCGACCCTACAAGGTTTTTATACTTGGACAACTTGAAAGAAACATTTGTTACTTTGACAAGACTTTGACCTTTAATAGAGATCAAGTAATAGTCTCAGTTTGACCTTACAGAGGTTAATAAAATAGTACCTACTTAAGGTCACTCCTTGCGGATAATTATCACAAAAAAAAATGTTTTCTTTCTCCAGTCAGTTTTTTGGACATGCTCAGCTCAGTCCTCGAATATAATTAGTAAAATAATATATGTAAAATTCAGTTCTGTTTTCTTTTACTTGTTTCAATGAATTTATTTTAAATTTATAGTGCTTCCCACACTAGGTTGATCTTAAAGAGTTATTTTGGTGATAAACGTTTCAAAAATTTGCCGGGATGCAGGTCTTAAACCTGCATCTTTCAGAAAACCGTTCCAGAATCGCTTGCCGACGCTCATGTTAAAGGACACGTCCACAAAATGTATGGAGGCTGGTATAATAATAATCAAAAAATCTAACACAACATGCGTTACATCTCGAGAAAGTACATCTTCTTCTGAGTCTATAACATCAGTTAAAATCAAAATAGAGCCCACCGATTTTTAAAAATTAATTTTGTATTGCTTAGGATAAATAAATACATTTGAAAGAATAAATCGATTATTTCTTGAAAAACCTTGAAATAGCTAGAACAAAAGCAATTTTATCAATAAGACCCAATTTTTAATGATTATCTTGAAATATCGCTCTAACTCGATGCACCAATTTTTTATGAATTCTATAATTTTATCAAAATATGACATAAATATGAATAAATCAGGTAATACTGTAAGTAAGAGAACGATATAAGCACATTGATATAACTTAAACAGATAAAAATGTGAGCTGTATTTCTATTTTCCATACAATTTATTTTAATCATTTAAAAAAATGGAGTGATGAAATATATTAATTAAATATTTTTGAGAAGCCCATAAAAGCAAAAAAGCAAAGAAGCAAGCTTTTAAATTTTATCATCTTGGTTAGAATTTTCTCTGAATAATATACCATTTGTGGACGTCTCATTTGTCACGGTTTTCCGAAAAATGCGTTCAAATCGCGGCAAAATTTTTAAAATATTTATTACAAAAATAACTCTTTTATTTGTGTCAATGATAAGGCGTCCACTGCTAGACATACAACTGCCCAGAAGATCTCCAATAAAACCAATTGGGAGTGGTTCTGCGATTCTGTGGTCTTAAGTATCGTCAGACTACTTTATGGGTGGCCGTTCTATGCTTGTTTTGTAGTATAGGTGTCTTCAAATTTCGAGTAAATAGGTATCTTCTAGGTAAGCGTGCTACATCCTAGACCACATATCTGCTTAACATCAGGCAGTGTGTAGACAAACGAAAACCTTCTTCTTTTTAAAGTTCCAAGTCGTCGTTGCAAATTTAAAACCTCCCAAGTGACATTTTTCTTATAAATTAGTTTCTCAAATTTTTCGCAAGATTTTTTTGCTATCGTTTGCAAAAAATATTTTGTGAATATCTTAATACTTCACTGACACACGGTGCATTTATAAATTGCCTTATGTGACAGCCTATTAAGAACTGTTCATCAGTTTTTTTTTTGTTTTTCTCAAAAATTTACTTTTAGCTCTTAAGAGATTTTAAATTTGCAACGACGAAGTACGATATCTTCCGATGTTTGATGGTATTCATAAGCTCCATCTTCTTCTTAAGCCTGCTTAGTACCTCAACGTTGGTAATTCGGTCACGTCATGAAATCCTCAAGATACGGCGGTAGATCCACATTTCAAACGCCTCCAGCTTCTTTGTCAAATTTTGTGTGAGAGTCCATTATAAATATAATAAAGCCGTATAATAGCACCGAAAAGATGTAGCAACGTACTATGCGTAGTCTTAAGTCAAGACTCGGGTCTCTGTCACACAAAACTTTGTTAATTCTGAAGAAAGCTGAACGAGCCATTTCTATGCGGACACTTATCTCCTGCGCATGATCCCCACTCTCGTTCATCCAACTTCCCAGATACTTGAACTTAGCGACCCGTTCTACTAATTCTGTCCCGATGTAAAGCTTTGAGCCTTGTTGTGGTTTCTTACAGATCAACAAATATTTGGTAACGAAAACCTAATTGAAATAAAAAAATAATCTCACAGTGCTCAAAACAATTTTCAGAGAAAGTTTTTCGTGTGGTCATTAATCAGAAAGTTAGAAAATTCCGTCTCGTATACTTTAGAAATTCAAGGGGGGGACAGTCTTTGGTGACCTATATGACCTATATCTGTACATTCATGTGACAAAAAATGTTATTGTAAACCTAACATTAATTTCAAAGACCCTATTCAATGATACCCAACACAGGAGGGTGGGGTTGAAAAAAATGTTCATCCCCACTTTACGTGGAACTACTTTACTTAAATACATAGTTTTGCAAATTTCGAAAATTGAGATCTATGCTTAAACTATCATAATGTCAAATTTCATGCAATTTGGTTCACAGATGTGGTAGTTATAAGGCTTTGCAATATTAGAACGGACTGACGGACAGACGGACGGTCGGTCGGACTTATTACAACGAAGTTATAATAAGGGTTCCTCGTTTTACTACGGAACCCTACAAAAAGGGAAAATAATAAAGAATGTTGCTTTGCAAAGTGGAAAGACCAGTTCATCGGTATGGACAACTTTTACTTACGAGATCAATGTGACATCGCTAAAAAATAACTGTTGTCCAAGCAAAAAGTAAGGAACACCTGATCTATTTTCCCAGTAACTTTCATTGTAAAAGTTGCTCTAAATTATTAGTAGATTGTATTATATGAGAGCAAAATAATATATGTTGCGGCGCGGGCGCTTTTATACAGAGTGAAGTGAGGGATTCTTTAGTAGAATCCTGAATGTAGCGAGGGATTCAAAGTACGTCGTCTGAGCCAAAAGTATATTTTGCTCCCGAGCGGTAATACTACTCGGGAATTATCTTTGCCGCGCACTTTTTGAATTTGGAACAAATATGTGCGCCGGAATGATCTTTGCCGCGCACTTTTCGAATTTCGAAGTATTTGCAATGTTAGTGTTCAGCGCTATGAAAATGAATGAAAAGAATGTAAATATAAGTTTTCATTTGTTTTATTATTAGATACCATTTAATTTCAATTTAGTTGTCCACGTTTTATTAAATAATGATATTACAATAAAATATAAAACGTCTTTTATTTTCTCATGGAGGTGATGAAAAGTAGAGTGTACCACTCGGGCGTAAAATATATTTTTGGTTCGGGCGACGTACTTTGAATCCCTCGCTACGTTCAGGATACTACTCTAGAAACCCTCACTTCGCTCTGGATTCAAAAAAGTGCCCTCGTCGTAAAAATATTTTTTTGCTCCCATATGATACAATCTACTATTACACGTCCGTAAGTCCCTGCACTTCGCAGAACAATACCTTGCATAAATAAATGGTCACTTTTCTATTGACACTAAACTAAAACAAAAAGTAAAGCTGACAATAAACACATTGTATCGCCCTTAAGAACGAGATTACATAAATTGAACTTAAACGATTGTCTCAATCCATGTTACCTAAACAAACTAAGTTAGCTTTAGTGGGCGTTACTTGAATGAAATTATATTTCCAAGTTATACGACATTATCAACTTAGAAATAATATTGACAGCCTCTGTAAACATTTCAGAAGTTATACAATACAATACAATACAATACAAAATTGCTTTATTTTCACACCATTACAAAAACAACTTAAAGTAGTAAAATAAAACAATAATCAGGTAGAAAAATGGGCGGCCTTATCGCCTGCAGCGATTTCTTCCAGGCAACCTAAATGAAATTATATTAGGATAATTATGTTGCGGTCGGTGCTGTTCAATAGCATAAACTACATAGACCAAATACACAGATACAAAAACAAATTATAATTATTACATACAAATAAATAAATAATTATATACCTACATAAAATACATACATAAAACCATAATAAAATATATACATATATGTACCAAATTAACAAGTATAGTGACCAACTACAGCGACAATGGTCCCCACCATGGAAGTTCTATTTGAATTTATTTTCATTGAATAGTATGATTTATTATGATTATATTACGGGACTAAACGTGAACTGATTCGTGATTACAGGTTGTATCGGCCGTGGTCTGTCGGCACGACTAATGCAACTTGGTTGGAACATCGCGATAATAATTATAAAAAAAAAAACTAAAACATAAAAAAAATATATAATAAAAAAGAAATTAAAAAGAAATGTCTAGCCATTGACACGAGATGATGATGATTATTAAAACGTTTTTGTAGCGAACTGTAGGTACAAAATATCACGATCATTCGAATCGACGACAAAAATAGGCAAAATCGGAAAGTACCAAATCGTCCACGTAGATGAAATATACTCGGACGTTTTGACGTCTATTTATCTTATAATTTCAGTATCAAATTGCGAAAATTCACTTTTCCGTAGCGCTCGTAGCATGGTTTGACTGGGTGTTTGTCAGCGATTACTGAAATTAAGCAACGTTCCGCACGGTCAACATTTGGATGGGTGACCGCGGGTAGCATTTTCCAACTGAGCGCTCCCATGGCTCGGATGACACGTTAAATTGTTCCTGGTTGTTTTAACCGTTTAGCCTTGTCAGAGGCATTCAGGCGGCCTAAAAACTCTGACACCAGGGCTAGCCACCCGGCACATACGAACTTGCTTTATCGCGAAAGTTTAACAATAACACCCCTACCACATATTTACCTATACCTTTTTTATTTAATCGACCGAGTTAACGAAATTGTTTTTTTGCTTTGTATTAAATATTGTTTTATCTATTTAGCCATTTTAAAACGGCTTAAAAATCTGCTACTACTACTCACTACTCACGCAGCCTATTACGAATTTATTTCGACATTAGGCCCAATTATGAAGGCGCCATCGTAATTATAATAGCTAATTAGACTATTTCTGTTTCTTTTTCACTTTAGGCATTCGATAGAGATAATACTTTTTTAGTTGCTATTAAATTTACGATGGCACCTTAATAGTTTTCAAAACATTTGCAAAACTTTCGAATTGAAGCACTGAGTTAGTACCTATGTCATTACAGTTTAATACAAAACCAATAAGTACCAATAAACTCTTCATGAAAACGCAAAACAATTTCGAATGTAGATGAAAATTTCAATAAGCTTGACAGATAATCCTCAATCAGTGGGATCTGGATCAACATATCAGATTGAATACTGAATCATTTTCAAAAAGCACGTAGTGGTATATTGATTACACAGCGGATGAGAATTAAAGGCGTACCGTTTACAATATATTTCCCGCCATATCAAATCAACATAGTAATTATTTTTTTGGAAATATAAGCTGCATTACATAAATAAGTAATTCGTAACCAAAATTGTTGTTGTAATCGTCATAGCTGAGCAGATTGGTAAGCCAAAATGGCAGTGTGCAGGGCACATATCACGGAAGACTGAATGATGATGGAGTTGAAAAGTTCTTAGTACCTATCGGCAAGCGCAGAGTAGGACAATTCGCTACCGGTTTTATTAATGACCATAGGCCTATGTCCAACAGTAGACTTCCTATAGCTGATAAATTTTATTGTTTCGAGAATTGAATGAGAATTTTTGTGAAATGAACTGAATCTAAACGCCATACGTCCTTTATTTTTCAAAAGTATATTTTTTATCAACCTTCGCCTACTATTCTGTTCTCCATAACTTTGATATATGAGACACGAGCGGAGAATGTACATTACATAATGTATAACGCAGGACGTGAATACGCTAGAATACTAGCTTTTATTACGAGGACTTTGACGTAAACGAATAGTATTTTACCCTTAGAAAAATTACAAGTAATAGAAACAGTACTAAAATAGCAAGAGAATACGAGTACATCACTTTGTCACGTTTTAAATATGAAATTTAAGAGGTGTTAGATAAAGATGCACATACACCCGAACTTACGTAATTTCGCAGGGTTTCACAAACTAGCATTGAGCTATCTCGGGTGTCCAAATTCAAAATGGTAAAAAGTAGTAAGTGTTAATATTTTTAAAGACATTCTAAAACTTTGAAATTCACACAAACATTGTATTATATGGTGTAACATTGTTTTTAATCTGTTTATGCTGTTACTTTGACATCAAAATGGCCAAAATTGGGGCATTGGCCTCAACCGGTGCATCTACTATTTTTAACTCTGCTTTTATTAATAAGGCGGATTGAGTGTACCTTCAAACCTGTTTCTGTCGCCACCACATTCTTCCGATAGGTACATACAAATAAAATATACATTTATTACTGTCATTTTAAACTGAATCAGTCGTATGAACATAAAAGTAACATGAACATAAAAGAAATATCGGTACTTCGTATTATAAGCACGGTAATTTACACTAAGCCATTGGATCTTATAATCATATCAGCTTGATACAATCACTAGAGCGCTCTGCGCTCTATAAGCCTAATAAGTCAACATTACAGAATCATCAAATTAAAAGATTATAATAATCCAACCCGTACTTAGTACCTACATACTAACAAAAACGACAAAATGAGATAAATGTCCGAAGTAAGTTTCCATCTGCATGCAACTGGAGCAATGTAGATTATTATTATATACAACGGGACTAATCGCGCACTAAAATTACGAGATAAATAAATACCTCATCATCCCGACGTTTCGGCCGAGTTGCATCGACCGTGCGCGACTAGTCCCGTTAGTATATTAATAATAATAAATAAGGAAATGTAATAATAATGTGTTCAAATCGCGAAAGTTTAAAAACAACAGGAGCAATGTAGATTATCCGTTTTCCATTTTCTGATGTAGATATTCATTTTATAAAATACACACAAAAATATTTCCGACAGAATGTACTGTGATATTCATGCCAATATAAAGTGAAGGTTACATAAGCGCAGTTTAACCTTCCTATACTCGCGCGTTGGTCTGTGAGACCGACGAAATATTATTTCGCATTTATTTTATATTCAAACAATGCACCGTCTTTGAGCTTTTTGCTAGCTGCCTCATTTGTTGATAGCTTTACTTCAGTACGCTGAGCGAGTTTGTGCAAGTACGGCGTGTGGGTGTATTTGGCGCCAATCGGTCCGTGAGACCGACGCGAGTATAAGTGCAACAAAAAATGTGTATGAAATGTTTGTATTGATTATACATTAATTGGCATTTTATGGTCTAAAATCTTGATAGCTACATCTCGAGTCTCAACTAATAAGGTACTAAGATGATTTTTACTGAGTACAGATTTTAGTCAGTTTTTTCTACACTTGAACAAAAGTTTGATATTTTTGAAGGCTGTCACGCGAAGTCTGATAGACATTACAATAATAAATTAATAGTACGATTAACTAAGTTTATTTTGTAGTTAAATTATATGGCTACAGGAAAAAAATATACCTATGTAGCTTATACTGCTAATAATAAAAAAAAATGGGACCCAAAGTTACGGTCTGTGCCACCGTGCGCGGGTATAGGTGTTACAAAATTTGACGCGAGTATAGGAAGGTTAATAACCACAAGCTTCGAATATTTCCATAGCGGTAGAGGACTTGGAAAAAAAGATTGCGCACTTTGACCGCTCCATAATAAATAACTACGTTGACTGGACCCAATCCTGCTACACCCAGCAAAAAATGAGTTTATATTGAGCGTGAAACAAAAGGCCTCGGGCACTGAGTAATGAACTGGGATGTCAGCCCGCTGCAGCCCACATACGTGTGATCAGTAACGCATGTCTGTGATACCAAAAATACCTGTACATTACCGAGGTTAGTGAAGGGATTTTTTTTCTGTGTGATGAAAAGATTTAAAATATGAACTCGGGATGTCAGCCCGCTGCAGCCCACATACGTGTGATCAGTAACGCATGTCTGTGATACCAAAAATACCTGTACATTACCGAGGTTAGTGAAGGGATTTTTTTTCTGTGTGATGAAAAGATTTAAAATATGAATTTGGAATGTCAGCCCGCTGCAGCCCACATACGTGTGATCAGTAACGCATGTCTGTGATAACAAAAGTATGATACCAAAAATAGTGTATCAAAAATACTTGTACGTAATACGGAGGTTAGTGAAAGGATTTTTCTTCTGTGTAATAAAAAGATTTAAAATATGAACTCGCATGTCAGCTCGCTGCAGCACCACATACCTACGTGTGATCAGTAACGCATGTCTGTGATACCAAACAGTAATCCCGAAATATTGTGATTTTAAAATCAATTGATTTCTATAAACCTATACGAAATGAACAAAAAATCTGTGGAAAAGGAACGATGCCAATTCGATACCAATACATGGTGCTGTACAAATCTTATAGATAACTGTAGTTTACGTTAATTCTATCGAGCTCGTAAAGAACTTGACAAACTCATCTTATGAAGAGTAAGTGCAAACCTGCACTCCGTAGTGAATGCACCGTGAAGTCGTGGTAATCTAGTAGTAGTGACACTCGCCTTACAATCGTGAACCCCAACGCGCAGCCTTTCGATTTGACCATCTCGATTGTACAAATGTACACACTGGCCGTAAGCACCCAGTTCGGGTAACTCGCAGTTCGCAAACTGACTAACGACCTACTTTATAACCTAAAAATGCTGGAAATATATAGCTCGGGATAAGCCGAAGTGGGTGATACGTAGTGTATTAGCATTTTAGAGCTGAGTTGGAATACAAATTGGCTCATGGCTCAATTAGACCCTTTTGTGGCGACGAACAAACCGTACTTATGAATTGCTGGTAATATTAATTTTATTATAAATTAATAATGTAAAATTGTGGTAAAAATTGACAGCACGTAGTCTAACGTACGACTTGCTAATGCTTAATTGTTGTGTCATCATCATCATCAGCTTATTTCGGCCCACTGCAAGGCATAAGCCTCCTCCCCCTTACTCCAACTATCCCTGTCCTGTGCCAGTCTCATCCAGGTGTTGCCGCAAAACTTTTGGATATCATCACGCCACCGTTGTAAGGATCTACCGGGACTGCGCTTCCCGTCACGGGGCCACCATTCAGTCAGAGACCTGCTCCACCTGCCATCATCACATTTGGCTAAATGTCCAGACCAACGCCACTTGAGATTGATTATGCGGGATCCGATATCTGCCTCCTTTGTCCTCCTATGAATCTCCGTATTTCGAATTTGGTCACGTAACGTGATGCCTAGCATAGCACGATCCATGGCTCGTTGTGCGACTCGCATTTTGTACATAGTTTTCTTGGTGAGCACCATACGTCATCGCAGGTAGTACGCATTGGTTGTAAAGTCGGGTTTTCAGACATTGTGGCATTTTTCGGTCTTTGAGCACGTCGTCAAGCTTTGTGAATGCTGCCTATCCAATTTTTGTGTAAATGATATTATTTATCTAACGTGTACCCTACTTACTACACCACTGCTGGAGTAGAATGTCATAATGCTCAATTCTCAAAATGCTAATTTTTAAAATCCTGTTTGTAAAATACCTTTTTTCAGAAGGGAGATTACTATACTCGTATGTAATTTCAACACGTTTCCGGTGTAGCTAGGATTATAGGTACCAGCGTGTACGTGGCCCTTTTATAATTTGTTAAATGCTCATACGTGTTATGTGTATGTTAATAAAAACGTACATTCATACACATATGACATGACACTCAAAATATACCACCCCGGGATGGGTTCATGTGTGCGATGCACTGTGTATGTTAACACATACACATAAAAAATACTACTATAACTAGTAGTAATTTTTAGGCTAAACCAATAATGAAATCACTATATTATTAAACCTAGCTTTAGATGCAAAACCTTGTGACGTAACATAGTTTAAGTACTCGTACGATCCGATATAACATATTTCCATAGAAAACTGCATTTCACTTACTACTTTTTAGGGTTTCGCACCTCAAAAGGAAAAAATGCAACCCTTATATGATGCACATAACCATTCATTCCTCAATACCAGACTGTGATTGTACATAATGATTAGATATTTAGTAAATGTTTAAATTGAATAGGTGTACTTAAATAGATATAGAGAACTTTGATATTTTGTCTAAAGAAATGTTCTCGTAGAGATTGCGAGTAAACATATTTTGTTTCTTGTTTGAAGATACTTAGTAGTGTAGATATAGTCTATCCAAGTGTAATGTAGGTTGTAAATATTAGCTGCTATTTTTAGAGAAGATAGTACGTACCTACCTATCACAAATTAACAAATATTGTATGTCCGTTAGGACAAACTGTTGTGTCTATAATTTATTATAATATAACACCTTTATGTACACAGTTTTAAACAATAAACGTTATCTTATCTTATCTGTGCCTAAATCTACCTACATACAGTTAGGTTAGGTTTAAATATTGCTTTTATTTTATTTTATCTCTTACTATCTTCACGTAGTCGCGCGAAACCCAATACTACCTGTATAATTTGGTCCACCGAGATACAGGCCTAGCCTAGTTCGGGGCCCACTATTACCGCAAAGACTATGTACCTAAAATTTTTAGTATTATAATCGCTGCTACTTATAATACTAATAACTTTTTATTTATAATGTAACATATTTATTTAAAATGTGTTAAAACTTACGGTACTCTACCTACAAATATGTTAAATAATTTGTATAATATAATAAATAGTAAGAATAATGTACATAGCTAATTGTTGGATGCGAAATAAACTTTATCTCTATCTTATCTTATCACTTTGTTGTCCGTCTGTCCGTCTGTGTATATGTCAAGACTCTTTATCTCGGGAACGCGTAAAGATATCGAGTTGAAATTTGAACTGTATACGTTTATCTATGGTCTCTTGCAGTTGCGTAAAAGAAAAACTTAACAGTCATCGTTTAAAAAAGTAAGAGGCGTTTATGTCGTAAAAAACCGCATATTTCGAACTCACAAAAATCAAAACCTACAGGGTACTTCCCATTGACATAGAACTATGAAATTTAGCGAGAAGCATTGTCTTAAAGTACACATATAGGAATAAATCTGAAAACTGTACATTTTTATTTAAATCACAAAAATAGGGCCTCAAAATTCACAAAATATGGGTTCAAAATTCAAAATGAGTAAATCGTATCATGTAAGGTATCATCTAAAAGAACTTACATTAGCACATGCAAAACAGGTTTTTAACTATTTTAACAATGTGTAAAAATTGTCGATGGTTATAGTATAGATATTTTTTCAATTTTCTGGATTTGTACGGAACCCTCGGTGTTCGAGCCTGACTCGCACTTGTCCGGTTTTTTATTGTACTTGAGATTAATAAATTATTTACATGACATGTAAAGTCGACGGATGTAATGTCACATTGTGACATTACGTCCGTCGGCTTTCGCTCTAACAGACAATTAATTTATGATGATTAACGTGACTGAAAACAAAGAAAATTATCCTTTTGAGCATTTTCACAAACAAAATATTATTAAAGTAAAATTCCATATACTTTCACCAAACAATTCAACGATTCCACCAATAAAAGTTCATCTTCCTTCAGACAAAGACCAATCTCCGAAATTAGGGACCATCGGAGAAAAGAAAGAAAACGGAACGAAATTAATTTGACGCGGGAACACTGCGGCGACAAACGAACACATTTCGCGACATTATGCTTTTCAGATGAAGCTCTACATTGGTGATTGGCGAAATGAAAAACGCAAATTTACTTCTTCATTGAAAATAATGAGGTGCTCAGTCGTAAAGGAAATTTGTCGGCCGACCGAAAGCCTTCTGTCCTTTTGTCTGTTATTAATGGCGCAGAGACGTCCCGAATCGCTCGAGATAATAAAAGAACATTGTAAATGACTCGTTTTAGGATCTCTGTCTAGAAAAAATGAGCGATTTGTGCCTGTCGTCCGTCAGGTGGATGGGGCCCATCGTCCAATCTCGAGTAGTGCTCCATGGGGTTCTTCGAATTGAGGATAAGTCATAATTCATCTGGATTCATATTTTAGGAAGAACAGTTTAGTTTCCGCTTTACATTGCTATAAATTGTACTACTACGGAACGGTATGATATTGAGGTACTACGGTATCTTTAGAAATGATGGTAAATCCCGCTGGATGCAAGCCGCAAATTAGAAACTCATAGGGAAAGCCTATGTCTAGCAGTAGACGAACTACAGCTGAAAATTATATAGTATATTACGTACTATACTTACTGTACTTTTGACATTGTATTTAAGTTAATTTAATTTTAACATCTTTTATTCTATTATTTGTTAGAATTTGACATTATCTTTCTTTTATTATTGACTGAGGAAAATCTACCAAAGTGGATGGGCAATTGGGCATTTGGTTTGGTAGGTTTTCATCATTCATAAAGTGGCACCTTGTTGTGTTTAGCCCTGTTTTTTTGTATTTACTTATTTAGAATATTTAGTGTAATGTGGTTGTTAATTGTGTTTAATGTTTATATTTGACTGAAATCAACTTGTTTTTAAGAATGTAGAAAAATGAAATTAAATTAATTATGATTTAACGTAAGTAATTTGTAAACATTGAGTAATTGTAATTTGTATTGGACTATTCAAAAGTGTGTCTGTGACACCCATTTGTCGTAACAAATAAACTGAAAATAAAACTGAACTGAAAGTATTGTACCGGCATTTTAGTCTATTGCTAGTACTACACATACGCTTATACACGTAAAGGTATTGGGCCATATCACCTATGCTAACCCGATAAGTGCGGATTGGATTTGCATACGCCATCTAATACATTGGTAGATTTCCTCAATGTTTTCCTTCACCGAAAGACGCTATAGTAGTGCGAAAATTGCGTTACTTGAGTACTAACGATTAGGATTGTTTTTTTAAGAATGCACCGTGAAGCTTAGGTGATCTAGTAGTAGTGGCACTCGCCTTACAATCGTTCAAACCCGGTGAGCTCCCGTACTAATGAGTTCTTTGAGACTTATGTACGGACTTTCACACTGTCATTTCGATGAAGAAAAACATCGTCAGGCAAACTGCGAACATCTATAGAAAAAAATTGACGTGTGCTACCCTTCGTAGGTTGTTTATAAGTGGACTATCAAAAAGGCACTACAACTAGTACTAAGACCATCGCATCTTTTTCAGTAACGCATCAGCGCGGCAAGTTAAACAATCTAGGATCTCAAAGAGTTATTTTTGTGATAAACACTTCAAAATTATTCGCGGATGCAGGACTCGAACCTTGCGTCTTCGGAACACTAGCCCGACGCTCTGCCCAACTGAGCTAATCCGCAATACTGCATACGCGTCGAATTTCGTGAAGTGTTTATCACAAAAATAACTCTTTGAGATAAACCTAGTGTGGGATGCACTATAAAAATTAAAATAATTTAAATCTAGGATCCTTTGTGAGACGTACGGTACACCTCCGCAACCCAAAATACCCACCCAGCGAAAATAGCTACAATAAATTGACAGTCATCAAACTGACGGCGGAACGCACGAAACCCTAATTAACTTTGTTTCATTAAAATGTGGCTTCACTCCTTTAAAACTCGCTTCATACAAAATCCAATTATTTTGAACTAACAAGCAGAACTGAGTAGTTTTTGCTTACAATTTATTCCGTGAAAAACAAAGAGAATTAATTAAGTGTCAATAATTGAATGATCCATGTTCCCAAGGAAATTGTTAAGTCTAATTAAGTACCTACATTTCTGTTAATTATGGGTACGGAAGAACATTTTTTAATTAGAGTATACCACAAGTGTTACTGACGCGTGATTTTTTATGGCAGACAGCAACTCTACTATAGTTTCGTCCGCATTTGGTGATCTTTTTCAAAATTGGTGCAAAAATCAAGTTATTTATACAGCAGAAATCAACGAACTGTTTTTGACCGACGAACCACCGGAGGAGGTATACAATTCGACGCCTATTTTTTTATTTTTTTTTTATGTATAACTATGCATAATTTTTTTTTAGTAGTCCGATTTCAATAATTCTTTTTTTATTGAAAAGAGTATACTATGAAATTGGTTCCATTTAAATTTTATCGAAATCCGCACAGCCATTTTTGATAAATCAACAATAATGTGAAAAATGCTACATCGATCCGTGCATAACATTTGCGTTCTAGCGATGCGCCCCAGCTTCGTACAAGTGTATTATACATATAAACATTTCTCTTGAATTAATCTATCTATTAAAACAAACTATATCAAAATCCGTTGCGTAGTTTTAAAGATATAAGCATACATGGGGATAGCAGCGGAAAGCGACTTTGTTTTATACTAAGTAATAATGATTCTGTACACGTGTTTAGTCGATCATGCTATTTTTTGCAAAAAATAATTATTAGACACAGTAAAGTAAAAACTAGTCTTGTCTAGTACTTATCTAGGCGTAGGTAAGCTGTTAATTATTTATTTTAAAGAATCCATAATTCTAATTGATCAACCCGAACGCAGTCGGAGTGAACTCTTAGTGTAACAAGTGACACGTAACAAATCAGTTAAAGATCCGACTGCAATAAATTAGCAGACTAGCAACGCATAAAAAGAAATTAAAAAATAGTTGTAATAGGCATGATGGCTGAAAAAAAATTTATAATTAACCCTAGAAAGATAAACTCTACTGAAAAGATAAACATGCGCCTTAGAAGCGCACAGTTTTGTAATTGGATTTATTCTCAAAATCTAAACAAATATTTTTTTTACAACTTAACTAAAGTATTGCATTCATAATTAGTAAATATAATATACACTCACGTCATTACTTCGCCGGCCGCTCCCGCGGCACGCTCGCTTCGCTCGCTCGGCTTGTGCATTGTTTGTCATGTTCTAACCTAACCTATTTTTTGTTTCACACTTAATCTATCATGGAGGTTCGCTTCTGGCACTTCGCCGGCCGCTGCCGCGGCACGCTCGGCTCGTCCGTTGTTTGTCATGTTCTAACCTAACCTTTTTGTCCAGGGGAAATCCTTTATGGATACCACCACACCTCGGGACAGGCGGGTGGTTATGTGGGAGTCTCCGCCCATTGCTGGACGGCATACCCACCAAAACCCTTGGGTGTTCCGCCACTGCGCTTGGTGTCGGGGCTACGGGCACGCTTTCGCACTCCTCCGCGGCACCCGACAGCGCTGGCCCAAACCGGGCCCCACCTCGGAGCGTAAGCTCCCTCCAGAATGACGATGCGCCGAACACCAGACACATCGTCATCCCCCACCTAGGACCAACCAGCACTGGGCGTCAGACAGTACCCGTGTCCCACAGCCCTGGTCCCGATGCAACGGGTCAATTAAAGTGGCCCCGCGCCTGCCACTACGGCTGCAGAGGATAGGGAGAGCGGCCATCGCGATACCGACACGCCTCTTCCCCTGCAGCCCCACCGCCTCCGCCAACACGTTGGCGGCACCCGTTAGGGCCGCTGGCAGGACGGATAGGCAGCGGCTTCCTCGCCGCCCGTCCATCCCGCCGCCGCCCCCGCCTCGATGGGCTCGGCCGCGGCATCGCGATGAACGCGACACCGCAGTCCCCCTCAGTCGGCGAACCAACCTACTGGCCAGCCTCCGCACAGGTTTGTCTCGCGCCAAAACCTGGAGAGGCGGCCCCACCACGGGTTCCTCTTAGCTTCACTGTGGCCGCCCATAAGCCACAGCTACTAAGCCCCCCCGCCACGACAAGGCGGGAACCCACTCGGGGGGGTGTTCTAACCTAACCTAACCTATTTTTTGTTTCACACCTAATCTATCCAGGTGGTTTGCTTCTAGCACTTCATTAGAAATATATGATAACGTTGAATATATTTTTTTGAAAAGGTGACGTCCACAAGTGGTATATTATTCAGAAAAAAATCTAACCAAGATGATATATACATCATTTGAAAGCTTGTTTTATGAGCTTCCCAAAAATATTAAATTTAGATTTTTTCACCCCCATTTTTTTTAAATGCGAAGAATAAATTGTATGAAAAATAACAATACAGCTTATTATTTTTTCTAGTTTAGAAATAATAAAGTGTTCCTATCGTTATTTTACTTGCATTCGTAGCTGATTCTTCCACATTCATATCTTAATTTGCTAAAATTAAAAATTATAACCTACCAGTGTGACCAGTTAGTAGGTACAATGTGACAAAAAAACACTTAAAAAGTGTGTCTAATAGGTAAAAATGCTTTTATTTAACTATTTGAAGGTTACTTAATCAGGGTTGATAGAAATAAACTACCTATTGAGCCAAATATATTTATTTATCCTAATAAATTCAAAATTAATTTTCAAAATATCGGAGGGCTCTTTTTTGCTTTTAACAGTTGTAATAGACTCAGGAAAATATGAACTTTCTATGAGTGTTGTGGTTCGAATTTTTGATTTTTATTATACCAGCCTCCATACATTTTGTGGACATCTCCTTTATGGTAAATATGGCTATTATTACTTAAAGCAACGTCAAATAAAACTTTTTAATCTTAGTTATTTTTTTTATCACATACAACTAAGTCGTCCCAGATATTATGTATAATAACTAGTTAAAGTGATTAATTCAGTGCCATTTATCACTTTTACTAAATCAAGTAGTAATTATACATAATCGCTAGTTAGTACACATAATACTAACAAGATTAATCACTTTCATATATACTTCTTTTAATTTTTGCAAGTTTTCTATAGCAAGTAAAACATCACAAAAACAAAATCATTACACAAAAGATAAACATGCGCTTCTCGATAGCAACATGTCGTCATAGCAACAAAACTATGGTACTTACGAAACAGAAACAACTGTTTTTCGATAGTGTTGACTGACAACAGAGTTGGCTCAGAAACACAAACTTGTAAACGAATTGGTTAAAAAGAATATAGCCATACATCGATTTCGCGGGCGCCTTAGAAACGCAGTTTATCTTTTTAGGATTAATCCGTCAGATAGACTATCAAAAAAATTTTTTCTTTCGTCAATAAAACAAAAATTGATGAAGATATAGACCGTCATAATGTCTAAAGTGCTATACAAATGTATAGACATCTGCAAGAGAGGTGAACTCACGACCCTCACTCCCAAACTTTGACAATGTTTATCTTTGTCATTTGTTGTTTGACTTACAAAAGATAAAATACATGTTCAAAATTTTTTGATAATCTAACTCACGGACTAATTATATTATTGATTTTTTTACCCAGTCATTATACCTGTTACCTATCCCTGATTTAAATACATGACATACCCAATAAGGACATGATTGAAGAACATGATAAACCCAAGGTATTTTTGTAATTCCTTTTATTTTTATACCTCACTCTATTGAATGGGTTCCTAGTTTGATCTTTTAACCAAACCTATTGGTTTGGTTAAAAAAGCGTCAAAATTCTACCACTTTGTTTTTTGTTTCTAAATGCCTGTCTACGGACACTTGGGTTTTTAGAAACAGAAAAAATGCCAGGTAGATGTGATTTTGAGACGAATCTAACGAACTTCAGTTGTCGAAATCCATTCATTCTTTTGGAAGATACCTGGGAATAAAGAAATTTACAAACTAACACACAAGATGCGCGCGAAATACTACCCTTCTGTACCCTACCCTGGTATTACCCTTCCTTGACAAAAATAAAAAACAAATACATAGTTTCATTTCAGAGATTGGGTAAATTGAAAGAAAGAAAGAAAGAAATTTATTTATTTGCAACAAAAATAAGAGGTACAATAACAAAAATATACAACAAAACAAATCATAAAACACAAACAAAAACAACAGTATTATACCTAAAATCCCTGTCACAAAACTGGTCCCAACTCAGCCAGCGCTGGTTGCGCTCGCAAGCGCAACCAGCGCTGGCTGAGTTGTTATTCTGAGAGTTGTTATTCTTATTGTGAGAGTTGGTATTCTGTTGGACGCAGACTTGGTTTGTTTGTTTACGCGCGGACAGCAAGTAAACAAACAAAGCAAAAATAAAATACTTAACGGGACTTGGGGTCCATTATCATCATCGTCATTAGCTTAATGCGCATACGCGCGTGGGTTATTTTGTGGGCGAGGACATATAACTGCTTGTAACACTATGTCACAGCCTGTTTTAGTCTCAAATCACTTTCCTGTTCAAAGTCCTTAGTAATAACACTATCACATTATAACAATCCGAAACTGTAATGCGTAAGCGATCCGCCGAGCACGAGATGCCCTTTTCGGGACCCGCTCCACTGTACGTGGATACAAGTCCGCCCGTGGTTCTCGTAACACTGCTGGCTGGGCGTTCCGCTAGAGTGGTTCATCACTCTCAATGCACTAGATGGCGCTATAGTCAATACCCCGATATACTAAATCAGTCAACAACAAATTACATACCTTACATACACATTATATACATACTTATATAGATATAAAACATCGCCGGACATATTGGTATACACGCTACACGCCCTAACCATGCTTAGATATTTTAATTTATTATAACTGCATTTTCAGATAACACTAGTATCAGTCCTAACTTCCTTTCTTCCTAGCTTTCCTAACGTTTTTGGTGGACAAGAAGAAACCGTTTAAGACTACACCTAAAACCATGTACACTTTGCAGGTTCCTAATGGGTGGAGGTATGTTGTTCTAGCACTTTGTAGCTGCATATCTGAAGCTGCCCCTAAAGACAGTTTTGTTGTGACGCTCTGTTTTGAGCAAAGACAGCTTCTGACATGCACGTACTGAGTGAGGATTGTGACCTTTCTTCTACGATAACTTATCAAATTTGTTAGCGTATGATATTTTAAGAAACCTACCTTCTTCAAGGTCAATGAGTTTAGATACACTTAGGGCCAGTCACACTAATTACCTATATAGTTTTGTAGTTTTCAGAAAGTAGGTATTTCTAGGTACAAATAGATATTTCTATCCTTATGTTGATTAAAACAGCTCAAATTTAAATTAAAACTAGATTCGCTACAAAATAGAAACCCTAGGCAATTTACGAAATAAGATAAGTTTGTGGAATTTTTAGCAAAAACATTTGAAATGAAAATTTCACTAAACTTTAATAATGAAGAGTTTTGAATGATACAAATAACGTAGACATTATTCATCATTTATTCAAAAGTTTTATTCAAAGCTTTGCTTACAAGCCTGCCTTTCTATCCACCATGAGTATTGAGGATTACTGTACGGTGACCGGTCAAAGTAATAAATTAATAATCTTTGACATTTTAATTTTTAGTAAATCCATTTTACATATAAACATTACAATATTATTATAATTGATAAACAGACATATTTTTTTTCACAGCTTCTGAGATTTTGATTTAAATCCATGATGGCTTTATATGTTTGATGACAATGACAAGTGGCGACTCGATGTAAACTACTGTCATTCACAGCTGTCATTTCATTATAAGGAGGTTATATTGTTTTGTTTTGGTTGTGTTTATGATTTTGTAATTTGTTTATAGGATTTGGCAGTGTAAAAATGTAAATTATTCAGTGTCGTATATCGTATATTCAAATAGAGTATGTCGTATATTCAAATAGAGTGTGTAAATGTTTTTCAATGTTAGTCGCATACGTGTAAGTTTCGTTTTCATCATGTTTCATTGAAATTAGATAAATTAGATTTAAAAATGTTATGACATTTGCATGCCGAAAGGCAGAATATGGAGCTCCATTTATATTGTATCAATGTCAACCTAATGTACCTATATCCGCAAATAAACGAATATGAATATGAGTGTATTTTTATTTATGCCACTAACCGATAGGTATACACACAATAATATTTTTTACCCCTATAAATTTCACAACCGACTTCAATCGTACAAAATTCGAATAGTTCAAATCAAATCCATTGTCAGGTATTTGTTGATTTTTCAAAAATAGCACAGCAGATTTCAATAAAATAAAAATAGGATCGCGTCTAAAGTATACGTGTATCAAACAAATAATATTGCATTGTCACGCAATTTACACATGTATGCAAAGGGGTTTGAACATTTTTGTATGGTTTGGATATTATTGTAAGCTGGCATATCCCACCCATCAAAGATCGCGAAGTTCTCGTACAGCGATATTTACGTCCAAATATCTCGAGAACGTGACACTAGGGTACCATACTACGACACATTTATTGTATGTGTAAGTGTCCCCTACTCATATATACTACTTTCACTGTGCGCGGAATCTTGTAAAAAAACAATGGCGGCGGGTGGGTATGCCTCAAATGTTCAAAGCCCTTTTCAGCTCAATCAGAAACCTGGAAGTTTTCAAGAATTAAGGAAGATTAAATTTAACTTGCAAGATTTGAATACAGGCCGACAAACAGGCAGCGGGACAGGTGAAACTAAATAAAAGCTTGTAAAAAAAGAATCACCAAAATCGGTTCATATAATTGGCGGAGTAATCGCGGTACAACCGAATTGAGAACCTCATTATATGAAGCCGTCTAGAATTAACCGAACATTTTAAATGTTTAGGAACACTTATGAATAACGTGAGCAGCGCCCTTCATTAGGGCTAGCTGCAGTAGCCACCCTGTCCTACACAAACTTGATTTAGGCCAATCTGATTTAAGTGCTAGTACTTTCTTCTTCTTCCAATGTCTCTCCATTATTGGCAGTCAGCTTTGAAATTTTCCTTGTCTAAGGCAAGCCTAAACAGTTGTTCGACAATCTTAACGCCTGTCCATTCCCTGATGTTCCGAAGCCATAACATTATGCTAGTACTTACCCTAGTTTAATAGGCTAGTAGAGCCTAACATCTAAAAACAGAATTTTTGACTAGACAGAAATTCTGGCCTGTATTTGGCTACTTTTTTCCTAAAACTGCTTCAGAAACTGTTGTATACCTAAATAGGTATGTACCTACTACATATATCCCTTTGAGTTCGCTCAAAATATGCCGTCAAAGTAACGCGCACTGTAGGCTAGAAAGCCTACTTTTATTTCGTAGTCTTTACAGCTTTTCTGGCGTCAAAAACTTTCTTCCAAATCGAATATTGTAAGTCAGCCCGCAGGGAAATAAAGGAATTATGTAAAGCCTAGGAATACGATAGTACCTGTAATATAATATATGTCCTTGAAACAATGCTTCACAAAATACTTATTTTCTAAAGAATTATATTTGTGGAAGACTCAGACAAAATAAATAAAAAACAAGACGACGTCGGGAACAGACAAGTGAGGCCGGTTTTTATACATGTGGTGAGTGCGTTGGTGTTGGGCCGCCAGAGTTCAACTGACGAGCCAAGGCTTATTTTCCTTGTACGTGTATGTGTGTGTAATTGTGTCTGTACACGGCGAGGCTTAGTTTGGCGGCATCACTTGTTTTGTTTACAACAATATGTCTTCATTTTTTATTTGATCTGAGGTGGAAGATTACCCTGAAAAGTTTTGCAAAGGGGTTTGAACATTTTTGTAAGGAAGCTGGCATATCCCATCCATTGTCCATTTGTGGCATTTACCCGCCGCCATTATGTTTTCTTTTATAAGTTTCCGCGCACAATGAAAATAGTATATATAGCTAGGGGACACTTATACAAACAATTCAGTATAAACTATGATACCCTAAAGTGTCACGTTCTCGAGATATTTGGATGTAAAGATCGCAAAGTTCTCGTATAGCGACCTTTACATCCAAATATCTCGAGAACGTGATACTTTAGGGCAATAATGTACTGAACATCTATTGTTTGTCTTTGTATCCCTTACCCACATATTCTACTTTCACCGTGTGCGGAAACTTATAAAAAAACATAATGGCGGCGGGTAGATATGCCACTAATGTTCAAACCACTTTCGATTTTATTTTCATCATAGCTGGCTATTATGCTAACATTGTAAAATTAAAGTTCTGTATTATTATAATATACTACGGGACTAATCGCGCACTAAAATTACGAGATAAATAAATACCTCATCATCCCGACGCACACCATCATCCGCGCCATTTGCAGTAGGTGCCCAAAGCGCTGTTGGACAGAGCGGATGCCCTCTGTGACGCTGAACATGTAGCGACTGAGAAAGCGCATGTGCGGGACGTTTTAAAGAGAAATATTGTTATGGTGTGAAAAAGCGAGATCTAGGTAGACGCAGGTATCGCAAGAACGGTTTCGACGTCGAGAGGCAGCCGGCTTTCATGCCTTATGTTAAAGGAGTGACGGATAAGGTGGGGACTTTGCTAAAGGATTACTCCATCAAGACAGTGTATACTTCCTTATCCAAACTACTGGGCCAAATCAGAACGCCGAAGGATGTCATTCCGTTTCAGACTCTTGCGGGGCAATTCTGTCAACCGATCTCGTTACTAAGGTGAACCGTTCTTGAACCTGTCTCGTTTTTCTGACAGTTTTAAGCTGTCGGAACTGTCAGAAAAATGAGATCGACTAACATAACGTATCACTTCAGTAAAGAGATCGGCTATCGGAATTGCCCTGCTGGTGTATATAAGGTGGATTGTAGCTGCGGTAGTTCCTACATAGGTCAAACGAAGCGTACTATTGCTGAAAGGATCAAAGAACATATCGCGGCAGTCAAAAACCGCCAGATACAGAAGTCTGCTATAGCTGAGCATTTGCTTGACGGAGGTACTGGTCATTGGATCGAGCTCCACGACCCAAAAGTCCTCTCCACGGATTGACACTATTTTTCAAGAATAGTTCGTGAAGCGGTGGAAATCAAGAAATATAACAATTTCAACCGGGAGGATGGATTTCAATTATCAGCGTCAGCTGTCATCAACAAATGTTAATCGCGTAGTGTAGGTAGAAGGACATTATTAGGCACCGTCAGTGTTGTGTGTCGTGGTGACAATTTTTCAAGTTCAAGTTAAATTGGCAAAACCAGCTGTTCCATACTCCAGTCTACCCGTGACCACGGTCGATGCAACTCGGCCGAAACGTCGGGATGATGAGGTATTTATTTATGTCGTAATTTTAGTGCGCGATTAGTCCCTTAGTATATTATAATAATGTGTTCAAATCGCGATAGTTTAAAAACAACAAAGTTCTGTATCAGTCTTTTTTCAATAGTCCACTCCAGGACGTAGGCCTACCCACAAAGGGTGTTTGGGACATAACCACCACGCTGGCCCAGTGCGGGTTGGTGGATTCACATAGGTACGCCATCGAATTTCTTCTACTGACATATGCAGGTTGCCTCACGATGTTTTCCTTCACCGGAAAGCCAGCGGTGTTAAATTCCGTACATAAATTCCAAAGAACTCATTCAATCCAATCATTGGTACGGGACCGGGATTTGAACCCACGACCTCACGATTGTAAGGCGGGTGTCACTACCACTAGACCACCACGGCTTCAAATTAATAGGCTTCTTCAAAATTAAAGTCCAAAAATATAAATTATGTGCAAACAAAACATACCAGTAATTCAGATTCCAGATCAGTATTCATTTTCAAACACTTTCCATGTAAACATTATTGTTAAGCGCATTCTTTAAATCTTTGAAAGTTTGTTAACGTATATTTTCAATTTAAAAAAAGGTTTTTTCAATTTCCTGAGTTAGTCCCGAGAGGCTTTGGAATAGAAATATTCCCAGAAATTTTGTTCCAACTGAAAAGCGCACAAATGAAAAGTAATAAGTACGAGTAACTACATCCTTACAAATAGACGAGTAGGATTATAAACGAGAATTTCATATTATTTTCTCTCTCGACCAACGCTCAATACAGTAAGTAATTGACAAAAAGCTAATTTTTACGAGTAGGTAATGTGTGTGATTTCTTTAAGTATTTTTGCATTTCTTTGAGTTTCAGCTCATCTTTATTTAGTGACTCACACTTCTCTACATGTGGCTACTTTATTCTCTAAGTGATAGCAGTTGGTGCCTATACCTAAATCCTAATACAAAGTTACGTCGCGTGAAGCTCTGTTTTCCTAGGATAGTATGGTGTCCGTCACATAGCAGCAGTAATACAGCTGTGAATGACATCACTAGAATGTTGTCTACGAGTATAATAATATGTTAAACAAAGTGGCGCATACATTTCCTATGCTATCACGACTTTTTCGAAGTACAATTTTATCTATGTCATATTTTAGTTCTCATTTCAAACAATAAAAATAATGTTTCATGACAATAAAAAATCCGAGAATGAAAAAGTTTTGATAGCTTCAAGTTTGGTTTAAACAACATTTTAACGTCCAAGTTTATTTAAACAGTAAGCCCTAACATAAATGCCTCCCTGTTAACCCCCAGCTCTCGTCATAGAATTATAATAAGTTGATGAACCAAGCGCATCGTTATCTGCATTTGTACCGACTGCAGCATAATTAAAACCCGTACTCTAACGCAGAACGGCACAATGACACGGGGCCTTTCCGCTTGGGGCCCTTTCTCCGGGGCCCTTTATAGTGGGGCCCTTTCTTTCATCTCATCCATATTCAACAAAACTCATGAAATTATGAGAACCGAGGCCTGAAATTACGCGAAGTCTTATTGAAAGAAATGCCTCTCTAATTAAAATTCTTAGTGAAAAGAATGCGTTCCAAAACCGGGGCGGGATGTGCTCACTTCAGTAATGAGATATGAGAATTATAATTATGTTTCGGAACGCGTTTTAGTAAATAAAATATGAATTTTCTCCGACACTCTTCGTGAATATTAATTTTTATTTTATGAAGTATTCTTCAGTAGCGTTTTATTTTATTAGAGAGAGTAGCAGTGAGCTTAAAATTATTAATTTGTTAGCCAAATATTATTTAATGATTATAATGTTTAACATTATGGCTGTTCTTGTAACATCATGTAACGCGCTTTTTTTTGTAACATCAGTGGGCGCGTGGGGACCATTTAAGTAGGAATACAGAATTTAATTTATATTATTTTCTTTGGATTTAAGTAATACATAAGTAGGCTCAAAAAAAACAACAAT
The DNA here is from genome assembly GCA_949316475.1 of Hypomecis punctinalis. NCBI lineage: Eukaryota > Metazoa > Arthropoda > Insecta > Lepidoptera > Geometridae > Hypomecis > Hypomecis punctinalis. The sequence continues at coordinate 16,367,559 of OX438815.1, read as the reverse complement.
TATTAAAATTATTGAACTCTCATATTGCAACTTTGGTTAATTAATGATTTTGGAAAACTTAACATTTCAACTAACTTTTTTGGTTGCAGTCTGGCTGTCGTCCGGCTGTTACAACACGGAAAAATTTAAAAATTCCCATTGTTCATAAACATACAACGGCATTTCATAAACTACAGGCTTAGTGCGTTAGAGTACTCCTACTCATAACAATTTTATACTTTACTTTACATACTTTTTTTAAAACAAGCTTTTACTGAACAAGTACTCGGCACTACACTCATTCATTCATTCATTCATTCATTCATTCATTCATTCATTCATTCATTCATTCATTCATTCATTCATTCATTCATACTACTCGGCAGGACGAATCAAACGAGTCAAAACTCGATGGGTTTACGTCGTTTCGGTACAGAGTTCCTAGGACCTCCTTCCAGCTCCATCATCAGATCCATTGAAAGACAAACTACTCGTAGAGACGATTCAAATGAGCCCAAACTCGACGAGGTTGTGTCGTGTCATAGCAAAGTTCCTTTGGCCACATTCCAGCTTCATCATCAGATCAGCACCATGTCATTTATAGTATTGCATTTTCACGCAATTTACACATGTATGCAAAGTTTCAGCTCAATCGGAAACCGAGAAGTGGATCAAATTTAACTTGCAAGATTTGATTACAAACCGACAGACAGACATTACAGACCGGGACAGGTGACACTTAAAAAAAGCTTGTAAAATAATTTAAAACCTTGCGCGATTCAGCACTGCACTCTGTGATATTTACAAAACATTATTTTGCTGTGAAAATCATGTACTATCAAAACGAATGCAAAATACTTGACAGATCTGAAGCCCACGTATTAAATAACAGATGTAAAGTGGACAAGTAATAAAAACATAATAATTACGTCGTAAAATAGTCATTAATCTTACTTCGGACGTGCTTACAATGTTTACAAGACGCAATTATAGTTGGTATGTTGATGACTATGCATGGTCAGTCCCATAAAATATATTGTATTTGTCTTACTGATAGCGATAATTATTATGTAGCTTTTATTTTCTCAAAATCGACTTTACCTAATAAAACAAATGCCCAAACCTGTGTGAACTCCCGAACTTTTATATTAACTCAAAACCGATTTTCGGATTCGATTACATTAACTTCAGAAAAATTTGAAAACCAAATCGAGTTTTCGATAAATTAATTTTCGACGAAATCGTGAACTTGTTCTAGATTAGAAAGGAGAAAAAGAGTAGGTAAATGAATGTGGTTGAATTTATTTTTTTCTTATTTTTCGAATTAAGAACCAATACCAATATTATTAAGACTGTTCGAAAATAGAATGAATGAAGCTTTATAACCAGTCAAACTGAGCTGAAGGTCAGTGTGTACAAGACTACAAAATACTCACTCATTCACAAATAAATATCCGAAATAACTTCTTGTTTAAACAAAAAAAAGGTGTGGCGTTTCCGAAATTTCTATTTTCCACAGTCATTTGTCCGTGAACTAGGCAACATCACTTAAACCAAAATATTTATGCTGAAATGGCGCTTAGTTGACAAATTACTATAGAAATCGGAGAATATTACATCCTTGCTTTTTGTTCTTGTATCATGTTCCGTTTTCCGCGCGTTAACGTACGTGAGTAGTACCATCAATGGAACTAATCAATGGTACTACTGACAGAAAACCGTTAGAACAAAGCGTTACGAATCCATATTCCTCATACTAACAGCCAGAATGTGGAAAGTTTTGCCTGAGTCTGTCTTCCCTCTAAAGTACAACGTGAGTGTCTTCAAATCCGGAGATATTATCTTCTAGCTAGGTAAGTGTGTTACACCCTAGACCGCAAATCTGCTTAACATCAGGCAGTCAAGCTCAAACCTATACGAAATAAATAAAAATTATCGTGACATCCATGAATTAAATATTTTCGGCATTTAAGTAAGTACAAAGCATACCCAAAAATAGTTAAGGGTACCTAGCTCAAAACTAGACAATGCAATCTAAATTTCAAAGCATCTAAAATTTTAGCGGAATATTAGGCAAGCCAGCTCTACCTCTTCATTTAACTGAGTTTCAACCTCAAGCTTTTGACTGGAATTAACAAGCGCTTCGTAGAATATTGCATTAAAAGAAAATTTCGCATTAATTAAAATTCCCAAAGAGGACCCACTCGTTCTTCCAACCTTCTCTCGGAGGCAAAAGTCAAATAAATGGTTTGAACGCGAGTAACTGGTCTAGTATCTCCTGAGTAGGAAATTTTGTAGAGTAAGCTAGAGGTTATCATTTTAAAATTATCTAGAGGTAATCATTTAATGAATCGGTAAAAAAATCAGTTGTACTGAAACGAAGAGGAAAACCAGACATTCTTAAAGCGGCAGATGACATGTGGTACAGTGAAGTGATATCATTGGCAGAAAACCGGAACACCTACTTATTTTAATTATTATATAGAGAATTATTAATTATTATATAGAGTTCCGTATGTAGAAAATGGTATGAAAGATAATCAAAACCATCGATAAATAATGAACTGTACCAGCCTTTTAATAGTCCGCTGCAGGACGTAGGCCTACCCACGAAGGGTGATTGGGCCATATCTTCCACGCTGGTCCAGTGCGGTTTAGTGGATACACATACGCCATCGATTTTTTTCTAAGGACGCATGCAGGTTGCCTCACAATGTTTTCCTTCACCGCAAAGCCATCCATCTATCAGCCATTAGAAGTCCACAGTTGGACATAGCCCTCCCATATGGATCTCCAATAAGACCGGTTGGAAGCGGCACCGAAAAGCCAATGGTGTAAAATTCCGTATGTAATTTCCAAAAAAACTCATTGGTATGGGACTGGAATTTGAACCCACAAATAATGAACACCAGACCCAGAACCAATAGTAACTGATGTAGGGAATCGGACACGGTACTCTATATCTGATCAGTTCAAAACGAAGTAAAGTTACATAAGTAAATACTACTTCCTAAAGTTAACCCATTTAACTGTAGGTAGACTTGTAAATCTTTCTCCAGGCATGTTCTGTCGAAGATACGCCATACTTTTCAGCATTCGACATTCCAAAACAAAGTTTTACAAGTGGGTTGTTAAAAACTATACAGCTATATTTTACCTAGAATATATAGGTATACTAGCTGACCCGGCCACGCGTTGCTGTGGCTAAATAAATTAAAATTGCGACTATAATTTGAGATTTAAACTATCCTATCTCTCAAGTTGGATCGAACTGCACATGGTGTGCGAATTTTATTATAATCGATTAAGTGGTTTAGGAGTCCATTGAGGACAAACATTGTGACACGAGATTTATATATATTAAGATTTTAGTGCACTATAAACCTCAAGCCAACTTCCGTAACTTTACTTAATATTTTTTCTTTCGTGATTTTTCAGAAGGCTTTAAATATAGCCTCATCTTATTTAGAATCAACAATTCGTTTTTCTTGTTCAAGAGCAAATGTCGGCTCCTACTTCGTTAGGGACTTCGCTTTCTCATTTAGAACCAAGAATGCTTTTATCATTTTGAAGCCTAATTTAAATATTTCTGTTTTTGTTTGAGAAAAATACGAATGAGAATAACTTTTTACTACACAACTATTACCGAAATTAAGCAACGTTCCGCACAGTATTTGGATGGGTGACCGCGGGTGGCATTTTCCAACTGAGCGCCACCGTGGCTCGGATGACACGTTAAATTGTAGGTCCCGGTTGTTTCAACCGTTTAGCCATGTCAGAGGCCTTCAGGCGGCCTAACAACTCTGACACCAGGGCTAGCCACCCGGTCTATACGAACTTACTTACTTACTACACAACTGAGTCCTGCGTTTCACTTTTTCTACAATTTTAGGCTACATTGTATTTTTGTTTAATTTTTCCAAAGCGATTTCAAGCCATCGATTCCAATCCTGCTAATGACCTTTATAATTAAAAAAAATACTTTTAACTGAAAAGTGGCGACAACAGCCGTGCTATATTTTATTTGCTAGATCATACTTCAGAGGTGGTCCCATTTATCGAATTCTATTTTATCGAAATAGGCTGAGTCGTTTTTGAAAAATCCACAAGAAAAATTACTACATCGATTCGTGCGAACTAATTGAACTCTATACACGGTTGAAGTTGGTTGTGCTATTTTTGGCGAAAAATAATGATATTAGAAGTCTGGTTAAATTTTACAGTAGCAGAAGAATCAAATTCAAGTGTAGACTTGTGACAGTAAAATTAATAAGTGACAATAAATGTATATCAAACGTGAAATTGAAAATTCTAGTAAGCAGTTTGTCTCTGTCCACGAACACGTGCTTGCATCTAGGTTAACTAAATCCGTGCTTCCCAAACCGAAAGGTCAATTCTAAAAATACTCTAATTGACGAGCGCCCTACTAAATTATCTACTTCTATTTGTAACCGGCTAACACACCGAGGAACAGATAACTGTTATTTTTGTTTAGCATTATTCTTAGCACGAAACCATATTAAATATTTTTGCGCACCAAACTCTCGGCTATGGTGAAACCAGTTTGGTCTGCCTCAAAAGTTTTTGATCAGCACAAAGTTATATTATGGTCGGTAGATACGGGATGTACTTATAAGGGACATAATCTAGGCTATTATTGTACTTAATTAACTATAGTCAACTATCACCATCAATGAAATGATTTTTATCGTGCTTTACACACTCGGTGTATAGAAACTTTCTTTTTGTGATACACATTCCAAAAATTGACGCGTTTGAAGGATTTGAATCTGCATCTCTCTGGGATTCCGGCCCAGATGCTTTGTCCAATTAAGCTAGAAACGCTGTCTGCAAAGACGCCGAATGATCACAGATGGCGCTTCCAACAATGTGGTAGTTGGTAAAAATGATAAACACTTTCACTAATTCGGCGTCTTTGCAGACAGCGTTTCTAGCTTAATTGGACAAAGCATCTGGGCCGGAATCCCAGAGTGATGCAGGTTCATATCCTGCAAACGCGTCAATTTTTGGAATGTTTATCACAAAAAGAAAGTAACTATCACCATGGCGACAATCTAAAATTAAAAATTGACAATCAGGCAAGACCGTCAGAACTGTATTTGAGAATGGAGAGTTTAGCCCAGCAGCAAAAAATTAATAACTCATAACAAACTGTACACCAATCCAACCGATAATGATGATGTTATTACAACTCAACTACAAATTACAGCAAATCACCATATCTAGTACCCTTTTTATCCTCCACTATTGTTAGCTCAAAGTCAAGAACAAGAAAAAGATTTTCTGTGCGCACGAAATTCTCGCATTCAAAATTGTCTCCTAAAATTCGTGACAGCGGCGGCTGTCGTGATTACAAATGTAGAAAAAGAATCAAATAGGTACGTGGCGCGGAGCAAAAGTCTTTAGAATGACTTTTCATTTTAAAACCAATCTCTAGATTAAGCTAGATAGCGATCTTGATTGGATAGGCTTTGCTTTGCTTAGGTATCAACAATTTTGTTTTTGTGAAGACTCTCTTCCCATTTGCAGCTTCCATTTCAAGCTTCGTGACTTTTTTCTGCGCTGCCGTGCCGGCACTTAATAGTGTGAGATACCTAAATCAAAATTAAGTGCTTAACCAGCTTACAAAAAAACTTTGATTTTAAAATCGCGAAAGTAAGTTATTTTTGTAGAGTTCATCGTGTCCATAGCACGCATGGGAGCTACCCCTATGTAAATAATTTAAAAAACAAAATCTCAATAATCTTAAAAAAAATCTAAAAAAATAATTTAAAAAACATAATGCTTCAAATCACTACATAGTATAAAACAAAGTCGCTTCCCGCTATCTGTCTGTAGTTACTCGTTATGTATGTATATATTTAAAACTAAGCAACGGATTTTGATGCGGTTTTTTTAAAAGAGTGATTCAAGAGTAAGGTTTACTCGTATATGTATAATACATCTGTGCAAAGCTGGGGCGGGTCGCTAGTAATGTATAATTTTATGCAATTTTGTTTTTGAACGTGGAATGTTTGTTTAAAACCTTTCAATTCAGTGCCACCGTCAGTCATATGTGTATTTACCACCGCCATTCCATACTACCCATTTCCCATGGCTAGTCAATTAAAGCGCGGTTTGATGACAACACCATGTTGGTATAATCAATCACTGCATTATTCACTGATGGATCATGCGTCACTAGCACTGCACACTCGAAAGCTGATGATAATGATATTCCCATTATGCTAATAAATCATCTAGATACCTATGATGGTCAGAACATTGTATTCTATGGTTGATAATAGTAATTTGAAAAAATATTACTGGACCTATCAGAGGCCTTATTAAGGATTTGCGTCGTAAATGAAAGTTTTTTGTCTTTGTGTGACTCCATATTTTTTTGTTATTTGGGTTCCGTATCCAAAGGATACAAACGGGACCGTATTACTGAGATTCCGTTGTCCGTCCGTCACTCTGTCTGTCATCAGGCTGTATAACACGAATATAGAATAATTAGAAGTATAAGGAAGATAGAGATTGCTTATCTAAAATTTGATTTAAGTAGATATACTGCCTCGATGGCTGTGGTTAATGACCCTGACTCCTGGATCAAAGAGGCGTGGGTTCGATCCCCACCCAGGGCAACCATTTATGTGATGAACATTGGTGTTTGCTCTGTGTCTGGGTGTTATTTAGGTACTATCTATATAATTATGTATTAAAAAATATGTTTATGTAGTATATCTACAGTCTGTGGCAGCCATATCACAAGCATTGCTTAGTCTGTGGGTAAGATGTCCCCCTAATATTTATTTATTTCATTTATTTATTTACGTCTGCAAAGTAGCGTGAGACACCTTTTGTAGCTGAGTATTTTTACGCTGCCAATTGTTACAAATAATAAGTAATTGGACTAAATGCGTATTTGTCTAAGTAGCAATAGATTCCCTCTTTTTCTCAAAGGTATTGACCATTAGATGTTATACTAACTGATAATATATTCCTCAAAATATGACCTAAGCGCTTTGGTGACCATTTTATCGCTAAATATTGGGGCAATAAAATGTAACTACATTATTATGATTTTTATTTGAGTGCTTTCCACACTAGATTTTATCTCAAAGAGTTATCTTTGTGATAACCATTTCAAAAATCTGAAGCGAACGCAGGATTTGAACCTGCCCCTTCGGATCACTAGCCCGACGCTCTAACCAACTGAGCCAGCCCGCCTCCTACATTGTTATAACGACATGACAGTGAGAATGTGAAATCTTCAGAACTCTGTGTTCCACAAATAGTGTAAAAAATAAACAAACATATCTTCTTGATAAATAAGTGTACACAATATCACATGATTGATTTACACATCAATCATAATTCGGTCAAGCATGATATTGATTCTCTTAAACCAACTGATGCGACATTCGTGCTTGTTCTTTTCAAATTGTATTTATAGACTAAACGGATGAAGAAAAATTCAATTGTTTTAATATGGCTTTGAACTCTTTGTCTTTGGATCAAGCTCCAAATCGTATCATAGAGTTAAAATTCCAGAGTTGGTGGTCTAAATCCAATACCCTAATACGTCTTACTTACGTCTTACTATAGAAAACTGTTGACATTTTTTTTATTGTCACTAGCTGGGATATATATAAAACTAGCTGCGCCCCGCGGTTTCACCCGCGCGGCTCACGATTGTGTTGGGTACAATACTGGTAGGTACATCTGAAAAGCCGTGGTGCTCAGTTGTAGTGACACCCGCCTTACAATCGTGAGGTCGTGGATTCAAATCCCGGTCCCGCACCAATGAGTTCTTTGGAATTTATAAACGGAATTCCACACCACTGGCTTTTCGGTGCAGGAAAATATTGTAAAGCAACCTGCATATGTAAGTAGAAGACATTCGAATGGAGAATGTGAATCCACCAACCCGCACTGGGCCACTGGTCTAATAAACCACTAAAAATGCAAAAAATTGCTTTAGAAATGCATTTTAATTTTACATTTTCAAAATTTCGCGCGTAATTTACGTAAACGTTAACGTGGATGTCTTTTACTCTGTGGTCATGAATTACGTCACTGGGCTATGTAAACAATGCGTGTAAATATTTTTCACGACGGTGTCTTATTTTGTAAGTTTGATATTTAAGTTGAAAATGAGTTATTATTTTATATGGTTAATAATGAGTTATCGTTGGTGTGATGTTCCTGGAATACTAGTGTACAAACACCGGACAAACTATGCAATGTTTACATAGCCGTATGACGTCATAACATAGCGATGACTATTTTATGCACAGATTAAAAAAACGGAGTATAATTGATTTTTTAAATTTATTTTGTTATTTTATGATCTAAAACGAACATTTTTTCCGTTTGCTTTTTGCCTAAGCTTTATCAAAAATACATTTACAGATTTTTTCTCGTTCATAGTAAAATATTATTATTATTTATCGTCCGTAAACCGACTTTACAGACATTAATGTTTTTAATACTTAAATCACGTTCATAACACCTAGACTGCTAAGCCCCGAGTAAAAAAAATGATAACCTAAAGTCAATCGTTTACCAGCTCCTTAGTTAAGAGGTAATTATATCAATGAATATGATACACTTGAGTTGAAGTGCGTTGCACTCCGTTGATGACCAGGATCCATAGCGGATGACTGAGCATTTCTTTTGTCTGACACGTTTTGCGATAAGTTTTTTGTTCTTGGTGTTTCTTTGTCGGCATTTTGATTGTATTGTTCTTGTATTTATAGATAACTATTATTTTATGACATAGAAACTAAGTGGTACGTACTAAGTTACTATCGCGATTTGAACACATTATTATTATGTACTACGGGACTAATCGCGCACTAAAATTACGAGATAAATACTGAGGTACTGACCTACCCGTGACAGTCTACCCGAGACCACGATCGGTGCAACTCGGTCGACACGTCGGGATGATGAGGTATTTATATATCTCGTAATTTTAGTGTGCGATTAGTCCCGTAGTACATAGTAATAATTAGTTACTATGTTTACACGGGCATAAAAATTTCCAAGCAGTTTATACTTACTACACAATCTATCAATACAAATACAACATTAATTTATTGGTAATTAATTATTAAATGTCAAAATAAAGAAATATATACACTAGTATAGGTTATGTACCAGTTAACCCAAACACAAATTTCAAAATCAAATAACAAATAATAATAATAAAATAATCATCATATTGATTCCACTTACACACTGAGATGTAAATCATTGACGGCGAGTTCTGAAAAAAATATCTGAATAATCCGAACACATTGTAAAGTAAACGATCACTGTTTGAAAGAAGCACTTTTTAATTTTAAGAGCTAGAATCAGGCAAATTGGAAAATTAGATTACGTGATCACGAAAAATTTTCTAAACTTTCTTGCTAACGCTGCTGTAGTACCCATCTATACTATAAGCCCAATTATAAAGGCACTTTCGTAATTATAATAGCTAATTAGACTATTTCTGTTTCTTTTTTATTTGAGTCATTGGATAGAGAAAACACTTAATTACGTTGCTATTAAATTTACGATGGCACCTTCATAATTGGGCCTAATACTGGTCCAACGTTATTATAATCCATGTGTTATAAGTAGGTATTTGAGTAGTTCTATTTTTAAACGGTCTTAAATAATCAGATCTCTGACTCTACCAGCAGATAATGTAGTGTTTTTGGCAAAAATAATGTGATGATGTGGGGTGTATAGATTTTGGATAGTTAAGGCGCCATAGTATCAGCGTAATTTTTCATATGAGCGGGTAAAGACCAATACGCCTCCGGTTTCGTCCGATTTTTGCATTCAAAAATCAATATAAAATTGATATTACCACTTTTTCTTGAATTTTATGAATGAAAGCTATTGTATAACTCATGCGCATGAATAACAGATGGAAAAAAAATTGTAAACATGTAGAAAAGTGCCCAAAAATGCAATAAACTTTCTCAGATATCATGAATTTGTTCTAAAAAGCGGTATCTTCGCATTTAATTTCTATCGAGCGAGGTTTTTTGAATTGTGTTTCGAGTTATTGATTCCCCTACCGTTTAGTTTTAAGAATATTGTATATTTTATTTTTATTCGACAACTTCAAGGCTTGATGGAGAAAAGTCAGTTTAACTAGGACTCTATACAGGCATTTTGAGATTAGATGGCGGCTTAATAATATTAAGTATACTCTAGATAACCAAATAAATTCATATAGACCGGGTGGTTAGGTCTAGTGTCAGAATTTTTAAGCCACCTAAAAGCCTCTGACACGGCTAAAAGATTATTACGAGTAGTTTTCTACGTAAAAATACCTAGTTGCTAAATCAAAGTTAACCAACCATTACCTACTACCTCTAATTTAAATCCATGTTTTATCTCTCTGACTACTATTCATCCTGTGAACGCGTGACCTCACCGTTTTTCATATCTGGCATTCATTCCCTAGCTCCACAGACCCCGCTATTAGCATTTATAGCGACGAAAAACTTTTGGAAACGTACGCTCAGGGATACCCTGGATTTAACACATAAAAACTTGAACGCAAGTTGAGGCCCAAAGCTTTTTCACAAAAATTGTAGTATAGAAATTTTGAGATTACATATTGCAATTTTTTTTTTTTAGGGCTCCGTACCCATAGGGTAAAAACGGGACCCTTTTACTAAGGCGTTGCTTTCCGTCTATCCGTCTGTTTGTCGGCCACCAGACGGTATCCCACAAACCTTAATAGCTAGAACGTTGAAATTTTCACAGATGACATATTTATATTGCCGCTATAACAACAAATACTAAAAACCGAAAAAAATATATACAACAAAAACTAATTTTTTAGTCATTTTTCGCTCGATATTAATAGTAGATGCTTAAAATATTCACAAAATATTTATTTCAATTTTCACTTAAAAATAAGTAAGTAATTAAATAAAATAAATATTTAAGGGGTCTCCCATACAAGAAACATGTTTTTTTGCTCGATATTAGGTAATAATGGCAACAGGAAGATGTTTGAAACATTCACAGAGTATTAAGTTGCCTTTTAAAAGTAAATAATTAAATTATAATAAAATATATTAAGGGAGGCTTATGGCACCCTTCGTGCAAGAGTCCAACTCGCACTTGGAAGATTTATGTATCAATGTATCATCATCGTCTGGTACGGTCTGCTCGTGACCACGATCAAAGCAACTCGATCGAAACATTGGGATAGTGAGATAATTATTTATCTCGTATTTTCAGTGCGCGATTAGTTATGTAGTATAAGTATAATATAATAATAATGTTATTCATCATCCAGCAGCCACAGAACGTCCACCGCTGGACATAGGCCTCTCCTAAAGTTCTCCAATAAGACCGGTTGGAAGTAGCTTGCATCCAGCGCGATCCTGCGGTCTTCATGAGATCATCCTTCCACCTTGTGGGTACAAGGACGTCCTACGCTGCGCTTGCCGGTACGTGGTCACCATTCGATAACTTTTCTACCTCATCGGTAATCAGTCCTCCGCGCTATGTGCTCTGTCCATTGCCATTTCAACTTCAATGTTTTTTTATTATCATAAGTAACAGAAATATAAATGGTCTCACTCGAATTTCTAAAGCCAAATCTTTCGTATCTATTTGCGTGGATGAAGATATCAATTTTATGCCTAATTGAGCAAATAAATCTAATCTCAATTACGGAGAGTGTTATAATTAAAGGAAATTAGAAGCTCATCATTAGAGAGATTAATTCAGGAAGATCAAGCCGAGATAGTGATATCGTTTTGGTCGATTAGTTTGAAACCACAGATCTCACGGGATGGGACATGTGTCCACACAATCTAGCGGGGACCTAATTTAGCACGTAAATGTACTCGTGACTTAATATAATTACATATTGCATTACATATTTACATGCTTTCGGATTTAGGTATAATTTAATTTATTTATTTAATTTGTAAAAAAAGAAATTATTTTTATTTAATTTATTCATAATACGCTTAACACTATCGTATTAGCTGTAGGTTAGTTAGGGGATCGTTTAAGATTATTCAAAAAATTAAAGCTACTTAGTTAAGTTTTCACACGAAACAGAACAACTTATATTTTTAACGTTTTCAATTAAAAATCCAAACTCATACTCAAGCCTTGAATTAAAAAAAAACGGATGGAACCGGCTTGCATAGAGCGCGTCCTTGTGGTCTTGATCGTATTGCTATATACATATGTATGAGTGCCTCAAACTATAGGTACCTACTTAAAGATCAATTTTTCTATACACATATATTTCAAAGAGCATCTTTCTAGATCTCTGTGTTGGAAATGGATTTGTTTGTGAAGTTGGGATATTAGAACCCATTTAATCCTATCGGTTCGATTCCCTCTTCAGAAAATTTAGCTTTCAATTTTGTCTTTGAATTTATCAGTTTTATTACAAAGCTAACTTTACGAAGAAAATCAATAAGCAGAAGGAAGGGAAATTAGGATTTCTGTTCAAAAGTTCTAGAGTTCTTGAGAAGTTACTTTCATCATAATTTGTATTTATTTACTTTGTACTTATTCTTTTCTGAAGTTATTAAATATAGAAAAGTCTTCAAATTACGATTTATTTCCCACGTAAATATTTTCTATTCCTCTCTGGTTGTCAGGGATTTGTATGAATTCATTTGATTTTATTTAATGAATCCGTAATATGGTATTTGTACTACGACACACATACAAGTGTTAAGGGTAAATACCTTGATTTGAAGATGTGATGCTTGCTGCTGTGCTTGAAGGACGGCTTCCTTTGAAATTGTAATTTTTTGATTGACTGGGTTATTTCGTTTTATATGTATTTTATTTATTTTAGATACCGGATTTTAGATGCCGGCCGGCAATGATGTTTAATGACTTCAATGCCGGCCGGCCTTTTTCCGTTGCAAAAAGAAAGTAGTAAGTGACAGAAAGATTTTTGTTTGACGTTTTGATATTTTGACATTGATTGATTATTGAATAGTGAATTGAATATATTTTTTTTGTATTTGTTTAGGCTTGAGTGCTTTGGCCTAAACAACAAGTACTTACTTACTAAATATTTTAACGATTTTCTTTCGATAATTCTTTTTACGTTTTTTTTTTGTTTTTTATGTGTCTCTGAGATTTTAGGGTTTGTGGTTTAGTAAAAATTGTTCATTTTGATGTACGAAAGTCACCCTTAAAGTTCATACGAATGTTAAAATAGCCCAGGGTTATTTAGAATGGTTTTACCGGAAGCGAGTGATTCAAACTATCATTAAAATCATTTTTACAAGCTTTAATTTAACTTGCAATGGATGTATGAAAGTTTGGGTGGAATCTTGCAAGTTAAAGGACATGTCCACAAAATGTATGGAGGCTGGTATAATAATAATCAAAAAATGTAACCGTTACATTTCAAGAAAGTTCATATTTTTCTGAGTAACATCAGTATAAAACAAAAAAGAGCCCTGCAATTTAAAAAAAAATGATATTATTAGGATAAATAAATATATTTAGCTCAATAGATAGTTTATCTCTATCAACCATGATTAAGTAATGTCCAAATTGTTAAAATAAAGCATTTTTACCAATTAGACACACTTTTTAAGTCTCTTTTTGTCACATTGAACCTACTAACTTGTCACACTGGTAGGTTAAAAATTTTAATTTTAGCAAATTATGAGATGAAAGAAGCAGCTACAAATGCAAGTAAAATAACGATAGAAGCAATTTATTATTGTTAAGCTAGAAAAAGACTGTATTATTATTTTTCATACAATTTATTTTTCACATTTAAAAAATGCAGGGATGAAAATGTCGAAGTTAGATATTTTTGAGAAGCCCATAAAACAAGCTTTGAAATGATATATATTTCATCTTGGTTAGATTTTTCTCTGAATAATATACCACTTGTGGACGTCTCCTTTAACCAACTTCCCGGTTTCCGATTGAGCTAAGATTTTGCACGCATATCGTGTGATAATGCAATAATATGGTATCATGGAGCTGATCTGATGATGGAGTCGGAAAGTGGCCATAGGAACTCATGTACAAAACAAGATAGACCCGTCGTGTTTGGGCTCGTTTTACTTGTATTGGCTAGCACTCTGCTGCTACATAATAAACAGGATCTCAAAAGCTTGTATTTTTAAAGAGTTATATTTTTATAATAATTTATCATAATAGTAGTAATAACCCTAAATCCGATCCGATTGTGGTCAAAATCAGTCCATTTCAGCTTTCAACATAACCTTTGCTGAATATTTCAGTATTTTCTTTGTACTTAAGTTTCATTAGGCAATATCGTATAAGCACCACATATACGATGCCAATTAAACACATTGTGTGTAGCGCGCACAATTAATTTTGATACTTCAGCACTGTTTGCATTTCACACATTCAAATTTATTATGCACTAGCTTACTGCGCTTAAACACACACATAAATTTGAGGGCTTCGTAGTAAATTGCGGATGGCGTACCACTCAACTTTTCATTCAATTAAATGTAGATTTGTATACATGTACTTATACTTACAGTGTGCTCTAGGGTTGTATAGCAATACTTGGTATAATATAGGTCCAAAGAAAACCTTAAACCTAAAAAGCCAACCGCACGCTGCGAAACTTTTTGTGGGAAATCATTTGCTTTCCAGGCAGATCAATTATGGAATGCATTGCCTGTGCCGATCAGACTTTCTCTTGTCGTTTCCAAAGAACAGGCCCCCGACCGCCTAAGCAATAGCAACCGTTTATGACTTCATTTTAGTCATTTGGCCTATGTGACGTTAGCCATCAATTGCTTTGCGCGGATTGCGAAAGCAATCGTTGAATGAACAACTTTGATGGCTAACGTCACATAGGCGGTGCCAAATGACTAAAATGAAGTCATAAATGATTGCTATTACGATTGCTATTGCTTAGGCGGTCGGGGGGCTGGTTAAAAATCATTAAGTACTTGCAATTGTACGCTCGTTGATTTACAATAGTGCTGTTGTATTTTTGTTTTTGTTTTTTAATTTTGTAGTTTAAGTATTTTATATTTTTTTATTATTTTAGTATATTTAGAAATAGTGGGTAATTTTATGTACGGTAGGTAATTTTATGTATTTTATATTTATATTTATTAGTATGTATGTGTATGTGTTGTGAGTACGAATTTATTTTTGTTGATCGCACACCCCCGTCTTTACTTGTTCTGTATTCCTATTCCATCCAAAGGTTGCCTGGCAGAGATTGCTTTTAGCGATAAGTACGCCTCTTTTTACACGCTATAGTTTTTATTTTTTTTTTGTTATCTCTGTGCTCTTTGTATTAACAATAAAGAATATCTATCTATCTACTTGAAAGACGCCAGCATCATATCAGCCATAGTATTTATGTACAATACAATCGCAATCCTGACCAGTTTACATTGTAATGGATGTCTTACGCTGCGGTTGCCGGTAAGTGGCGTCTATGCAAAAATTTTGCGACTCCATCTTCCCTCCGCCTCAGACTTACAGTGATCTGTTCTAAATGCCCTTCCTACTAATATTTCAACATGCTAATCAACTGGTTCATTTAGTTCATATTTCATACTTCAAGTAGGTAAAGTAGCCGGCAAACAACTTGAACATTAAATCATAGCTACCTCTCTTTTGTTTTCTCTGCTAACGAAAGGGAGAGAGTTATATTTTTTTGTTCAACTTACGTGCCGGGACCTATACTAACCTCAAACTATACTCGTAAATTGACTTTCAAACTTACTTAGGTATACCCTTGATTGTACTACTATCTATTCCACGTATAAATTAATAATCTCAAATTATTACTAACCAAGTCTAGAACAATCTATATAAATATATACCTACTATTGATATAATACACCACTTGATACTTTGTTACTGAGGCGCTATCTACACGAGTATCTTACTAGTCTTTAGCAATGAAAATCCCCCGAACGACCTATATGAATACTGTTAGGTAGTAAACTCGCTATAAGCTTAGGGAACTCAATTTAGGAACATCTCCCATATACACTATCATAAAAATAAATAAAAATATGTTCCATTTTGTTTTATGAGATACCTTATATCTCCTAACCTAGCTCGGTAGAATAAATTATAATAAGCTTGGTTTTATATGCAAACATAAACTAGGAGTAAGCCAAGGTTTCTGGAACACTAGCGCCATGTAAAATAGGACAGTGAAACTTCTGAAACCTGCATAAGAAGCACCTACTTGGACTACATTTCTCAATTTTCTGTTTCATAAGGGAATTTTCGGGGTTTTACCTTGGAATCAAGGTCCTTGCCATTTAAAACAGGAGTGAATAATTTTGCAAGTTTAGGTTTTTTCATTACATAGCTTAGTTTGACTACGTGTTTTTGATTTTTTTGATTTGATTCGACGCGTATATTTTTTTACGCATAACTTTTTTCGTAGTAGTTCGATTTGAATAATTATTTTTTTATTGGAAAGCATATTCTTTGAAATTGGTCCCATTTAAATTTTATCAAAATTGGCTGAGCCATTTTTGATAAATCATGTGAAAAATGTTACATCGATCAGTGCATAATATTTGCGTTCTAGCGATGCGCCCCGGCTTCGCACAGGTGTATTATACATATAAACATTTCTCTTGAGTTACTCTATCTATTAAAACAAACTGCATCAAAATCCGTTGCGTAGTTTTAAAGATATAAGCATACATGGGGACAGACAGCGGAAAGCGACTTTGTTTTATACTATGTAATGATTCTGTACACGGGTGAAGTCAGTCATGCTAATTTTTGCAAAAAATAATTATATTGTAGACAATAAAGGCGTTTGCCCTATTTAAGAAAATCAATGTTAAAATATTACTATAGATATGTTCTAAGGTGTTTTTTTTTTAATTATTGTGGACACTGTACTTTGTTGATGACAATGTTTGTTACGACATGTAAGAAAAGTATAGAATTATTATTAAATATGACATGTTATTATGTTTTAATAATAATGTATCATGTATATAATTATTAAGATGTAACTATGGATAAATAAAAAATAAAATATGTTTGCTGTTCTGAGATAATTTCTTCTCGTTGAACTGAAAAACTTGCAAGTCTGCAAAGAATTTTGGCCAGATTTTTGCGTAACAATACTCTAATATTTTATACAAACGCAGAAAAATAAATAAAGCCCAGCCTCCCAAAAAAATCTGATCATTAGCTTGATTTACTAGCGCAAAAACGGCTTTGTGTAAACTACATCTCGTAATGAAGCAGAAACAATACAAATGTATTCTTTCCCCGAAATAAATGATCAAAATGTAACTTTTGGCTGACCTTTTTGCTTGGAAGAATACAATAATTATTTATGCTACGTTTTCACTATGTTTTTTGTTTTGCAGCAAAACAAAGTAGGCGACCATATAGTTTCGCCAAGTTTTTGTACTAGCAAAGTCATAGTCAAAATTTTTATTGCAGTTTGCATGTACAAAGGTGGTATAGATATAGTATAATCATGACTCAATACAAACTTGCCTATGCAAGGCGTGCAACGTTACTGGCAGCTTTATTTATTATTATTACCTAAATCAAATTATTATTACAAAATTTAAATTCTAAAATTATATTTAAATTGATTACAATGTCAGGTTTAGTTACCTAGTCAATATGATGTTAGTTGATTACAATGTCATGGGTTAGTTATTATGTTATGTTAGTAGATTGGAATGTCATGGAGTGAATAGTCATTAATAGTATTCCAATTAATTTTTAGCTATGCATGCATGCTTGAAAAACTTTGAGTGTTAAGTACTAACTTACAGGCTGCATAATAAAGTTAGTGCGTAGTTTTAAAGATATAAGCATACATACGGACAGACAACGGGAAGCGACTTAGTTTTATACTAACTGCTACGTAGTGATAATACTGTACTGTAGCAGTCTTTTATTTAATAGTCCACTACAGGACGTAGGCCTACCCACGAAGGGTGATTGGGCCATATTCACTACGCTGGCCCAGTGCGGGTTGGTGGCTTCACATACGCCATCGAATTTCTTCTGCGGACGTATGCAGGTTGCCTCACGATGTTTTCCTTCACCGAAAAGCCAGCGGTGTTAATTCCGTACATAACTACCAAAGAACTCATTGGTACGGGACCTGGTTTTGAACCCACGACATGACGATTGTAAGGCGGATGTCACTACCACTAGACCACCACGGCTTCGTTCTAGTAGTTTTATACTATGTAGTGATAATACTGTACTGTACCAGTCTTTTATTTAATAGTCCACTACAGGCCTATCCACGAAGGATGATTGGGCCATATTCACTACACTGGCCCAGTGCGGGTTGGTGGCTTCACATACGCCATCGAATTTCTTCTACGGACATATGCAGGTTGCCTTACGATGTTTTAACGAAAAGCCAATGGCGTGAAATTCCGTACATAAATTCCAAGGAATTTATTGGTGCAGGACCGGGTTTTGATCCCAGGGCCTCAAGATTGTAAGGTGGGTTTGATTATTACCAGACCACTGCGGCTCGGCACGGTAGTGATAGTGATACAAGCCTTTGTGTTTGTTTTTATTTTTGAAAGTTCTACGGTCACATATTATTGCAGCCGAATGCATGCTGGGAGCGACTGCTTTTGAGCGAGGTACAAAGTGAGCTTCTGAGCTTGTTGACACTTGCGCTTTACTATGCAGTTTTATAGTCAACTGCTAAAAATATGTTTAGACACGGTGAGCAATAAATTGGTCTTATTTTCCACGTAAACCACGTAGAAACAAGACAAGTATCCCGAATAGATAAACAAACGATGACGATTGCCAAAAGTGTAATTCAGCTATTTTATGAAATGAACGATGCAATGAGACTCCATTCATTTAATCCAATATTGCTTTTAGCGATAAAGCCGCCGAGTGTTACACTATTCTTAAGTTTTAGAAATTATTTGACACATAGTAAATATTAAACATTTTACATGTCAACTTAGTAATACGTAGGCCTCCCCTAATGGTGCCTTACCTGGCTAGGATGCGCGCCACGCAATATTTCTTTCGACGTGTCAGAACGAGACACAAAGTATATATCGGTCACTAAAGAGTTATTTTCGTGGCTTTTCGTAGTCGCATGCTTGCCTACTGGCCTAAAGTACCATGCTTGGCCCACTGGCCAAAAGTACCTACCTATTCTTAGATTAAGTTCAAGTATGTAACAATATCTATTCTCCAGAATCTTAATTCCAGGCCACCTGAAATACTACCGATGACAATAAATAGAAATAGCGAGCACTTCCATAAACCGAGTTAGTTGGTCGGGCTTCAATAAGTTAGTTCCTAGAAAGGAAATGAATCTAAGTCGAGGTTAACGCGAAGTTGAGATGGTTCCCGACTAACGAGCTCTGAGCACACAGCGGTAACTAGTTTCAGTGTTGCTAGATACAGGTGAGAATTAGTTTTAACGATCATGTTCATAATTGAGTAGCTAGGATAAAATTTTGCTGTCCTATTTATTAATTGCATTGCAATTATTTTTAGTAGTATTAGTACTAAATCTTGATAAAATATATATTCACTAGTTTTTACCCGCGGCTTCGCTTGCATGATGTTTTGATTTTTGACGCAATATCATTATAATTTATAGCCTATGTGTTATTTTGATATATAAGCTATATTATTGCAAAGTTTCATCTCAATCCGTTCAGTAGTTTTTGCGTGAAAGAGTAACAAACATCCATCCATCCATCCTCACAAACTTTCGCGTTTATAATATTAGTAGGATTTTGATTTTTGACGCAATATCATTATAATTTATAACCTATGTGTTATTTTGATGTATAAGCTATATTATTGCAAAGTTTCATCTCAATCCGTTCAGTAGTTTTTGCGTGAAAGAGTAACAAACATCCATCCATCCATCCTCACAAACTTTCGCGTTTATAATATTAGTAGGATTAAGTTTAAATTGTTGCTCTGAGTTATGTTATAGGTAAAATGTAAAAAGATTTGATATGCTGAACTAAATAAAGTTGTCCCGTCACGTCCCGTCCCCGGCCTGATGTAAATTATTCCTAACTACAGATCTCAGAGATGGGACTTGTCGTCCAGATAAAATTATGATATTTTCGTGTACTTAGTACAGCGGAGTTACAATACCACGAGTTAAAAATATTGATATGTAAAGTACGTATGATAAAATTAAATCGTACTATGTAATTCAACCGACACACTGACATACTGGGCACTGGATAGGACACCGGCGTAAGCTGGACGCTTGTACGTTCTGTCAAAGAAGACATAATAATGTTCTGTTCAACCATAAGTAACTAAATTCGTGTAGGCTGAGTGGCTAGCCCTGGTGTCAGAGTTTTAAAGCCGCCTAACGGCCTCTGACATAGTTAAATGGTCAATACAACTGCACGGGTAGCACAGCAAAGGGACAAAACCATTTTATCCACTTCTAAAGTCAGTTGTCATTGTCAATCCATACTTTATTTCCTCTCCGAGGGGTTATAATGGTGGAAAGACAATTTGTTCCTTTGCCAGGCTATCCGTGCTGGGCCTACAACTTAACGTGTCATCCAAGTCACGGTAGTGCTCAGTTGTAAATGCTACCCGCGGTCACCCATCTGAAGACTGACCGTGCTGAACGTTGCTTAACTTCGATGATCGCTAACGAACATCTAATCAAACTACGCTATGAGCGCTACTTTTGCCGTAAAGAGGTCTCTGTAGTAGAGCCCTTAGTCTAGGTTTTGCGTAGTTTACTTAAGAGAGCGCCTAATGCCATGAAAAAAACAGATTTCACTCGCGCTTCTTGCATCGCCCGCTATCATCTATGCTGCTTTGTTTAGAGGCGAAAATCGCATGACACAGTTCACGCTGATTTTGGCTTGAGCGGCTTACATTTTTAGGTGACATTTTATTTATTTGTTCAAAATTTAAGCATATATTAAAAAAACTAATATCGATTACTCTACTAGAACATTAGTCTAGCTACGTAATTTGTCAAAAATAATGTAGTGTTGTCGCTGATAATTTCGAGCATTTGAAAAAACAAGTATTTTTTTTTATGATGCGAAGTTTTAATTTTTTTCTAAGGTAACCATATTATTTTCCAAAATTCTACGAGATTACTCTGCTACTATAGGTTCTTTCCTTTCCTATAGTATTTTTTTAATATGGATATTTATATTCGTTATCTTTACACCACGTCGTTAAAAAGTCGATTTTGGCATTAGGCGCCCCCTTAAGCTCCCGCGTTCGCGTGTGGCTTCGTACATTTTGGTTAGTTCTTCCTCGTTTCCGTCAGGGGCCCTGTACAGAAACGTATGAACATTTCTGAACCATACGGTAACAGCTGTAGTTTCAAATGTTTAACGGCACCATTGCTTAAAGCGTGCGTAAAACTTTTGTGGTTAGACCGCATGTGTTTTACCAAATTATACTCATGTTACCTACTTACTGTCATATACCGAGCTAAAAAATAAAACCATTTCGTGACATATATATATGAGTTCATATTAGTAATTTATTTAGACGCTAAAATACGACAGATATGTTTTTTATAATTAACATAATTTAGCATTTATAAAAAAAATATATAACTTTTGCCGGCCACTGCTCGCTTGTAATTGGCCTGTACAGCTATTTCGATTTATCTCGAAGAATTTTACATGTGATCAAACTTTTCAGCATGTTTGACGAAAGGTAATTTTCTAGCGTTAAAAAAATACTCTTGGCCCGCTCTTGGCCCAGTGTGACGTAAATTATTTCTAACTGAGCGAAGCTCTGGGAGCTCGTTGAAAAGTTTTCAATGCTAGCCATTAGTTTGATTTATCTATTTCGATGGACTGGCAACTTGACAGACTGATTGTAATCTCCATTTAGAAGGCAGTTTTAATCACAGCACTGGAAGCCAAAGGTTTGTTTGCTACTGCATGTGATTTTGTTCTTTAAAAGTGTGGAATCAGACTTTCATTCAGAATTTATGCGTTTTACCAAATTATGCTTTATGTATCCTACTTATCGCCATATATATATATATCGGCTAAAAATAGTTCCATTTTAAATTGCACGACAGTTTAGGTTTACATAGTAATTTATTTGGCCGCTAAAACACGACAGGTATATGCTTTCATACAACATTTGCAGGCCGCTGCTCGCCTGTAATTGGCCAGTACAGCAATTTCGATTTGTTTCGAAGAAAATTGTCAAAGAAATGCTGACATTTCCAAGCGTGTTTGAGTAAAGGTCGTTATTTAACGTTTAAAAAAAATACTCTTGGCCCAGTGTGACGTAAATTATTCCTAACTGAACGAGGCGCTGAGAGCTCGTTGAAAAGTTTCCAATGCAAGTCTTTAGTTTGGCTTATCTAGTTCGATGGACTGGCAACTTGACAGACTGATTGCAATCTCCATTTAGAAGACAGTTTTAATCACAGCACGGGAAGTCAAAGGTTTGTTTGCTACTGCATATGATTTTGTTCTTTGAAAGTGTTGAAAGGATTTGGATTTATTGAAGCTTTTATTACCTGTGTTTTTGTTATAACCCGATACAAACTTAATGACGTCTATGAATTCGAGGCGAGTCGTTGCGCAGTAGCAAAATTTATATGTTAGCAGCGGCAAGGACTAAGAATTTGCTCAGTTCGTAACTAACTTCATATCACAGGCGCCATTAAGTTTAATTCAGTTTGTTTAATAGTATTTGGTATACTGTACTGTCGCCCTTGGATCCCAAAAATAATACTACCGTAGACTTTGTATGCATATATTTATGCGATAAGTTACAGCTGTATCAGAACACACAAAACAAAACGGGTCGAGGCAAGTGCCACCATTGTACGGAGAATCTTACCACCGCGATCTAGGAATGGGCGCTCGTTTACTAACGCCATCTAGTTTCGTTTGGCGGAACTACGGCAATGCTTTGGAATATTAAACATACCGCCCACCAAGGAGAAATTGACAAAATTTTCCTTACAATGGCTACCGCCCACCATGACGTGTAGTATAACAAAAGTAAGAATATGATATTTAAATTTTGAAATGCAACTAGCTAAAGACGTATAACATAAAACTATGTAACATAAAAATTCAAATTGTAACGTATTGTTATGGAACCAATCTTCTATTAACAATTGTTGATAAACCTATCTACTAACAAACTAATTTGACACAGGTAGAAAACATAATTTTGAAACAGGACGTTTGATTATAGTGTCTTTACATCTCAAGCTGACGACTCGAGTAATTCCGTCCAGTCCAGTATGCTTTTGTTCGATGATACCATATAACCATCGAGCTGGAGGAAGATCGTCTTCCATCACCAACACCACTTCTCCAACGTTTGGCTCCGTATTGTGATGAGTCCACTTGTAGCGATGATGAAATTGTGTCTAATATTCCTTGGACCATCGTTGCCAAAAATCCTGAGTCGTTCACTGGATGAGTTGCCATCGTCGCAGGTTTCCTATGTTAGCACTTTCGTAACTTATATCCGGTGCTGTAATTAACGGTTCACCAATGAGGAAATGACCGGGTGTCAGTGAAATTGAATCTTGTGGATGAGTACTCATCTTGGAAATTGGGCGCGAATTGAGGCAAGCCTCAATTTGCGAGAGAAGAGTGGACATTTCTTCGAATGTCAAGGTGGAGCAACCGATGATGCGTTTCATGTTGTGTTTTGTAGTCCGTACGCCTGCCTTCCACAATCCTCCGAAGTTTGGAGCATGAGGTGGGATAAAGTACCATTTCTTCCTTTTATCTTGTAGTCTCTTCTAAGAACTCCATTGCTTGGCAAGTCTTTGTACAGGTCTTTAGACTGTCTTGTATTCCCTTTGTAGTTATCCATTTAGAGGGTGATTGCTTCTTGCTTCCTGGCATCCATCGCTTTATGAGAGCAACCACGCGAATGAGTTTAGTTAGAGAGGAAAATCGCAATAATATCTCCTTTGTTGAGTCTTCCCTTGGATTTTGGTGAGTATTTACTGCACATATGCGTTTTGTATTCTCTTCTAAATTTGTATCCTGTCTATCGATGTTTTTGTAATTTATGTTTTTCTTTCAGCCACATCGGTCCTTCTTGCCAAAGCTCTTCGTATTCCAGACTCTTCGTGCCACGCGATGCGCTATCTGCCGGACTGTCCTGGTAAGACGTGCAACCACTGTTGAGGTTCTACAGCCGTGATTATTTCCGTCACGCGGTTCGCTACGTAGGTTTTCCATCGGTTAGGTCTACTGTTAAACCAGGCAAGTACTATAGAGGAGTCGGTCCATGCATGGATTTGTGTTTTGTGGATGCCTAATACGGAAGCTATTTCAACTAACAGTTTAGTCAGAAGAACTGCTCCGCAAAGCTCTAATCTTGGGATCGAAATTTGCTTAATGGGTGCTACCTTCGTTTTTGATGTGACTAAGCTTATGTGTACATTTCCTTGACTATCTATGACACGTAAGTAGACCACAGCCGCAAAAGCGTCATTTGATGCGTCACAGAAACCTTGAAGCTCACGAAGGAGGTCGTCTGATCGTGTATTGTGCCATCGTGGAAGTCTAAACTTGGTAAGTTGCTGTAAATCATTACGGTAAGTTAGCCAGTCCTTCAGTAATTGAGAGGGAAGCTCATCGTCCCACTCAATTCCTGAGAGCCACAATTTTTGGATAAATATTTTGGCTGTGATAATTACTGGCGCCAACCATCCCAATGGGTCGAATAAACGGGAAATGTCCGATATTACTTTTCTTTTTGTTACAGGAATCGTGACCGGCGGGAGCTGCACTGCGTACTCAAAGTTGTCATCATTCCGGTTCCAGGTAAGTCCCAGGATTTTCATGTAAGTATCGATTTTTATTTTTCTGTTCATATCTGTCTCTCCTTGATCCTTGTCTATTTCCATTAACAGTTCTTCGCTATTACTACTCCATTTCTGAAGTTCAAATCCTCCTCCTGATAGTAGTTTAGTCATCTCCTGATAGATCTGTTTTCCTTCTTCTATTGTTTCACAACCTGTCATTAGGTCATCCATGTAAAAATCCTTTCTTATTTTTTCAGATGTCGACGGATATTCTCCACCATCACGAGATAGCTGTTGCAAACATCGTACCGCAAGGTAAGGCGCTGAGGCAGTTCCAAACGTAACTCTAAATATACGTAAATGTTGCAGGTCTTCGTCTGGGTTATCACGCCACAACAGTCGTTGAAAATCTGTATCCTTTTCACGGACCATGATTTGTCGATACATCTTAACAATGTCTGAGACTAAACATATCGGATGGCTTCGCCATCTTAGCAGGATATGGCGAAGATCATCTTGTAGCGTGGGACCAACCAATAAATCGTCGTTTAGTGAGACACCATTAGTACCAGGCTCCGAAGCATTGAAAACGACGCGAACTTTCGTAGTGTCTTTGTTCTCTCTCACGACCGCGTGATGAGGTAAGTACATTGCTTTCGGGTTATCTAGCTGTGTCTTTGGCACCACTTCCATGTGTCCTAGGTACAAGTATTCTTTAATAACGTCAGTATATATTTGTTTCAGGTTTGGATCCTTGAGTAATAAAGAGAAGTGCTCGAATTTGAATTGAAACCCTCGATTTAGAGGCAAGAGAAGTATTCGAATCACTTCCTATTCCCACGATGGAGCTGTTGTGCGGAGTTTTTCTCAGCCCGAGTAATTGAATCGCTGATTCGGTTACAAAAGAAGCTTGTGATCCTTGGTCGACTAAGCATCTAAGAGTTACAAAAGATCCAGACTTTGATTGGGCGTTGACCAGTGCTGTAGCAAGTAAGACTTGGCTACTGGCACTCGAGAAGCAAGCTGTAACATGCGATGGAGTACTGGAGGCAGTACCTTGAGATTCTGATATTGCAGGAGCAATATCTTGCTTCGATGACCGGGAAGCGTCGGTTGAAGAGGTGGTGTTCTTGGGATGTAAAAGGGTGTGATGTTTCTTTTTGCATAAACGGCACCTAGAGATGTGACGACAAGAATAGACGGAGTGATTGGCCTCTAAGCAGTTAAAGCATAAATTGTTGGACTGAACGAATTTACGTCGTGTGTCGATATCGTCGTTGGAAAATTTCTTACAATGACATAATCGGTGACTTTCTTTACAATAAATGCATACGATTGCATCATTTGTTGAGTAATGCACTTGGGTTACGTGAGATCGAGATTTGTTTAACAATTTAGGGTCGATAAATTCTAAAGCGCGAGATCTTACTTCAAGAAATTCGTTAAATTGTTCCAGCGATGGTAATTCATTGGACGATTCGCTAATTTTAAGCTCCCAGTGTTTTCTGGTTTCGCTGTCTAACTTCGAACTAAGAATGTAAATAACAATCGTATCCCATGAATTAACATCGATGCCTAGATTTTTGAGGGCAAACAGACATTCGTTAGTACAATCAAGTAGTTCTCTTAAAGCACTAGCAGACTCTGACGTCAGACTGCGTTGACCCATGAACTTCTTCAAGATGCAGTTAGCGAGGTATCTTTTATTATCGTAGCGATCTTCAAGCAGCTTCCAGCACAACTCATAATTTTCACAGGTGATGGGAATGTGTCTTAACAGTTGCTCTGCTTCATCGCGCAGCTGTGCTTTTAAGTAGTGCAACTTTTGTACATCATCCAGAGTCTCGTTTTTGTGAACTAACGACTGAAATAGGTCTCTAAAACTTGTCCATTCAGTATACTTTCCTGAAAAGGTAGGTATAGATATTTTTGGCAGTTTGAGGCACTGATTCTTTGCTGTTGCTTTAGATGTTACCGCTGGTTGACCGTCGTAGCTAAGACGTCTTTGCTCTTTGAGTTTCTCTAGAATCTCCATGATTTCAAACTTGTATATGGTGAATAGCTCTTGAGTGTTGTCGTACTGATCACTAGTTACGTATTTGCTCGCTTTATAAACATCGCTGGCTGTATTTCTAACTATTTCGATGTGATTTTCGGCGAATTGTTGCCATAAATTCTCCAGTGATTTAAGTCTGACTGCTAAATAAGCTTCTGATGAAAGTAGTTCTTTAGGCGATTTTTTAAAGTTAGTTCGTGCTTTCGAAATGCATTGATATATGTCTTCCTGCATGTTAACTTTCGACTCCATTTTTTCTAAGTCTCTGAACTTTTCTCAAAAATTTTCTAAGTGTTGAACTTTTTCTTCAAAATTTTTCTAAGTGTTTGGATTTGTTAACACTTGAAAAATTGGGCATAGGTTCCCCGTAGTAGCGTTTTTCGCAAATTATTCTAAGTCCAAAACACTCTGACTAAATTTGAATCATGCAATAATTTGAAATTTTACAAGTTCCTGCCTTAAATTTTTCGTCACAATATGCACAAGTCAATAAGGTTCAAAGTACTCACAGTTTTGATGTCCTTCAAAATATCACTATTTCTGCTTACAACAATCACGTTACTCCTTCCAATTGCGAGTCCAGGTGTTCCAGTTCAGGCCAGTCCGGTCCGGTCCGGTCCGGTCCAGTTTCGTCTTCTTCCAAGCCCGGTCCCCGTCCGAGCTCCTTGCGATAAGTCTGAATGGATTCACTGACGTCACTGCAGTCCTGTGCCGTATATCCGACTCGTTAGGACCAATGTCGCCCTTGGATCCCAAAAATAATACTACCGTAGACTTTGTATGCATATATTTATGCGATAAGTTACAGCTGTATCAGAACACACAAAACAAAACGGGTCGAGGCAAGTGCCACCATTGTACGGAGAATCTTACCACCGCGATCTAGGAATGGGCGCTCGTTTACTAACGCCATCTAGTTTCGTTTGGCGGAACTACGGCAATGCTTTGGAATATTAAACAGTACTGTACCTGCTTTTAACAGTCTACTGCTGAACATAGGTTTACCAAAAATGGCGATTAAGCCGCATCCACCACGCTCCCAAAGTGCGGTTTGGTGAATGCTGAATTGTCTCGGTATACAAATATTTTTAAAGGCCCAGTGAAGCGATATGCTTCAGGGGATGGGATTTTAAAAGGATAAACCTCCCAAACGTAATTTTAAATCGATGCACTGGACCGACTACTGCAATATACAACAAGTCACTCACCTGTTCTTTTACTACTTCAGTGGGAGATCTCCAGGGGCTTTTACTTGCTGTTACACTATTTATTTTATGATAATTATGTAGCATGTGTAACTAATGCGCACCCCGTCCATTATTTATACGCTTTCTGTCCTCTCCATCCTAAGGTTGCCTGGCAGAGATTGCTATCAGCGATAAAGTCGCCCATTGTTACACTGTTTATGTATCTTTGTTTCTTCTTTTTGTTTATTTCTTGGTCTGCAATAAAGAGTTAATCTATCTATCTAGCAGGGATAGCTTTTTTTAGTAGGTTTCCCTAAGATTTTTTAAACTCGAATGGCGGTGTTCGAGATGAGATGCATACCCTCATAAATGCATCGATAATAGTCGATGATTAGGGAGGACTCGTTGGCGCGGTTTTTAATCGCACTTGCAAATAATCGAATACAGTACATAATAGTCGATTACGTTTGATAGATTGAATGATGACGATACACCCAATAATACTAAAATCACACATATTACATATAATTCTTATAGAAAAGGTATCTACTTATAAATACTTGTCTTAAGTATCTTTATCGGTAACCAAAGCTTTATTTGATACATAAAACTAAAAAAATTACTTTAGTTGTCAGTTCTTTACATAAAAAAATACAAACAAAGAGCAATTGTTAGAGAATAAATATAAAACTTGTACCGTAAATTGTTGTCGGCACTCATATATCAATATAATGGGGCTAAAGTTCGAATTAACGATGTTTTTCCGAAACTCGTGCTGCGACTTGGAAAAATTAAAGTTAAACATTGCCTGAGATTAATTGGATTTTCCTTGGTAATTACGAAAATGTATTGGCTTAGCTAAATTATTATTGGATTGCGTTTTAATCCGATCTCAAATAATTTTGAACAGAGATTTTGGGTTCGATTTCTAGCAATACATTAAACAAACATTTATTGATGGTCAATATATATATATATTTTCTAAATGTTTGTTTGTTTGTTTATGAGCCTGAATTGTCCCATTGTTGGGCAAAGGCCTTCTCTCCAGATTTCCAGTTTTGTGCTGATACCTGCCAATTAGGAAAGGTGTTTAGTTCGTCTCGCCATCTAGTAAGGGGTCTGCCACGAGGCCGCACCGAGTTGGGGCTCCATTTCGTGGAGATTTTTACCTAGAGATCTTCTGGCATGCGGATAACGTCTAAGTATAGGTATTTTTGTATTATTATGTGTGTGTTGTAAATAGAGTATCATGTCTCTACCAACATAGCCCAGCAAATTACCTACCCAGTTAAAATGGCAAGTGGGCAAAAGACATTGTTCGAAGAATGGACGCCGGCATGATCATAAAATTTTGAAATGGAGACCAATTAAGGTCATGCACAGCGTAGGACGTTCACTGGTAAGTGGACCGACGATAAATGTAATCAACACGACAGGGACACACTAGATGTCAGCCGCTTTTGGCCGATCTTAATGGAAATCCTTATACAGAAGGCCTATGTCAACCAGTGGGCGTGTTATGATTTTCTTATTGATTTCTTGGATAACAGCCCAGAGTCTAGTAGGTACATATTTTCCGATCGTATTATGAACACTGAACAATATGGCAGCCATTCAAAGAAAATTCAATTTAGAAAATATTTTTCTACGAGGTAAATAAGAATGCCGATTTTTTTTCGGCGCAATTGTTTGCCATGTTTTTACGTTTATTTTGAAGCATGGTGCAAAATCTGGGTTTACGACGAAATATGGTGACCTGTGGCCTCTGGTATAAGTCGTGGTGGACCACCTATAGGTGAAGCCTAGAGGTAGTGACACCCGCCTTGCAATCGTATGGTCGTGGGTTCAAATCCCGGTCCCGTACCAATGAGTTCTTTGGAATTTATGTACGGAATTTCACACCACTGGCTTTTCAAATCCACCAACCCGCACTGAGCCAGCGTGGTGGATATGGCCCAATCACCCTTCGTGGGTAGGACTACGTCCTGCTGTGGACTATTAAAAGGCTGATACAGTACAGTACATGGTGCCCTCATGTGTTTTTTTTAACGGTATAATACAAATGATTTTCAAAGATTATTTCAAAAGAATATTATTGAGAAACTTAAACTTTCGAAATACAACACAAAAACTTTTCTAGACATTTGCATGGAGCGCTTTTAAAAATATGGACAACTTCTAGCCAAGTTTTCTAACACAGCAGACACTTTTATCTGTTACGCAGTGTGACCATATTCCTGCTTATATTCCGAGTACAATAAAAAGAGTACTAACTTCAGATGGAGTACAGACATTGACTCTAGCTATTAGCTTCACTATACAGACTATAACGTAGCAACTTGAATTAGGGTATGTCTTTGCAATTTACGTAGCTAGGATTTATTTGCACGTGACCGTGACTACACCACGGGCGTAAGTTAACCCACGTACTTTGGTGCACGTGACCGTGACTACACCACGGGCGTCCGAAGTTAACCCACGTACTTTGGTGCACGTGACCGTGACTACACCACGGGCGTCCGAAGTTAACCCACGTGCTTTGGGATACTTAATACCGTTTCGAACCGTTTTTATTGTTGCTAAGATTTTCAGTAAATATTGAAAAAATCTTCCAAGTTGATTATAAAAACTCAAAATTAATTAGTTTAAGTACCAATTCAGCCTAAGAATGCTCCCGTAACTTAAAAGTGCGCCTAATGACATGAAAAAAAAACAGATTTCACCCGCGCTTCTTGCATCGCCCGCTATCATCTATGCTGCTTTGTTTAGAGTCGAAAATCACATGACACAGTTCAGGATGATTTTGGCTTCGAACGCCAGCTTACATTTTTAGGTGACATTTTATTTAATTATTTAAAATTTAAGCATATATTAAAAAAAAACTAATCGATTACTCTACTAGAACATTAATCTAGCTACGTAATTTGTCAAAAATATGTGGTGTTGTCGCTGATAATTTCGAGCATTTGAAAAAAAAAGTTTTTTTATGATGCGCACTTTTAATTTTTTTCTAAGGTAACCATATTATTATTTTCCAAAATTCTACGCAATTACTCTGCAACTATAGATTCTTTCCTTTCCTATAGTATTTTTTTAATATAGATATTTATGTTCGTTACTTTTAAACCACGTCTGAAAAAGTCGATTTTGGCATTAGGCGCCCTCTTAATTTAAGTTTGTTTTCTTTCAGCTATCGCTCAAGTGATCGCACTTACCCCCTTACACGGACAATCAGAGGTATGTAATTGTGTATATTCATCATTATGAACAACATCTGCTGTGTCCAACCCTGAAATAGTAATTCAGCTATCTGTACAGAACAGGTGGTTTTTTTGCGATTTCACAGGTGGTCCCAAAGTAAAGGTTCTTCATGATGATGAACATTAAATACCTACCTCTGTTTTTTTTAAAATAAGTATGTTTAAAACAAAAGTAAAATTAAAAGAATATTTTTCACTACTTAGGTATTATAATTCTCCACCGGTCATCAGTCCTCCGTGCTATGTGCCCTGCCCATTTCAACTTGCTAATCCGTTGGGCTATGTCGGTAACCTTGGTTTTTCTACGGATCTCCTCATTCCTGATTCGATCCCGCAGAGAGACATTCGATCAAGCATAGCCCTCTCCATAGCTCTTTTTCACTTAACAAAATTATAAAAACACACAATTCAATCATTACAAATTAAAACATAAGTGCCTAAATTGCTATCCAAGATAGAAAACGTGAGCCCCGAACCAAAGAAGATATAATAATACTACGTACCGTAACCAAAGTTCCTAAAAAAGCGGCAATGTTTATTCTTCTACCCATATCGTGGTAGGAAGTGAACTAACCAAGCGGATAGTCCAAACACGCAAAGTGGGCTATTGGACCCTCGTAAATACATTTCATGATTTGGTAAATGAGATTTTGATATGTCGATATTTCTAATTTTTCGCCGTACGTCGGAAAACTGTTATCTACCGAACATGTAACTAAACTGCACACTTTTGATGTTAGTTGTTTAAATGAAATTCAAGTCTGTAATCTAAGACTTTAGCGTTTTTAGTAAGTATTATACATTTTACGACGTAAAATAATTAAAATTGTAAAATAGCTAACCGCTGTATTTCAGATCTCTTCATCATTATGAACAACAACTGCCTGGAAGAAATCGCTCCAAGCGATGAGGCCGCCGGTTGTCGCACTATTTTAATTACATTGTATTCTTTTATTTTTATATTGTAAATTGTGTGAACAATAAAGCGTTTTCTATTCTATTCTATCTCTTAATATATAGGTTAAAGGACTAAAAACGTTATTTTCTGTTTCAAAACTGAAAATAAATTAAAAACCTCAGACTATAACTACAGTAGGTAATTATACTTATTATACACTTACTACAATAATTCTTATTACAGTTATTGAGTTAACTATTTATTTATAGTTACTGGTTTCATCAGAACTCTACAGCTTCTAAATTTCTTTGAAAATGTAAAAGAAAACTATAACAATCATGATTTCAGCACAATCTGCAAACTTCCACGAACTGTGCTGCTACGATTTCCATTCTTTCGTTAGACTACAAGTTCCATACTGTAAATCTAAATTATTGTCAAGAATCTTCTAGCTCGCAAACCCAACTTTTATTCCCTAGCGTTGTTGCTTCTTTGTGCCACCATTTTGTTATACAGATTTATAAAGGTTGTATGTAGGAGCCACAGATCTCATGATATCAGACGTGTCATTTTCATACTACGGGTTATCAAGTACCTAATGGACACCGGACATAAGTAAATCATTTCCAACAACTAATGAACTCATGAAGACTGTTTAAAAATAACATGGCTCATGTTGCCCTAATCTTCTTATATGTAGTGGACAACTAAATTAGCACTAAATATTCTTCTTATAATCACAACCATACATTTAACGCTAATAGCTAAATAATGACACAATTATTAATTACCCGCAGATCACAATAACCGGAATAGGTATGATGACTAAAAAAATATATTTAGTCCGTCAGATACACCATCAAAAAATATTAGACACGTATTTTTTATTTTGCCAATCAAACAAAAATTGATGAATATATAGCCCGTCAAAGTTCCGCGTGACGTCACAAGTGCCATACTTCTTCTTCTATAGACTTCTGTAAGAGAAGTGACGTCTCGACCCCCACTCCCAATCTTTAGCAAGGTTTGTCTTTATCATTTGTTGTTTGATTGACAAAAGAAAAAATACGCGGCCGATAGTTTTTGAACTATATATATATATATATATACATAGTTCAAAAAAGTTATATATATATATAACTATATATTTTTATTTAAATCACAAAAAATAGGGCCTCAAAGTTCACAAAATATGGGTTCCAAAATTCAAAGTGAGTAAATCGTATCATGTAAAAGAACTTCTTAACAATGTGTAATATTCGATGTATGGCGAGAAATGAAAAAAAAACTTTTTTGTCGATGGTTATAGTACCTATAGAGATTATAACAACTTACTTCCCAATTTTGTGAAATTTTCTGAATTTGTACGGAACCCTCGATGTGCGAGTCTGATTCGCAGTTGTCCGGTTTTTTTCTCGAATTTCGGGCTTACTCCAGATAGCAAAATTTGTTCAAATTATAGCACACCCTTTCTAAAGGACCCTGTACAATGTACATATTCCCTCACACAACACTGCTTTCTGCGACTTATTTATATAGCCATACATTGTGCGGTGTATGAGTATTTTCTACATATAATTTTAGTTCACGCCTCTGAGTTACGAGAAAGCCCTTCTCTAAATATCTATGGTAGAAGCAAATTCTGCTAAACAAGTTATATGGAGATTACTTGTCTTGTAGAATAAACAAGCTAATAAGTTCTTATGTACCTGAAGACTACAGAATTTTATTTAACATATTTTTAAAGAAAAGGTGCCACTGATGAGTTTGAAGAAGAATTTTGTACCTGTGCTGGATTTTCACAAAATTGCTTATGGTTATCTTTTGGCTCAGTTTCTTGGTAATTTAGCTACAAATATTTTACACGCTTCCAACGTGCTACATGCAACATTTCCCTATTCCCAAATTAATAATTATTATGTTGCTCAAAAGGATTTTAGGCAATTAGATCTACTTATTATTATATGCTACGGGACTAAGCGCGCTTAAGCTTTTTTAGTTTATTTACGATACTGTGTTCAAATTGCGAAAATTTAAAAAACAACAAAAATTAGATCTAAACTATAAAAAAAAAACCCTGATAGGTACACACATTCCGACTTGATTAGAGCCAACCACCAAATTGGGTCGTATGGAACGTGGTTGGTCCTACATTATTTCATTATTTTTTGTAAAGGGGGTTGACGGATTTAACCAGCCAACCGCACTTCGCCACATTGTGGAGACGTAAGTAGCAATTTTAGACGTCGGCCCGATTTAGTTGGCTTCTACCAAATCGGCCAAATTTTATAGTTCTATGTCAATGGGAAGTACCCTGTAGGTTTTGATTTTTGTGAGTGTCGTAAGATGCGGTTTTTTAAGACTTAAGCGGCTCTAACTTTTTTATACGGTAACTGAGAAGTTTTTCTCGTTTACAACTGCAAGACCATAGATATAATTTAATTTATTTTCAATAATTATAGCATTACATTTAACCTTACTGCTAAACATAAAACATACAAAAGAAACAAGGATTTAATTAACTTATATTAGAAATAAAATTAAGTAGATATCTTTATAATTCTGAAAAATTGAGTGATCAGATGGGAGATCACTGGGAGAGTTATTTATAACAGCAACAAGGTTCAACTGGTTGAATTGCGGGTCCTGCACTAGTTAAAAACCTGTGTCGCAGGCCCAATAACAGTTATGCTTGCTATAGAGGAAATAATGGTGAGGCTCATTGTGTCAGTAGAAGTGAAGTGAAGTGAAGTGTGTGTGTGTGTGTGCACGACAGACGATGATACCATGAACACCTATTTAGCTAATTATTCTAAGTAAGTCTTCCGTTTCATTATAAGAGAGGGTTCTCGTAGGTCGGTAGGGCAATTTGAGCATGGTTTTTAGAACTGCACACTGGGCTCTCTCTAGTTCAATGATGGACGAGGTTCCAGCTCCACCCCATATAGTAATGCAGTAACAAAGGACCGATTCACAAAGAGCTGTATAAACCAAACGCAGAACTCTTTCATTGGCTGCACTACGCAATGCTCCAGAAAGACATGGGTAAGTTTGCGTACTTTAAGGCCAAATTTGATATGTGCGCCTTATAGGAAAACTGTTCGTCAATTACTCCTCCAAGGTATGTAATAGTGGGAGACCGTTGGATAGAATTGCAGTTACATAGACACATGCTACATGCAGAATGTATTCTTAGGCAAGATTGTGGATCTGGCTCAGAGGATTTGGTTTTATGAAAGCATAACTTAGTTTTGTTTAAATTTAAGGTGAGAAGATTACTGTCTAGCCAATCCTTAATAGATCTCATACCAGCCTCCGCCCTCTGAAACGCCGATTCCCAAGTGTTTCCGTGGAATAAAGCCACGGTATCGTCAGCGTAACAAATAAGGTCGGAGTTCACAGGGCATGCTGTGTGAGTGTCATTTACGTAGGTATAGAATGAAAAAAGTTGGACCTAGTACACTACCCTGGGGAACTCCGAACCTAACAGGCAGAGTACAGCTCCTACTATGCCCAATTTTTGTGCATTGGCTTCTTTCCTCAAGATATACGATAAGATACGTACATAATTTAAATTTCAACTCGATATCTATACGCGTTCCCAAGATAAAGAGTCATGACATACACACAGACGGACAGACGGACAACAAAGTGATCCTATTAGGGTTCCGTTTTTTCCTTTTGAGGTACGGAACCCTAAAAATCACACATTATGTTGTATTTTTTAGAAATTCAATAACTATTTACTCAAACTTGCAAAGGCGTGAGAGCTGTAGTTGAAAAGCCACAATTGTTAAACACAAGGCCTACTTGTTTGCATATAAGCACTACCAAACAAATGAAGCATCTCAGATAACGCACAAATTACAATACGTAGGTACACACCAGATTCAAGGTGCACCTGTTAAAGTTTGCCACAAAGACACACACATTATAAAAGATTTGCCACTTGCATTGTCTCTGAAACACGTTGTCGTCGATTACCGATCCTGAAACATACTCGTGTTCACATAAACATCGAAGACGTGACGAATAAAAAGCTGCGGTAGCGCACTCTACGCGTGTCAGAGAGGTAAATTTCACTAATCGGTTGAAAAATTTGAAAAATCTAACCTATAACAATTTCTTAAATTACTTAGGACCTACTTCTAGTACTTCTGCGTGTTAAAAAAATGGCCACAAAAAGCAAAAGGTAGCTTTTTGCCGCCATTTGCCACCAGCACACTCTCATAATATAAAAGTGATACCAAAGGCTATGATGGCAGTATTTGAAACCCCATTCTTTATTTATTTTTAAAGAAAAAAAATTACCCAAAGTAACTTGAAGTTAGCCTATACTGTTATTGATATAAGTATTGTAACAGTAACACTGACGATGTACTTGTGGTACAAAATCTGAATTATGCGAGCTTGAGAATAGAGCACCACAAGCTTTAAATTATATTATTTAGATACGTTCACCAGTACTGAATTAACTAATCATCATTTTTAATTTTCAGCTGTAATAAAACTATTGCAACTAAAATTTACTCTAGATTTACCGAAGCATATTTACTAAATATTTTATCTTTATTCTTATACTACGGGACTCCTCCTCCTCGCGTCGTATTCCTCATGTCTGAGTGTCGTGACCTCCACCTCCCATAAGCTTCTCTTTCACGATGTTTCTCCATTGCCCTCTGTCCTCAGCAACACGCAACGCCTCATAGACTGACGAATCGAGGGTGGTGCGAATTTGATCGGACCAACGCATCGGACTATGACCTCGTGCTCGCTTGCCGTCGACTTTCCCTGTGACCATCAGTTTCTCGAGGTTATCGTCTTGTTTTCTTGCAATGTGGCCGAAGTAGTCAAGGACACTTTTAAGACAGATGTCGAGAGTCTGGTCATGACCTTGAGCTGTTTTAGTATCGATACGTTAGTCCGATGAGCCGTCCATGGTATCCTGAGCATCTTCCTCCAACACATCTCAAAAGCATCTATGCGTCCACGATCCGCTGCTTTCAGAGTCCAAGTTTCAGCAGCATAAAGAAAGATGGAG
Organism: Hypomecis punctinalis; assembly: GCA_949316475.1. NCBI lineage: Eukaryota > Metazoa > Arthropoda > Insecta > Lepidoptera > Geometridae > Hypomecis > Hypomecis punctinalis. The sequence continues at coordinate 16,330,366 of OX438815.1, read as the reverse complement.
AAAACCAGAGTGCGGACAAATCTTATCTTCGTTTTTAGTTTTATCCCTCTGTTTTTCCACACCTTATCGAGCTGCGACATGGCCCCCTTCGCCATTCCGATACGTCTTCGCACGTCACTACGGGACTAATAGCGCGCAATCGAATACGAGATACTTACTCGTAAATAAATAAAACATGAAATAAAAAAAATTCTGAAAAAAAAATACGAGCGTACAATATTTGTTACTAAAGCAATTGACACCAAAAACAAAACATTTCGTTACAATTTAGAGGGCGAAAAGAGCTTTCAAAGAAATGAAAGTTTATCAAAAATGTACTGAGAATTGTCTCGATATTCTACGCGAAAACAGTGGGCGATTCACAATTCTGTCTACCTCTATAGCTTGATACGTTTTGCTGGTGGATGAGTAAACCGAAATCTACCTCCAAAGTATAACAGATAGATACACTCAGCGCGTCGCATTTATGGGCATCGTTTGGCAATAAAGTGGTATAAACACGGAGGCTGCATTTATTTCGCTTGGCTGGCAGTTCGCAGCCCGGCGCCAGATCCGACTAATGGCCGAGCCGCGAGTTTGCGTGTTACGAATTTACATAACGTTAAAAATTCCGCGGATACGCGAAATTTATTTTATTGACACGGGAAAATGGTAATTACGCTTACTACGCTTACGCACTTGCGTTGTTGGACTTGCCCACGCGGTTTGCTGTGTTAGGGCTGGCGCACATCTGTGTGATGGTAGGGTAAGCTCTTGCTTGTCAAACTGACATTTTCGGTATCGTGGTTTGTAATATATTGTTATATATTATAAAGTGTCCACTATTGCGCGGATTCGGAGTTTTCACGGGAATTTCAATAAAATGTTAATAATACGACCCTTTCAATTGTCTCCCGCTTTCCGTGGTGTCTCCGTTCCGGTAACTGACGGCTTGGAACTATTAGGCGTTTCACTCTCATCTTCTCTTAACTTTGGCTCTTACATAGAGTCTAAAGCCCAATTAGCCTCCAAAAAACTTAGTGTTCTCTCTAAGGTGAGACGGTATTTCACACCTGAGCAACTGCTTAGTCTTTATAAAGCACAAGTCAGGTCTTGCATGAAATACTGCTCTCACCTTTGGGATGGCTCTGCTAAATATCAACTGGAGGCTCTGGAGTCGATTGAGAGGCGAGCCAGGAGGCTGATTGACAACGACACCTTGACTAAGTCGCAGCTGCAAAGTCTTGAGCATCATCGCAAGGTAGCGTGTTTGTCGGCCTTTTACCGGATACACTTCGGAGAGTGCGCCCTGGAGTTGCACAATCTGGTCCCCCCTGCCCCTTTCTTCTATCGTATGGCTAGACAGACGCGACCAAAGCGACACCCTTTTATGGTGGACATTCCGCTCGTTAGAACCAAGCGTTTCGAATCCTCTTTCCTGATACGAACAGCCGGAATGTGGAACGCTTTGCCTGGGTCTGTCTTCCCGTTAAAATACAACGTGGGTGTCTTCAAATCCCGAGTAAATAGGTATCTTCTAGGTAAGCGTGCTACACCCTAGACCGCACATCTGCTTAACATCAGGCAGTGTGTAGTCTAACGCAAACCTATTCGAAATAAAAAAAAACTAAATTATACTTAAGTATTTATTCTGCATTTCTGTTTTTATTATTAGTGAAAATATGAAAGAACGAAAATTTCATGTAATTAGTAAGTACGTAATAATAGGTTTCATTAATAGCAATGACCAAAATGCTGGTGTTTATTTGATTCAACGTATAAGCATTACCATTCAGCGTGGCAATGCTGCCAGTAGGTATGCTGGGCACGCTGTCAACTGGCAGTGGGCTTGACCATTTGGAACTTTCGACCTTCAAGGGTTTGTGGATTGCTTTTATACAGTAGTAATTCTATATAAGTGGTATCGTATTCTGTTGTAATTAATAATAACAATTAACTCTTACCGTATTCATCCTCTTGAGCTTTTTTGAGATCTGTTGTACAGAAACATTATTTCTAGCTGTCCGTGCCTAGGTAAGTATTATTACCATGTGATAGCAAAATATGTATTTTTTTCGCCACGTTGAAAACAGATTCAACTAAATTAATATTCGTTTATATTAATGAATCCTTTATTAGTTCTAAAATTATGTTTTCAAGTTATCAAACTTTTTTAAATTACTTCGTTTGGTAACCCTGTCAAATACAGTGCGTGTTGGCTTTAGTAAACGGTCGGTGATTTGTATTTTTTGCGAGCCATTATTTTGGGGAATATTATATTTTTATTTAAACAGTCGGGCTGAGGGATGCGTGTTTTTGGCTGACCAAGTTTATGTCTTTTATCATATTGCCCTTTGTGTTTAAAAAACTTCATGATTTGTACGAATTTATATTATTTATACATTTTTTTGGGATTTTTAAATTAATTCGTTTGTAAAATATAATATTCTAAAATAGTTAAAGCCGTGGTGGTCAATAGGTAGTGACACTCGCCTTACAATCGTGAGGTCGTGGGTTCAAATTCCAGTCCCGCACCAATGAGTTCTTTGGAATTTATGTACGGAATTTCACACCACTGGCTTTTCGGTGAAGGAAAACATCGTGAGGCAACCTGCATACGTCCGTAGAAGAAATTCGATGGCGTATGTGAATCCACCAACCCGCACTGGGCCAGCGTTGTGGATATGGCCCAATCAGCCTTCGTGGGTGGGCCTACGTCCTGAAGTGGACTATTAAAGAGGCTAGTACAGTACAGTTAAATCGGGAACATACTTATAAATTTAAATAGAATCGTTTAGATTGTTTGTTTTTTTATGATATACAAGGTAATTGTCCAAGATCTGAATACCTACACCTCTTGAACAACTTCTACTACTACTTATTCAAATTTTTGGGTTCAGTGCCAAAGCACTAGCTAAAAATCAGCTGTTTCTTACATTATATCAATGTGTTTAGGGTTCCCTACCTCAAACGGAAAAAACGGAACCCTTATGGGATCACTTTTTTGTCCGTCTGTCCGTCGTGTATGTCAAGACTCTATATCTCGGGAACGCGTATATCGAGTTGAAATTTTAACTGTATACGTATATCTATGGTCACTTGCAGTTGTGTCTCAGTTATCGTTTAAAAAAGTTAGAGCCGTTTATGTCGTAAAAATCCGCATATTTCGACACACACAAAAATCAAAACCTACAGGGTACTTCCCGTTGACATAGAACTATGAAATTTGGCGAGAAGCATTGTCTCAGAGTACACATATAGGAATAAATCTGAAAACTGTACATTTTTATTTGAATCACAATAAAATAGAGTCTAAAAATTCAAAAGATATGGGTTCAAAATTCAAAGTGAGTAAATCGTATCATGTAAGGTATTATATAAAAGAACTTCATTAGCACATGCTAAAACAGGTTTTTAATTAGTTTAACAATGTGTGATTTTGGATGTATGACGAGAAAAGTGAAAAAAAAAACTTTTTTGTCGATGGTTATAGTATAGAGATATTAACAACTTACGAGTACTTCCCAATTTTGTTACATTTAGTGGATTTCTACGGAACCCTCGGTGTGCGAGCCTGACTCGCACATGTCCGGTTTTTTTTTTGTATGATGAGTAACTACAAATATATGCCTCGTTGAATTACTGTAATTTTGAAAATACCTTGTTTAACTATCGAGTATAATAGATACACGATATATTGCACCTTATTCTACAGAAATCATTGTCGCTGTTGAAAAAAAACATACAAGAGAGGGTAACATATTTTGCGCAGCAAAAACCGATATTTATCTTTCCTTGAATGACTCCCGAAGACGTTCATCGGATTCCCGCCAAAAGAGTCATCATGAGAAGCAACATAAATCTTTTATCAAAATAATAGTAAGGAAGAGGAAAGTTCAAAGAGTTATTTTTGTGATAAACAATTCAAAATTATTCGCGGATGCAGGACTCGAACCTTGCGTCTTCGGAACACTAGCCCGACGCTCTGCCCAACTGAGCTAATCCGCAATACTGCATACGCGTCGAATTTCGAAGTGTTTATCATTTAACCAACTTATAGCGTTGGCGGCGCCACCTGTGATACCCGTATTAGACAGGTTATCACTCAATTGAAGTTATAAGAACTTCTGTATATTGACGAGAGATGGCGCACTGCTAAATCAATTAAATTATTTTAATTTTATAGTGCATCCCACACTAGGTTTATCTCAAAGAGTTATTTTTGTGATAAACAATTCAAAATTATTCGCGGATGCAGGACTCGAACCTTGCGTCTTCGGAACACTAGCCCGACGCTCTGCCCAACTGAGCTAATCCGCAATACTGCATACGCGTCGAATTTCGAAGTGTTTATCATTTAACCAACTTATAGCGTTGGCGGCGCCACCTGTGATACCCGTATTAGACAGGTTATCACTCAATTGAAGTTATAAGAACTTCTGTATATTGACGAGAGATGGCGCACTGCTAAATCAATTAAATTATTTTAATTTTATAAACGCTATAAGTTGGTTAAATGATAAACACTTCGAAATTCGACGCGTATGCAGTATTGCGGATTAGCTCAGTTGGGCAGAGCGTCGGGCTAGTGTTCCGAAGACGCAAGGTTCGAGTCCTGCATCCGCGAATAATTTTGAATTGTTTATCACAAAAATAACTCTTTGAGATAAACCTAGTGTGGGATGCACTATAAAATTAAAATAATTTAATTGATTTAGCAGTGCGCCATCTCTCGTCAATATACAGAAGTTCTTATAACTTCAATTGAGTGATAACCTGTCTAATACGGGTATCACAGGTGGCGCCGCCAACGCTATAAGTTGGTTAAATGATAAACACTTCGAAATTCGACGCGTATGCAGTATTGCGGATTAGCTCAGTTGGGCAGAGCGTCGGGCTAGTGTTCCGAAGACGCAAGGTTCGAGTCCTGCATCCGCGAATAATTTTGAATTGTTTATCACAAAAATAACTCTTTGAGATAAACCTAGTGTGGGATGCACTATAAAATTAAAATAATTTAATTGATTTAGCAGTGCGCCATCTCTCGTCAATATACAGAAGTTCTTATAACTTCAATTGAGTGATAACCTGTCTAATACGGGTATCACAGGTGGCGCCGCCAACGCTATAAGTTGGTTAAATGATAAACACTTCGAAATTCGACGCGTATGCAGTATTGCGGATTAGCTCAGTTGGGCAGAGCGTCGGGCTAGTGTTCCGAAGACGCAAGGTTCGAGTCCTGCATCCGCGAATAATTTTGAATTGTTTATCACAAAAATAACTCTTTGAGATAAACCTAGTGTGGGATGCACTATAAAATTAAAATAATTTAATTGATTTAGCAGTGCGCCATCTCTCGTCAATATACAGAAGTTCTTATAACTTCAATTGAGTGATAACCTGTCTAATACGGGTATCACAGGTGGCGCCGCCAACGCTATAAGTTGGTTAAATGATAAACACTTCGAAATTCGACGCGTATGCAGTATTGCGGATTAGCTCAGTTGGGCAGAGCGTCGGGCTAGTGTTCCGAAGACGCAAGGTTCGAGTCCTGCATCCGCGAATAATTTTGAATTGTTTATCACAAAAATAACTCTTTGAGATAAACCTAGTGTGGGATGCACTATAAAATTAAAATAATTTAATTGATTTAGCAGTGCGCCATCTCTCGTCAATATACAGAAGTTCTTATAACTTCAATTGAGTGATAACCTGTCTAATACGGGTATCACAGGTGGCGCCGCCAACGCTATAAGTTGGTTAAATGATAAACACTTCGAAATTCGACGCGTATGCAGTATTGCGGATTAGCTCAGTTGGGCAGAGCGTCGGGCTAGTGTTCCGAAGACGCAAGGTTCGAGTCCTGCATCCGCGAATAATTTTGAATTGTTTATCACAAAAATAACTCTTTGAGATAAACCTAGTGTGGGATGCACTATAAAATTAAAATAATTTAATTGATTTAGCAGTGCGCCATCTCTCGTCAATATACAGAAGTTCTTATAACTTCAATTGAGTGATAACCTGTCTAATACGGGTATCACAGGTGGCGCCGCCAACGCTATAAGTTGGTTAAATGATAAACACTTCGAAATTCGACGCGTATGCAGTATTGCGGATTAGCTCAGTTGGGCAGAGCGTCGGGCTAGTGTTCCGAAGACGCAAGGTTCGAGTCCTGCATCCGCGAATAATTTTGAATTGTTTATCACAAAAAAAAAAAAAAAACTCTTTGAGATAAACCTAGTGTGGGATGCACTATAAAATTAAAATAATTTAATTGATTTAGCAGTGCGCCATCTCTCGTCAATATACAGAAGTTCTTATAACTTCAATTGAGTGATAACCTGTCTAATACGGGTATCACAGGTGGCGCCGCCAACGCTATAAGTTGGTTAAATGATAAACACTTCGAAATTCGACGCGTATGCAGTATTGCGGATTAGCTCAGTTGGGCAGAGCGTCGGGCTAGTGTTCCGAAGACGCAAGGTTCGAGTCCTGCATCCGCGAATAATTTTGAATTGTTTATCACAAAAATAACTCTTTGAGATAAACCTAGTGTGGGATGCACTATAAAATTAAAATAATTTAATTGATTTAGCAGTGCGCCATCTCTCGTCAATATACAGAAGTTCTTATAACTTCAATTGAGTGATAACCTGTCTAATACGGGTATCACAGGTGGCGCCGCCAACGCTATAAGTTGGTTAAATGATAAACACTTCGAAATTCGACGCGTATGCAGTATTGCGGATTAGCTCAGTTGGGCAGAGCGTCGGGCTAGTGTTCCGAAGACGCAAGGTTCGAGTCCTGCATCCGCGAATAATTTTGAATTGTTTATCACAAAAATAACTCTTTGAGATAAACCTAGTGTGGGATGCACTATAAAATTAAAATAATTTAATTGATTTAGCAGTGCGCCATCTCTCGTCAATATACAGAAGTTCTTATAACTTCAATTGAGTGATAACCTGTCTAATACGGGTATCACAGGTGGCGCCGCCAACGCTATAAGTTGGTTAAATGATAAACACTTCGAAATTCGACGCGTATGCAGTATTGCGGATTAGCTCAGTTGGGCAGAGCGTCGGGCTAGTGTTCCGAAGACGCAAGGTTCGAGTCCTGCATCCGCGAATAATTTTGAATTGTTTATCACAAAAATAACTCTTTGAGATAAACCTAGTGTGGGATGCACTATAAAATTAAAATAATTTAAGAGGAAAGTTGTGGATAAAACCACTGAACCGAATAAGTAGAAAATACGCTTCAAAATCCACAAAATCAAAAGGCCGCAAAATCACTCGCTTCATTACGTCATTATTACCTACATCAAAGAGTGTTTGTCACACAGGCTTTCTCTCCTTTTACAAGTTTATGTCGCCAATAAAATGTTTCTTTACAAAACGCTGGGTCTTTTATAAGTATACTCCACCTTTATGACTAACCCCGAAATAGCAAGAATTCATTATTATTTCTATATTGCTATTTATGTGCCAAACAAATAGTTGATGCGGGTAGGAGAATGCGGGTAGGAGGCCCGCAACGAAACTTAAGCCTCCACATTTTATAATCATACATAAATAAATAAGTGGTTTTAATTTTGTTTTTCCGGAAAAATACGATAGTACAAGTTACAATTCTTCGGGTCGCGAGTTATCCAAAAGTTTCATTTTAACAAGTTAACATTTGCTTTGTGTCACATCTCAGCTACCCAGTTGTCGGCCGGCGCGGGTGCAGAGGGGGCGGCCCGAGAAAAACGCCTCAAATACTCCTGCATGGAATCAACGTACGACTTTGTCCCGTTTGCCGTTGAGACGGCGGGTTCGTGGTGCTCCGAGGCCAAGGAGTTTGTGCGTGAACTTGGTCGACGGCTCAGAGTGAGGGGACAGAGTGAGGGACACTCGATATAGTCCGAGATCCCACCGCAAGAATATCCCGCTCATATATAGCGTACATGGTTCAAACCATTTTTTATGTACTGTACTGTACTGTATCAGCCTTTTCAACAGTCCACTGCAGGACGTAGGCCTACCCACGAAGGGTGATTAGGCCATATCCACCACGCTGGCCCAGTGCGGGTTGGTGGATTCACATAAGCCATCGAATTTCTTCTACGGCGTATGCAGGTTGCCTCACGATGTTTTCCTTCACTGAAAAGCCAGTGGTGTGAAATTCCGTACATAAATTCCTAAGAACTCATTGGTACGGGACCGAGGATTTGAACCCACGACCTCACGATTGTAAGGCGGGTGTCACTACCTCTAGGCCACCACGGCCTTTTTTATGTAATTATATTTAAATAATAAATAAATAAATAATAAATATTTTTGGGACATCTTACACACTTATCTTTTAGATACATTACGAGGCTTATAATATATCTATATAAGGTTGCCTAGTGAATTGTAATTCAAATTGTTGTCATTTCCTAACATTTTAATTTCCACATTTCATCAGGCAACTTTGTATATATATATATATATATATATATATATATATATATAGTATTTTCATATAGTATTAGTATAGTATTATATAGTATAGTATATTTCATATAGTATTTTCGTATAGTATTTTTATTCTATACCGGCCGGATACATTACGAAGTTTAGAATATATATATATATATATATATTCTAAACTTCGTAATGTATCTAAAAAAACAAGTGAATTAAAAAATGTTTTGTCAAAAAATAATCGCCTTTTTTCAATCAAAAATACTGGTGGCCAAATTTCGCAAGGCAACCTGGTTTATATGTATTCTCCTATTCAATACATTTATCTAAAAAAAAAAAAACAAATGAAGGATATGTTTTCATTTTATACTATAGGTATATAACGGGACTAAACTCACGTGTAGGGATAGTCGTATAGTATAAAATGTGTGAAAACCACGTAAAGTTTCATAGTAGAGTAATGTAGAGGACAATAACTGGAGCTAATAAAATTAAAAGAGCGCACAAATTTAAGACACCATCACTGTATTGAATGTAAAGCAGAAGTGAAGACAGGAAGAACAAAAGAAAACTAAAACATTCTACTTGTTCAAAAATAGCATAAAAAAACATAAAGTTTACGGAAAAGTATTTACATTAAAATACAATAAAGAGATCGCCAACAGATATGTTTTCCTATAAATTAACTAAATTTCAAATACTTGCGGCCAAATTTCGCAAGGCAACCCTGTTTAAATTTATTCTCCTCTTCATATAATTACGTAAAAAATTGGTTAGAACCGTGTACGCTATAAGCGGGATGTTCTTGCGGTGGGATCTTGGGCTAATAGAATCTGTGGCGTGGCGAGCGACGAAATGCATGCAACTCGTGCGACAACGGGTTCGCAACAACGTCAACGTCAGCCAGTGGCATGGCCAATATAGTGAATATTACAGTTTGTGATGGCCACATAACGTGCCTTTTTAATTCTATCCAACAATTAACCACGTAATGCCCACTGTATTGATAGCAAAGATTATTACTAATAGCGGAGATGACCTCTGCCTCCGTTGTATACCTGTGTGCTTCATTTATGTATCTGTCTAGATACCGAATTAGCTAAGCAAAACTGCCCAAAAAATATGGTCCATATTCAGTCCTGTCCATACAAATTTTGACACGTTTGACATATTAAGTACGCGCTCATTGTCAAAGATTTGGGCCGTTTTCTTTGTGATTAATGTTTATGTTTGTCTATCTAGACAGATGTATAATCAAAGCCCTTATATTTTGTTTATCTATGAATTATTTTCTTACATTTTTCACCAATCTTTGTAAGTATATTTACATGAAGAACGTAAGATAAGTCAAAAGTTTATGCGAGTATGGTCTGCGTGTAATTTGCACCTTACAGCGAAGGCTCGACGAGGGCATCAAATAAATAGGCCAGGAGCTGGAGCAGCGAAGCTTAACTTCTTTTAAATGTAACTGTTTAATTTAATCGAAACGCGTCGTGCGTATTTTCTTTTCTTATTGTTACGTTTATTGTACAAAGGCTTCTATTACGTTGCTTTTCCACGTTACTCTGCAACACAGAGTCATAAGTTTAAGAGTGACACTATGGGTGATAATAATAATATAATGAATATGACGCGTATTCAATTTTTTATTCTTTTTTAATCTTTATCCATTCATAAAATTAGCAGTAAGCTTCTCAATTTTTTCTTTCAGTTCAGATATGAGCATTAATTGTGTTCTCTATTTTTGACCGACAAACCGGAGGAGGTATACAATTCGACGCGTATTTTTTTTTTCCTTATAACGCATTTTTTTTTCATAGTAGTCCGATTTCAATTTTTTTTTTAATTGGAAAGAGTATCTTCGAAATTGGTCCCATTTAAATATTATCGAAATTGGCTGAGCCATTTTTGATAAATCAAAAATATTGTGTCAGTGCATTGCGAGACGGCTCCGCGTGCTAGCACTCACCAACTTGAGAAAGGTCGCCAAATGCGACCGAAACTATAGTCGTTACGACGTGAGTTCAGTCCCGTTATATATAGTATAAAAAAAATGTTAAAAATGTTACAACCGTTGTAACATTTTTCAGCGAATTATTCGCGAATTCTGTACACGGGTGAAGTCGATCATGCAATTTTTTGCAAAAAATAATCAAATATGACAATGTTAAAAACATGTTTACCATAATCAAACACAAAAACTAGGTCATATAAAAAATTGAGCCTCAGCTCTTGGCCTATATGGAGAACAAAGGACGAGATTGGCTCTAGCGGAGGGTAAGCGCGGGCAAAATGTATGCTCGCGCAAATAACGCCATAATTTTTGCACACACGCCCAAAATTAACATTTACAAACGTTTTCCCGTCATTATATCATGCCGGAACCGGAAAATCGGAAGTGGTATAATGTAACCACAACGAAGTGCGATATGGGCAAATCTTCTATGCTCAATGTTTTGAATTTTGAAATAAATGTCGTGTTGCAACTAATAGTTTTTTTATTTTATTTCTTTATTAACTACAATAATATACAAAACTACTTTATACGCTAAAACTACCTACACTACTACTACATAGAAAGCAATTGGATTATCCACAGACCCTTGAAGGTCTAAAGATAATCCAAATGCTCAAGCCCACTGCCAGTTGGCAGCGTGCCCAGCATGCTGGCTGCATTGCCACGCTGAATGGCAATGCTTATACGTTGAGCCAAATAAACACCAGCATTTTGGTCATGCGTCGCATCCACCAGACGCTCAGAAAGACTTTTGAAAACAAGATGAGCTCTCGGCCCCCACGGACCCAAAGTCTCAACTCCAAAAGGCTCAAATATGTAAACACAAAGCTCGTGCTGCTCCGCCGAATTGGGCGCCGCTCCAGCCCTACTTTGAGTCTCAGAAAGATGTGACGGTGCCAAAGTATCGACGCAAGTTGCGTCCCATACTAAGGGCAGTCCACTTCCATGGGACCAGCGTCATGCCGTAATAATAATTTACTAATAGTTAAACGACATAAAAATACTAGGTATATTGTATTAGACTCGTATCTCAGGGTCCTCGGCCCACGGCGCGGTCTGACGCGCGTATCGTAATCGTCCGATTGCATCGCTACTAACGGGCGCTAGTCGCATTTGCAACGCGCGACAGACGCAATGCAAAATGTATACACTACCTAGACTTGTTACTGAATCGCGAGACGCGTGCCGGAAGCGCGTTTGCATTGCGACTAAATCGTGGTTGTAGCCCGGGAATGAATATAAAACAACTACACGACAGGTTAAAGCTTTAAAAAAACATTCGTTTGCGATTCTCCCAAGGATTTGGAAGTACATATAAGAATCGCAGTATGGTCACAATGGTACATCGTGTGAATGAGAGAAAGTGTTTCCCTCTCAGTTTAGGGCTGCCATACTAATTTTTTTTTAAATTTGCCGTGATTTTTCAGTATCGACTTTCGTTAGCCAGACTCTACTTAACTTTTTTATAAGAGAACCGATCTCAACATATTTTTTTTATTTCAAATATAGTGCATTCCATGTTGTTCCATCCCATTGTTCTTCGTTACCATTCTAGTATTTTTTCATTCATTCTTAATAATGCGTCAATATCTGGCAAAATTAAGGCACTCAATACATTGATTTCTTTTTTTTAATGACGAAAAAAATGTAGGAGGTTCTCAAGTGGACGCGTATGTTTTTTTTTGTGTAACTACGCATAACTTTTGAACAGGTAAAATGTCCTTTTTTACAAGCTATTATTTAACTTGCAATATAGATCTACCTATGTAAGAATGAAAGATCGAGTGGAATCTTCCTAGTAAAGTTTGACCAACTTGCCGATTTCCGATTAAGCTGAAATTTTGCACGCATATATCGCGTGACAATGCAATAATATGGTACCATGGAGCTGATCTGATGATGGAGTCGGAAGGTGACCATAGGAACTCTTGTATTAAACAAGATAAACCTCGTTTACTTGTCTAGGCTAGCAATCTACTGCTACGTGGATATCCAGGACTCAAAAGTTTGAATTTAAAAGGTTATATTATTATAATAATTACTATAAATAATTACTACTTTACAAATTGGATTAACCAATCGAAGAACTAAAAATAACCTAATGAACAACGATTCTGAAAGCTCATCCATATCAAGTAAATATAGAGCAAATATTTTGGCAGGAATCCAGCTCGTGCATGTCAATATTCCGGGACCACTAGAACTGTAACCACAATCAAACTTGCGCTTTGTTTTGTGTAAATTAATTGCATTACATTGTGAAATGTGAACTGTATGCTGAGTGTGAGTTTTGTCGTAAACATGACGCGCTCTTCGGCGAGCGCGTCAGCATGTAATTTGTATGAAGAAATGTACAGCGCTACTAGCGGCGCGTTTTTGAAACACAACAAGTTCATACAAATTACATACTTACGCGCTCGCCGAAGAGCGCGTCATGTTTACGACAAAACTCGCACTCAGCATACTGATGTCGCATCATACACTCGTTTTGTTATTACAAACGCATTGCGTTATTCACACAATTTTAAAGTTAGGGAACAAAATTTCGATCTTGGCACCAAATATATGTTAATATACATTTCTTCAAATATAGGTTATTTCTAATCAATTAGCATCCTTCTAGGGGCTTATTCTGTACATCAAAACTAACAACTTTTGTTCTACGACTTTCGTCAAAACTCAAAAAAAAATCAGCTGTTCCATACATTTTGTCGAGGATGAATGATATTTTTCTATGAAACATCAAAATTTTTTTTAATTTTGTCGAAAGTCGTAGAACAAAAGTTGTTAGTTTTGATGTACAGAATAAGCCCCTAGAAGGATGCTGATTGATTAGAAATAACCCTGTATATGTATGTTTGCTATCTAATCTCGATAACGATTTCATCTTTCTGGCACTATGCGTTTTTGACGGTTCTACTTGCAGTAGACAAGTATTACAATGAATTGTTTCATATACGTTTCATTGCTGTTGATGTAGAATAAGTTAAGTATGTATTCTAATACTTTTTTAGGGTTCCGTACCTCAAACGGCAAAAACGGAACCCTTATAGGATTGCTTTGTTGTCCGTCTGTCCGTCTGTGTATATGTCAAGACTCTTTATCTTGGGAACGCGTAAAGATATCGAGTTGAAGTTTAAACTGTATACGTATATCTATGGTCTCTTGCAGTTTTGTAAAAGAAAAACTTCTCAATTATCGTTTAAAAAAGTTAGAGCCGTTTATGTCGTAAAAAACCGCATATTTCGCATTCACTAAACTCAAAACCTACAGGGTACTTCCCGTTGACATATTATAACTATGAAATTTGGCGAGAAGCATTGCCTCAGAGTACACATATAAGAATAAATTAGAAAACTGTACATTTTTATTTAAATCACAAAAATAGGGCCTCTAAATTCACAAAATATGGGTTCAAAATTCAAAGTGAGTAAATCGTATCATGTAAGGTATCATATAAAAGAACTTCATTAGCACATGCTAAAACCGGTTTTTAATTATTTTAATAATGTGTTTGTACGGAACCCTCGATGTGCGAGCCTGACTCGCACTTGTCCGGTTTTTGTTTCTTTATAGCTTAGCGACCACTCTGGGAAGAACATCAATCAGACACTAACAACATGAAAAAGGTGGTATACTACCTTTAAATATAATTAAACTTATCATTTTAAGACTTATATTTGGACAACACTAAATCAAGTTGTAAAAGTCAACTTCTTTAGTGTGTATTTTTTTTTTACTTCGTGCAATAATATTTTAAAATAAACAAAATGTGGTGCACTTGCGTAACATTGCTTTTATCAAGAAACTTATAAAATAATGTAGAGTATTTATTACTAAGTTTTGCAATCAAACAATAAACTATCAGTGCGAAATACAAAATACAATTTTTAGAAAACCAAAACGTTACACGTAAACTAAACCACCAATTACTACAACCAAAACCACCATAAAACGCATAATAAACAATATTTAATAACCTCAACCTGCGGTATAAATTATTGGCAGGTGAAACACCGATTTTACAAATCCCTTGTGATATAACGTAGTAATTAAAATCTGTTTGGTCGCAAAGCGCCTGCTAATCATTCATTGATGAGTATTTTGTGTGCACACGGCTTGTGTAGGGTTACTACGAGCCGACGAAACTCTAGATGTTACTGTACCTGAACTGTTCTAATATCAACCTTTAACCTGACGTAACCCTACCCACGATGGATGATTGCGCCAAATCATAAATGCAGCGTTCGAGGTCTTATTAGATAGCAATAGTGGGACTCAACGAAAAGAAACTAACGTAAAACGATATCTAGGCTCTTGTGTGCTTGGAGTATCAAAACAGTCCATGTAAAAGAGCCCGGAAAGGAGGACAACGTTGATACCAGTCACTTAACATAAAAGTAGGGGGTTTTTCAATATTACAGATGTTAATAATATATTCGATCAAAGTGGTGCAAAGATAGATCTTCGTACCCATTGGGACCAATAGTAGAACAAAAAGTGTGAAACATCGGCAAAAATGCAAAATATGTATACGTCATCGTAAACACCGGAAAGAATTGAACAGTATTTGTTACGTTTATTATAGTATGACCCAATATACAGGGTTATTTCTAATCAATTAGCATCCTTCTAGGGGCTAATTTTGTACATCAAAACCAACAACTTTTGTTCTACAACTTTTGTCAATACTAAAAAAAAAAAACAGATGTTCCATACATTTTGTCGCGGGTGAACTAAATTTTTCTATGGAATAACATTTTTTTTTTAGTCTTGACAAAAGTCGTAGAATAAAAGTTGTTAGTTTTGATGCACAGAGTAAGCCCCTAGAAGGATGCTAATTGATTAGAAATAACCCTGTATATGTTTGTAATATCTAGAAACTAGATCAAAGCAAAGCAAAGATACAGCTAAGATGGACATGGCTGTACGACCACAAATGTCGAACAAAAACGGGACAAAATAAAAATATCCTTTTGGAATAGATTCAAAAACTCCGAGAGCAAGATTAAGCACTCGATAGTAGCTAACCCGAGACTATCAAGGCCATTCCAAAGGTAGCCATTTTGGCACAATCATAAAGGGAAATGACTTTCTCGAAGATATATTACCTGCAATCACTTAGAACTGTTACCTACAGTAATATTTTTTCAGAGTTGGGCGCTTCCTAGAAAGAATTATACGCCAGTAGAATAGTTTGTACGTCTATATGAAGCAGAAATTAGCTGAATTGTTCGATAGCAGTGACTTAATATATAATAACATGAAGAACTTCAGTTGTAAATGTAGAGATAAGTTTGCTGCTAATATCAGTTGAAGAACTCTATTCAACTATAACTATAAACATATTCAAAATACTTTTGAAATTAACTTTGGTAACAATGACTCAAAATTAAAATTTTACACCACCCGTTTTCTTGTATAACTGTGCATTTAACAGGTGTGTTCAATGTTAGGCTACTACTACCATCATTACTATTCAGGGCTAAGTTATACAATAAAATTACGTCTTATGCTAAGTATGTAGCATGTCACGTCCGTGAAGATATACTATGAACAATTCGTAGCATTGTTAATGCAATACCTTCTTCACTCTAACAGTCTCAATCAACATTTTATAACCAAGACTCAGGTCACGCTCATTTTTTTCAATGTTTACCACTTAACAATGACTTGAATATAATAATAATACAAATAGAAATACTATTAAGTAATGCAGCTGGGATTACGAATAAGTAGAGCTTATGCTCGTAAGATTTAAGGCGTTTCCTGGATTACAAAAAGAATCTTATACTATAAACGGTTTTTTAATAAACGCAGAATTACTTCGGTGTAGATAGCCCGTGCTTTATCTTTTTCTTTCCTTTGCAATTTTAATTCACTTGTAAAAGACAAAACACAAACGAACTTCTCTTAAGTAAATCTACGTTTTATAAATTATCTCTAAGGGTTTATAAATAAACGCAGACGAGTATCATAGGTACCTACATATGTATATTTGTAATTGTAGAACCTTTTCCTTGAGAATACAGTTTCCATCCATAATCCAGGTGTAAATATACGTTATTTAAGATCGATCACACCAAAGATTTTCCCAAATATATTGTGTGGTCATTTAGTTACTGATATACCAAGCCCGCTGGGTGCATTCTAATAAATAATAAAAGAGCAATCTTTGTAACGCGTATTAGACATGGTAAATTAAGCACGGCCCAGTCAACCCTAGCAATTCCGTATTACGAGTAGGTTAAATATTAATTCGCGAGCGGTTGGAGTTTGTATGGACGTGACGTGTGGTCGCGGATCGGACTCATGGATGCAAGAAACGTAGGTATTTGATAACGTTGAAACTAGAAACATAGGAAAGTTATTGTTGAACCATTCGAATAGCTAAACGTATACTTAAATGGTCACTAAGCGGGAGCGAGCATAGAAAATCTATGATTTGCGAGCGGAAGAGTGAATAGTGGTTCGTATACTTAATTTTGACCGACGAACCACCGATGGAGGTATACAATTCGACGCGTATATTTTTTTTTTAATGTATAACCACGCATAACTTATTTTGTAGTGGTCCGATTTCAATAATTATTTTTTTCTTGGAAAGAATATACTTTAAAATTGGTCCTATTTAAATTTTATTGAAATCGGCTGAGCCATTTTTGATAAATCGACAATAATGTGAAAAATGCTACATTGATCCGTGCGAAATATTCGCGAATTCTGTACACGGATGAAGTCGGTAATGCTAATTTTTGCAAAAAATAATCTTGTTTTCTGATGAGTCCATAATTGTGGTCTATAAGGTATAGCGTCCCAGCCCCCCTACCGCCTAAGCAATAGCAATCGCAATAGCAATCGTTTATGACTTCATTTTAGTAATTTGGCACCGCCTATGTGACGTTAGCCATCAATTGCTTTGCGCGGATTGCGAAAGCAATCGTTAAATGAACAACTTTGATGGCTAACGTCACATAGGCGGTGTCAAATGACTAAAATGAAGTCATAAACTATTGCTATTACGATTGCTATTGTTTTAGGCGGTAGGGGGGCAGGTCCGATCTTATTGAAATATAGAAAACACAAGTTTATTTTTTGCAAAAAATAGCATGACCGACTTCACTCTTGTACAGTATTTACGAATATTTCGCACGGATCGATGCAGCATTTACATATTATTGTTGATTTATCAAAAATTGCTCAGCCGATTTTGATAAAATTTAAATGAGACCAATCACAAAGTATGTGACATCTTACACACGGCCTCTGACCCCAAACAAAGCAAATCTTGTGATATGGCTGCCAGAGACTGATATACTACACATACTTAATACTCTTTCCAAAAAAAAAAGAATTATTGAAATCGGACAACTATGAAAAAAGTTATGCGGTTATACATAAAAAACCATACGCGTCGAATTGAGCACCTCCTCCGGTTCGTCGGTCAAAAAATAACACTTGTTATGAGTAACGTTTCAATTACTCTTCAAATGTCACAAAAATCCGATTTCCGAAATGGTAGACAGCTATAAGTAGAGCTTATTTCTAAAGATGACTTTGTCTTTGCGTATTATTCATTATTATATAACATAACAGATTAATATAGAGTTACATAATACGTCATTACTATGAACAACTTTTACTACTGAGCTAACCCTAACATCGCAAAAAATCTGTAGTCCCATACAAATAGTTACTTGAAAGGCTGGACACCTGTTTTTTTATTATATACTACGGGACTAATCGCGCACTAAACTTACGTGATAAATAAATACAGTCTACCCGTGACCACGGTCGATGCAACTCGGCCGAAACGTCGGGATGATGAGGTATTTATTTATCTCGTAATTTTAGTGCGCGATTAGTCCCGTAGTATATAATAATAATGTGTTCAAATCGCGAAATTTTAAAAACAACATGTTTTTTGTTGCAAAATCGGGGTTGGATCCACAGTAAAACATATTCGTAGTAATAAGAATATTACTATATATCTAAGTCTAATTCAAAGCAACAGTCTGTATACATTGTATTTATAGATTAACTTTTACTTCACAATACCTCGATGACAAGTGAATATTTTTGGCAAAATACGTTAGTTTTCGAAGAAAAAGAACTTTGCTTTTCATCCGTTGTTATTAAGTACATCCATGATGGGGCCTCATCTGCATGCGAGGTGTGAATGCGTATCATCCTGAGCCGGCCACTGCATACGTTCATGTTCAATGGATCAGTGACGAACCGCGCTTATTTCATTTGCGGCTGAATCTGATCAAGGGAATCATTCACGAATGAATAAAAATCTATTTCAGAACCTGTATAATAGCCAATAAAGCCTATTGTTAATAAGAAAAAAATGCTTATTTTTGATGCATAAATACCGTAAATATTTATAACTAGCGGACCCGGCGAACTTCGTTTCGCCTAGAAGTCGAATGTCAAATCATCGTCAATAGTCACAAATCCGACCAAGAGAGAGTCTATTAGTATATTTTTCAATCTTTCTGAGAGATTTTCTTAATATTTGTTTCCGTAAGAACCTTGTACAGAGTATTAGAATTGCCAATAAAAAAATAAGCCAAATCGGTCAAGCCGTTTTCATGTTATGTCGTGACAACGGAAAACGGGTTTCATTTTTATATATATAGATAGGGTATTTTACTACTTAATCTGAAAATGTATTTTTGAGGTAGCTTAGGCAAAAAGAAATCGGAAAATGTTCGTTTTGGATCATAAAATAAATTTTGAAAATCAATACAAATATTCAGTTTTTTAATCTGTGCATATAATAGTCGCCGCTATATTATGACGTCATATGGCTATGTAAACATTGAATAGTTTGTCCGGTGTTGGTATACTAGTATTTCAGGAACATCACACCAACGATAACTCATTATTAACCATTTATAATAACTCCTTTAAAACTTAAATCTCAAACTTACAAACAAAAAAAACCATCGTGAAAAATATTTACACGCATTGTTTACATAGCCTATTGACGTCATTCATGACCACATAGTAAAATAATGAAATCCATCGTTTTCGTAAATTACGCACGAAATTTTGAAACTCTAAAATCAAAATGCATTTTTAAAGCACTTAACGCTTGAATATTTTTTTTAGTGGTTTATTAGTTCTACAAAATCTAACAGAGGTACTTTTCAAAAACGACTGTAATACCCTATTTTGTTTCTAAATTTTTGAAGGAGAAAAAAATATATCACTTACGGTTTCTTTTCGTCATTTGTTGCATTGATGAGCTTCAGTAATATACATAAATTGATTTCAAAATATTACCACATTTACCTTTAAAAGAAATCTATTAAAAGCTGCTGATCTGACTTATTCTCATGATCCAAGATTATGGTTTACGTACCTGTAACAAAAGGAAAAAATATTGGTTACATTATAAGTATTATAATATTTATAAAATTAATAAAATGTTATAATCGAGAGGTTTAAAAAGGATTGGACAGCGGTAGCACAGAACAGAAAGGAATAGAAGGAGTTGGGGGAGACCTTTGCCCAGCAGTTGTAACTAACTGTACGGGTTAAAAATGATAATATATAGATAATAATATAAGATAATATGTGTAGATATAAATAGATATAATTTGTAGTTGGTACTCCAAGCACACAGCCTAAAAAAAGCTACAACCTAAAACTACAGCCTAAAAAATGTGAAAGACTATGATGGTGAATACAGTACAAACAATCCATTATAAACATTTTCATGTGAAATGTAGCCACGACAAGACCACAGTTTGCACTATCAAAAAATTATCAGATCTCATGTAGAGCCAAGTTTCTATCTCTTCACGCTTTAACTCTACAAGTACCTACTTCACATACTCTACACTACTTTAGTCTACTCTACTTTAGTCAATATAATATGCGGCTTGGCTGTTTCGCTAACTTCACATGAGCGATTCCGCAAAAAAACCTGTAACAAATCACAAAGCAAATAAAAAATATGAAAATATAAATTACTCAGAACTTGATTGAAAAAATCCTCGCACCTTCTTTAGGCCATTCTGGCGTAGATGTAGATCATTTGAATGAGGCAACGAATGCTTGGAGGGTCGCTTGCCCAAATACCGAGCTTCCAAAGACTTTATCGTCGCAGAGACTGTGGGATCGGCCGATCTGCGAACTAGCACGGAAATCTCTTCTAGACACGTGTTCTAGCGTCGCGGATCGCGCTCGTATCCTTGCAGTCTCTGTATGGGAGTCCGGTCTTTGGTTGCAAGCATTGCCCTCTTTCAATACTGGTAACCTTTTAGACCCAACTGCATTTCGTCTAGCTGTCAGCTTACGCTTGGGTGCAAGGTGTTGTGAAGCCCATCGCTGTCAGTGTGGTACTGCAGTTGACCAGCTCGGTCACCACGGTCTCTCTTGCTCAAGAAGCGCTGGTCGGATTGGACGCCACGCCAGCCTTAACGATGTCATACGCAGGGCTTTTGTCACCGCCAATATCGCAGCCGTACTCGAACCGAGTGGGTTGGCGCGTGGTGATGGCAAAAGGCCTGACGGCATGACGCTGGTCCCATGGAAGTGTGGACGGCCCTTAGTATGGGACGCAACTTGCGTCGATACTTTGGCACCGTCACATCTTCCTGAGACTCAGAGTAGGGCTGGAGCGGCGGCCAATTTGGCTGAGCAGCACAAGCGGCGCAAATATGCTAACCTCGGGAGTGGTTACATATTTGAGCCATTTGGAGTTGAGACTTTGGGTCCGTGGGGGCCGGGAGCTCATCTTGTTTTCAAAAGTCTTTCTGAGCGTCTGGTGGACGCGACGCGTAACCAAAATGCTGGTGTTTATTTGGCTCAACGTATAAGCATTGCCATTCAGCGTGGCAATGCTGCCAGCATGCTGGGCACGCTGCCAACTGGCAGTGGGCTTGAGCACTTGGATTATCTTTAGACCTTCAAGGGTCTGTGGATGATCCAATTGATTTCTATGTAGTAGTAGTGTAGTATTAAATTTTAGCATATAAAGTAGTATTGTATATTATCGTAGTTAATAAAGTAAAAAAAAAAAAAAAAAAAAAAAAAAAAAAAAAAAAAAAAAAAAAAAAAAAAAAAAAAAAAAAAAAAAAAAAAAAAATCTATCTCAATCATATTCTAAACAAGGCAGCATTTATTTTTACAAACAAAAAAACAAAATAAATAAATATGTATCAAAGTGAAGCCGCAATAAAATCCGAAATACAACCAAGACTAGAAGCTCATTACTTCGATTCTCGTAGCAAGTAATACAATCAAATGAAAGCCTATGATGTGCTCAATAATGAGAACATCGGCCTTATTGGGTAACTTTTCTTGTAATAGAACTTGTATTTGAAATTCACCCGAGAAATACAGACAAGATATCATCAAAATCAAAAAACCAAAACCGAGTTTAACAACGATAACAACCAAATCCATATTTAGAGAAGTTAGGAGCCTATTTAATATTTATAACAATGATAACTTATGTTATCTTTATGTCTATGAATAATATTGCTATGTAAAGTGACATTCAGAGGTAGGTATATACGTAATTATTATGAACAACTTTTAATAGAATTAGGCCCCATAATTGCAATAAAAAATCATATATCCCATAAAAAAGTTCATCAACTCTCAACCAAAATTTTTCTCACCTGTTTTTTCTCAATTTAGGGATTCATATGATTATAATATTATTTTGTTAATATATAGGGTTAATTCTAATCAATTAGCATCCTTTTGGGGGCTTATTCTGTAAATCAAAACTAACAACTTTTGTGATACGACTTTTTTAAACTCAATAAAAAAATCAAATGTTCCATACATTTTGACACGGGCGAACGATATTTTTCTATGGAACACCAACATTTTTTTGAGTTTTGACTAAAGTTACAGAACAAAAGTTGTTAGTTTTAATGTACAGAATAAGACTCTTAAACGGATGCTAATTGATTAGAAATAACCCTGTATAGATATCAATTTAAATAGAGCGGCACTTTTACAAAGCAACACCTCGTAGGCATAATTATAGGTATATGAGTATCTATCATAGAGCACATCCCAGAGCCTAAATATCAAATCCATTGTATAAGTCAACAAAATAAAAGAAGATCTAATAAATCATGTTCAATTAAGCTTTGATTTATAGATTTTCAGCTATCGTGAAGTCGAGGCAGCGACTTTTGATTCATAAATAATTATTCTTAAGCAGAAAAACTAGACCGAGACGCTTTTACCTAAAAACGGGAAATAGGTTTTGTTTTTTACCACAAGATTTCCTGCTGATAGAAAAAACAATAAAGCTAGAGGCATTTTTCCATAGGTCAGACATTGATAGATTAATAGTGGTTTTAGATGTCGGTCTGTGACGACCGAATTGGCGGGGTTTCGCCATCAGCTAAATGAATAAAGCGGCCAGGGGGTGGTTAAGTGGTACATATCTGTTCCGAGATGAATGTTATTTTTATTAGAGAGAAACAATAAATAACTGTTTTGGTGGGAGTTAGAGTCACGTGCTGAGGATTCCGTACGTTACTGTACTGTATTAGCCTTTTAATAGTCCACTGCAGGACGTAGGCCTACCCACGAAGGGTGATTGGCTATCCACCACGCTGGCCCAGTAAGGGTTGGTGCATTCACATATGCCATCGAATTTCTTCTACGGACGTATGTAGGTTGCCTCACGATGTTTTCCTTCACCGAAAAGCCAGAGGTGTGAAAATCCGCACATAAATTCCAAAGAAATCATTGGTACGGGATCGAGGATTCGAACTCACGACCTCACGATTGTAAGGCGGGGGTCACTACCTCTAGACCACCACGGCTTCATTCCGTACTAGGTACATAATTTCTTCAGTTAAATTATTCGGTCCTTAGTTTTTAATAAATTAACCTAAAACAGCGATGCAGATCACAGCATTTTGCCATAAGCTAGAATGGTCTAGACGTGGCACGAACACCAATAAAATATTTCTGTAGTTACACATTTGCTCTAGATTTTGTAACACTTTGATAACGATCAATAAAGAGATCATCTTTTAGGTAAAGATAGAAAAATACATTCGACTACCAACTTGCCAGATATAAAACGATGTTGCGGCTGAAGATGGAGTATGTACTTACACCTAGAAGATTATCTACAATCTTCGTACAATACCTACTACTAAGTTTTATCTAAACCGTACTAGATAGTGTACGTTATGCCACTACCATCTAGTACTAAATAGATATAACTTACCTATTCTACGTTACGATATTAACCCTATAACCGTAACGAATGAAAATGTTACCTGACAGACACATTACGTTGAACACTAAATGTTATCATAGACTACATAAAATTGTGGTATGGTCGAATTATAAGTTGCTTTAGAATGTTATAAGGAACGATGTTTCTAAAGAAAAGAGGTCATTGTACTCATTTAGAATATCTATAGTCAATTGTGTAAGTAAAGAAAGAAGAAATCAAAACGGTTTCGGCCGCGTACGCAACCAATGTTCGCAACTGGTTGCGTGCGAGGAGTTATTCATCTTCGTAGGCAACTAGTTGCCAAGGAAGAATATTTTTTTCTGCATACGCAACCAACGAGTATTTAAACAAATCGCACGAAGTGCAGTAATGTTCTAAAACAAATTTTTAGAACATTACTGCACTTCGTGTGATAGACTAAAAACGGCGGTTCGTTAATCCCTCATGGCACTACTAAACTAATTAGGAATACGAAATAACTCTTTTTTAAAAAAATGCATGTTTTAATCAAAAAAATGACAGATGCCAATGTGACAGCTGTCATATTCTAGAATGTATGACAGATTTCAGAGGGACAGCTATCAAACTCGAAAGTGGTTTGTCTCCGTAATTTAAGACCATTACTATCATTTCAGATGATAGCTGTTTTTTTTTTTTTTTTTTAATCTGATTAATTATACTGGGGCTTTAGTCGCGAAGCGATTATGCCAGCCCCGTTTTACTAATGATAAGGTACATTCAAAAGGGATTTGAGTCCCTACGCTGAGTGAGTATATCCGAGACCATGGCATACAAGGTCCTCGCTGCATCGCTCATGGGTGCAGCTAGGATGCCTTGAAACATGCCAACGTCTCGAGGATTAACTCCGTACTCCCGCATCAAGCTGATGATAGCTGTGTTATCCGAAATGTAGATCTAGTTGAGCTTTTTCACTTTTTATGTGGAGACTGACTTACTTATGATCTAAAATAAACAGTTATGGAGATATTCTACTTTTGAGTTTGACAGCTGTCATCGTAAATGTAGATCTAAGCTCTCTTATTTTTGTGAACACAGTAATAGTCTAAAATTACGGAGACAAACCACTTTCGAGTGATAGCTGTCCCTGTGAGACCTGTCATACATTCTAGAGTATGACAGCTGTCATTTTGACGAAAAAGAAGTTATTTCGTATTCCAAATTAATTTAGTAGTGCCATGAGGGATTAACGAACCACCGTTTTTAGTTTATCGCACGTAGTGTAGTAATGTAAAAAAGTCGTTGGTTGCGTATGCGGAAAAAATATTCTTTCTTGGCAACTAGTTGCCTACGAAGAGGAAAAACTCTTCGTACGCAAACAGTTGCGAACATTGGTTGCGTACGCGGCCGAAACCATCAAAACATTGGATGTACATTACTTAGTAAAAAAAAAAATTGATTGACTGTAAAGTCGGTTTACGGGTGACAATTTTATGTGATAATGTCATATGTGCCACAAATCGAACGCTTAGGACGATCGTGCATCTCTATCGCATGTTCCGCGCTCTCACTTGCACGCTCGGGTCAAGCGAAACGTAACAATGAGACATGTTTTTTCGTGCGTGCAGTCAGCGTTCATCGACTTACAAGACGTTATCACGTCAAAACCTGATTCAAGCTGCCTACTTAAGTGTGTGATATAAGGATCACACATATTTCACATGTTTATAAGACCTACTTAAGTGTATGATCTATGCACGCACGAAAAAGCATGTCTCATTGTCACGTTCCGCCCACTTAATTAGGTAGATCATAATCTTAAAATTTTTCGAAGTACTCACTACTGGCACTATACTTGAAAGCAAAAAAATTACGACTAATTTTCATATCTCAAAGTGTCTTTCAAAATTTATTTCATATCTTAAAGTGTGGAGCGTAGTGCTGTGACGTCAGTGTGCCACGCATAATTTCACACTGGTATAGTTTAAAATTATAAGTGGTTCTGTCATCAGAACTGTCATGAGTACAGAGATGTCATGGGCATGCGTAAGCAATGATCTATTATCATCTATTATCTAGCTTGGACCTAGGATCACCACCATAGAAGCCTTTCTAAATTTATTCTAAAACGGCTACAAAATTATTGAAAAGCAGTTGTAAACTTACAATAAATATAATACTTTCACAGTTTTTTAAAGTAGTTTTATTACTGTAACCGGCGACACGAGGAGAGCTCCATTCTTCCGAGGCGCCCAATTAGCCCCTTCCACAATCGCAGCTGCACTAACTTCCCGCGCCTTCCTTTTACTGCCAACTGCAAAGACTGTTTTTCCCAACTAGAACTTTATGCAAATCCTAAGTACACTGTTTTGCAGAGACTAAACTTCGAAGGGAAACAAGGGAAGGGAAAACATTGGGAAAAAAAACTGCTTACTAGTCTGATTGTTCTATAAAAACAGAAACAATACCAACCAACGCCAAGCCAGGCGCTATAGAAGCTATTATTTTACTTTTAACTTTGACCTTGTTTAGTGGTGGAGCTAATCTTATAGCTATTTTGTACAGGACATGCTAAGAACTGACCAATGATTTTACAGAAAAATGTCAATCAATCAATCGCAAGATGACGTACTTGTTTCTAACGTATTTATGTAGAAGAAGAAGTCTGACGGACATAAACATAAAAAAGATGAAAAATAAACTAATAATAATATATACATAATAATAATAATAATAATCGCAGGGGCGACTTTGTGGCGAGTCGTCGGTGAGTGGCGACACCGCGAACCCTGATTCCCTGGGGCTAAATGAGACCCCTGACTCCTCTCTTGCCTTAACCGGCCGGTTTGGAGTGGAAACCGCAAGAGCTAAGAACCTAAGCTCCAGGGTGGAAGTGTTAAAGGGCATAACGCCGCGAGTAGCGTCTAGTGAAAGCGCAGCACACCTCTCGACACCCTAAGCCGTCCACACCAATGTTGCCCCTCCGGTGCCAACTTACGGTAGCCTTTATGGGGGGCCCATTTAGTGGACGGCAAGTCACCACCCGCTACGAAATTTTGAAATGGGGCATATTTAGCGGGTGCCGTACCTCATTCCATAGTCCAATTTTACAGAACATTTAATATTTCACCTCAATAGCCCAGTTTCAATATTTCAAGTCTTTTTATATGCCATAGTTTGTCTACAACGCTATCCTTTTTATACGTACTGCTGTTTTTTTTTTATATTTCAATTGTAAAAAGGGCCTCTCAATGTTGGCTTAGGCTCCATTGATGCCTATTAAAGGACCAGGCCAAGCCTGTGAATTCGACTGAATAAAGAGGAATAATAATAAATAAAGTTATGTATATCAAATGAAATAATAATGAACGTTTATTTCAGGCACACAACCCATATGAAAAGACATAATTACATAATAGAAAAGAATAAATATTACAATAATACAAAATTATCAAAGTCCAAGTATCTTTTTAAAACAAAAGCTTTAGTACTGTAATAAACATGACACAGTCCGAAATGCCGCCCATTGGGAAATTCAAATATAAGCGGCCCCATTGCTCCCAACAAAGTTATTCCAACTTTTTGTACAGCGAAACTTTTAATTATTGATTGGGGTGTTAGCGGTAGTTCCAACTGAAAACTCGGAAAATAACAATACCATTATTTTCTTATTCTTGTTAGTTTGATTGCTGATAAAATCTACCTAGCACGCCTTCGAGTACTTTGAACTTTCAAAGTCTCAGAGCAAATAAAAAAATCAAGAGGGAACGTCGTTGAACAGTCAAGTGAAGCCGGTTTTTTATACATGTGTGAGTGCGTCGCTGTTGCGCCGCCATAGTTCGACTGTCAAGCCAAGGCGTAGTTTCCTTGTACGTTGATGCGTGTGTAAATTGTCTGTACACGGCGAGGCGTAGTTTTGGTCGGCCTCACTTGTTTGTTCACAATATTCTGTCTTGTTTTTTTATTTGGTCTGAGTTTAAAGTAAGTTTGAATGTCAACATCTGAAGAATTTTTAGCAATAGGCTAGTTAGCAAAAAAATTTTGCAGCTTAAAATACTGTACTGTGCCAGCCTTTTTAATAGTCCACTTCAGGACGTAGGCCTACCCACGAAAGGTGATTGGGCCATATCCACCACGCTGGCCCAGTGCGGGTTGGTGGATTCACATACGCCATCGAATTTCTTCTACGGACATATGCAGGTTCCCTTTACGATGTTTTCCTTCACCGAAAAGCCAATGATGTGAAATTCAGCTAACAATAAACAAAGCCTATTGTCGAAAACAAAACTAAAATAACTTAAAAATAAAGTTACAAAAACATTTGTTTTCTTGCTAAACAGAGAGCGCACTATGACAGGCATTGGCAGGCTATGACGTAATTGTCCGCAAGTGTCATACATTCGTCATACAATGTTATGCTGTGTGGGGAAAGGGACAAAACATCCCCTCCTTATCCCTACCAAAATCTTGGCAAGGTTATATCTCTGAACTCGATTACTCGATACTTAATTTCAATTATTTTTTTTAGTTTACGAAACATATTTAATTGCATAATTCACTAATACTAATAACTATTTTAATACCTACCTATCAACTACCCTATTGTAATTTGTTTTAACCGATTTCAACCAAAGAAATTTTGATATTCGACCTATGTGTACGTATTATTGTCAAAACCACCATCGAGAACACCATTATTGTTGAGGCAGCACTACCGCGTTCCTTACCGAAACGAGAGTCCGGACGAGTGTGAGACAGTAACTTGAAAGATTTATGACACAATGCCTCAGTTAGAATTTACCGTATTCTAGGACGTTTTTTCCGCATGCAGTAAGGTCGGGGTTCAAATGTGATCGAGTTCAAGCTCAGCAGTCAAGACCTATCCTGGCTATGAAAGCACTCGGCACCCAGTATTCATTGTAGGCTAGGAGTGTCTTCCATCTTTGTCACTGCTCACCTAATTTTAAAAGATATTAATAACTTATGTCCTAGCCTAAAAGCTTAGCTAATTAGGCACAAAAACACCCTACGCCTAAAAACACCCACTGCTAAAATCTATTAGCTAATTGGCTTTTAGCACAATAATATTAAATTAGCCTAAAACTCATTCTGCGTTGATTAAGATAATTATCTATACAGACCTAACTTAACTAGGCCTGCAAATAAAAATGAATAGCAAATTAAGGCGGCTTAATGCCCAAAAAACACCGAAAAGATTTCAAAAAAATTGTTAACGAGCTGAAGAACACAGCCCTTTGCAGAGTCATTACGTTTTCATTATCATTCATTAACCCGTTCGCCGCCTCCTGTCTTGATCTGTTGCCACTGAGTGAGAACAGAGTGGGTATTAGCTGGCAGCATATAGTGTTTGACCAAAGCCAAAAAACGCCACTACATGGCATTTTTATGTGCCACTACAAACTTTTTATACGATTTCGTATAAATGTCAGTCCCTGAAAGTGGCAGTTTCTGGCTGGTGTTGGCGTTTTCTGGCTGAGTCGGCGTTTTGTGGCTGATGTTAATTTGTTGATTAATCAACTTATGTCACGAGTTCTTATACATACTCTGCTTTGATTAGGTTAATTATCTCTACACACAATTAGACCTGCAAATAAAAAAACACCGAAAATATTTCAAATAATGAATTGTTAGCGAGCTGAGTAGCTACACCCTTTGCAAGTCATTAAGTTTTCATTGTCATTCATACAGGCTCATAAACTAACAAACAATTATTCTTCTATAGCGTTGCATATCTGTTGTTTTTTTGTAGTCGGATTTTTATTTTATCTCATGTAATTTTATGCGTGGCTGTACCATAAGAAATACGTAATACTGATGCGGGAAATTGTTCTTTATCAACGTGGGCCGAAAGACCTCTTCCTTCATCGTACTCGGCGTTTCTCCCCGCGGGCCGAATGGGGGCCTTCAAAAAGAGTCATAGACGATTCGCCCCGCGGTTCGAACCGCTTGCGGGAAATACTTTTCATTAACCCGTTCACCGTTTCCTGACTTGATCTGATTTATGTCACTGACTGAGAACAGAGTAGCTATAACGCTGACGGCATATAGTATTTGACCGGAGCTACAAAACGTGGCCACTAAATGCCGCCACTCACGTTTTTCACCCACTTTGTTCAAATAACATTAGGTGAATGTGGCGTTTTATTGCTAGTGTCGGCGCTATGTTGCTCGTGTAGGGTGTATTAAGCGAAACTGCTTCCCGTCTTTGTTGTAGCCACTGAGTGAGAACATGTACATATAAGGCTGTCGGCAAATAACCTACCGTCACTGACGATCGCAATATGTCAGTAGCCAGAAGCGGCGGTTTGTGACTGGTGTCCGCGTTTTGTGGCTGGTGTCGGCGTTATGCAGCTGGTGTTGGCGATTTGAGGTTGGTATTTGCTTTTTGTATGTCGGTGTACTAAGCAACTTATGACGTAATTTTTAATCATGCGAAGCGCCACACAACAGCATAAATCGGATTTTTAATGAACTTTCACCCTCTTTTCACTTTTCATCGTGAAGAAATGTCATTTTATATGCCCTTCTGGCCTACTCTATGTATGTTGCCGTCCAAATGCTTTCTCACGTTTATTTGCCGTAATTAAGGCTGATATTACGACGACCGTATAATGAGGGTAGCTAAGCATATATTATATCAAGGCAGGAGCTGGCGGTCTTGGCGAATAAGGTCCTTACTTCCTCATGCTTACGTGATTAGGGAAAATTGAAATTAAAATGACTTACGTGTTCTTATTTGCAGAGGTCGTTACGGTTTTCTTTGGTGTGGGTGTAATTCTTTTTTGATGTTTTTTTTTATTAGAGAAATTTCTTATTTATTCTAAGGCAAATTATTTTATTATTATTCTTTGTAGGTATACAGCCAAAGATTTTAAAAACGACTCAACGTAGAATCTGTGTAAAAATTCGTAAACAAAAATATAAAAACGACATTCGACTCCAAATAATTCTAAAACTTAACACATGTAAACGAGATTAACTAGGTATGTTTAGTTTAAAATTGTTGAAGACTGAGATAACCCAAAATGTTGGCCTGAAATAAAAACTTTTATTTTAAACTACCTAAAAACTTACTGCAGTGTAATACAATATTGCTGAGAATTAAGAAATTAAGACAAAGTTAGCTGCTCAAACCATTTCAAAACTTTTGCTATCTTTTGACTAGACTGAAACCAAGCCATGAAGCTGGCAATTTTAATGACCTTAGTGGTAATGGCCGCCAGCTCTACAACTAAAACATTACATCGTCTGCTTAGCTGAAGGCGCGGGGTGTCACAAGAACATATTTGCTATCTCGCTGAACGGTTAATACTAAGATATACAGTGCGTATAAAGGTGCAGATAGACCTGAGAATATTCTCTACATTCGGACAAAACAGATATAACTATTGATTTATTATTAACTATGGATATAAAAATGGATAAAATTTGTACAGGCTTAAAATGAGATAATTTTATAGGATTTTATAAGTTTGTAGTTTAAGCCATGGTTTTCAGATTTATACTTAAAGTATGAATAAAATTGACTCTACCTAAACTCTGCCAAGCATGTAGCAAAGAATTGCTGTTTAGTGATGTAACCCTAGTATGATTTATTTTACTTCTATTTTTCTATTGAGTTCACATTAACAATGAATACTGAAAATAAAAAACCGGACAAGTGCGAGTCAGGCTCGCACACCGAGGGTTCATCCGACAACAAAGTGATCCTATAAGGGTTCCGTTTTTTTCCGTTTGAGGTACGGAACACTAAAAAGGACCTAAGTACCAAAAAAAAATTGTTTCGTTTTTAGCTTAAATGGTAGTTCGTTGAATTCAATATTCTTATTTGTATGAAAATGACGCAGTGTTGGCAGATATTGTTGTAAAAATCCCACAGAAAAATAATTACTGTGCGAAGTAAAAATCTCGTACAAGAGGTATTTTATGGTTCTCAAATATTCAAGTCTACCTACACCTTAACGTGGTACACGTAGATTCAGATATGGTAATGACGCAGGATGCCCGAACCTGTGTCAGTTGTCACTATTGTACCGCTGATTACGTTAGTGTGGTAATGTAGGAGGAACGAGGTTTGTACGCCGATCATTTGTACGAGCAATCTGATCTACATGTTAATCTGTTTACAGATGTCATGTTAGTAGATACTACCCTAATCAATTAGGGTATATGGAGTTGCTTTGGGACAGTGATTCGTGTTATCTGTTCTTTTATGTAAAAAAAATATTTAGTCTAACATTAATTTAAACAGCTCATGTCTCATTGTTTGTTATAGAACTTCTCCGAAACAGCCTGACCGATTTATGTGACCTGTTTTGTGTATACATATTGGTATACATAGGTAGGGCCACAATGTTCAAAAAGTTCAGCGAAGAATACAAATAAGTTGATATAGAAGCTTGTGAATGAGACTAAAACAAAAACTTGTACTGTTTTTTTTTTATAGTAACATTTTATTAGGTACAAAATGTATGTGTGTACTGATTTTACTTGATATGTTGAATATTCATATATTTGAATATCATAAATCAAAAACTAGGTACAGTTTCTTGTACAAATAGGTACAATTTCGAACTAAGAATAAATTACAAAAAACAAAATTTGGCTCTGATAAGAGACTCGGGGTTCAATATGTCGCCCGAGATACAATAGGTACACGACTTCGTTCTCTAGGTGCATATGCTACTATTTTGTTCCTCGTAATTTAAATTTCATTTGAGTATGTAAAGCACTGTTACAGTTCTCAATGTTGCCGTTATTACTTTCTATCCATGTACTTGCTGGACAAAGCGGCAACGCCAACTATAAATAGGTATGAGTAACCATACTTATTTCAGTATTTACACTGTAAAACCCAAACGAAATGCATTCGCGGTGGAAGCTCAGACGCGGTGTACGCGGTTTATGTATGTTGTTTATTTCTCGCAGGCCATTGAGTTTAGATTTAAAAATAAACGTTTATGGTCACGAAGTTTAGTGTTCGAAAACAATTTCTTGAACTAAACTGCTGTGAGTTAATCGCTTTAAAATTTATGTGGATTAAACTAAATACTATTATTAAATTAAATTAATAAATAAATAAAATAAATAAATATTATTGGTCCGTGGATGATGCAATTGCTCTCTATGTAGTAGTAGTGTAGATAGTTTTAGCGAATAAAGTAGTATTGTATCTGATCATAGTTAATAAAGGCACTTTTGCCCACACAATAACGTTAAAAAAAATAAAATAAAATTTTGGTCAATGTAAATTACTATACAGGGTTATTTCTAATCAATTAGCATCCTCTTAGGGGCTTATTCAGTACATCAAAACTAACAATTTTTGATCTGCGACTTTTGTCAAAACTCAAAAAAAAAATTGTTGTTCCATAAAAAATATCGTTCACCCGCGACAAAATGTATGGAACAGCTGATTTTTTTTTGAGTTTTGACAAAAGTTGCAAAACGAAAATTGTTAGTTTTGATGTACAGAATAGGCCCCTAAAAGGATGCTAATTGATTAGAAATAACCCTGTATAATAACTAGTAGTTCTCCGAACAGTTGACCTCGCGACTCATCTCTTGAACTGAATCTTCATACATCAATCATAAGCCAATATCTTGACTCGCTTTAGACCGATTTGATTTATTCTAGTAAATCTTGTTAAGATTTAGATACTAAATAATCTTGGAAGATGTTATTAAAATCGGCTAATAAATAGCGCGACAGCGAATCCCTCTTGTTGGGGAACCAAAAATCGTTGACGACAAAAAAACATTAGTAAATAAAAACTGTGCACCAAGTTATGTGTTATCGAAATTTCTTGAAAATTAATATTCGGACAGACGAAAGTAAAGCCACCGTGTTGAAGCACAGATCTTCGCTTCGCTTCGATCAATAAAGGATATGGTAAATTGTAGGTAATTTATCTACCTGAACAACACGAAAAGAAAATGTGGCATGTTACTTAAAGACCTACTTACCTAGTTTATAACTTGGACTGCACTAAAACAGTGCTACGCCGCTCTGCACGCACACATGGCGTCAAAAATACGAGTAGGTTTAGTAATTGAGTGGTGTAATTATTATGTACTGTATATGTCGTATGAATCAGCTCGATGCAGCAGTGATCCAGTGCAACATAACTATTACAATCAGAGATAGCGCTGTTGTCGCTTGATGCAATTCCAAAGACCTGAATGCAGAGTGTGAGTTTTGTCGTAAACATGACGCGCTCGCCGAAGAGCGCGTCAGCATGTAATTTGTATGAAGAAATGTACAGCGCCACTAGCGGCGCGTTTTTAAAACACAACAAGTTCATACAAATTACATGCTTACGTGCTCGCTGAAGAGCACGTCATGTTTACGACAAAACTGACATTCAGCATACTGTACAAGTATACTAGGTCTTCGGGCAATTCTCAACAGCAAAAAATGTATGGACAATAATTGTCATAGTAATTATTACTACCAGTATTGTCACTGTCAAATATAAATGTATTAGAATTTGATAAGAATTTGAATTATTTGCAGAAAAGAACGGCAGTAGTTGCCGTTCTTTTGACCACTGAATCAAGTTATTTTTCAGATTTCTAGAAAGAGACTCATGCTTAGTTAAATCAATGCATCTCATTCTTTCGTTCTCGATCGACCATTATTCCTCTAGTATTTTAATGACCAGCCCCCCGATGCAATGATTGGAATACAATGCAACGAGGAGTGACGCTCAAGAGCGTCACTCCTCGTTGCATTGTACACGTAGTTGCTTGTTAGAGCATATTTTGACGCGCAACGTAGAGTCACGCAGCATGACTCAAATGCGGTCTGACATTGATAAACTCCATTTTGTTTCTGTAGGTACGTATTTCTGTCTTAAGAGGAATGTAAAGCGACCACTGTTTTCGCGATGTAAGATTTACCTCGAGAGAATTTTAGGTATTTTTAATAGAATTTACGTTCTGGGAGAAAACTCTTTTCACCCCGTAAATTGTGACGAAATGTTTTGTTTTTGATGTCAGTCGCTTGAATAAGAAATATTGCATGCTTGTAAGTAGATAATATGTACTTATTTTTCAGAAAAGTTTTTAATTTCTGTATTAAATAAAAGTCAATACGTTTCAGCCAAGTTTTTGCGTAAAAATATGACTTTTTAGAGACTTGAAACTTTAAAGTTATATTTATAAAAAAAACCGGACAAGTGCGAGTCAGGCTCGCACACCGAGAGTTCCGTACAAATCCAGAAAATTTCACAAAATTGGGAAGTAAGTTGTTAAAATCTCTATACCATAACCGATAAATCGACAAAAAAGTTTTTTTTTTTACTTTTCGCGTCATTCATCGAAAATAACACATTGTTAAAACAATTAAAAACCTGTTTTAGCATGTACTAATGAAGCTCTTTTATAAAATACCTTACAAGATACGATACTAAAAATCTAGGCCCTATTTTTTGTGATTTAGATAAAATAATACAGTTTTCAGATTTATTCCTATATGTGTACTCTGAGACAATGCTTCTCGCCAAATTTCATAGTTCTATGCCAACGGGAAGTACCCTGTAGTGTCGAAATATGCGTTTTTTTACCACATAAACCGCTCTAACTTTTTTATGCGATAACTAAAAAGTTTTTCTTTCACATAACTGCAAGATACTATAGATATACGTATACAGTTTAAATTTCAACTCGATATTTTTACGCGTTCCCGAGATACAGAGTCTTGACATACACACATACGGACAGACGGACAACAAAGTGATCCTATAAGAGTTCCGTTTTTTTCATTTGAGGTACAGAACCCTAAAAACTGTAAAACCTAAGATGTTTAATCTTGGCGTTTAATGTGTGATTACATGAAACATAAATCACTCAAATCGGAAAACAATTAGAGGTAGATAACAGCTTATTATTTTTGTATGCCAAAGTTCGCGGTTCACAGTAATCCTAAACAAATAACAATAACAGTAAGTAACAAGACATATGTTACCTAAAACTCGACACATTACTTGCGTCAAACATTACGAACTGTTGTTAATCCGGGAACTAGATATCACAGGAGCGTAGAATAGACCATAGTAAGTACTAACTAACGGCCAATGTGTCAAAATAACGGCCAAAGTTATTACATTACACACAATAAGCGGGTAATGCCGTTAAACATTAATTACAGAGGATAAAGCTTGTTCCGGTGTAAACGATCGATTAGGTGTAAACTGATGGTGTAAAGTTTGCCTTACGGTGATAATGCAGCGTCTAATTTTCCCATTACTTTAAGGGGCCATAGTATCATAATAATTTTTCATATGGGCGGGTGATGAGCAATACGCCCCCGGTTTCGCCCGATTTTTGCATTCAAAAATCAATATAAAATTGATATCACCACTTTTTCCTAAATTTTATAAATGAAGGCTTTAGTTCAATTCATGTGCATAAATAACAGATTAAAAAAAATTGTAAACGTGTAGAAAAGTGCCCAATATGCAATAAACTTTCTTAGAAATCATGAATTTGTTCTAAAAAGCGGTATCTTTGCATATAATTTCTATCGAGGAAAGTTTTTTGAATTGTGTTTCGAGTTATTGAATTTCCTACCCTATAGTTTTAAAAATATTGTGTATATATTTAATTTTTATTCGACAACTTCAAGGTTTGATGGAGAAAATTTAGTTTAACTAGGGCTCTATAAAGGTATTTTGAGATTGGATGGCGGCTTAACCTCGTAGATGAGATCATATGATAGCAGGTAGTTATATATATAATCACAAAGCTAAGATTAAAAAATATTTTCGAAAGAACTACTTGTTAAGACAAGAGTATTTTTACAACTAAACAAAGTTGTACAAATGAAGAAGTCGCTACTAACTAGGACGCATTCGCTAGCTTATTACTTTCAAAGCTTAGTAGGTAAGTAAGAGGTTGACAAGCATTAACGTATACTTATACACCTATGTCTTATTGAAGATATTTGCTCATATATAAGAGCTTCAGTATGATTATCTTGGATCTTTGTGTGCTTCCATCACAATTCTTATTAACTTTGTCTCAGATAAGTTTTCCGCCTGCACCTTCGAAATTCCATACATTTTTCTCATCTTCCTAAATGAGGCTTACCTACCGGCGTTATGTATAATTCCATGGTAACTCTGTGAAACACAGAACATTTACAGTAAGACCATTTCGCGGCGTAATAATAATAATATAATCTCTTCTTATAAATTGAATAAAGTAGTTGACTAGTACTGAATTAGTTAAAATTAGCGCTTTGTCTAGCAAGAAAATAAAATGCCGAATTTTGTGAAGTGTCTATCAATTTAACCAACGCAAAAATGATAATCACTTCAGAAAATTCGGCGCGAAGTCAGTATAGCGAATTAGCTCACTTGGGAGAGCGTTGAGCTAGTGATCCGAAGACGCAAAGATCGAGTCCTGCATTCGCGACGAATTTTTGAAATATTTATCACAAAAATAACTCTTTGATTACAACTGATATATAATACTGACTGGTTTCTATAGCGGCACTTAAAGCTAATAGCTTCACAAATACCTAATGTCTAATCAAACTACTTAGTTGCTAATCGTTCAATGATTCGTGTTAATCTCCCAAGGCGTTGCATTTATGCAATTGTGCATTACTTTATGTAGGTATCTAAGGTAAAGCTCATTTTACACAAGTATAGCCCTCATCTACAGAATTCAGTGTATGGGTGTACTTACTTACATATTTAACACCAGGATATTATTGTACAAATAAGAGGCTGCGCATTCAGATACCAACAAAAAACTAAAAAAAAAAAATACGAATATAGTTGCAAAGTGTTCAGCTCAAAAAAATAATAATCATAACGTGTCTTTTGATAGGTACTCTGCATAATCCATTACGCATCGTACTTACAACATTACACTCCATTTTTAGCATCGTTGTAAAAAGTTCAGTTTGTCCATTTGACACTGACACTTGACAGTGGATATACATTTCAGATTTTTATTATGTTTACGAAAACATAACAGACACCACAGAGCTATTACAACTAAAGAAAGCGCTGTTGTCGCTTGAAGCAAACCTCAACCACAAAAATGTATGGAAAAACTAGCTCAGAGCTGTCAAAACTGTAAAATAAGAATTGGAATTTGACACTACTGAGCGAAAAACACGGGAACTAGCCACTGAGATATTTTTCATGTCTCTTTCTAATCATGCCATATTAAATCATTGCATCTCCTTCTTTTTTTTCTCGATCGATCACATTATCCCTCTGGAATCTCTATGACAGACACAGTGAATGTAGTAGGAGTTTATTTGAATTCGTATTTTTATTGTATTCGTAATTGTAAATATTATTTTCTCTTTACAACGATAAAGTACAAATTCAAAGAAATCCTACTACATTTACTGTGACCGTCATGTTTTCGTAAACAGTATACATTCCGCCTATCTACTGAGTACTCTCGAGAAATGTCCGTTTCATTATTCAACGTGATATTATAATAATGCTGCTTACAGGAGCCGATAAGAATAAGGACACTGTCAGGCCCAGGTGATCATTTTGAATGTTCCGGAATAATATTTATTTTGTCTGAACATTGAGTTCAGAGACTGATACAAAGAGACGCCCACAACTTTTGTACCTATTTATGGAATTTGACGTTTTGTCACACCTTTTCATCCACTTGTTCTTGAGTAAATACAAACTGCAATAGACATGTAATAATTATTTTTTGCAAACAATCTCATGACTGACTTCAATTCAACCGTGTAAAGAATTCGCGAGTATTTCGCACGGATCGCTGTAGAAATTTTCTCATTATTTTTGATTTATTAAAAATGGCTCAGCCGATTTCGATAAAATTGAAATGGGACCAATTTCGAAGTAAGTATACTCTTTCCAAAAAAAAAAATAATTATAGAAATCGGACCACTATGTAAAAAGTTATGCGTGGTTATACATTAAAAAAAACCTCCTCTGGTTCGTCGGTCAAAAAGACTTTTCTCTTTTTAACCGACTTCTAAAAGGGAGGAGATTTTATGTTCGTCCGTATGTAATTTTTTTGTGTATGTTCATAGATATTTTCGCCAATAGTGAACCGAATCAAAAAATATTTTTTTAGTTTAAAACCCGAAGTAAAGAAAGTCATCGAAATCGGCTGTACCGTTTTTGAAAACTTAACAATAATGTAAAAATTGTACCTATACATCAATTCGAGCGAGCTATTCGAATTTAGTACAAGATGGAAGTTGGTTTTGCTATTTATTGCGAAAATTATTCGATACTATTTTTAACTTACCCTAGTAACGGCAGCTACATTGAGCACATCAGCATGTAGGTTTTAATTTGTAAACATCTTGTCCATATTATTATTATATACTACGGGACTAATCGCGCACTAAGATTACGAGATAAATAAATACCTCCTCATCCCGACCACGGTCGATGCGACTCGGCCGAAACGTCGGGATGAGGAGGTATTTATTTATCTCGTAATTTTAGTGCGCGATTAATCCCGCAGAATATAATAATAATGTGTTCAAATCGTGAAAGTTTAAAAACAACATCTTGCCAATATACCGACTTATATTATCTCAATATGTCTGAACGCATTATAAATTGCCATTCTCTGTTTATCGCACCAACTTCAATATTATGCTTGAGTTACTTACGGATATTGGGCGGTATCGGAGACAACCAGGTATTGTTGATCGTAGTTAGGTTTAACAATATTGACTTTGGTTCAGATAACCATAGTTATAGGTATATAGGTAGATAGAGAAAAAGAAAGCCATTAGCTTCGCTTTATGAAAAACTTTTCACAAATCGTCAAAGAATTAAATCACCCAGGTTTAGTGTCGTAGTGCTTTTGACTTTTTAACTACTTTAAAAAGCGGACAACATTAAATATTAAAAATATACGCCATATTCATTCAATTATTGATATTTTTCTATAATTGAATAGGAATATTGTTGAATACGATGTATGGGAATGCATAAAACATTGATTGACTAGTTTTTTTTTATTTTACACTAACTATAACTATCCACAGAAAAGACCTAGTTTTTCCTATTCTGTGATTGCATCTATTTTAGCCAGCAACCAATTTAACAGGAAACTTTTGAATAAATTCGTGAGGTTTTCTAACGCATGGACACATGAAACCCTACTCAATGCTTTTCTATTATTTGAAAGCTCTCATATGTTATACTAGCTAGAAAAGCTTCTAGTATAAAAAATGATTATGTGGTTTTATAAAACCACGATAAAAGTGAAACTTTTTCCGACTATCACGCGATTTGCAATAGATTGACAAAAAATTCAAACTTTTTTGTCAATCTCTGTAATAAAATGTATCAAGCTATGAATTAAAATTTTCTCTTTAATAATGGAATGACGTGTAATATTTATTATTGCATAACACCAATATCATTAGAGCTCATTTTCGTATACCTACCTACTAAGTAGCTGATCCAGCAAACATTGTTTGCTATATAAAAAAAATGATTGTGTGGTTTTATGAAACCACGGTAAAAGTGAAACTTTTTCCGACCGTCGTGCAACATGCAATAGGTGGACGAAGAAGTTTGAGGCGATGTATTAAACGTTTCACTTTAAAAATTTAAAAATATCCTACGGCCTATTCCCAGACCCGACATCTATACATATTTCATAACAATCCGTCAAGCCGTTTCGGAGAAGTTCGATAATAAACACTGTGACACGATATTTTTACCTATATATATAATAAATAAATAAATAAATAAATATTTTAAAAGATATAAAAGAAAAGAGAGCAATTTTCAAAAACTAATGAAAAGATGTACAAGAAATACAGATTATAGGACTTCCGTGCGCTCTATGTAAATAATTATATTTCTCTTACCTACCTTACCCTCATCCCATCAACTATCAGACCTCTTCAGTAGATTTTTGAATTTCAGTTTGAGCGATGGTGACGCGAGCGACAACCCTGCGGGCGCGTGCTCGTGACATTCATAAATTCAGGCCTGAAATTCAGCTAATGGTAGAAACACCCCGGAAAGCGGGAGCCCATGCGACGAGAGCGACATCGGGAATCAGCGGGTCTTATTACAAAAAGTTTAAATTTTAAACAAAAAAAAAAAAAAACTAATAAATTTTAAAAAAAAAACTAATAAAATTAACACAAATAAATCTTTTGAATGTAGAAACTGGGAATTCTTAACACAATAAAACAACATAATTATATAATTCCAAGTAGGTATTTCAACTCTCACAGACGCTAAAATGTTCTCTAAATTGCTAATAACGATACCTATTACGAAAAGACAAAGTGCTGTTATAAGAGTATCGCAGATTACCTTTATTGGACCAATTGTCGTAATAGCCTCATTATTACTAAATTATTTGATAGGACGAGTAGATACTTATCAAGGAAAATGAAACGGAACAGAACAAAAATCTGCTTTGTATTAGTTTTATTTAAATACATACCAACAAGTATGTACAAATACATCGAATTACTTTCGTATTAAGAAAAATACATTAGAAAGGAATAAATTCACTCGTGCTTGAATAACCAAGTTTGTTTTTCCAGTAAACCCTCTTCGTGGTCGTTTCGTACTGTTTACCCATTTATTTGATCATTATTTGGACGTACTTAGAGATTACATTGTGAGAAAAATATACATCACCATCATCACCCACAGTCTTTTGCTTCCACTTCTGGGCACTGTTTTGAATAAATAGTGGCACATGTTTTCTTGCCAATATCTATTGACACGGTGCCGTGGCAACACTCAGACGATTCGCTAGCCACCACTAGCAACCCAGTCGGAGTCGCGACACACCTTGATTTCATAAAAAACAACAAGATGTCCTCTAATAAGAAAACTGTAAGAAAATCAATATAATAAACCGAATCTGTATAATATCCAGTTTATAGTTTGATTAGGTACTAAACTTACATCCATAAATAATTTTACCTGTCGCCAACTTTAGTCAAGGAAACAAAAGTATAGACTTCACAAAAAAGATAATATGATCACTTTGCCGCCGCCCGTTCTAAAAAGTAGTAAATTGACAACTACTACAGCCTCTCTCTTACTATGCAATCTGCCTCGGTCCTACCCGATCCACAATTTCAAATATACCAACCTAATTATAATAAATATTATGTATTTTTGGAGAGCCAGATGATTACGCACCTCCATATTTATTGGGCCTGTAGAAAATGCGAATTTAATGCGTTTTGGAATACATAATTACATCTTGAACTATTTATATATTACCATTTTAGTAACATCTGCAAAACTCACAAGAAAGTAACGTAATATTTTGAACTTTAATAAAGTACAGATTAATCTTCATTCATATTAATTTGAGTATCATTTCACTCTGAAGCTTATTAATTTCCATTAGCACATAATAGGTACAGTTGCCTAAACAAACATGAATATAATACCAGAGGCAGTTTAAGAACTCTAATTAAAACTTGACATGTATGTACTTAATTAGTCATTTTAATCACACACTGCACGAAAATGTAAATAAAATCAAGTTAAATTAATAATATGAAGATATGAAAATAACTTGCAAATGATGAGTACAGCTGTTACAATTTACCAGTGCAAAATGGCCTTTACATGTATCATCGAGTATAAGTGTATGTGCATTAGTGTGTGTACCTCACCTTGCAATCAGTCATAGACACACATGTAGCTATAAAAAGTCGGCTAAAATATATAATATATTTATATAACCATGTACGCTCGTGATTTCATCACACAAAAAATTTCAAAAATCTATAAATATGTAATGGTCTATAGTGAGTTTACTCGTATTTTAAACTAGCTGACTCTATTTTAAACTAGCTGACTCGGTGAACTTTATCTCACCAGCTGTCAACTGGA
The DNA here is from genome assembly GCA_949316475.1 of Hypomecis punctinalis. Classification (NCBI taxonomy): domain Eukaryota; kingdom Metazoa; phylum Arthropoda; class Insecta; order Lepidoptera; family Geometridae; genus Hypomecis; species Hypomecis punctinalis. Next base: position 16,287,841 of record OX438815.1, on the reverse strand, counting down.
ACATTTTGTATGGGAAAATAAAAATTCATGTTTTTATTATATTTTTATATTTTCTCACCGTTTAAACCTCAGAAAAATTACAAGTAAGTTATTATTCTATGGTTTAAACCTTCCCTTAGCTTCCACGGATATTTCAACACCAAAATTAGCCCAATTGGTCTAGCCGTTCTCGAGTTTTAGCGAGACTAAAAACCACGATTCATTTTTAGGGTTCCGTACCTCAAAAGGAAAAAACGGAACCCTTATAGGATCACTTTGTTGTCCGTCTGTCCGTAAGTCAAGACTCTTTATCTCGGGAACGCGTCAAGATATCGAGTTGAAATTTAAACTGTATACGTATATATATCTATGATGTCTTTCAGTTATGTAAAAGAAAAACTTCTCAGTTGTCGTATAAAAAAGTTAAAGCCGTTTATGTCGTAAAAAACCGCATTTTTCGACACTAACTAAAATCAAAACCTACCGGGTAGGTACTTCCCGTTGATATAGAACTATGACATTTGGCGAGAAGCATTGTTTTAGAGTACACATATAGGAAAAAATCTGAAAACTGTACATTTTTATTTTAATCACAAAAAAATAGGGCCTAGATTCACAAAATATGGGTTGATAATTCAAAGTGAGTAAATCGTATCATGTAAGGTATCATATAAAAGAGCTTCATTAGCACATGCTAAAACAGTTTTTAATTACCTACTTAACAATGTGTAATTTTTGATTGAGAAAAGTAAAAAAAAAACCTTTTTTGTCGATGATTATAGTATATAGATTTTAACAAATTACTTCTCAATCTTACGAAATTTTCTGGATTTGAACGGAACCCTCGGTGTGTGAGCCTGACTGGTACTGGTACGGTTTTTTATACACAAGAAGACACGCTTAGGTAAAAATGTCTCAATGTTTTCAATGTATGATATCGGCTTTTTAACTTGCGCCCAGCAAAACTACACAACATTTAGAACGACAAAAAGTCTCGGGCAGCAATGTCAAAGAAAGACAGTATAATAATAGTGAAAGAATGGCTATAAATATCTTCGGTCACAAGAAACACAATATAAAGTCTTGTATTAAATAGATATTGAGCTGGAGATATAAATCTTGCGTTTATCCGATGGCTCGGCGCCCAGTCCGGTGCGCCTAAGAGGCACTGGCAGATCACTTTCATCTTTAGTACCCCTAGATAAAGCCTAGAGTCCACTAAAGCGAAGCGGAGATGGCAGAAACTTCCTTAAACAATTAAAAACTGATTTTTTTTGCATTTTTAGTTATATATTATTTGTTTTTATAATACATAAATACATCAGAAATACATCATCTGAGCAAATTTCAGCATTCTAGCTATCACAGTTCATGAGATACTGTTCATGATTCTGTCTGTCACCAGGACAGACAGAAACGGACGGGTCCCGTTTTTACCCTTTGGGTACGGAACCCTAAAAATGTATTCAACAGACAGAATTTAAAATTAACTTCCGTAAAGTAACGCCTGATTTAGTCAATTCAACGCTATACAGTCTTGACAAATAAATAAAACAAATTAATAATATTTTCTTCAATTTCAACCTTCATATGGCTTGAGCAATTATCGCAAGGTTGCCAGCTTTACTATGCTCTGCCACGCTCCGCTTCACTTTGGTGGAATCTAAGCCTAAGCCAGCAAACGATGATCAAAAATTTTCGTCAGCTGTGTCATAGATGAACTAGTCTAGTTCATCTATGGCTGAATTTTTGTAACAATGTTAATTAATGTAACAGGCATCAAAAATAAATGTTACCATCAAGTGTAACAGGCGACATGATTGATATATTAACTAAATATAAAAATAATCGGCCAAGAGCGAGTCGGACTCGCGCACGAAGAATTCCGTTCTGTATGGGAGCGGGAGCCCTTAATATTCTGTTATTATATAAAGCGTCCACCTGTTGCCGTCTTTAATATAGATCAAAAACAGCAAAAAAATCACGTTTGATATATTGATTTGATTTGATTTATAAAATACTTTATTTTACAAAAGTAAATAATACAATGTATATTTAGCGTTACATGGCTTAAATAACATTTAACTTAGAATAATACATCGTCTTATAGGCTTGGGACGCCTTTTAAAACTTTAAGCTAACAATAGTTAGAAAGTAGGCTACTCATTAAAACATAAAATTGCGGGTACTTAGTAAATAAATTAGGTAAGTATAAACACTACATACCCTGGGCTACTTCGTATGTTTAGATCATCACATGTTATAAGTAACAACACTTTATAACACACATGAAAATACTATGACAATACTATGACAAATTATCATTATAATGATCACGTACTTATACATTTTTTTTTGTGAAGATAGTGGGTATATGCGTATATTACGTTTGATATATTGGAGCCCCCCTTAAATGCCTATTTCATTACATTTTTTTGTTGATGCTACATCAATATAGAAATAGGCTATAGAAATACATCAACAATGAAAATTTCAAGTATATAATAGATTATATATATTTATATTCATATATTTAGCGTAGTAGTTGTAATATATAGTTAAGTTTATGAAATGTTATTTAAGTTTTGTGTAAATAAATTGCAAGTATATAATTGTTTATATCACTATTCATAAGATAGATGTCTGACTGTAATAGGATCTCGTTGTTATCCTTTGAGTACGAAAAACATAATTTGATATTCAATCCGCATAAATAAAGATTACTAAAAAGTTAAAATACTTACAGAATTAAAATCAAATTACAGTAGATATCATTACTTTTACTCTTTAATTCGATTTGTACCACAACAGTTTTTGCTACAGAAAAATTGATATTTTTACCGTATTGCAATAAAATATCACGTTACACATTACTAGCGTTGTTTTGTGAATTTTTAAACGTGTAACATCGAAACAAATGACCACAGGGTTTCAAATATTCAGAACAACACGTCAAACTCTGAATTAGTTTCATCCTTCACTCGTATATCGCTAACAGTTACCTTTTTGGACCCCAAGGATGTTTTATTGCAACTGGATCACCATCCTAGTTTACGTAGGTAGTAACAGTGCCTGTAACCTAGTGGAAGAGTATGAGCATATCGAAGCTTGAATAAAAAAGAACTTAGATATCATGAAAATGTCACTCAGTCTGAGTTTTTTTTTTTTTTGGTTTCGTCCCCAAAGGGTAAAAACGTGACCCCATTACTAAGAGTCCGCTGTCCGTCCGTCTGTCTGTCAATCAGCAGGCTGTATCTTATGAACCGTGATAGATAGAACGTTGAAATTTACACAGATGGCGTATATCTGATGCCGGTATAACAACCAATACTAAAAACAAAATAAAATAATTTTTTAAGGTGGGCTCCCATACAACGAACCTGAAAGTTTAGCCCTTTTTCGCTTGATATAAATTACGGTGATAGTTAACCGCTTGAAAATTCATAGAATATATAGTTAAATATTCACTTCAAAAAATAATAATTAAATTAAAATAATATAAGTATTCAAGGGGACTACGTACACATCTCATACAAGAAACGTGATTTTTTTGCTCGCTTGAAATATTGACAGAATATTAAGTTGTATACTGTACTGTACCAGCCTTTTTAGTAGCCCACTGCAGGACGTAGACCTACCCACAAAGGGTGATTGGGCTATATCCACCACGCGGGCCCAGTGCGGGTTGGTGGATTCACATACGCCATCGAATTTCTTCTACGGACGTATGCAGGTTGCCTCACGATGTTTTCCTTCACCGAAAAGCCTGTGGTGTGAAATTCCGTACATAAATTCCAAATAACTCATTGGTACGGGACCGGGATTCGAACCTACGACCTCACGATTGTAAGGCGGGTGTCACTACCTCTTGACCACCACGGCTTTAAAGTGAGTAAATCGTATCATGTAAGATTATTATGCTTTAAGTTGTATATTCGCCTCAAAATTAATAAGTAAATTAAAATAAAATATACTTAATATAACGCTTCCACACGGTACGGAACCCTACTTGCGCTAGTCGCACTCGCTTTTGACCGATTATTTTTAATTTAATAACGCTCGAACTAACATTCAATTCAATCCTGTCATTTTGTTTGTCTTTTCTTTTCCCAAAAAAAAATTTTGTATCTGACTAATGACTAAGTAAGAAAGAAACAGATCAGCTTCCGGTTCTTTTATTTTCACACTTTACATACTTGTAATAACAAAATAATTAGTATTATTTTTGACAAAAACGTAACAACTAACATAACTAACATGAAATTAAATGAAATTAATTAGACTTTTTAATATAGCTCAAAAACTATTAGGTAGTGAAATCTCAATTATTCTCTAATTAGCTGTGCCAGCCTCTCATATCGTCCCATTTAAATTACTCTTTAAAATTAAATTTGACCGGGACGACATGAGAAGCTCGCGCAGCTTTCAAATAAAATATAATCACTTTAGAAATAATTTATGCTGTAAACCACACAAAAAGCAACTCCAAAGTTAAAACACATTAAAGATGTGACTGTACAATACATACCTACTTGTTTGAATTTAAATATTTGGCTTTCGATTGTCATCTAGTTGCGCGTAGTTCTCAAAACATCCTTGTTTGGAACATGAACAATGGAGGTTGAATGCACTAGCCGCGCTACAAAGCAACGATGGGGGAAAACTGGGGCTTAGTTACAAATGCCTATCTCAGTTTATTCGTGTTTGCGGGGATTAAATACTATCGTTTGCTTTCTGTGGCTGGCTGCGTTTCACAAAGTGGATAGATCATGTGGCAGATTAAGGCTCGGCGCAGACGGGCTACTGATCACAGTCACCGGTAGCGCCCGCGCGCTACCGCTACATCTGTATGTATCGCGTACATTACTGTAGCGAGTGGCCGCCACGGGCCACACGTGTGCACAATTTATTCAAAATCGTCTGAACTGCTTGTCGCTGGCTATCGGTGACTGTGGTCGGTAGCCCGTCTGTGCCGAGCCTAACAAGTGATTGTGATTGAGCAAGCGTATTAGTAAGCTCAAAGCAGCCTTACTAGCTATGCAGAGTTCACAGAACAGGAAAGTCTCTCATTTGAGGAAGAGTTGACTTGGATGGATGTTGACTACATAACATAATTTGATAGCTAGCTAGCCAACGAAGGTATGCTAGGCATTTTTGATTTCACTTCCTGTTGTAAAAAATGTAGAGTATATATACAGAAACAGACGGATAAACAGTATAATTTATTACTAAGCGTCTTCAAAAATACAAAGGGTTTAAGGATCAGACATCGGACCAATGCAAGTTGCCTCCTGATTATACGAATATTTAACAAATTGCCAAAAGATATATGAGACGAAACAAACAAAACAGCATTCAAAACCAAAGTAACACAGTTTCTTTTGACACAATGTTACTACAGCCTCAGACCAAATAAAAAATCAAGACAGAATGTTGTGAACAAACAAGTGAGGCCGGCAAAACTACGCCCCTCCGTGTACAGACAATTACACACACACACCTACGTACAACGAAACTACGCTTTGGCTTGACAGTCAAACTATGGCGGCGCAACAGCGACGCACTCACACATGTATAAAAAACCGTCTTCACTTGACTGTTCAACGACGTTCCCTCTTGATTTTTTTATTTGCTCTGAGACTACAGCTTACAAGATTTTTAGATGAAAAAACCCAATGATATCACGTCATACCGATACAAAGACAACCTTTATTTTCTAATTAAAAATATTTATAATTTTATATTTATAAGTAATATAAAATGGAGTTAGTTCATAATATAAGATTGGATATATGTGTGTAAATATAGCTCGTAAGATTTAATAGAATACTTATAGTACTTAACCTTAACCTTTACCTTTCAAATTAAGTACTTATGTACCATTTGCGACACCCTATTAGTCCCTGTGTACCTACAGGGTCCTCAAGTCTACCTAGTTTTAACAAATACTCATATAATGATGTGTATGTTAATATTTTAAGGTTACTTGGAGAAGCAAATAAAATTTCTAATTCTAATTCTAGACAAAATATGTGTGAAAACATCGGATTCAGATATAAGTCAAAGTTTTCTTTTCATTCCCTGCTGGGCTGAAACTATAGACTGACAAGAAAAATGCAACCATTTGTCGCCAAATCTTGTAATAATAACTACATATCTTTTTAAATTTGTTAATCATCGTGAAGAACAATACTTATAGCCATTAGACGATTTTAATGTGTTCCCTTTTTATTCCCTGAAAATAAATAATTGTCGTTAATAATAGGGCACATCAGAAAATAATACCATGCATATTCTCAGAGACCAAAGAACCGGTGTCTGTTGCTTTCATTTATTTTTATGAAACTGAAATTGTGTACCTGCCATGCAAATACGTCCATGTCAGTTATAATGAGACAGGTTTTTGTACAGTAAACATATTTTTGTATCTGAATTGTTCGGAACGGGCAGGCTGGAGGCAAAAGACATAAATGAGGAAAAATCTTTATACACCATGCAATTTCCATAAACAATGAATAAATAAGCAGGTCTATTAATTTTGATTTCTTAAAATATCACAACTGCATTGTCCTAACGAAAATGTGATTATGAACAAGATTTTGTGTGTGATTGTAGATCCCAGTTGGTTTAACAACTAAGCCTTCAGGAGAATTAGAAGAACTCTGGCACCAAGACTAGAGTCTGGCTAACGAAAGTTGATACTGGAATTTTTCGCAAACTTTTTAAATGACAACACACGGTGCTACTACCATCGCGGATTTACCTTTAAATTGGGGTATTTTAACTTGTATTAAAAACATTTTTCAAACCCACGTCATTAACTAAACTGAACAAAATGATTTATTATACATATTATTTTAGTCTTCATCGTAATGAAGTAGATAGGTACGCGTTAAAATAATTTGGATTATTTGAAGAGCAATGCAAAGCCTCAGTTAACGTTATTAATAATAACGTCAAAAACCAGAAAATAATTAACGTAATAATGAATATAAAACTCCTACACGACAAGTTAAAGCTTGAAAAAAAGTTTTTTTTTTGTGATTCCCCCAAAGATTTAGAGGAATCAACATCGCGGTATGGTAACAATGCCACATAGTGTGAGCGAGAGAAAATTTTTCCTCTCAGTTTAGGGCTGCCATGCTGATATTTTTTTAAATTTGCCGCACTTTGTCAGTATCAACTTTCGTTAGCCAGACTCTAGCCACCCGGCCTATACGAAATACGAATAATAAAAGCATTAGGGTTGTTATCAGAGGCGTAGCTACCGCCGTATCAATATCAATCTATGATACGGGGATTGTACTAAGGGGCCAACTCCAAAATCGCTAATATAGCTAAAATGTCAGCTGTACCAAGTAAAAAGCACATTTACTCGACTATGCTGTACTTAGTGAGTTATTCTTTGCAAATTATATGGAATTGCTACTCTTTGCTATTTCAGTGTTGATCCCTTCTGATGTGAAAAAAAATAGGTCTAGCCATTGACACGAGATGAATGAATGTCTTAGTGTCAAGTGGGAGGTTTGCAAATCAAATCGAATTACTTACTTTTACGTCGCGGTGACCGAGCGCGCCGTGCACACACGCGAGCACATTGACACAAGCTTAAATTAGCCAATCACAGACGTTGCCGCGTTCATGTTCGATCGGTTTGGCGCTCGTTACATTACCGTAAAAAATACTCACACTTAGCTATTCAGTTTTCTGTACGTGACACAAGATGGCGCTGTGCCATTTCCATACAAATCACATCAAACGTTAACGCGATCGAGCTCCAGCAAAAATCTCCCACTTAGCCCTCTGATGTGTGGTATCAGTGTTACTATAGGCCTCATTGTATAAAAGTGTGTAGGTAGTTCTAAAATTTAGAAACCCTATAGCCAGAGTTTATAACAATGTTTTTGGTCTTATATCCCACCAGGGGTAAACTGGAAATAGGGTTACAGGTTTTAAGATCCAAAAATATGAATAATTTATTATCCAGTAGTTAGTTTTATAGAGGTAAGGTAAGCCCAATTCTAAATGACCATTTTCGTCGCTACTTATTACAGCTCTAATTTTTGACCGACAAAACTGAGGAGGTACTCAATTCGACGCGTACATTTTTATACCGGGTTATTTCTAAACAATTAGCATCCTTTTAGGGGATTATTCTGTTCATCAAAACTAACATCTTTTGGTATTCGACTTTTATCACAACTCAAAAAAAACAGCTGTTCCATACATTTTGTCGCGGGTGAACGATACATATTATTCTATGGAACAATATTTTTTTTGTTTTGACAATAGTCGTAGAACAAAACTTGTTAGTTTTGATGTACCGGATAAGCCCCTAAAAGGATGCTAATTGATTAGAAATAACCCTGTATATAAACACGCATAACTTTTTACGTAGTGGTCCGATTTCGATAAATCTTTCTTTTTCTTCTATCTTTTTTTTTATTGTTAAAAGTATGCTTCGAAATTGGTCCTATTTAAAGTTTATCGAAATCAACGAAGCCATATTTTCGATAAAACAACAATAATGTGGAAAATGCTACATCGATCCGTGCGAAATATTCGCGAATTCTGTACACGGTTAAAGTCGGTCATGCCATTTTTTGCAAAAAAAGAAATATAATATGTTCACTGTCTTTACTATGTACTTACTGTGTGCGCGATAAGTACTAAAATATAAGTAAAAACAAATGGTGCTTGTAACTATATAATATTGTGGAATCAAATATTAGGCCCCAACTATTTGTTCAGTAGCATACTTAGAGTATCATACTTTTGTACAAATCTTCATCATCATCTTCTACAAAAGCATGCTACACCCAAAAGTTTACGTTAAAACTAAACACTAACAATAATGATACTGATCTGTAGCTGTACCTGTACCAGCCTTTTTTTTTAACAGTCCACTGCAGGACGTAGTCCTACCCACAAAGGGTGATTGGGCCATATCCACCACGCTGGCCCAGTGCGGGTTGGTGGAAATATCTACGCCATCGAATTTCTTCTACGGACGTATGCAGGTTGCCTCACGATGTTTTCCTTTACCAAAAAGCCCGTGGTGTGAAATTCCGTACATAAATTCCAAGGAATTCATTGGTACGAGATCGGGGTTTGAACCCACGACCTCATGATTGTACACTTACTAGACCACCACGGCGTAATATATCTAATACTGATTCTGATCTATTAGTATCTAATATTGATATTGTATATCTTATATTTAAATACATTTATTTTACCTCTATACTCCGCATTTCGCTGTTTTACCAAGAACATCTTTATCCGAATTAGGCAAAATTTCACTAAAAGTAGGCAGTTCATTCAGCAAAAGTATTTACATTTAGGAAAAAGTCTAATATATTTACCTGTGTGTAAAAGAGCTAATAGATTAATTGGATCCCGATTCGTGAAGTCACCTCCAGAGTGCTGGAGCCAGATAATTGGATTTCAGGATTTGTGAATATTTCATTTGGTAGGAGACGGCGGCAATCTCTCACCGATGCCGTGTTTATTTGGGGATTTTTTAAATTCATAAGTCTTGGAGCAAATTAGGTTCCGCTGGGAATTCGCAGACTAACAAGCATTAGCTGGTAATAGCTTTATTATTAGTACCTTATATTTAGATGTTGTTAAATCGTAAATTACTATAACTTGAACAAAGAAAGCTCGCATTATGTGGTGTTTTTTTACAGAATCAGACTTATTTATTTGACAGGTCATTGAACTATGATTTTAACTATACTACTAGAGTAGTATAGTTAAAATCATAGTTCAATGATATATGCAAAGAACCCAAAAATTAATTGAATTTCGTGCGCTGATCGAGACAATCAGCCTTAAATACAGAATAAAAATAAAAAACTTATTTCACTAGCCAACTAGAGTTATGCAATCATACTCTATAAAATTTAACTTGATCTCTGCGACAGTGACATTGACATAGAAGATTGACATTTTTAGAGTTGAGATAGTGGTGGAAAAAATCGATTTTCAAACAATGTTGTAATGAAATCGAATGAGTAGTTGAAGGTGAGAAATTGGATTTTATTTACATACTATTATTTAAGATCAAGTATGTACACATGTAAATAATGTTATGATATTAATTAAATACTCATAATAATGTAACGATAGTAATTATCGACGTTTTTCACTGTTATGGATGCTAATGTAACATATAATTGGGTTTAATTTAATTACACATGTAAAAAATGTTATAATGTTAAAATATACAATAAAAGTAATAATTCAGTTTAAGTTTTATTTAAAATATCGTCAGTATAAACTATCGATATTTTAATTAAAACTATATCTAAAACTCTGTGGTCACGATCATTCGTCGCCCATCACTAATCGGCATGTCCATAAAGTATGATATTGACAGGTACTGTCTGTACTATTAAGAAATTCAGGACTTCATAGGCGTGATTTTTCTGACAGCTGTCGCAGAGATCAAGTTAAATTTTATAGAGCATAGGAGTAGGTAGGTATTTTGTGTAACATTGTCTACCGGGTCAAACGTTGACATGTTCGACTCTACCTCTACTCTAAAAACAACTGATTATGATGGAATTATCATCTTAGGACTTTATTCCGGCAGATCTAAAGTTATCCCCACGCAAAAGGCTCTATTTTTTTAACCGAGAGTCCTCTACGACGTATGGATCATGGTACCGAATAAGAGCAGGATTATATATTTTATTAAATACAATAACACACTACTAATGCACAAAACACCCCATGCGGGACGTCAGTGCAGAACTTATCGCCCCTACTTCAAATTATAATTAGAACACACTACTATTACATAGAAAGCAATTGGATCATCCACAGACCCTTGATGGTCTAAAGATAATCCAAATGCTCAAGCTCACGTCAACAGCATGCTGGCAGCATTGCCACGCTGAATGGCAATGCTTATACGTTAAGCCAAATAAACACCAGCATTTTGAGTATTGAACGTTGAAAATCTATGTTAGTAATGAATGGACGTAATAATATAGCAAACGATTATAAATTCATTTTCTAACGATCCAAAAATACGGCCCCAGAGCGGGTTGGTAATATTCAATAATCATCAATATTCCAAAATGTACACACGTATGTAGGTGTGGGTATGTTTAGGTCTCGACTGAGACCTATTTCACAGTTCACATTACGCCATATCAGAACCCTGCGTGTTTAATAATTCATATTTCGGACCAAAGGGCCTTTCACTCTGTAGGTGTGTTCGAGCCCAAAACCTATCAAACGTTCGAAATGTCTGAATTACACGTGAATTCATAGCAGTGTTTACTGATACTAACTAGTGACTTACGAAACTTCCATAGGCACGGGGCCTTCAATTTCGGGTATATATTATGCATTGAGTACGAAAATTTTATGTTTATGCCAAATGCTAGTATATCGTCGCCGGCCAGCAAGAAGTCACTAAGTGACATTTTTAGCCAAAAAGAGTTAATGATGTCAAAGTGTTTTTAGATCTATTATCTACCTTATAGAAAGACAGAAAGAGTTGATTTCACATTATTTCAGATAATATAACAATGTCAGAAGTAGTTAACTACTTCTTAAATAAAAAAACAGTTTATCAAAATTAACTAACGTAACTTGAATAATTTATTAAAATCATTTTATTAACGTCAAAGTCACTAAGTTACTTTTTGTAAAATATTTTCAACGCAACCCACTATTGATGGCACTTAGTTATATCTGCCACGGTAAAAACTAAATAAAATTAAATTATGTTGTGTGGTAAAAGTCACCAAGTGGTCTTTTAAGTAATTTGTATCATGGTAATCAGACGTTTTTTAGTATTTATGTTTTCCGAAATCTAACTAAGTTCTATTAATTAAAGCAAAACCGCTCGTGTTGCGACTTAGCCTCCTGAGAGCCTCCTCCTAGCCAAGGTATCACAGGTGATACCTTGCGAAAATAAAATATTTCTGATTTTTCAAAAGAGTTAAGACTAGACAAAGGTTTGAATCACGTAGTTATTGATATTATCTTTCATTTAGACATGGTAAATTATCGGTTTGTAACTATTTCCTACAATTTTTCTTGTATTGGAAAATGAAGTTTTTTGAAAATAATGACATACCCGTAGAGATCAGGAAATATTTTTTATTTTAGCTGGTTTTTATCTACTTTTTTATTTTATTTAAATAGATTAGAAGTTGATCATTTGTTATCTAAAACAAATTTAAAAAATAAGTTATTTAAGAATAAAACTTGATTTAATTTTTCATATCACCGGTGACCTTGGGCACCTACGACTTTAATTATGATCAAATTTTTAATTTTCTGGCTAATTTTATTACCTTCAATTGTAGTGAATAGCAATAAAATATATCGAGAATAAGTCTGCTACTAAGTCACGAAGGTCTTGGGGAAGGTTTGATGTTTCATGGTTGGCCATGTAAGTATAGTATGAAGATTTGGTATAGACGAATTATAGATTCTTAGCTCTGGAAAGGCTCAGGAACTCTTTTATCATCATTTCAGATCGGTCTACTATTGAATAATTACTTTTTAGAAAAATGATCGCGTTAATAAATTTCCTGAAGAAAAATATTAAGCATTGCCAATTTCGGTTAAAAAATTAAAAAAATAAAAGAGCATGTATTCTGTAAATTATAAAAGGTCGAGAAAGAGACAGAAGAAAAATATATTAATTGTACAGCTCTGATAACACAAAAAAATGTTAAAGTGAAGATGTCCGAGAGTTTTGACAAAAGTCGTAGAACAAAAGTTGTTAGTTTTGATGTACAGAATAAGCCCCTAAAAGGATGCTAATTGATTAGAAATAACCCTGTATACCTATAGCTATCCTACAGCCCATTAAATTTTAAAACGGATCAACTCTATATTCTTAGCAATGTCTTACAGACTCGTAGTATATAAACCAAAATGTGTGTTGGTTAAAATTTTCATCTTACATTAGATTTAATCTTAGATTAGTTAAACTAAATCTACTTGTCACAATCCATCTGGCTATTGTTATGCAGCGCTTATTTCAATGTATTGATGGTAAAACTGACTTTACCTGAACTATTGTTTACATAGATTTCGTTTTAAAATAGCTCAAGGCTAAGTTTACTAAGAAATAGTGTAAACATAACCGATTGTACGAATTATGGTATAAAAGTCTCTCATTCTCAGCTCTTCCTATCTTACAAATCTTCGCCCTGATTCCTCAGTCCTATAAGTCAACGATCTCAAATAAAAAGCTAGCCAAAGAAATCTACAATTGGTTCCTTAGCCTAAAAGAAATATCTGTTCATCTGCAGTCGAGACGTTTGGTCTAGAGCATGCTCTATTTTGCTTTCTCTAGAACTTCGAGTCTAGGTTACCATAGTACCTACTCATCATTTTATAAAACGTTCATCGTCTTGAGAAACACCTCGTACACCTCACCTCTTTCGTGAAGGTATACTTACTGCCGTACTAATATATTATTATAAATCCGAAAATGGGTTTTTTGGTTTAATTTTACGTTTGTTAAGTTTTCACGTAGCAACAGAGGTAGAAATCGATTTGATTTTTGCAGATCGGAGTGTGTGTCTAGACTAGGTACTCTTATTCCGGAAAAATAATCGGTTTCTACACCACAAAACTAAAATTGCCTATAACGTGACCAAGCCACGGATTAAAACTAGGAAATAATAGATTAGGTAGATCGTAATAAATGTGTTTTGTAATACCTCGTTGCGGAAAAGAAAAAGGGGAGAGATAGTTTAAGAATGGACGAATACCAATTAGTCCAAAGACACGACGAGGGTTCAGGAAGATGCTGTCAAGGGTGCGAACAATCGCGCCTTAATTAAGAGATACGATGGCGGCAAATCTATTGAATTAGCATTCGGTATCCATTACGTACAAACACAGAGTTTCCGTACAAAGATCAACCAGTCAACGGCCGATGTTACGTCAAATACGGTATTTTTCGTCTTTTCACAAAATGTCATGTGTGGATTTCCAAAAACTACAGATACGACGTATTTGTATACTGTAAAATAAAGCACATTATTATGTTTATTATAAAATTAAGTGTTAATGTTTTTGCTTTTAAATCTCTTAATTTGACAGAGTTGATCCAAATACAATTAAAAAGTTTCGTTGTGTTCGATATACAGGGTTATTTCTAATCAATTAGCATCCTTTTAGGGGCTTATTCTGTACATCAAAACTAACAACTTTTGTTCTACGAATTTAGTCAAAACTCAAAAAAAAACAGCTGTTCCATACATTTGTCGCAGGTGAACGAAATTTTTTTATGGAACAGCTAAATATTTTTTTGAGTTTTGACAAAAGTCGCAGAACAAAAGTTGTTAGTTTTGGTGTACAGAATAAGCCCCTAAAAGGATGCTAATTGATTAGTAATAACCCTGTATACGGTCAAAATAAGAGATTTAAAAATGAAAATTACTAGAAAACATGCGTAATTTTACGATAAAGAAATGCACACTCTTATTTCAGTAAGTACAGCAGCTTCTATCAGATAAATAAGAATAGAAGAGATACAAAAAGCCTAGTTAGTAGCTAGTAGAGTTCATGGGTGCGGTATTCCAAAGAAATTCTATTTTGCGTTATTTCCAAAAGTCACGGTCACTTTGACGACAGATGGCACCCACGCAGTTTTCTATTTGTTGTCGAAAATATATGACTACATGACACGCGACGACAAGTTAGGTATTATAACACTAAAATAATATATTACTCCTTCAAACTCTCTTGATTTTTGTGTAATATCTTTCAAAATAACGGGAACATCACACACTCGTGACCACGATCGATGCAACTCGGCCGAAACGTCGGGATGATGAGGTATCTATTTATCTCGTAATCTTAGTGCGCGATTACTCCCGTAGTACATTATAATAATGTGTTCAAATCGCGAAAGTTTAAAAACAACAAATATCACACAAGTGCTACAAATATAGAATTAGGATATACCTAATTCTATATTTGTAGCACTTGTGTGATATTTGTTGTTTTTAAGGTATATTTTGGCGATCTTAATAAGATCTGAAAATTTTTTAGAGTTATCAAATATTCCATCACAACTTTTCTGAGTCTGTTCTGCTCACTTGGATAAAGAAATAATTAATAGAGAAACCTGGATGCAGGTATTTAGATTCTATCAGGTCATATCGACGGTTAATGTCATAACTAATATTGTACACTTTATTGCCCCTTTACAGCATCCAATGTTATTGAATTATTTTGTACTATTTTTAATCAATTGTTTTAAATATTTATAGCCATCCTAATTTTGTACAAATTAATTATGTATTTTCTTTGTTGAATGACGAGACCTATTGTTGACGTTACTATGTATTATTATACAGATTTTGTATTTTTAGGGTTCCGTACTTCAAACGGAAAAAACGGAACCCTTATAGGATCACTTTGTTGTCCGTCTGTCCGTCTGTGTGTATGTCAAGACTCTTTATCTCGGGAACGCGTAAATATACCGAGTTGAAATTTAAACTGTATACGTATATCTATAGTTTCTTGTAGTTATGTAAAAGAAAAACTTCTCAGTTATCGTTTAAAAAAGTTAGAGCCGTTTAGGTCGTACATAACCGCATATTTCGACTCACAAAAATCAAAACCTACAGGGTATTTTCCGTTGACATGAATAACTATGAAATTTGGCGAGAAGTATTGTCTCAGAGTACACATATAGGAATAAATCTGAAAACTGTACATTTTTATTAAAATCATAAAAAATAGGGCCTCAAAGTTCACAAAATATGGGTCCAAAATTCAAAGTGCGTAAATCGTATCATGTTAGGGATCACATAAAAGAGCTTCATTAGGACATGCTAAAACAGGTTTTTAATTATTTTAACAATGTGTAATTTTAGATTAATGACGAGAAAATTGAAAAAAAAAACTTTTCTGTCGATGATATAGTAAAGAGATTTTAACAACTTACTTCCCAATTTTGTGAAATTTTCTGAATTTTTACGGAGCCCTCGATCGAACCGCCCCGGCTCGTACGAGCCTGACTCGTACTTGTCCGGTTTTTATATTATAGTATTAAGAGCTGAGGTGGTCTGTAATTTTCCATACAAACGTATTGCGCTGTTTTCTTTCTGGAAAATGCTTTTAGAGTTACAATTTTTTGCCATAAAATTAAATTTAGCTGTTTAAACTACCCTGTCTTTTCACTTTTTTGATAAATTAATTATCAGGCAAAATATGATCCTTCAAAGTCTCAAAAAAATTCATTATTTTTACCGACGTCTTTAAAGACCCACCAGAATAAACTTATTAATTTCTAACAAAATATGAAATGACATAATCATGAACACATATTTTTTGTAAATTTTGACATAAAAAAATACTTGATTAATTTAGTTTTTGATGAAGAAAACAGCGTAATACGAAACGTTGTTTTGCCAAGATTTTTGTAGGTATAAATTGCTCTGAGCTGCAATTGTCCCTATCGCACGATGCGGAGGTAGGGTTGAGGTGAGGGAGGTTCAAACCTATACGTACACATGCACTAGGGATGTAGTAATAGACGATATTTTTGTCGATGCTCTAGTGATGTCCATCGATATCGATGTTTATTAAAAATATTAGTTAATTTTTCAAATCTTGTAATTTTACTGATGTATCTTTGTTACTTTTGAAGAAAAAGATCTTAGGTATGTGTGGAATATATGCGTTTAGTTACTGCGACTTATTGCAGCGACTACACAAATCTGTGTAGTAATTTTTTAGTTTATATATATCGTGTTGTATCGGCAGACATCTAAATGGTTTAGGTGCAGAATGACCAATTCTCATAATGCCCAACTAATCCGGGAATGATCAATTCTGCGAATGCCTAATTCTATTAAATTTAATTTTAATTTTATGGCAACACAGCTAGATCGCAAATTTTACGTCCTCAACATAAATTCAATATTCGTGTAGTACAGGTAAATAATACTTTGTATCATCGAAGTTCATCTAATACAGCCATAAAAGTGTACAATAGTCTACCTCTTCACATAAAATTTTTAGATGCAAACAAATTTAAACATAGCTTAAAAATGGCTCGCTGAAAATACCTTATATAGCATGAAATAATATAATGAATGTACAAATTCTGACTGATAATTATGATCTCATGTGTTACGGTATATAGGTCTTTATGTCATACTTAGTTATGATAATATAATACATATGATATGTTAGTTGCTTCAATAGTAAAACTTGCCTAGAAATTGTGCTTTAATTACCGGTGATTTTTTATAAGAAAATGTGATTTTCCCATTGGAAATTATTTTGTCATATTGAGAATTGAGCATTTTTAGAATTAACCATTTATAAAATTGGGCATTCGTAAAATTAAGCATTCTTGGCATAGTTCCATTGCCATTATTCTTACTACTTCATTCATTACATTATAATACTGCGTCTAAGCCGAAATAATAGTTCTAATTAGGAAAATCACGTGCTCTCTAAAAATGTATTATAACTGTAACATATAAATCTATCCTTAGTCCACCTAAGCAAAAAACGTTCTATGCTTGCCAGTACGTAAGATCCATTCGAGAAAATAGCCCCATCGGCTATCCGTTCATTGACCTATGTGCCTTGCCAGCTGTCATTTTAACTTGCCAATCCGCTGAGTTTTGCTAAAAAGTTCAATTAGAAGTGCTTTCAATGCTTTAATCTAATAATAATTGTGGATGTTCTATCCTGTATTACTATTATATGTGCCCTACCCACTGCTGCTTTATTTAGCTAATTATTTCAATTTTTTAAACGTCTTTAAAGTAGAACCAAAGTATGACAAGCTGTTCTCGAAACAGTAAACCTCGCATTTGTTTAATTGAATCCTCATTTATTTTTATACTATGGGACTAATTTCGGAATACGGCTGTAGGTACCTACAATATAAAAGGCAAGAAGTTTTAGATTAACGAGACTCTATTACTAAGACTCCTCTGTCCGTTGGTCACTAGGCTGTATATCACGAACCGTAAAAGCTAAACAGTTACTATTTACACAGATGATGTATTTGTTCCCACTATAACAACAAAACTAAAAATAGAGTAAAATAAATATCTACTTTAACCGTGTAGGTACAGAATTCGCGAATAGTGCGCACGGATCGATTATTGTTGATTTATCAAAAATGGCTCAGCCCATTTCAATAAAATTTAAATGGGATCAATTTCGAAGTATATTCTTTCCAATGAAAAACATTCTAACAAAGAATTATCAAAATCGGACAACTGTGTAAAAAGTTACGCTTGGTTATAAATAAAAAATATACGCGTCAAATTGAGTACCTCCTTCGTCGGTCAAAAAATAGAATGAAATAAATATTTTTTCATGCCATACAACAGACGTGATTTTTTGCACGATTATTATTAATGTACACAAAAGGTAGATGCTTGAAATATTCTCAGAATATTTAGTAATATAATATACCATGTATATAAATGTATTAATTTAAAAAATATATAATTGAATTGAAATAATTGGCTCTCATACGGTATGAAACCTTTCGAGCGCGAGTCCAACTTGCATTTGGGATATTTATTATAGACCGTAGAAGAACGACGTAATGTAAGATATTTCCATAAAAAAAATAATTAATTTATACTTAAAAAGAAGTAATTTCAGTAAAAATATATTATGTAAACTGCAGCGCCTACAGATATCAAATATCCAATTGTATATGATGTTAGCACAGAATAGGCCCTATTACACAGGCATTCTTGAAGGTCGCTGGATGTTAGTTAGGTACATTTTACGTTTTTGTCAAACAATAATAATTTGAAAGAAAATAAATAAGCATATAAAGAAAAATTAACCCATGTCACAAATAATGTAGCTTCCTAATGACAGAAAAATAAATAATCTTTAAAATAATTAATCTTTTATCTTTTTGTTTGCTATCGATCGCCTATCTACCATACCTACTAGGTAACCAGAGCATACGTAGAATACGCGCAAGATAGCTCTACGTACGGCCAAAATCAGGAACCAATTCAATGCTGCCAGGGAATACAGAATACTAGTGATATAACGTACGTGGCGCCACGACTCGCGCGCAGAGTTATCTTGCGCGCAATCTACGTAATATCATATTTTGCTACAAGTCAAAATAAAATATCGGTCGGCCAGCGAGTTCGTTGGGGCGCAAGTAGGGTGCGGGGAGAGTTCAAGCGCAGTACGCACACAAATACAATTGCATCACCACACACATTGAAGCTCCCTGGTTTGGGCGCATCGCGACGGCAATAGTTTAGTCCAAATACCTATTTCTCAATTTCCTCGTCACTAGTATTTCGCCTTAAGCTCGATACGTCAATAAATGATTCCGATTCTGATACGACTGCAATGATAAAGTTAAATCAATAGAGTACCTAAGTAATTAATGCGGCCACAATTATACATCAAATTAAATATTAACAACACATAATTTTAATCGACAGGTTTTCATTACGGTTGTTCTACATCCGTTTTAGCCTCAATATGGAATGCACGAGAAAGGCGTCCATACGAGAGGAATGGCGACGTATTGTAAAGCGAGCCACCACCGGAACTGATGACCACGACCACTCTGTCAAGAGTGTACACGACTAAGAAGATGGAATGTAAAAAATGACAATTCAATGGTCTGAACGCGAATCATACCTAGGCGCCTCGGAGCGGGGTATATGCTCTTGGTAGGTATACTAGACAGCCACGGCGCGCTGTAGTGATAAAATAACGTATGGATGTGTAACTAGTAAATGTTCAATGTATGTTTTCAAGGTGCCTTGTTTTTCTACGGAAAATAAAAATATCCAATAGGTATGTATTTTTATGCAACGTTTCCTTCTTCATTCACAACGAATTTCTTTTCTTTTTTGTAATAAATATAATAATTTTACATCATAATAGATAGGAACTTGAAAGAATCTCAAGTAGTTAAAGAGTAAGTAGATGAAATTGTCTAGTGTCGTGGTGGTCTAGAGGTAATGACACCCGCCTCACAATCGTGAGGTCGTGGGTTCAAATTCCGGTCCCGTACCAAATTTATATACGGAATTTCACACCACTGGCTTTTCGGTGAAGGAAAATCATCGTGAGGCAACCTGCATATGTCCGGAGAAGAATTTCAATGGCGTATGTGAATCCATCAACCCGCACTGGGCCAGCATGGTGGATATGGCCCAATCACTACTATAAATGACTATTATAAAGCTGATACAGTACAGTACAGATGAAATTTAAATATTGAAGGCTGACAGCCCTAGCGCGTGATACGTTCTGCGTGGGCACGTGGTGCTGTAGACATAAACATATAAAAATGTATCCGCGCAATGTACGGTATGAAGTGGGACGATTCCTGCAAACCAGTGTTCAAAGATAAGAACTTGCTAACAGTTCCTTGTCTGTACATTTATGAAATGGCCAAATTTGTACTGAGCAATCCAATTTTATTTGAGCCATATGACAATATAAATAAGAGAACTGCTCCTCAAGTGCGTCTCAAACTACCACAGCCTAGACTCGAGATGTTTAGGAAAAGTTGTATTCACATGGCTGCTCTAATCTTTAATTCTCCTCCTAGTGAGTTGGTTGCACTCCCATACGGTAGATTTTGTTTCCAGTTGAAGAAGTGGTTGGTGGCAGAGTGCTTTTATAAAGTGGACGATTTCCTTAGCAAAAGTTCATGTCGATTACATACATACAATAGAGCTTGTAATAATTAATGTGCCTTGTAGAATAATATATAATTATATAATAATTACTTATTAGAACTTCTCGGCGATGATTTCGAATGTTTAAATTATTTAGTTTTGTTGGATTTCAATTTTATATTACGATTTATTTTTTTTGTACGCCTCATTACGTACGTTGGTACGTAATGAGGCGTACACGCCTTGTACGTTGGTAGTGGATGGATATGTATATTTGTATAATTTTAAGATCTTTTTTACCTTCTATCATGCAAATAAATACTTTGACTTTGACTTTATATTTCTAGAACAGAGCCGAGCCACAATATTGTTAGATACCAGTACCGTGGTTCCGGCGTGATTCGGAGAAAGTCATTGAAATGGTAATAAATAGACATTCAGTGGGATAGAGGAACAAAGTTACTATCCCAATTAGCTAGATCGAATGTAGATTAGCCTTGTTTCTGAGAACTTGGACGAAACTCGATTACGTTGATGCCTAAACAAATTACAAAGGGTTACTTAGTCTAAACGTTTAACCAAATGCATAAAAGTAACACAAGCATTACTGAATTCAGGATTTAATCATGCTTACAGCAAAATTATTGTGCATAAAGAATTTTAATATCGCTCATATCAGGGACGTGATCGCGATTCATTGTCAGACATAATTTGAAAAGTTGTTATTTTTTGTCCGATATACATACACGTGCCCGTGTACAGTAATTTACATTAATTAAGCATGTTATAGTATATAGTTCATTTTTACCTGTAAAGTGTCGCTTACATTAAGACTTTTTAACTAAAATGTTCTATCTTTTGGTCGTGAGCATGGATGTATTATTTAAACACGTCCTTGGTCGCGATTGTGAGTCAATAAGCATTTGTTTGTAACAGTAGATTTTAATTGCTACTGTGGGAATGGCAAGCGTAGCGTAAGACGTCCACCCACAAGGTACCTAGACGGATGACCTCATTAAGACCGCAGGATCGCGCTGGATGCAAGCCGCTACCAACCGGTCTTATTGGATATCATTAGGGGAGGCCTATGTCCAGAAGTGGACATCCTATGGCAGAAACGAACGAACGATCGTATCGGTGAACGGCGAACAGTGATTTTTCTTGTAGGTACCTACGGCACAATTATTACCTCCATATTTAGTCTGAGCTCTCAATTCGGAGCTCTATCCATATTCCATCGATTTCGCGGGAGAGCCGATTGCAACTCGAAAATTAACCAAGTGACATTTATTTATGTTGTCACATTATCTCACTAAAGAGCCTGGTCCTAAATCCAGTAGCATTTGATCGAAGTCTAGTGGATATAACAAATAAACTATCCAATCCCTCGATATCGGAAATATCGTCGAGTCAGTGAGTCGGAGGGACATTATTGCTAAATGGATAAAGTTTCCTTCGGGCAAACACCGTCCAACTTTGCTTCATTAGTCGGCAGAATCGAAAAACAAATACACATATTGAAGAAACAAACTTCGTTTGCTTGGACCTCCAGTTCTAATCCACTGAGCGAGAACGGATGAGGGAGAAAGGGACTAATCTAAAGGATAAGTGGTTCCAATTGAGAAACAATAGCAAAAATAAATTTGTGCCCCAAAATCCACACGAGGTTTTTACCGACTTCCAAAAAGGAGGATGTACTATTTTCGTCTGTATGTATTTTTTGTGTTCAAATTTTTTTATATGATCATCGATACTTTCGTCAATTATGAAACGTTTTAAAAAAAATCTTTTTTAGTTCGAAAGAGACACTCCCGAGGTGTTCCCATTTAAATTTTATCGAAATCAGCTGAGCCGTTTTTGATAAATCAACAATAATATACATGGTCATATACACTGTATAACATAAATTCGTACAAACTATTCGAATTCTGTACACGTATTGCGATTTTTGTGTAAAATAATTATTGAATGTTTATTCCTATTTTCGTGTGTTAATTTTTGACGTTTTGTAAGAAACAGCATGTAGTTATTTCTAACTAATGGCCGACTTATTTTTAGGCAAAAAAAATCCTGGCATCGCTTTATGTGTCTTATTTCTTTGTCACCATCATAAAAAACTCTTAAATTATTAGATTTTTAGAGCTAACTTTTTGAACTCTATGTACCAAACCCAAACTACAAAACTATGAAAACAATAACCAAATACATATTACTGATGGACCAACACTAAAAAATAAATATCAGCATTTCCATACATTTTGTGTCAGTTGCTGATCCTTTATTAAATGAAGCATACTTGCTTTTAGAACGTCAGCCATTCATATTCCTGAAAAACAGTATAACGGTACTTTTTAGAGTAAACAATTCGTTACACATTTTTCGCGCAAGTTTTGACACGAACAAACGAACATGCGACGGGCTGGAAATCAAATCGGGGTAAACAAGGGCCTATCAAAACCATCGATATTTTTTTACATCCCATCCCACGGGCCACGTGACGGATATACTACAGTACCTAGTTCTAAAACAGCCATACAGCGGTGGTGTGACGTTTTCCCAGAAGTTATGTGGCAACTTGCAACATCTAGATGTGAGTAACTCAAACTGGCATGGCAAATAAGGAGGAAGCTATAGAGATGAGGAAACTGACTGGTAACATGCGCTACGTAAGTTTAGGTATTCGAGATCATTCACTGCAACAACTTGCACTATGAGGATTAATATAATTAGCATTATTCTTTAGTAAAATGACTTTTCTTAGTTTTCTTTTATTTCCTGTCCCACTGAATTTAACTAAGTAACTTATGAATATAATAAATTTGTGAAAGAGCCTGGAGCCCTCAACACAGGCCAGCCTAGAGTTGGTTCCAGTGCACACCGACTGTCCAGAAAAAAAACTCGCTATTACTTAAGTTGAAAAATAGGTATAAGTTTTTAGAAATAGGTTTATCTTGCAAACAAAGATATATAGGGTTATTTCTAATCAATTAACATCCTTTCAGGGGCTTATTCTGTACATCAAAACTAAGAACTTTTGTTTAGCGACTTTTGTCAAAACTCAAAAAAAAACAGCTGTTCCATACATTTTGTCGAGAGTAGACGATGTTTTTCTACGGATCAACAACATTTTTGAGAATTAACAAAAGTTGTAGAACAAAATTTGTTAGTTTTGATGTACAGAATAAGCCCCTGAAAGGATGCTAATTGATTAGAAATAACCCTGTATTATTATTATTAACATTGGGCTGAAACACGCAGCTAACTGATAATGGTGACGATTAAACACAGTTCATTGACCTACATAACATAGTACTCATACGTATTTACGATTATAATCTTGTTGTCGTGTCGGATGACAATGCTCGTATTCCAATGAGCATTGTGTAAACTGATCAGTTTTTAAACAAATTTTACAATTCAATAGGACACTCACATGGTTAATGAGTTGGTTTGAAATGACGCAAACGCCTGACAAGAAAGGGTTAATTTTGCCTATTTATAAATTAGCTATTCACCACAGACTCTAGAGTGTCTAGCTAGGAATTATTTACTGAAGGATTTGAAGAAATAGATTGGTCGATTGACACACTCGATGCTGTTCGTTATTGTACATCTTATGTAATTATTGAATCACGTCATAATTCACGTGTGTGACGGTCCAGCTATCAGCCATAGGACGTTCACTAACGTTCACTGGACATAGGCCTATGGATATCAAATTAGGGTAGTCGGAAGCAGAGAGTAACTTATATATACAGGTCGGAAGCGGCCTGCGTCCTTCACGTTCCTGCGATCTTAATAATATCTTCAGTCTACTTAGTCGGTGGACGTTTTAAGCTGTGTACGCATTGGAGAGCTTTTGGGTCCGTCGGCTTATTATACTGTGGGCTTTATGAGTAAACTCAAGATAGCCCAACGTGCTATGGAGGGAGCTATAGTCTCTCTGCGAAATAGAATCAGGAATATGATCCGTTAGACGAACTAATGTTACCGACATAGCTCAGCCGATTAGCAAGTAAAAATGGCAATGGACAGGGCACATGGTTAGAACATACATTAATTAATTTACTAAAATTAGAAACAGATATCAAAAAGTTTCCACCGTTTCAAATAATAATGTTTTCATGCTGAATTCAATACTAACAATTATTTCTGAACAAAAAGTAATGATATCTCATCAAAAACATAAATGTGTAGTTTGAGCCATGCGTTCAATATAAGAATAATAAAATTTGCGTTGTTGGCAACTTCCTAACAAAAGAATTAAGATCTACATAGGGGCCATGAGCTCTGTAAGAAATCCCGAAATGTTAACTACACAACGTTCTAAAAGGTAAACATATTTTAATTCAAGCTCAAGATTTGACTTGGCTAGTTTTCACGAACAGGCTAAATTATATTTGTATAAAGAGTGTTTGTACTTACACTTAAAACTAGCCAAGTCAAATCTCGAGCTTGAATTACGTAAGTACGTTTAGAATGTTATATGTTCTTGTAGCAACATTTCGGGATTTCCTACACAGCACATGGCCCCTATGTAGATCTCAATTATTTTGTTAGGAAGTTGGCAACGACGCAAATTTTATTATTCTTATACCTATTGAACGCATGAGATCAACACTACAAAAGTGCAACTCGAAATCGACAAAATGTATGAAACATTTTTTTTCTTGAACCTACAGAAAACAGACAGACCCTATAGAAAAAGTATTTTATAATAATGACCTGAATCACCTGCTTAGTACATACGCCAACCAGTTGTGGATAGCCCTGTATAAACGGTAAATTAAAACGAATTAACTAATGACGTCGAAATCGATTCCAAAGGACATGTCCACAAAATGTATGGAGGCTGGTATAATAATAGTAAAAAATTCTAACCACAACACTCGTTACATTTCGAGAAAGTTCATATTTTTATGAGTCTATTACATCAGTTAAAACCAAAAAAAAAAACCCTCCGTTTGCTTAATTAATTTTGAATCTATTAGGATAAATAAATATATTTGGCCCAATAAGTAGTTTATCTCTATCAACCATGGTTAGGTAACTTCCATCATTATTAAATGGAAGCATTATTACCAATTAGACTCAGTTTTGAAGTGTTTTTGTCACATTGTACTTACCTACTACCTAGTCACACTAGTAGGTTATAATTTGTAATTTTACCAAATTAAGAGATGAATGTGGAAGAATCAGTTACGAATGCAGGTAAAATAACGATAGAACCACTTTATTATTGCTAAACTAGAAAAAATACAAAGCTGTATTATTACAGTGCAACTTTAATATAACGTACCTCAATATAACGACTTCCTCGATTTAACAAATTCTTCGTAATCCCCTTGAATTGTCCATAAGAGTCAATATAAAATATACCTTTACATTGCGAACATTCTTTGCGTACAACCTCTTTATAACGAATTTTCAACTATCAAGAAAAAGTATTCATACCTCTAATTAACGAATTTTGCCAACCCAAAACTTTTATATAAAGTTTCCACCAATAATATAACTCTTAATCTTATAATGTGATTCATGTCTCGACATTTTTGAAAAATAAATGAAAAAGCTCTCAATGATAAGCCTTGTCACTTTTCTACCATCTTAGGTGACTTTAACGCCAAAATTTGGGCACGACTTTCGACGGACAAGTATATCGGAAATTTTGGTCTGGGAATCCGCAACAAACGGGGACAAGTCTTAGTAGACTTTCTCGAGAAAAATCATCTCTATGCCATGAATACCTTTTTCTGCAAAAGACCGACAAGAAAGTGGACATGGGCCAGTCCCGATGGATATACCAAAAACGAAGTCGATTATATAATCACATCACAAAGATATATAGTTACAGACGTATCAGTAGTTAAATGTTTTAATACTGGCAGCGATCATAGATTAGTCAGAGCCGAGTTCAGATTTAACTTATCGATGGAACGACAGAAATTAATGAAACAACCGAAGAAGTACGATAGAAGGGAAACAACATTACTACAAGATGAGTTTCAAATTGAATTGAAAAACAAATTTGAAGGACTTGATGAGTTAAATCTGGATATCGATAGCCTAAACCAGAAACTTTCCGAGACCATCCTTGAGACCGCAGAGAAACACATTGGAGCTAAACCGAAGAAACAATCAAGGTTATCACAAGAAACAATAGCGCTGATGGAAAAAAGACGTACCCTACCACAAAATAATGTTAACGAACAAAGAAAGCTAGAAGATATCAATAAAGCTATACACAAAGCAATCAGAAAAGATTTAAAGACACATAATAAACAAACTATAATGAAAACTATAGAAGAGAGAAGAGGACCCAAAGTTTTTAGAAAAAAGTTAAGCACAGGTATTCCACAAATTACAACTCTACAGGATAAAAATGGTATTAAAACGAACAATCGTGATGAGATGCTTACTATTGTAAAGGAATTCTACGAGGAATTATATTCCTCGACAATAACGCCGGTACATAACTTAGAAGACCCTAGAACCGAACCAGTTGAAAGCAGAAGTGCCGAAAACTTGCCCCCTATTTTGTTTTCAGAGATATCTTGGGCTCTCAGTAAAATGAAATGTGATAAAACACCAGGAAAAGATGGCATAACAGTTGAACTATTAAAAGCTTGTGGAACACCAGTAATTGATATCCTCGTTAAACTTTTTAACAAAGTACTGATTGACAGTCATTCGCCTACGGAATGGAAAAATGCAATTGTCACAATACTGCATAAAAAAGGAGACAACACTAAATTGAGCAACTATCGGCCTATAAGTCTCCTCCCTCTAATCTACAAACTATTTGCCAAAGTCCTGACAAACAGACTCACCCGTCAGCTAGACGAATACCAGCCTATTGAACAGGCAGGTTTTCGGAGTGGATACTCTACTATCGATCACATCTATACCGTGAAGCAGCTTATGGAGAAGTGTGTCGAATACAAACGACCCTTATACTTTGCTTTCGTGGATTACGAAAAGGCTTTTGACAGCGTAGAACATTGGGCCGTGTTCCACTCTCTCAATCGCTGCCAAGTCGACGCACGGTATGTAGAAATCCTTCGAAACCTGTACAAATCGGCGTCAATGCAGGTACGATTACACACACTCACAGAGCACATTCCGATCAATAGGGGCGTGCGACAAGGGGATACCATTTCACCCAAGTTATTTACAGCAATCTTGGAGGATGTTCTGAAGTTACTCGATTGGGAGAGTAAAGGCATATCTATAAATGGTACCTTCTTGTCCCACCTTCGTTTTGCTGATGATCTAATTATCATTAGCGAAACAGCGTCTGATCTCCAAGTCATGTTAGAAGATCTTAATAATGCCTCTCTCACAGTAGGTTTGAAAATGAACATGTCCAAGACGAAGGTGATGACCAATGTCACTGGAGCTCCACTGCCCAACATTAAGGTTGGTAACGAAATACTGGAGGTTGTCACACATTACACGTATCTTGGACATAGTTTAACATTCGATAGAGAAGAGACGCACAAGGAGATCAACAGACGCATACAACTGGGATGGGCAGCATTCAGAAAGCTTGACGACGTGCTTAAAGACCGAAAAATGCCGCAATATCTGAAAACCCGACTTTACAACCAATGCGTACTACCTGTGATGACGTATGGTGCCGAAACGTGGACGCTCACCAAGAAAACTATTTACAAAATGCGAGTCGCACAACGAGCCATGGAGCGTGCTATGCTAGGCATCACGTTACGTGACCGAATTCGAAATACGGAGATCCGTAGGAGGACAAAGGTGGCAGATATCGGATCCCGTATAATCAATCTCAAGTGGCGTTGGGCTGGACATTTAGCCAGATGTGATGATGGCAGGTGGAGCAGGTCTCTGACTGAATGGTGGCCCCGGGAAGCGCAGTCCCGGTAGACCCTTACAACGGTGGCGTGATGACATTCAAAAGTTTTGCGGCAACACCTGGATGAGACTGGCACAGGACAGGGATAGTTGGCGTGAGGGGGAGGAGGCTTATGCCCTGCAGTGGGCCGAAATAAGCTGATGATGATGATGATGTCTCGACATGTTTCGACACGCTTTTGTTTGTAAAGTAATCATTGTTGTTTTGATGGAAAGTAATGTAAGTATGTACCTCTGCTCGTCACTATTGTTAAAGATTTAAGTTAAAATGGCTCAGAAACGTAAAAGGTGTTCCTTATCGGTCGCAGAAAAGCGAAACATCATTAATTATGTTGACCAAAATCCCATGACGAAAAAATTAGACATAACTAATAAGTTCGGGATTCCCGCAAGTACATTGGCTACAATTTTAAAATCTAAAGATAAGTTTTCAGAAGAAAGTGGTTCTAAAGTGGTAACTAATTGTTTTTAAATACATATAGTAATTTGATGAAAATGTGATATCATTTATTAGTAGAAGTTGTTCGCTATAACAAGATAAGTACGTAATATTGAGGTGAATAAAACTATTCTTTTACCTCTTTATAACGAATTTTAGACCAATCTAACCTCAACATAACAAACCTCAGTTCAACAAATTACTTGATATTACGAATATTTTCTTGTTCCCCTCCGATTTGTTATATCGAGGTTGCACTGTATTATTCAAACAATTTATTTTTCACATTTAAAAAAATGGAGGGATAAAAAAATCCAAATTGAATATTTTTGAGAAGCCCATCTATCAAGCTTTCAAATGATGTATTTATCATCTTGGTTCGATTTTTCTCTGAATAATATACCACTTGTGGACGCCACCTTTACGTTTGACTAAAATTAAATGTTATCAAAGTGTATTACTCTGTCCAAAATAATGCAAACACTGGTGTTTACTTGTGTAGCTGGCAAACATAAACCATCGATTTAGTTCCGGCAATGCAATTGCAAACACATTTTGTCGGTGACATTACGATGCATTGTTCGATTTAATTTGCAATAGAAATCGCGCGCGGACCCAAATACATATGTATAACTGCTTTAATTTTTATTACAATCGTTACTTGGTCGTTTTATTTTACAGTTTCCATTTACAATATTTTTTAGGGTTATAGAATCACTTTGTTGTCCGTCTGTCCGTCTGTGTGTAAGTCAAGACTATTTATCTCGGGAACATGTAAAGATATCGAGTTGAAATTTAAACTGTACACGTATATCTATGGTTTCTTGCAGTTGTGTAAAAGAAAAACTTCTGAGTTATCGTTTAAAAAAGTTACAGCCGTTTATGTCGTAAAAAACCGCATATTTCGCACTCAAAAAATCAAAAACTTCAGGGTACTTCCCGTTAACATAGAACTATGAAATTTGACGAGAAGCATTGTCTCAGAGTACACATATAGGAATAAATCTGAAAACTGTACGTTTTTATTTAAATCACAAATAATAGGGCCTCAAAATTGACAAAAAATGGGTTCAAAATTCAAAGTAAATAGTATTATGTAAGGTATCATATAAAAGAACTTCATTAGCACATGCTAAAACAGGTTTTTACTCGTAATTATTTTAACAACGTGTTTGTATGGAACCCTCGATGTGCGAGTCTGACTCGCTCTTGTCCGGTTTTTGTCAAATCGTGACGCTATAATAGGCTAATAAAGTATATCTATGTATCCAATTGAACAGGCTGTACTTGAAGCGGCCTGAGGTAACGGTAAAAAAAGGTTTTTTTTCTCTTTTCGCTCAGGAAGAGGCTTTACTCTGGCTGGGGATCGCGTCTCCAGTGGTGCATCGGGTCAAGGCTGCCTGTAATACTTAGCTAAAGAGATCTACAACGCGCATTTACATTTTTAAGGTATTTTTAACGCCCACTGACCACAAACAAAATTTTTTTGTTTTTGTCATTTGTATGAAAATGTGTGATAGCTATACTAACTCGTCTCGACGAATAGACTATAGAGAGCGGTTTTTCTCTTTACTCGACGACGTGCGTCTCGTCTGTTCTGAGGGCTAAGTGCGAGATTTTCGCTCGAGCTCGATCGCGTTAGAATTTTTTACGTTAATGTAACGAGCGCCAAACCGATCGAACACGAGCGCGGCAACGTCTGTGATTGGCTAATTCAAGCGTGTGTGTCAATGTGCTCGCGTGTGTGCACGGCGCGCTCGGTCAACGCTACGTAAAAGTAATTCGATTTGATTTGCAAATCTCCCACTTGACACTCAGTATATAATTATAGAAAACATTAATCCCTACATGCTTAGAACATACTTTGCAGATTGCAGTATTGTATGAGAGCATATAAATATGTGATGCTCTGCGAGTAACAATTTAGTAATTATTGGCGTTATGCGTAGCTATAACTGTCGTGATAAATTAAGTATCCGTTAGATCGAGACGACATAGCCCATCTCCAGAGATTAACGACTTAGAATAGGTAGCGATTCCAGATACAGTAACTCGAACTAATAATAAATGTTTGTTTATATTAAAATAAAGTAAAAAAAATCAAAAACGGAATATTTCGACCATGTTGTAAACAAACATTTATACTGCATATTCAACCATCAAAAAATTTACGCTAAAAGTTATTTTCGTAGTTGCAAAAATACATTGATACAACACGCCGTACATGAAATTTTGTATTTTTGCGATGGTACAGCTCACTCGTTTTGTAATTGTAATAAAAAAATATGTACCTATGCTATTTTTATATTCATTATCTACTAGTACTAATCTACAAGACTACAATAAATAAGATCTTTGGACACAAGATGGCGAAAGTAACACATTAACTAACTTTAATTTAAATATTTACAAATAATTATATTGATAATCATCATTATAATATGTCAACGTATAAAACGTGATGGATAAATGGCCTACCTACTAGTCGCCGAAGCAAGCGACAGCTCCGCGTCTAGTCGTCAGCGACAAGACGCCAGATGCAAACGACAACGCAGCGTCTTGTCGCTGCGACTAGACACGGCGTCAAATCGCCCAGTTTGCGATGGCGCTTAATTCTAGCTCTAAACTCTTTGTTTAATATAATATTTAACCCTTCCAGTAACAGTCTTAGATCTCTGGAGAGCGTAATAAAACAATCAAGGCGCAAAAATGTATCCCCTCGGAGCAAACAGCGGAACAAGTTGGCATACTTGGCCGTTGATCCCGCCGTCTGAGGTCGCCAAACTTTATTATTTGGGTCAGGAAAAGTAACGCGCTTATTAGTCTGCCCAAGTATTTTAATCTAGAGCAGAAATGCTCTTCAGGGTGTCGTAATTTTATAAACTTTTGGCAGTGTTGCTTGTTTATATAAATAATTCGGAATTCATTGTGGTCTGTTGCGAAATACTGGGACAGTACAAGGATAAAAATAAAAAGATACAAAAGAAGTTGGTAGGTAAAACGAACCCGTAGCGCGGTCGCGCTATACAGGGTTATTTCTAATCAATTAGCATCTTTCTAGGGGCTTATTCTATACATCAAAACTAACAACTTTTGTTCTACGACTTTCGACAAAACTGAAAAAAAATGTTTGTTGTTCCATAGAAAAATTTGTTCACCCGCGACAAAATGAACGGAACAGCAGATTTTGAGTTATGATGTACAGAATAAGCCCCTAGAAGGATGCTAATTGATTAGAAATGACCCT
Source organism: Hypomecis punctinalis (assembly GCA_949316475.1). NCBI lineage: Eukaryota > Metazoa > Arthropoda > Insecta > Lepidoptera > Geometridae > Hypomecis > Hypomecis punctinalis. The sequence goes on along the minus strand of OX438815.1, from coordinate 16,255,644 downwards.
GTATACTTAAGCAGGTAAGTCTGATAAGTAGTTAGGGTACGGAAAGTTGTCATTGTTACATCATTGAAATTAATGTAAATGTTGAATAATATTGTATATAAAATCTACATTACAAAAGCTAAGATTCGCTTTAAACTTATGCAATTGCGGTAAAGATGTACTCACAACAAACTGTTCGTATTGTAAATAACTAGACATCGAATTATAGACCAATACAAAGATCCAAAATATAAATGCAAATATGTCACTAAAAAACCGATACATGCACCAAAACTATTAAAATGCGCAAAATATACGCAACACGTAATATAAAAACAATTTTATTTTTATTTTATGTAAATACCGACACAGCCGTGGTGGTCTATAGGTACTGACACCCGCCTTACAATCGTGAGGTCGTGGTTTCAAATCCTCGGTCCCGTACCAATGAATTCTTTGGAATTTATGTACGGAATTTCACACCACTGGCTATTCGGTGAAGGAAAATATTGTAAAGCAACCTGCATATGTAAGTAGAAGACATTCGAATAGAGAATGTGAATCCACCAACCCGCACTGGGCCAGCGTGGTGGATATAGCCCAATCACCCTTCGGGCAGGGTAGGCCTACGTCCTACAGTGGACTATTAAAAAAGCTGATAATGTACAGTACAAATACCTACGGTACAAAAGAGCTAAATATTCTATTATACCTACATAGCTTTTGTGATAATACATATACGATTAGGTATTTTTTCCAAATTTACGAACTCGCTTTGTTTAGGACACGGTGCGACAACAAGTGCCTTTGATATAAGCTTAATGTCCTTCATGTCATTAAGACTCGGGTTTTATACCCAAAATAACGTCTATCTTTGTGCGAATCTTATCTGGAATCCCCTATAATACCGCTCGCTACAACATGAAATATGCACGATTAACAAAAAATCCAAAAAATATGCATTAACGCCTTAATTAGAGAGATATATGCATTTGCATATGCAAACACGCGAAAGCATAAAATCTGATGTCTATAAATAACCGAGTGCGCCAGCGGGGCTACCGCGTCATTACCTCTATAGAGCGGTATTCTGTCTCTTACGCACTTATTCACAAAAACATGTAAAAGATAAGGACAAAAAATTTGCTTACATTGTAAGTAAAAAACAACAATTTTCCATAATACTGGCTCATTTTGCACTGCATGCATTGATTTATTACTTCGGATAGACAGGGTGACGGAATATTTCTGATAATAAAATGGCGTTTGTTTAAAATGACTCATTAATAATCGGATTCTTTTAGAAATAGTGTTTTGCATATTATAATTAGGTTGTTGATTAGTTAGTTTTCGTACTCACAAGGGCCTGCGATAGGTACTGCTTCTTGAAGCCACTTACCTATTAATGAGTATTCCTGATGATCATAATGTACACACGCTGTAGTGCAATATGCCATCATGTAATGAAGTGGAATTTGAGCAGATATAAAATTTGAACCTAATCTGAATTTGTTTCATTAGTGCAATGTGTTTTTTTCCTATTACCTACATGATATTCAAGACTCTGAAAATCGTGTATATAAATAATAGTACTTACATACAATATAGTTTTACTGTTGTATAGTGTGACTTTTGTTTAATTTTTTTTTATTTCGAATAGGTTCGCGTTTGACTACACACTGCCTGATGTTAAGCAGATGTGCGGTCTAGGGTGTAGCACGCTTACTTAGAAGATCCCTATTTACTCGGGATTATTTCATCTAAGAACGTACTTACAACTTAACGTCACAGATAATATTGTTAGAAACAAACATTTTAGTATCAAAAAATCCTACCTATTAAACATTCTTAATTGAGATAAATCTCCGTATATATATCCGTATATATTTCAGTAGTCTAAATTAAATTTGTCCACCTCTACATTCCTATTGCTATGAGCACAACAAATGAATTCCATACGTAGGTTCTATAGCGTAATCTGCTTATAAGTCTGCTGAACGAAGGGCCCTGACCGCTCTGAGAGACCATGACCCCATAGACCAGACTCCACCAAAGCGAAGCGGAAAGATGAGCAGAGCTTTATAGTCCGTAAGCTCATTGCCTTTTTCTCAGGTTTGCTCTAAGTGATATACCTCGTGAGTGTCTCGGTAGTACGTGGTGGCCTAAGTATTTCCACCTCCGGCCATCTTTGGCTTGATGTAGGTCATGTCACTTGGTCTGGCCACCTTACCGGGCGGCACCCCCTGAAGCTTTTTTCTTCTATCATGGCCCATTGAAAACATGCCTTATTTATTAACTGTAGAACAAAACATTATCTCCGCTTGCTATTGTGTTTAATTACTCCTTAAGACGAGGCATCGGGCCAAGAAACACGAAAACGAGTATTTTTGAATGCGCGATGTGAGAGGATGAATGATATTGATTCAAATTTAAAAAATATGATAGGTAAGGGAAAATCTTGAAAAATTTTATGAACCGGGCAAAATTCTAGTAACTGACTTTATTAAAAAAAAACTTACAAATTTCTCACCAAATAAAGTTTAATAATTCGAATGCTCAGCATTACCAGCGACAACACCCCATTATTTTTTACGAATAAAATAGCCAGACCGCTATTCTGTTTTATAGATCGATAAGTTATTTTTTTTTTAATGTGTACATTATGAGTAATGAATAAAAACTCACTGCTGCACGCCGCTCTGGCGCGATCCCGTCGAGTGCGAGCGCGTAAAATTTGTCCGAGTGAAGGGAGAATTTTTTAATATAATAGTTTATCAATGCGCCACCTTAAATATGACATTTATGCACTGGACCCACGATCTACTTTTAAAGCTGTAATGTAAAGTAAATTTTTATTGCAACTCCACCCATTATCGCTCCGCTCTGTTTTAGTAGAGCCTGAGCTAGAGTCTGTGTGACCAGAATCAGTATTTTAATATTTTTTCAGTATATTTTAGTGACTTTTTCGACCATCAGTATTTTTGTAGATATATTTGCGTAGGTATTTATGAGTAAATTTTGGAAAAAAAGTTTCGTAAAAAGATATTTTTGAGTATATTTAGATAAAACTGTTGTACTGTACCAGCCTTTTTAATAGTCCACTGCAGGACGTAGGTCTACCCACGAAGGGTGATTGGGCCATATCCACCACGCTGGCCCAGGTACGGGTTGGTGGATTCACATACGCCATCGAATTTCTTCTACGGACGCATGCAGGTTGTCTCACGATGTTTTCCTTCACCGAAAAGCCAGTGGTGTTAAATTCCGTACATAAATTCCAAAGAACTCATTGGTACGGGACCGGGGATTTGAACCCACGACCTCACGATTGTAAGGCGGGTGTCACTACCTCTAGACCACCACAGCTCAGTTGAAAAATTGTGGTAGAAAGGTATTATTTTGAGTAGATTTGGGCAATTAAAAGGGTACGCTGGCACACTAGGATTTGCGATTTACGAGGAACTTTTGGTGGAAAATAGTGAAATATATCGAAAAGTGTATTTTGAGGTGCTTCGGTATTTTTCTGAAATTTAATCTGGTCACACTGGCCAGAGTTGATCCATTTTTATACATGTGTAGATTCTAGTATATGATGTGAAATATTATTGTCATGTAGACTTTGTCATTGATAAATGATGTCGATTAACTAAAGGTCAAAACATGTTCATTAAATTCATAGGACGAGAAAATTGTTGTTCACAGATTTGATTATTTCAATTCGCTTTGAGAGTGATTAATCTTTTTTCTGTTTTGATCGAATAGTAAGACATCTAATCTATCCACTTATTCACTTCAAAAGTCATTTATTGCTACTTTCAATAACTTCTAATCACGTTTTTTGCTAGTAATTTATCCATAAATTTGTTCGTGAGAAATTAAATAGTTTTTGGCTATGACTTTTATTCGTTTTAGGTCGTCTGAAAGACGTATAATCTTTAGTAATAGGTACTCAAAGAACCGGGTTTTTTAAGTCTATTTTACGCAAATTTTTAAATTTATATCAATAAATATTTTGGGGCATCTTACACACGGCCTTTGACCCCAAACTAAGCAAAGCTTGTGATATGGCTGCAAGAGATTGATATACAATATCTACTTATTTTTAAAGACATACTTATAAAGATAGTAACTAAATAACACCTAAACACAGAGCAAACACTTATGTCCATCACATATATATTTGGCCTGGGTGGGGATCGAACCCACGTCTCTTTGACCCAGAAGTTAGGGTCACTAACCACTGAGCCACCAAGACAGTCAATATTACTATATATAGTCATATATCTAACTATAACACTTTGTGTTATATAGTGCTAAATGTATACATTTATTGAACCAACTCTCCTACTTTACAGGAATGGTCATTTATACTGCGAATTTTAATTGGCATACCTACTAGGATGTGTTGTAGGTTGTGCTCGTTTCTATAGCATTTTTTTATATGGGGCCAACCTCTTAATAGCTAAGAAAAAAATTACCTGTTTCATAAATTTTGTCCAGATTCGACGAACTTTTGGTATGGAATTTGTTCTTCGTAAATTCGGAGGGGGGCCAGCTGTAGTAAAAGTTGATTAAAATGACGAGCATCGTAAAGTATTGCTGACGTTTTCAGAGTCGTCTTATTTTTTTCCCCTTGTGTAACGTTTGCAAACAAAACAAAGCTGGTAAATGAACCGTAAGAAAGCACTGGATGCAAGCCGCTTCCAATCAGCTTTACTGGAACCCATTGGAGAGGACAACAGTAGCAGTCCTATAACGGACATGTGATGCCAATAGCCAAAAAAAAGTTTAGTGATGGTATTAAGTTCACACAGAGCACAGGTACTCAAATCAACGCGTATTTTTTTTTATATATAACCACGCATAACTTTTTACGTAGTGGTTTGATTCCGATAATTATTTTTTTACTAGAAAGAGTATACTTCGAAATTGGTCCCATTTAAATTTTATCGAAATCGGCTGAGCCATTTTTGATAAATAACCAATAATGTGAAGAATGCTACATCGATCCGTGCGAAATATTTGCGAATTCTGTACACGGCTGAAGTCGGTCATGGTATTTTGTGCAAAAAATAATTATTAATTTTAAAATTTAAATCTATTTAATATTCCATCTAAGTTACGAGTTAGCTCATTGTCCTGCCTACTGACACTAAGCAGCTATTCTTAATAGATCGACGAAGAGATAAGAATTCTTCCGCCTCCAATATCGCCAGTCATTGAATAATGATTTGCAATAGCGGCCTTCAAACTAATCAATGCATTATATCTTGGATTTGACATTTGATATGTCTTTTCAGACGCTGCTTTATTTTATCTGGAACTTAAGACTTGTTTTGATCTGAGTTAGCTTATAAGGCCTAAAATGTTCAAACGATGGCCTTTGCTAAAGACCAGCGAATGCTCCGTCTATTTTGAGATAGGTGTAAGATGTCCCCGAATATATATTTATTATTTTTTATATAAGTAGCTAAGTCCTCATAATAATTTTTCGCCAACAACGGCATATTATCCGACGATCCTTGAACAGAATTTGAATAGTTCGCAAGGATCAATGTGTCATCAATTTTTATTCTTCATTATTGTTGATTTTACAAAAACGGCTCAGCCGATTTCGATTAATTTTAAATGAGACCATCCTCAGGAGTATGTACCCTTTCTGACTAAAACAGATTTTTTTTATTGCGTTTAGGTTTGCGTTTGACTACAGACTGCCCGATGTTGAGCAGATATGCGGTCTAGGGTGTAGCACGCTTACCTAGAATTCACAGATTTTTTACATCGGTTCACAATTGGTGTAAATATCGATGAACATACACAAAAGAAATACAGACGACCATAGTATCTCCTCCTTTTATGAAATCGGTAAAAAAGCGCAAACGATAGTCATTGCTGAAAGCAACGAATGCTCTGCGACTGAGTTTGATCTGTGTCCTAAACAAGCTGAGACAAGGGCCGAGGTAACGAATGCTTTAATGCGTTTGATCTGAACCAGCTTATTAAGGCCTTAAAAAGCTCAAACAGTCAGGTAACTAAGTACTAAAAAGCTCAAACGATATTGGCGAGGGCAACGAATGCTTTGCGTCTGCGTTTGATCTGAGTCAACATATTAAGGCCTAAAAAAGCTCAAAGATAGCCATTGCTGAGGGCAACGAATGCTCTGCATTTATTTTTGATCTTAGTCAGCTTACTCGATAGATATTTTAAAAAAGCTCAAACGATAGCCAATGCTGAGGGCAACGAATGCTATGCATTTGTTTTTGATCTCAGTCAGTTTTATAAGGTCTAAAAAAGCTCAAACGACATTGGCGAGGGCAACGAATGCTTTGTGTCTGCGTTTGATCTGAGTCAACAAGGGCAACGAATGCTCTGCATTTTTTTTATCTGTGTCAGCTTACTAAAGACTAAGAAAGATCAAGCGATACCCATTCCTGAATGCCAGCGAATGCCCTGCGTCTGGTATTTTTAGACAAGCCGTAGCGTCTAATTGGCTTTTGCCTTTCCGGGTTCAGCATTACGTTTCAATTTAGTTGTCCGAAGCGAAGCCTTTGTTTTTTAACCCGGCGACTTCGTTTTCCTCTGTCCGGATGTTGTTTTTCATCTACAGGTCGCATTATTCAACGAATCTCGGCGAAACTTGGTATAACTTGCCTCAATAAAGAAAACATCCGAAATTTTGTCCGTCTTGCTCGCACTCATTTGGTTGTTGTAGTACGCAAGTGAGAGGACATAAATCCCTAAATATTTTCTTTATTGACGCGAGTTATTAACAGGTTTTATACATATTTTCGTTGGGGTTTAGTTGGTCTCGTGTTTACAATGATGAGCATATAATTGACCGAAGCGAAAGCTAAGGCCTCCATTTGAAACACGGCAATTTTGCTTTCTTCTGTCCAGATGTTAGTTTTCGTTTACAGGATGAATTTTTTAACAAATCTCGACGAAACTTGGTAGCCTGGTTCTTTGCATTACATGTGTTTCATAATACCTATTAATAGAATTTTAATTTTCGCTGACGACTTTTGATATTTCCCTCAAAAATGGGAGAAATTGCTATTTATCTATATATTTATTATTCTATATATTTGGCGATAGTGTTTTATAACTAAACCCTACCAAGATTTGTGTGTATAAACTAAATCGGTCAAGAGCAAGTCGAGATAGCATATAAAAATTCAGTAAAAAAAATTCGAATTGTTCAAATTCAAATTATTTTAGTGAGACAAAAACGAGATTACATCACACTTACATTTATCTCACAAAGTTATGAATTAATTTTAATTATCAGATAATTGATTCAATGATTACAAATTATAATAAATTATAGAAAAATACAATATAAACTATAAACAATATAATGTTATAATTAGTCATTACAAATATTATCAATGATTTAATAATTACCTTGTATTGGGCATTCCGTCATTCTTGCGGGCTTTTTACATTATAGGTATGCTAATAATAATCTGTGCATATATTAAGTATACATACGTTCTTTAAAGTTATATTTATTATCTACCACATATTGTGAATAATACATGTGTTGAATTGATAAATTCATCAATAAATAATGTCTGGCAAAAACTTATCAGCAGGAATTCCTAGTGATCTAAGTTGGTATTTTATTTTCACATGAATGAAACAGATGCTATTTATTTACTGTAGCCAAAGATTCTTGAGTACTTTTGTCTATGCTGTAGGTATCTATGTAAATTATTTTCTCATTGAAAGCCGTATACAACTAAAATAAATAATTAAGTGCGAAACCTGTTAGTGGCCTTAAAACATGAGGATTTGAAGGGATTGGTGTAATCCAACGCCCTACTACAGCTTGACCAACTTATCAAGACAGCTGAACGATGGAGCTACTACCGTATTTCATGAACAAAGCAGTATTGGAAATTGTAGTTGTGTTGTTTAGTGGGTTTAAGTAGAAGATGGTCGTTTAGCTAATGGAGTATTCCCATGGGGCCCTATAAGCGAGTAACAAAGTGATGTGCGAACCCTGGGAGATTATTCCGGTTTAGATTGATAAGGGTGGTCGGGTAGAGATTAGTGTAGTGCAGGTTACACTATAGTTACGCTTTTATTACTATTAAGGGGATTTTATTCGCCCATTTTCCGCGCAACTCTCTGGCGCAACCCTACATCAATATAGATAAAAAAATCGCAACTAAGTTCCAAAAAGAATGTGAAGCATTTTTTTATTATAAACTTTACCTACTCGTTATGTAAATAAATAAATATTTTGGGACATCTTACACACGGCCTCTGACCCCAAACTAGGCAAAGCTTGTGATATGGCTGCCAGAGACTGATATACTTATTTTTAAATACATACTTATATAGATAGTAACTAAATAACACCCAGACACAGAGCAAACACTTATGTTCATCACACAAATATTTGCCTTCGTGGGGATCGAACCCACGCCTCTTTGATCCAGAAGTTAGGGTCACTAACCACTGAGCCACCGAGGCAGTCAATAAATGTAGTATTGTTTTTTTTTGATATCCGTGGTAGAAACAATTTTGCAATAGTAGTTAATTTTACAATTAATAACTAATATTTTTTTTAATCTTAGAAATCTCGAGAGCCAACTATGGGTCAATACAGGCTCATAAACAAACAAACAACAGATAATTTTACAAAAGAGATCGATAAACACTGAAAATCATATTATTATATTTTCCTCTTTTGATGAATCAAAATATATCAAAACCAACTTTTCTAACTGTGCGTGTAATGATTACCTATTAATCTATATTAACAAAAGGCGATATGATTGACTGACAGATGGTCTTAAATAAAAGACCGGCCAAGTCACATATTGATTAAACTGTAGAGTTTGTGAAGTAAGAACTTGTAGAGTTAAGGCGTGTTTTTTTTTATTTCAAATAGGTTTGCGTTTGACTACACACTGTCTGATGTTAAGCAGATATGCGGTCTAGGATGTAGCACGCTTACCTAGAATATACCTATTTACTCGAGATTTGAAGACACCTACATTGTACTTTAACGGAAAGACAGACTCAGGCAAAGAGTTCCACATTCTGGCAGTTCGTATGAAGAATGTGGACTGAAAACGCTTGGATCTAACGCGTGGGATGTCCATCATAAAAGGGTGGCGCTCTGGTCGCGTCTGTCTAGCCGTACGATAGAAGAAAGGGGCAGGTGGGACCAGATTGTGCAACTCCTGGGCGCACTCACCGAAGTGTATCCGATAGTAGGCTGACAGACACGCCACCCTACGTCGCTACGTCGTGTAGAGTTAGAAACTTGTCTCTACATCAGATCAAACGACTTTTTGATAGTGCGAACTGTGATCTCGTTTTGGCTACATTTCATATGATTTTTTTTTTGTTAAATAACAATGTACAACGTAGCAAAATAAATACGTAATAACAGAAAAGCTGTGATTGCGGTGCCTCTGAGCAGAGTATGGATCACCTACTCACGTGCCCACAGTGTCCGAGCCCCTGTACGATGGAAGTCCTGTACAAGGCTACACCCACGGGGTCGCAGTGGCCAAATACTGGGAGAAAATTATATACATAATCATTTTTGAACCATTGACTCGACGAAGAAGAAGCAGAACAGAAAAGCTTTATCGATCAAATTAACCCACTTAGTTTTTAGCTACGCAGGCATTTTAGAACAAAAACAACGCTACTTACCTAGTTATTAAATTATTTCAACATCCCATTCTACGCAATAGTGAGTTCCCAGTATTGCACAAAGAAAGTAAAACTACAAAAGCAGAACAAGGTAATTTTATTTTCAGAAGCTCTCAGAAAACGTTACGTTTATGTAACGGAATAGAGCCCAGGGTTGCCAACCCCAGAAAACTAAAAAACAGCAGCCCAAAAAAATGTAGAAAACCGTAGATAGGGTGAAAAGAAACAGATTTATTATCTACTTTTATTAGTAACAAAACTAGGGCAAACATTGTTATATTAGCTATAACTAAGGATTACTACCTAATAAAAAACAAAAATCATAGTCAAAATATTTTCCATTTTTATCCTCAATTGCCCCATCTCCAGTATTTTCAGGCTTTTTCTTATATCATAGTGTGATTAGGTGGCACTGAACGTTAATTGAAAAACAGAGGAGTAAAACCACAGAGATAACAGAGGGATAATAAGGTCGATCGAGAAAATAAAGAAGGAGATGCAATGACCTAATATGTCATGAGTTAGAAAGAGACATGAAAAATATCTCGATTCAGTGGCTAGTTGCCGTGTTTTTGTTTCAGTAGTGTCAAATTCCAATTCATATTTGACAGTTTTGACAGCCTTGGGGAAGATTTTCCATACATTTTTGTGGTTGAGAATTGCCTCTAGCGACAACAACACTATCTCTCTAGTTGAAATAGCTCTGTGAGTGTAAATCAGAAAACAGGGTCGTCGATGTGAAAACAGCAAATCTACTGTTAAAACAGTAAGGTTGGCAACACTGATAGAGCCCATTAAAATCTGAATTTTGCCTTATTTCGAACAACAGCCTTTATGTTCTCCGTAATAAGTAAGTTCGTATAGGCCGGGTGGCTAGCCCTGGTGTCAGAGTTTTTAGGTCGCCTGAAGGCCTCTGGCATGGCTAAACGGTTAAAACAACATTTTTCGTAATGAAGTGTGTATTGTAACAGTAGAGTAACTTTTTGGTTGACATGGGGTTTCAAACTCTTTATTATTACAGTCCATCAAATCTAAGAGGTACCGTTTGACGTTTCATATTTTTTCATCCCATCCCTATCATTCAATTGTCAGAACTGTCAAACGGTACTTCTTAGATTTGACGGACTGCGTCAAATCCTTAGATTATAGAGGGAATAGATAGGAAGTAAATTCTTATGTCCTCCCGCAAAGATTCAGACCTTATAGTGGTCTACTAATTTGAGGTCCTGTGGGAACGAAGGGCGTGGATTATATTCTGATTTTTGCCCTCCAGCTCTCATTACATCACCTCATTGCTTTAATTTTATTGTTTGCTTCCCTATATCTTAAGATTATGGCATTAAAAATATGTAATCAAATTCTTCGCCTCCCGCCATCCACTATACCCCAAAAGGCTTTTGACAGTTGTAGCCGTCATTATTCTGAGACCATCCAACCAATAAGAAATTATCTTCATATTTGTGTTTTGGCTATAGCAAAGCTGATTGTGATTTCTACAAATATTGTATTAAACGTGTAAATAAATATAATTTATAACATTATAAGGGCACAAACAATAAAAAACAACCATGGTTACCTGCTGTGTTTGGGGCTGCGAATCGTGTTCTAAGAACAAAAGCGAATGTTTATAATTTTTAGGTTAGTCGTAGTTTTTGTATTTTCACGTCTATGTTTTTTAAATATGAATAAGTGTTCAGTGCAGGAACTATAAATGACGTTTAAAACTATCTATTTTAATACACAACACAGCATAAAACGATAATTTTGAGAAAAGCAAATATATTGAATGTTTACATTACTTCAAATAGTGATGGACAAAGTTACGATTTTATTGCATTGCAATATGTTATTCGATACTTCTCTCGGTGCATAATCGGTAGAAGTCATAATAAATCTATGGTTGTACAGTACTCGTTTTTGCCAAACTTCCTTTTAACCCGACTACCAATAGGGAAGTTTCCCGTTTTCTAGTTTTATTTTTATTAAATTACACTAAGTCTGCAATAAATTATGGTGTTTTTATTTTTCAATTATCTTCAAAAATGACGGAGTTATGAATTTTTAAACATGACCGCACGAAATCAAAAAACCTCGCGACGGATTTACGCGTGTGACGTCATTCGGCTTCAGAGCCGCGCCGTGGGTTAGGCGGGAGTAAGGAAAAAAGGAAATAAAGTGCTTCATTCTATGTCGGGTATTTTTCTAAGCCACTAATACGTTCTACAATATCATTGTACTTATCTTTATGTTATGATCAACATTTACTATGGGACTAACCTCCCAATATAACGAATAAAAAGTCAGCATTCCCATAATTTTGTCGTGAGTAAATGAACTTTATATCTAAATGGAACAAGACTTGGTGTATGTGTCTAGTGTTCTGCAGTTTTTACATCTGTAACTATTAACTAGTAGCTCTCCAAACAGTAGACCTCGCAAGTATACTTTTTCTCGTAATAAGTTCTCAAAAATGCACAACTTTCACAGGTAAATATATTCTTAATCATAAAAATGGTAAGGTTCTTTACTAAGATATTATTGTATATTATGGGACTAAGTAAGTAAGTATGTATAGGCCGGGTGGCTAGCCCTGGTGTCAGAGTTTGGGACTGATCCCCTATACAGGGTTAGTTAGCTAGAACTGGTGAAGCGTAATATATTTTGTTCTAATAAAATACTTTAGATAATTTTTTCAAGGCTTTTATTTTCTAGTCCCAATAAGTTGTCAAGTGCGTGTCAAGACATGCGTATGATAGGCTTCCGTAGACGTGACGATGATTATGATGATGATAAAAACCAATTTTTAAGATGGTTGATTACTAGGAAAACGTAATTTAGTATGAATTCTTGGTTGCCTGGGAGAATTCGCTTAAAGCGATAAGGCCACCAGTTAGAATCCTATTAATTGTATTGTTTTGTCCCTGTAATTTTTTTATGTTATGTGGTTGTCTAATAAAGTGTTATTGTTGTTTGTTTGTATGAAATATACATGTGAGGTCGATGACCTCTAATGTTTAAAAATTTCAATTTTTTCTTTATAGCTCTAAAATTTATGATTCCACAGTGCTCAAAATAATTTTCAGGGAAAGTTTTTAATATGGTCTGTAAATGGCGTCCGTTCGTTACACGGATATAACGAAGTTTTAAGGGTTCCTCGTTTTACTACGAAACCCTAAAAATGACTGAACAAAGTGATGGCTGTCAAATTCTAGAATCCATATTAGGATGACATATCAGGTCTCAAAGTGACAGCTGTCAAACTTAAATGCGGTTTATTTCTGTAACTAACGATTTTAGACCATTGCTGTCTTCACAAAAGTGATAGAACTCAACAATATCTATATTTCGGATGACAGCTCTTTAAAGTAATTTATCTCAGTAACTGTCGTTTCTATACCGTTACTTTAGGCACAAAATTGATAGAGCTCAACGAGATCTACATTTTGCATGACATCTGTCATGCCACTCTAGTATGAATTCTATAATAATATGCCATATAATGGCAGATGTCACTTTCACATCTGTCATTTTCGGAACTAAAAAATAAGTCCTGAAAAACCTATTACCTACAATGACTTTATAAGAACAAATATTAGGCTGAGAAGTTTTGGATAACCCTATACAGAGGATTAGTTCTATAGTAAAAGTTGGTCATAATTTACAATGATATTTTAGGACAGAATATTGTAATTATGAATATATTTGCCTGTGCAAGTTGTGCATTTTTGAAAACTGATTACCAGAAAATGTTCACCAAAATGTAAACTTGTGAGGTCTACTATTTGGAAAACTACTAGTCAATACATACAGATGTAATAACCGCAGAACAGTAGGTACACACGTCAAGTCTTGTTCCATTTAGAAATAAAGTTCATTTACTCAGGACAAAATCATGGGAATGCTGACTTTTTATTCGTTATATTGGGGGGTTAGTCCCATAGTAAATGTTGACCATAACATAAAGATAAGTACAATGATATTCTAGAACGTATTCGTGGCTTAGAAAAATACCCGACATAGAATGAAGCACTTTATTTCCTTTTTTCCTTACTCCCGCCTAACCCACGGCGCGGCTCTGAAGCCGAATGACGTCACACGCGTAAATCCGTCGCGAGGTTTTTTGATTTCGTGCGGTCATGTTTAGACATCCATAACTCCGTCATTTATTAAGATATTCGAGTAATTTTTTCACTGTGTCTAATATAATTCTAACGTCCTTAAATGTATATAATTATTTTTAGTTTTTATGATAAAGGAAACTTCCCTATTAATGACTACCTATGTTTTTAAGTAGAATCTTGGTTAACTATTAGGTTTGTAAAAGACAACATTCATATTGGGCTAATCCTGATAATTCCGACCAAATAGTATTAATGCATATAATTTTAATACTATTTGCGATGTTTGCACTAATTTTTGCACGCCATACTGGCTAATTGTGTTTGAACCATAAGTACAATTATTATTAAGACCCTTTTGTAACCACAATTATTGCGAATAAAAAACTTTGACTTTGACTTTAAACATGTTATACCATGGGACCAACCCTCTAATAAGTTATTAGAACCGTTCATTGCATATTCAGTAGTATTAGACGCTTTTTGCTGTAGTTAATATGTGTTGGCTTGTCATTTATTTATTTTATTAACATGGTTTTATTAGTTTAACCTGTATGTTTGCTTGCTTGTAACCAACCTCTTTGAGCTCGATTTTGACCTACTTTGAGTGATAACATTTTCTTTAAATTTCCACACCTATCAAAGATGGATGACAATACATTTACTAAAAAAATAGAAAAAAATCTATAATTGAAAAATAAATATGGTAAAAAAAAACTAAAAAAACACTCTTTCATAGCATATCAAACTAAAAAGTGTAAAATAATTTCCAATATAGGCAAAAAATAATAATGAACGAAAAATGTTAATAATATTGTAAATAAAGCGTGGGATGCTCGATTTACGAAAAATTATGGCACAAAACACTTTTTTTACAATAGTATTAATATTTTTCGTTCATTATTATTTTCTGCCTGTATCAAAAATCATTTTATACATTATTTTTGATATGCCAAGAAAGCGTGTTTTTTAGTATTTTCTAACTATAAATGACGTTAACTACCTAATATTGATTTTGGATCTCGGAAACGGCTTCAGTGATTTTGATGATTGTCATTCAAATAAATGTTTTTAAGTTCAATAGAGAACACAAAAGGGTCTACTATCAAATATATCAAAATATTCGTTCGCTGACCTAAGTGTATGTTGATACATTAAACAGTGTCTCAGTTTCATTCATAGCTGGTTGATAAAATCTTTTTTAAAATAATTGTTTTCAAAACTCGGTAACTAACTACTGCACAGGAGGTGATTCTAGAGGGTTGGTCATGTGGGGTAAAATGTACAGGATAATATTATGTATCTACGAATATTATTTCCTAAATAATTGTTTTGGCCGGCACTCTTTCAGATATAGCCCAAAATGAATGATGTCTTTTAAACAGGGTTATTTCTAATCAATTAGCATTGTTTTAGGGGCTTGTTCTGTATATCAAACTAACAACTTTTGTTCTACGACTTTTTGAGTGGTTAAGAAAGTGCGAAGTAATGAGGAAAGTTATACATATTTATGACAGTAAAAAAAGGTGTCGTGTCAATCATGAAGGCGCCATCGTAATTATAATAGCTAATTAGCATATTTCTGTTTCTTTTTCACTTTAGGCATTCGATAGAGAGAACGCTTTTTAAGTTTGCTATTTAATTTACGATAGCGCCTTCATAATTGGGCCTAGTATAGCTTAAAAACTACGCTTTATAAGTTTAGTACATCGGCAGTCACACAGAAGAGAGAAGGTCTCTTTTCTGTGGGCAGTCAGGTATTTTTCGGAAAAATCGATATTTTTATCGATTCGAGTTTCGAATCGATTTTCGAAGTATTGATTTAGCGCAACGCTTCAAGGGGGCGGGGCAAAATCGACGCCATGTTTCCGAGATATGCTATGACGTAGCTATGATACGTTATTTTCGTGCTAGGGCGCCCCTATGGTCAAATCTAAGAAGTACCGTTTGACAGTTCTGACAATTGAATGATAGGGATGGGATGAAAAAATATGAAACGTCAAACGGTACCTCTTAGATTTGATGGACTGTATGTGCTACAGGACTAATCTCGCACTAAAATTACGAGATAAATAAATACCTCTTCATCCCGACGTTTCGACCGAGTTACATCGACCGTGGTCACGGGTAGACTGGAATGTGAAACAGCTGGTACCGCCAATTCAACTTGAACTTGAAAAATTGTCACTACGACCCACAACACTGACGGCATCTAATAATGTCTTGCTACCTACACTACGTGATTTACATTTGTTGATAACAGGATTCCACGACGCCGATAACTAAAATCCATCCATCTTAAAATTTTATTTATTTTACTTCCACCGCTTCACGAACTATTATTTTAGTGCGCGATTAGTCCCGTAGTACATAATAATCATGTATTCATTATTACATTCAAACGAATGTTGTTGTTCTTTGTTTTATATGTAAAAAAAAACCTTACTGTGCTTAAATGAAAAGTTAATTTGAGATAAAATGACTTACCACAGGGTTATTCAAAACACAGTTCAGCCCCCCGACCGCCTAAGCAATAGCAATCGTAATAGCAATCGTTTATGACTTCATTTTAGTCATTTGGCACCGCCTATGTGACGTTACCCATCAAAGTTGTTCATTCTACGATTGCTTTCGCAATCCGCGCAAAGCAATTGATGGCTAACGTCACATATGCGGTGCCAAATGACTAAAATGAAGTCATAAACTATTGCTATTACGATTGCTATTGCTTAGGCGATCGGGGGCCTGAAAGGGTGTGTACTCGTGTAGGCGAAATAAAATTTAATGACGTGCGTAATCACAGCAGTAGTTAAACAAAATTACAGTAGTTGCGCAGTAGCTAATTGATACGCCAGCGGCGGAAAGGATTGGGATTTGCGTAGCTTGTAGCTAACTTCTCAGACGCCATAATGTTTGATTCGGTCTGTACTAAACCAAAAGGGGGTGATTCAGATAGTTCCATAGCAATTCTTTAATAATAATTTGAATCACCCACGACGCTAATATGCGTCAATTACTACACTGATTTGTACAGCATTTTGGTCATGCATGCTATCCACCTTTTTGCACTTAGTTTTTGTACTGCCTCGCCCATAGTACAGAGGCTTTTAGTATAAGTTTGAATAGTAAACCAAAACTACAGTAATTGCCATGTGCCATACATTCTTCTTCTTCTTCGTGTCGATGGTTCTAAGGTGATAGATCCAGCCCCCCTACCGCCTAAGCAATAGCAATCGTAATAGCAATCGTTTATGACTTCATTTTAGTAATTTGGCACCGCCTTGTGACGTTAGCCATTAATTGCTTTGCGCGGATTGCGAAAGCCATCGTTGAATGAACAACTTTGATGGCTAAAGTCACATAGGCGGTGCCAAATGACCAAAATGAAGTCATAAACGATTGCTATTACGATTGCTGTTGCTTTAGGCGGTAGGGGGGCAGACTGTGATGATCTATCCAGATAAGCTATACATTAATAATAGTTTTTTCTTCGTGTCCGACAGGAGCGCCATACAAAAATATATGGAGCACACGGTAGGTATTTATCCTTTATTTTTATGCGTACATTAGTTAGGCCCAATTTTAAAGGCGCCATCGTAAATTTAATAGCAACGTAAAATAGTGTTCTCTGTATCAAATGCATAGGTATAGTGAAAAAGAAATAGGCCTACTAGAAATTGCTTTATAATTACGATGGTGCCCCTAAAATTTGGCCTATTATACACATGAATGTAAAGGTACAAGTTAGAACTTAAATCTAAGACTAATTACCTAATACTAAGTCTATTCATAGGTGTACATGTGTATCCTGTTTCATAGGGAATACCATAATCATTAATATTACTTACTCAATGTGTAATAGGTAGGTACATAACTTAACTACTATGGTTTTGGTTTACTATAAAAACTTATACTAAGACCTCAGGATATACGGTTCATTAGCATTCTGGAAAACGTGCCAGCCTGTCAGAGCTGCGATTGTGTCCCAACAATGGACAATTTACTTGACATGTTTTCTTAAAGCCTAGAGGAGAGCCATAAATTGTAAGGAATATTTTTGCAACAAATCTAGACAAAATATTCATCATTCCTCATCAATCAATCCTCGTACGAACTGCCAGAAAGTGGAACGCTTTGCCTGAGTCTGTCTTCCCGCTAAAGTACAATTTAAGTGTCTTCAAATCTCGAGTAAATAGGTATCTTCTAGGTAAGCGTGCTACATCCTAGACCGCATATCTGCTTAACATCAGGCAGTGTGTAGTCAAACGCAAACCTATTTGAAATAAAAAAAAATTCGATATAGATCCGATATACTATACATCAGGTACAATCTTTTGTTATAGCGAAAAAAGGCATGTGTTCAAAAATTTGCTGTCCATTTTGTCGAGACTTCGAAAGAAGACGAACGTTTTCTGAGTTTTTTTCTCGATTTTGAGTAAATTGATCGTTATTATAATCATATTTATTCTAGCCTTTCCTTGATGCTTCGCCCGCGTGGTATTTTAGTTGTACTATCCCATGGGAACATTGTATTTTTCTGGGATAAAAAGTAGCCTATGTCCATTCCGTTTTTCAAACTATGTCCATGGCAAAAACCAAGTCAATTCGTTGCTACGTGAAAGAAGAATAAACCAACAAACACACATTTTCAGATTTATGATATTAGTAAGGATGAGTTGTTTACAACATCGATAGGTATCCTAAGTTTTGTCCATAGTCTAAGGATTACACCGTATGGTTTAATTTACATGGAGTCACTCCATGACTTTGTGCCCATTACGGTTGAGACCATGGGCAGTTGGGGGGCCGAGGCTAAGCCTTTGGTTCGTGAAATTGGGCGGAGGATAAGGGACAGAGGAGGTGACTCCCGCTCTGGGTGGTTCTTGGTGCAAAGGCTGTCTATCGCTATTCAGCGTGGTAATGCTGCTAGCATTATGGGCACCTTTTCAACAGAAACCATGAGGGGCGGGTTATTTGACTTGAATTTGTAAGTTTCGTTGTTATTTTTTTTATATTGACATGTACCTAATATTAATATATTTATCTAGCCGTGGTGGCTTAGAGGTAGTGACACCCGCCTTACAATGGTGAGGTCGTGGGTACAAATCCCGGTTCCGTACCAATGAGTTCTTTGGAATTTATGTACGGAATTTCACACCACTGGCTTTTCGGTGAAGGAAAACATCGTGAGGCAACCTGCATATGTCCGTACAAGAAATACGATGGCGTATGTGAATCTACCAACCCGCACCGGGCCAGCGTGGTGGATATGGCCCAATTACCCTTCGTGGGTAGGCCTACATCTTGCAGTGGACTATTAAAAAGGCTGATACAGTATTAATTTATATGTATTATGATTTTGTTTACTTATGCAAGATATATATTAAATAATTTAATGTAATTCAATTTAATTTATATGGATGTATATTTTATTGTAATTTGACTTTTGAATGAATATTAAATAAAACTTACGGAATAAGAAAATATAATAAAGAAATTCAATTTAAGCTATTGACATTATAGCGAATGATTCTCAAATAAATAGATATATGTATTTGAGTACCTAGACATACACACGAATTCCAATCAGGACTTAGTTTAACTTATTAAGACCTACTGTTTATTCAATAACTGTGCATTCTCTTCCAGTTTAATAGGGCATGATATAATAATAATGCCTAATACCTATCCCTCTTGAAGTAGAGGCCTTGGTTCGAGGCACTGTAACTACGATTACATACCTGAGCGACTGCTTTCAGACGGGTTTAATTAACTTCTGAACAATGGCCTAATGATATACCTAGACAGGTAGTTTCATCAACAGTTTACCTTTGACAGTAGGAATTAGGTCTCCGAGTCTAGTAGTGTGTCTATTTTGAAGCCGTGGTGAAAGGAGGAATGTTATGGGTGTGTGCTTGTGTGCACGTGACTTATCAGTGATGACCTAATGACTTATGGTACAGAAACGTAGTCTCACTGATCTTTTAAGTAAGCTCAAAATGCCCAACTCAACTTACTAAGTATAGGTATCGCCACATAAGTCGGCGGATGAGAAGTTAGCAGCAGATGACCCTTCGCCGTGATTCGCTAATTATTGCGCATGTGTGCATAATGTCTACACAAGTGGCGAAGTAGTAGAGAGGCGTACGTAGGGAGCGCGCGGAAGGTATGAGGTTAGCGGGCGGGTGTGTCCCGGCGTCTCGTCTCTCTGGCTCCCGCGAACACCTATATTTTGCCTTTTGCGCAGCGCTCTACGCTAACTTCCCATCCCCCGACTTGTGTGGCGCTGATTATAATAGTGTGCGCATATGTGTATAGAAATCGTTATTATAATTTTTTCGTTAGTTTGATAATTAAAAAATATTGGATACATATTTTTTATTTTTTCAATCAACCAATAAATGACTAAGATAAACTTTGTCAAAGTTTGAGAGTGGGAGCTCGTGACGTCACTAGTGCGTTACATTTGTTGTAAGCTAGTAACGTCATGCAGATTGTCTAATGCATGCATTTTGATCACAGAGCTCTCTGTGATTTTGATAATCTATTTGACAGACCAATTATAAAATATATAATTATGTATTCAATTTTTTTATAGTACCTACCAATAAAATATTTAAGTTACATTATTATTTACTAGTTTTGGATATTAAATTAGGTACTTTATTGAATAAGACCCTTCAACTTATTTGCCTACAACACAATTATATTTTTTAGTCAACAAGCCTATTGTTTTATTGTTATGTACTACGGCACTAATCGGGCACTAAAATTACGAGATAAATAAATACCTCCTCATCCCGACGTTTCGGCCGAGTTGCATCGTGTAGACTCACACTACCCGTGACTCATGAGTAGACTCACGTGGTCACGTGTAGACTCATGTGTCTACACGTGACCACGGCCGATGCAACTCGGCCGAAACGTCGGGATGAGGAGGTATTTATTTATCTC
The DNA here is from genome assembly GCA_949316475.1 of Hypomecis punctinalis. NCBI lineage: Eukaryota > Metazoa > Arthropoda > Insecta > Lepidoptera > Geometridae > Hypomecis > Hypomecis punctinalis. The sequence goes on along the minus strand of OX438815.1, from coordinate 16,234,915 downwards.
GTAATTTTAGTGCGCGATTAGTCCCGTAGTATAAAATAATAATAATGTATTTGACAGTAGGAAAATAAGTTTTTTTTATCTTAGAATAATAAAGAAGTATTTATTTATCTCGTAATTTTAGTGCGCGATTAGTCCTGTAGTATAAAATAATAATGTGTTCAAATCGCGAAAGTTTAAAAATAAAGAATACATTATTTTCGTGTAAAAAAAAATATATAATCATATTTTTAACATGACAAAAATTTATTTTGAGGTGGACTTATTATTACGGTGGACTAATTTCTCGCAAAAACTGGCATGACCGACTTCAACCGTGTACAGAATTGGCGAATTGTTCGCACGGGTCGATGTAGCATTTCTGCCATTATTGTTGATTTATCAAAAATGGCTCTGCCGATTTCGATACAATTTAAAGGGGACCAATTTCGAAGTATTTCTAGTAAAAAAATAATTATCGAAATCGGACTAATATGTAAAAAGCTATGCGTGGTTACACATAAAAAAAAATATACGCGTCGAATTGAGTACCTCCTCCGTTTCGTCGGTCAAAAATAAAGAAAATATAAAACTAACATATTTTTAATGGAATTCCTAAAAAGGGGAGGTTCTATGTTCGGGTGTTTCCTCTTGGTCATACTAGTTTGTCATATTGGTATGACCAAGAGGACATTATGTGTTCTCGTGGTCATACTCATACGGTTGTTATGATTGTGGTCGTCTGCAAGTATTTTTTTGTGTTTGTTCATCGATATTTTCGCTAATTGTGAACCGATATAAAAATCTTTTTTAATTCGAAAAGAAAGGTGGGTGGGATGTGGTCCCGAATGATCTTAGCTCAAAAATTTTAATCCGATGAGTTGTTTATGAAAAATCAACAATGATGTAAAAATTGTATACCTACATCGTTCGAGCGAACTATTCGGATTTTGTACACGAAATAAATCAACAGCGCCATTTTTGCGAAAAATAATAATTATTTTATATTTCTCCTATCGATTGAAAATAAACTTTTCTTAATATATGTTCCGTGATTGAGAAATACTTACCTACCCACGTATTTTAGAAATTCAATATCAATGTATTTAACGCCCATCAAAAGACCGTTACGATATTGCTCGTAAGTTACCAGTGAGTGTTTCTATATAAAGAAATAAGTATTAAAAGAAGTTACTCATAAAATTGCAATAATACTGAACATCATTCCTTTGTTCGCGCAGCCATGCAGATATTATAATTGCCCGCTTCCTGCCGCCACGTCGAATCCGCTCGCCGTAGGGTCGTCGCTTCGCACAATTAAACTTATTGTCGCGATTTCATCGGGAACCGCGTAAAACATAAATCGTTAAAACAGAAATGATCGCGATATTATGCTGCTTTTATCATTTTTATTGCGCTTAATATAATATCAAATATAATACATGCGCCAAATTTTATATCATAGACAGCTAACATCCGAGATTTCAGAAACAGAATTTGCAGTAAGTTATTTTCTCAATGGTAAACTCTCACAAAAAAGATAGTGACTAATTTTCAAACAATTTTGAGTAACAAATCGTCCACTTCCAGCCGCCACGTCGAATCCCCTCGCCGTAGGGTCGTCGCTTGGTACAATTAAGGTTACTGTCGCGATTTCATCGGGAGCCGCATAAAAATAAATTGTGATGATCGCAATATTACGCTACTTTTGTAATTTTAGTGAACTTAAAATATCTGATGGCATTATTACACCAAAAACAATGGACATCCAACGATCAACCAATCCACCCAACCTCCAACACACGTGGAAGATTTATTTCAAAATATTTTATTTTACTTCTTAGACAGAAACAGGAACAAAATTCGTAGACAGATTAAGTCTAATTTTCACACAATTTTGAGTATCAAATTGTCCATCTCCTGCCCGCTACGTCGAATCTGCTCGCCGCACGCCGTAAGGACAACGCGACGCTTCGTATGTAGGTACAATTAAACTTATAATATTATATTATCGCGATTTCATCGGTAAACGCGTAAAACATCAATCGTGATGATTTCAATATGCAGGAATCACGGCAGTTTTGGCGACGCGACGCTTCGTACAATTAAACTTATAATATAGTGTCGCGATTTCATCGGAAATCGCGTAAAACATAAATCGTGATGATTTCAATATGCAGGAATCACGGCAGTTTTGGCGACGCGACGCTTCCTACAATTAAACTTATAACATAGTGTCGCGATTTCATCGGAAATCGCGTAAAACATAAATCGTGATGATTTCAATATGCAGGAATCACGGCAGTTTTGGCGACGCGACGCTTCGTACAATTAAACTTATAACATAGTGTCGCGATTTCATCGGAAATCGCGTAAAACATAAATCGTGATGATTTCAATATCCAGGAACCACGGCAGTTTTGGCGACGCGACGCTTCGTACAATTAAACTTATAATATAGTGTCGCGATTTCATCGGAAATCGCGTAAAACATAAATCGTGATGATTTCAATATGCAGGAACCACGGCAGTTTTGGCGACGCGACGCTTCGTACAATTAAACTTATAATATAGTGTCGCGATATCATCGGAAATCGCGTAAAACATAAATCGTGATGATTTCGATTCGCAGGAATTGTGGCAGTTTTTTTATGTAACGTTTATGTCTAGTATTTATTGAGCTTGAAATAAAAGTTAATTTAAACACGGACGGGACGACCTTTAGTATGGGTCGCCACGTGTGTTGATACTCTCGCTCCGTCTCATCTTCTAAGAACTCAGAATAGGGCTGGCGCTGCGGCTGAATATGCAGAAGGCCTCAAAAGGAACAAATATGCGAACATTGACAGTGGATACATATTTGAACCTTTTGGGGTCGAAACTTTAGGACCGTGGGGACCGGGAGCAAAAAACATTTTCAAAGATCTTTCATCACGCCTGGTCGACGCAACACGTGACGAAAATGCTGGCCTCTATTTTGCCCAAAGGATCAGTATTGCTATCCAACGTGGCAATGGGGCCAGCATTTTGGGAACTGTGCCCGCTGGTAGTGGGCTTTTAGATTAGGGTTTTCATCGTCATCTATACATACTCATTTTTTTAGTTCAAGTGTTTTTTTTTTGTAATATATAGTTAAGTTTATGAAATGTTACTTAAGTTTTGTGTAAATAAATTAGCCGAAATAAATGAGGAAAAAAAAAAAATTTAAACAAAATTATAATGGCCGCCCACCCACGCGACGAAAGGAAATCATCATTTTATTGGCCTTATCCTACCCGGTAGAGTCGACACAGCACGTTACTTTCGCCACTTTACGTAACGAAAGAAAATAATTTTCCAACATTTTTTACTGCCTACTTAAACCCAAGAGAAGGGCGAAGACATATGTAGAGGCAGACCATCAGCCCGCGGCGATGGTCAGATGACGTCATCAAACTTGTCGGGAGGCAATGGGTGAGGCTAGCACAGAACCGGAAAAAATGGCGAGAAAGAGAGAAGGCGGTGGTGGAAGTTCGGTGGAACAGGCTGAATAGATAATTATAGATAGATAGACCTAAACAGCGTTTTCAGAAATAAAATTCGCAATAAGTATGAGGCATAACATGGTTGCCTGGAAGAAATCGCCGTGGGTGATAAAGCCGGCAGTTTATAATCATATTTAGTCTTAAATGTGTACATGGTGTTAAATTTTTGCTTTGTGGTTATAAATAAGGAGTTTTGTCTGTCTGTCTGTCATAATAATTTCAGTGTCTTATTTTCGTCGTGCAATTTGTGTAACAAAACACTCACTACCTTTACCTACTACTTACCGAACCGCTCGACCGTAGGTCTGTGGCGTAGGGCCGCCGCTTCGCTTCGCACAATCAAACTTATTGTCACGAGTTAATCGGGGTACCACGTAAAAACATAAATCGTGATGATTTCAATCAGCACGGAACGTGACAGGTATTTTTATTAGGTTTGTAGTCTTTATGGAGCTTGAAATAAGGCTAATAGCGTTAATACACCAACAACCATGGACGGCCACCTACGTGAGGGAATCATTTTTATTTTTTTGTTCTTACTAGACACTGATTGGTTTGTTTTTTAAGGGCAAAAAATCCGCAGTAAATGTGAGATCTAGTTTATGCCCTTTTGTTGAACAAGATTATCGAAGTACCTTTTAAAGACCATTCGCAATAAATTGATTTTCTCTTCCCATCCTCTTTGAAATATTTGCGTCGTTTTTTAACCTTTCGTCATTCACTTAAATACCTACCGTCTTTCTATTTTGCGTCAAATTTAACGACTCCTCCTAACATTCGAGATAACAAATCCCCCTTTGCATCGATATTTTTACGCCAAAATTAGCATTAAATAGCCCCCACCCTATCTCCACCCTTCTGAAAGATTTGCGAGGTTGATACGTAATTTTCATCGCAGTATTATTTTATGACAGCGATTTGAACGGTCAGCAGAAAAAAGTTGTCGTCGATAATTTTTGAATAGTTTGAGTATTTCCCTCAAAAAGATGGGAAATTTGCTGTAGCGATATTTAGCAACCGATTTTTAAAAGTAAATCAAGATATAGGCTTATAAAAATTTAGTTAAACAAATGCGAGGTCTACTGTTCAGAATACTAATATTTTTAACACCAGATCCATTGCGTTGATGAGATTAGACCGAGACAGGAAAAAATGGAACAAGGTAAAGGACGCCTATGCCTAGCAATAAGTCGATACAAAGTGATAATGTTATAATGAAAATCTAAAGTATTAGCAGCTAATCAAATTTCAATCGATCACAAATAAATAATTGAGCAACAAAAAACAGAAATGTTATTTATTGATCATGAAATTATTTTTAGCCACCTATAATTAATTCAGTACGGTACTCGTAATAATAGAGGTATGTAAATCTATGTATTAATATCAGAGTTTTCCTCATAAGAAGTTTATCTTTCTGCGATCAAACGTCGGTCATTAGCTTCTGGCATTGTTGGGTCGCGAGCGAAGTAAGAGGATCGCCACATCAACTACTCTAACTAAATACCAAAATAAATTAGACTTATCAAACTCAATGCGAATAAAAGTAACTCGAGAACAATGTAAGCGTCAATGGCGGGAGTATTTTGACAAGGGGTCGTTGTGCAGCGGCATTTGGTACAAAACACTCCAGTGTGAGCCTCCTCATCGGCCATGGTTTGAAATGTTGCCTATGTGCAGGAAACAGGTTGTGATATTAATGAGACTTCGTTCTGGACATATCCCGTGAAACGCATTCAAATTCATGATGAGCTTGTCAGACACACCTAATTGTGCAGACTGTGACAAAGTTGAGGACGTCTACCATGTCCTGACTGAATGTGTCCGGAACGAAGCGATTCGCCAAAATCTTCTAGATATTAGTGACAGTAACGTAGGAGCCTGTAACAGTTTCTTAGCTTCACCATCATCGGAGGGAGCCAAGAGGCTGGTACGAATATACCTGTTTCTCTATGGAGGAGCAGGCACCTAGTATATATATGTACATAATGCTAATTATGGGAGTGGCATGGTCGAAAATCGACAAAACTACTCAAACAAAAAAGATTTAAAAAAAAAAGTAACTCGAGTTGAAGTCGATGTCAAAACAGTGATGGCAAAACATAGGAAACAATTTCAGCCTTCACATTAACTTTTTCATCTAGTTAATTGAAATGTTTGAAAAGTCTTTTATTTAATATTGGTACCGGTTAATTTTTCCATTTATACATAAATGTAGAAAAATAAAGAAAACAGTCATGAATATTTTTCAATACTTCATGCTTCACTGCCTTTTCATCACATCTATTCGAAAAGGAAGTGTTTTCTATAAGGAACTTTATGAGTGCGCCGGAATTATCTTTGCCGCGCACTTTTTCAATTTGGAAGTATTTGTAATGTTAATGTTCAGCGCCAAGAAAATGAATGAAAATATAAGTTTTCATATGTGTTATTATTAGATATCTTTTAATTTCAATTTAGTTGTTACTCTACGTTTTATTCAACAGTAATATTACAATAAAATATGAGGCGCCTTTTATTTTCTTATAGAGGTGATGAAAAGTAGAGTGTACCACTCGGGCGCAAAATATATTTTTGGCTCGGGCGACGTACTTTGAATCCCTCGTTACGTTCAGGATTCTACTCCAGAATCCCTCACTTTGCTCTGGATTCAAAAAAGCGCCCTCGCCGTAAAAATATTATTTTGCTCCCTTAGGATACAATCTACTATTGTTAATCACTTGCTGACCAAAGACATAGCCAAATTAGCCAACCAATTAAACAAACCCTTATTATTTTACGGGATCCGAGCCCTCCGGACCTAAGAAACGGATTTATTCGTTCGCAGAGAACTTTTAGATGCTCGTTTGTTAAACAAATTGCTATTCTAAAAGCGTTAACACAGAATTCAACTTAGATTATATCGTGAAATTACTTTTTAAAAGTCTTTAAAAAGCTGTAAGTCTATGATTAAGTGATCATATGAAACCAATCATTGTGGCAGCATTGTGAGTACCTACAATAAGTAATTAGAACCTAAACCTATAGGTAATTAAAAACCTATTTGCAGAAACAAAATCGGTTAAGTACAAGTAATGTTAAGTGAACATCTGTTATTCGGCAACGTAACATCGAGAATAAATAAATTTGTAAATTGTTTCAATGACGAAGCCGCGCAAATTCTTTTAGAGTAATTATATTTCACCGGGCCACCAAGATACAGGCATCGCCTAGTTTGGGGCCCACCGGCACTGCGCAATATCGGCAAATGTTTATTTAATAATATTTTAATAATACTAAATACCTATCTACTAAATTACCTAGTTGCCTTACATTTGCTAGCCAGGGAAGGGTAGATGAACTTGTAATGTATTACTACTATGTGTTACAAACCAAATGTCATCAATGTGCCTACCTTCCTACAGGGGCAACATTTTAAAATTTAAGTAAGGGTTATTTTAATGTATAATTTGCGCAAAGGACATGTCCACAAAATGTATGGAGGCTGGTATAATAATAATCAAAAATTTTAACCACAACACTTGTTACATTTCGAGAAAAGTCACATTTTTCTGGGTCTATTACCACTGTTAAAGACAAAAAAGAGCCCTCCGATTTTTTTAAAATTAATTTTAAGTCTATTAGGATAAATAAATATATTTGGCTCAATAGGTAGTTAAACTCTATCAACCCTGAATAAGTAACCTCCAAATTGTTAAATAAAATCATTTTTACCAATTAGACACACTTTTTAAGTATTTTTTTGCTACATTGTACCTACTAACTGGTCACACTGGGAGGTTATAATTTTTAATTTTAGCAAATTAAGAGATGAATGTGGAAGAATCAGCTACGAATGCAAGTAAAATAAAGATAGAATCACTTTATTATTGCTAAACTAGAAAAATAATAAGCTGTATTGTTATTTTTCATACAATTTATTTATCGCATTTAAAAAAAAAATGGAGGGGTGAAAAAATCTAAATTAAATAATTTTGGGAAGCCCATAAAACAAGCTTTCAAATGATGTATATACTCGTACCATCTTGGTTCGATTTTTGTCTGAATAATATACCACTTGTGGACGTCACCTTTTGTTAACTTTATTTTGGTAATTCTTATTCTTATTCTTAAATAATCATTTCGAATACAATACTATAACTGATTTCTAGCATTTCTACAATAAAGAAAGATAAAATTCGTATAATAGGCTGGGTGGCTAGCCCTGGTGTCAGAGTTTGACATGGCTAAAAGGTTAAAACAACGGGGACCTACAATTTTAAGTGTCATCCGAGCCACGGTAGCGCTCAGTTGTAAATGCCACCCGCGGTCACCCATCCGAAGACTGGCCATGCTGAACGTTGCTTAACTTCGATGATCGCTAACGCTATTAATAGGCTATTTGACAACATTGAAAATATACTATTGATTGTGGTAATCCTTAAAGATAATAGCCTGAAAAAGACATATTTCACTTTATTTAAACTAAAATATGTCTACTTTTCGCAAATCGCACGAAATAAAATACGATATGTTTTTGATGTTTTATCTGTGACGTAAACGCTCTAAGATAGGCGGCAACTCTGGTGACATCACATGACATGATGACAGTAAACAAGAATTTCTCGATTAACTGTTGTTTGTGTAATTTGTGTTTTGTGATTCAGAGTAATATTATTTGATCTGTAAGTTACTTTTAAAGTATTTTTTGTCAATTTTAGATGTGAACTAGCGTATTAACTAGCAATAACTAACGTTATTTACTAGTGTGTGACGTCAAAGACCACCGCCATTACAGAATGTCGTTTTTGGCGGGTTCATGAATATATATTCTTTAACACTAATTTTCAGTGTTAATACAGTAGATCTCTCGGAAATATAAATGTAATGTTCTTATTATGTACTAACAAACAATTGAAAATGATTTCCAAAAACAAGTCAAATAGCCTATTCTACAATGAACTTGTGAAAAAAGAAAGCATGCAGTTACAGTCTATTACTTACCTGCTGTGATCTGTAAGTGGCAACCATACTACTTCTTATTTAGTCAAACTAATCAAACATCAAAATTAGGTCTCCGTTTCCCTTTAGAATAAAGACAGAAGGATCAAAGTTGAGTATTATATTTGCAAATATAAAGCGATCTACAGAACAAACTCTTTGACAGCATTAATTTCGAGAGCAGCAGAGAACAAGCTTTGTAGATTTCCACACAATAGCTATAACATTAGATCAAATACTGTATCGAATAAATAGAAGCACGCTTTTGTTAGGAGCCAGGTTTCTATAGCTGGCATTACACACAAAGGGCCTGATTGAATTGATCGGTAGGTACAATGGAAGTATATGATTACGCGGCAGTTTCAAAAAACTATGCCGAATTTGTTACATTGACGTTATACAGGGTTATTTCTAATCAATTAGCATCCTTGTAGGGGTTTATTCTGTACATTAAAACTAACAACTTTAGTTCTACGACTTTCGTCAAAACTCAAAAAAAAATGTTGTTCCATAGAAAGATTTAGTCCACCCGAGACAAAATGTATGGAACAGCTGATTTTTTTTGAGTTTTGACGAAAGTCGTAGAACAAAAGTTGTTAATATTTATGTACAGAATAAGCCCCTAGAAGGATGCTAATTGATTAGATATAACCCTGTATATTTATCAAAGATGTACTGTACTGTATCAGCCTTTTAATAGTCCACTGCAGGACGTAGGCCTACCCACGAAGGGTGATTGGGCCATATCCACCACGCTGGCCCAGTGCGGGTTGGTGGATTCGCATACGCCATCGTATTTCTTCTACAGAAGTATGCAGGTTGCCTCACGATGTTTTCCTTCACCGAAAAGCCAGATCAAAGATGGGTTGGAATTATTTTAATTTTATTCGAACGTTTGTCTATTTTTATCGCGCTTTTATTAGTTTCACCTGTATGTTTGTTTGCTTGCTTGTAACCAACCCCTTTGAGCTCGATTTTGCCCTACTTTGAACGAACAGACGAGAGACTTTGCACACCTATCAAAGACCGATGACAATGCATTTTTACGATTACTTAAAAGTGAAAAATAAATATAGTTTAAAAAAACTAAAAAAAACACGCTTTCTAATAAGTGTAAAATAATTTTCAATATAGGCAGAAAATAATAATGAACGAAAAATATTATTACTATTGTAAAAAATAGCGTGGGGCTCTCGATTTATGAAAACGGACAGTGCGAGTCAGGCTCGCACATCGAGGGTTCCGTACAAACACATTGAGAAATAATTAAAATCCTGTTTTAGCATGTGCTAATGAAGTTCTTTTATATGACACCTTACATGATACGATTTACTCACATTGAATTTTGAACCCATATTTTGTGAATTTTGAGGCCCTATTTTTTGTGATGTAAATAAAAATGTACAGTTTTCAGATTTATTCCTATATGTGTACTCTAAGACAATGCTTCTCGTTAAATTTCATAGTTCTATGTCAACGGGAAGAACCCTGTAGGTTTTGATTTTTATGAGTGTCGAAATATGCGGTTTTTTACGACAACGGCTCTACCTTTTTTATACGAAAACTGACAAGTTTTTCTTTTACACAACATAGATATACGTATACAGTTTTCAAATTTCAAATTTCAACTCGATATCTTCACGCGTTCCCGAGATTAAGAGTCTTGACATACACACAGACGGACAGACGGACAACAGAGTGATCCTATAAGGGTCCCGTTTTTTCCGTTTGAGGTACGGAACCCTAAAAATTAGAGCACAATGCGCTTATTTCAACAATAGTGTTAATATTTTTCGTTTATTATTATTTTCTGCCTATATTGAAAATTATTTTACACTTTTTAGTTTGATATGCTATGAAAGCGTGTTTTTTAGTTTTTTTAAACTATATTTATTAAACTGATAGTCTGCTAGGACGTATGCGTAAATGGTCTCGACATCGAGTAAGAGTAGGAGCAAACGTTGAAATCCTATTAATGGACTGCCTCGGTGGCTCAGTGGTTAGTGACCCTAACTTCTGGGTCAAAGTGGCGTGGGTTCGATCCCCACCCAGGGCAAATACTTATGTGATGAACATAAGTGTTTGCTCTGTGTCTGGGTGTTATTTAGTTACTATCTATAATAAGTATGTATTTAAAAATAAGTAAATGTAGTAGGTATATTAATCTCTGGCAGCCATATCACAAGCTTTGCTTAGTTTGGGGTCAGAGGCCGTGTGTAAGATGTCCCAAAATATTTATTTATTTATTTCGTAGTGTGCAGTCTAACCCTTCATCACCCTTCGTGGGTAGGCCTACGTCCTGCAGTGGACTATTAAAAAAAGGCTGGTACAGTACAGTACAGTCTAAGCTCAGAATATTTAAATGATCAAAAATATTCTATAAACTTTTGTAGCTTTGGATATGAACGGCAGAAAAGTGGATGCTTATTTTAGAACAGTTTATTCAGAGTAAATAATACACCAAGCTGTAGATATCCATTTAACAGTGATAAAATGATTATTAAGGGATATGTTAATCAATGACATTTTGTCTGACCTTTAATTAGCATACTTTAGCATACTCTAGGTTAGTTATTGATATTATTCTGCTTAAGTAGGTAGGTAGGTAGAAGTAGGCATTCCAATCGTTCTTAATCTACGCAGGAACCTAACTGGTGGCATTAAGTACTACCTACATATCGGCATACTTACCTTTGCATCGTATAGTTAAGTCCGCATACATACAAACAACTACCATATTATTATAGGCATAGGGATTATGATAATGTACCGTACTGTATCTGTAACTACCTACTCTACAGGCTGGTGCTTTGTAAAGTGCAGAGGTTATCAGAGGTAAGTAAATCCTTCCTACAAATATTATAAACGCGAAAGTTTGTGAGGAAGGATGGATGGATGTTTGTAACTCTTTTACGCAAAAACTACTGAACGGATTTAGATGAAACTTCGAAATAATATAGCTTATATATCAGAATAACACATAGGCTGTAAATTATAATGATATATTGCGTATGCGGGCGAAGCCGCGGGTATAAACTATATAAACATATACCTACATACTTATCATTTTAAAGTGTATGTAACTTTTATGATTAACCTACAAAATTGGGAAAAAATGATATAAAAAGCTCATTCGCTCTAAAAAAAATACAAGGTCATTTTATAACTTTTGCAACAGGGAAATCTCGAAATTCGGGAAGAAAAAACAGCTGATTGATATATTTTATCGATTTCGAGTTGCAATTTTGTATGAGACTACTGATATTTTTTTCATGAAATTCCGGGTTACCCACGTCAAAGAAGATATAATAATACTACATACCCACGTATAACAAAAAAAAACATAGTTATGATTTAATCACCTCCATTCAGCTTAGTACACACATTATGAATAACCTTGTATAAGTCGTCGGTAGGTAAAGCCTGCATACGTAGTCATTTGTACCTACCTAATAGGAAATCTCAGATTCTTGTCCTAGGTCTCAAAACCTAGTTATTTTACTGATAATATTTTCAGAGGCTAAAAACTTTCTTAGTAAAGAGGCACACAAGTAACTCTTTACTCTCTCCAGTCGTCGTCGTCCAGACTTCTACGAGTAGAAGAATAAATCAAAGTTTTGGCTTTTCTCTACTCAAATAGGCGTATTTAATCAGTATAATTCTTCCTTTAAATTACTTTTACACAGGGTTATTTCTAATTAATTAGTATATTTTAGGGGCTTATTCTATACATTAAAACGAACAACTTTTGTTCTGCCACTTTTGTCAAAACTCAAAAAATGACAGCTGTTCTAATTTCTATTTTTCTATGGAACAACAGTTTTTTTTTGAGATTTGACAAAAGTCGTTAGTTTAGATGTACAGAACAAGCCCCTAAAAGGATGCTAATTGATTAGAAATAACCCTGTATATGTATTTAAAAAAAAACAGCTTTATACTCAGCAGTACAGTTTAAGAAATCTACAGACAGTGAATTTATTTTAAACTATAATATATTATAGTGGAGATAACAATATCTGCTCTCACCTTTGGGATGGCTCTGCCAAATATCAACTGGAGGCTCTGGAGTCGATTGAGAGGCGAGCCAGGAGGCTGATTGACAACGACACCTAGACTAAGACGCAGCTGCAAAGTCTTGAGCATCGTCGCAAGGTAGCGTGTTTGTCGGTCTTTTACCGGATACACTTCGGAGAGTGCGCCCAGGAGTTGCACAATCTGGTCCCCCCTGCCCCTTTCTTCTATCGTACGGCTAGACGGACGCGACCAAAGCGCCACCCTTTTATGGTGGACATTCCGCGCGTTAGAACCAAGCGTTTCGAATCCTCATTCCTCATACGAACAGCCGGAATGTGGAATGCTTTGCCTGGGTCTGTCTTTCCGTTAAAGTACAACGTGAGCGTCTTCAAATCCCGAGTAAATAGGTATCTTCTAGGTAAGCGTGCTACACCTTAGACCGCACATCTGCTTAACATCAGGCAGTGTGTAGTCAAACGCAAACCTATTCGCAATAAAAAAAAAAAAGAAAAAAAAACTTCTTCAATATTTATTCCGACTAATCGTCACAAAAATGATTCTGTAAAATACAAGGTAGGTATATACATTTATTTAATTAATTAACATGTCTTCAATTAATAATCAAACTGTTATATTAATCCTAACTCACACACATCTGTAGTTGCAAAAGATAATTAATGTTGTCATAGATAAATTAGCTTTCAGTATTAGGTTACTTGCTCTACAAGTTGTCAAGTCATTAGATGTCTATTCAAATTACTAAGCTAATTATCTACTTAAGTATGTACTAACACAGCTTACAAACCATACAGTAGACCAACTAATAAGTCTGGATAGTACAGGATATCACAGGTGAAACAGGATTATACACATAATATATTTTATGATATTTTTATGATATTTTATTATTTATTATATATATTAGTTTATTTTATATTTTGTATTTAATTTGGTTATTATTAGAATTTATTAGAATGTATGTTGTATAAGTAAGTATATACTTATAGTATATATCACTTTCATACACACCCCGTCGCCTAAACCTTAAAATTAATCCTTCACAAGTAACGGTTGCCTGGAAGAAATTGCTTTTTAGTGATAAGGCCGCCGATTGGAACACTTACTATAAATTCCTGGTCTAAGTTTTCCTAGTTTACTTAAGTTTTGGTGTGGCAATAAAGAATTTATCTATCTATCTATCTAATATTACACACACATAATAGAATAGAAAACGCTTTACTGTTCACACAATTTACAATGAAACAATAAAAGAGTACAATATAATTAAAATAGTGCGACAACCGGCGGCCTTATCGCTTAGAGCGATTTTTTCCAGGCAACCTGATTAAGAGAGGAAAGGATTATAGAGGAAGGTAAGGGACGGGGTGTACAATAATGGCAAATTAATTAAAAAAAAAATAATACACTTGAATAAAGAGTCATAAATATACATAAGATACGAGTATATACATACATATCAATATACACAATAATTTAATATTACAACAGCTAATTATTAATCATAATCAAATTATTATTGATAGAATTATGTTATACGTAATTAAAATCTCATAGTTGTTATAAGTCATGAATAATATAAAAATAATAAAAATATAGAAATACGATTAGTGTACTTTTTAAAACCATGAAAACAAACAGTAAAAATTTTATATTCTTTATTTAAATTCAGTATATTACAATTATAGTAACATTCAAATCGAATTAATTTATAAAAGTAAGTTCGTATAGGCCGGGTGGCTAGCCCTGGTGTCAGAGTTTTTAGGCCGCCTGAAGGCCTCTGACATGGCTAAACGGTACGAATTAATTTATGTATAGGTACTACGTGCTACCAAAGATGAGACTTGAGGAACCACTTTGGTTTGTAATAAATATACTAATTCTGGATAATAGATATACAAACTATTAAAAAACGTTTAATAGATATACAAATTCTGGATAATTAGTTTGTACACGACTGTGCCTGCGCAAGATCCCCCACCACTGACGCTCGTCAAGTCTCATCTTTGGTGCATGGTACGCACTATACAGCACAAGAACAAAATACGCGTAATTAACAAATTTGGATTATTACATTTTATTTTACATATTTATTATAATGTTATTCAGTTATAAACGATTCAAAATTAAAGGACTCGAACTCAATAATTAACATTATTCTTGTTTTTTTTTTTTGTTTTGTTCTTGGAAGACAAATTTAAATAAACATGTAGACGTAACGTACGTTTAGCCTGTCATCAATTAAAATAAGATCAATAAGAGGAGATGCACTCACTGGAGTGCACACTTGACATGTCAGCCTAACACCCAAAACATCTACTTAAAGTGAAACTGATCGTAGATTTATGTAAAACAGAACAAAAAAAAATGTAGACGTACTCGTACTAAACCATAGCTTTCCCTACACCTTATCTTGCATAATAAAGAATTTATTGTTTATTAAACCTACCCACGATACTAACGAATTCTTAACTCCTAGTTTGGTAGACCACAGTATATTATGATTTTGGTTCGCTGCAAGAAACTGTACTATGTCAGCAAAAAAATAGGAAATAATAAAGACATTGGACTACTGTATATTTTTACACTGTGGTAATACGTTGTTGATGATACCATTCGTATATTCTGTGATGATATGTCTACTTGCCGGCAAATGTATTCATCCGGAATTTAATTTTTGCGCGTGTAGGGAAGCAAAAAAATAATCTCCCATTCTAATGTAGGTACTGTTTATATTATTTAGATACACAGTTCAATTAATTCAATAACTTATTCCATTGGGTAGCAGTAAATACGCAGTAGTCATGGATTTGATTTTATACCTACGGTTAGTGATACCATAGTTAGTAAATACCTACTATTTTTGTAGTAACACAAATGAAGGTAATTTAGGTAGTAAGTAGATACGTATCTACCTATTAGCTGAACGTTACTGTATCGTTGTATACGTCTACCATACCATACGGTATTACTGCACGGTCTTTTTGACTGACGAACCACCGGAGGATGTATACAATTCGAAGCGAATATATATTTTTTATGTATAACCACGCATAACTTTTTTCATAGTGGTCCGATTTCAATAATTATTTTTTTATTGAAAAGAGTATACTTCGAAATTGGTCCCATTTAAATTTTATCGAAATCGGCTGAGCCGTTTTTGATAAATCAACAATAATGTGAAAAATGTTACATCGATCCGTGCATAATATTTGCGTTCTAGCGATGCGCCCCGGCTTCCCAAAGGTGTATTATACATATAAACATTTATCTTGAATTACTCTATCTATTAAAACAAATTGCATCAAAATCCGTTGCGTAGCTTTAAAGATATAAGCATACATGGGGACAGACAGCGAAATGAGACTTTGTTTTATACTATGTAATGATTCTGTGCACGGGTGAAGTCGGTCATGCTATTTTTTTCAAAAAAAAAATTATTAATTGTCCATTGCTGAGTGTAGTCTACCCGAGAATGGCGATTAGTGAATAGGCCATAATTATATTATTACAATCTGCGTGGATTAATAGATTTACAAATTTCATATAAACTTTAAGTCCCTGTATAACTTGCAAAGCAACAAGAGGTCATTGGAGATAGGAGGTACATACTTATTTAATTGCGGAAATACCTAATTGTTTTTTGTACCTTTATTAACTACCACTAAATACAAGACGTACATAATCTAAAACTACATGAACTACTCGTACTACTACATAACAAGTAATTGGATCATCCACAGACCCTTGAAGGTCTAAAAATGTCCTAATTGTTAGTAGCTTAACAACAATAAGTTGAACTACAAATAAAAAATCAAGGTTGATTCATATACTATATAGGTTTTGCCCGCGGCTTCGCCCGAGTGATATTTTGATTTATGTGCAGTACCATAGGAACCTTTTATTTTTTCGCGATAAAAAGTAGCCTATGCCACTTTCAATAGACAATAGACAGTTCTTTATTAAGACAAAAATAAAATTAAACAAAACAACAAACACAGCAAAACAAAACAAAAAAAGGCAGCATAAACAATATATCTTAAATATTTTACAATTTCATCCTAATTACTTAATTTTATTGTTCGTCTTTCCGACTTTCAGACTACGAGTATGTCCATGGCAAAAATCAAGTCAATCCGTTGCTCCGTTGCTGCGTAGAAGAGGAACAAACCAACAAATAATACTTTCGGATTCATAATATTAGTAAAGACTAATAAGGATTTATATTTCTAGAACACAAGATACATGTGTTTACTATACCATAATCATTATCAGCAAAAGTATGGTATTCTAAAACCAATTAAACTGCAACGCGACGCATTACACAATGCAGCTCCTGCATCGAACGATAACATAGTAAGTAAACAATAACAGCGTTGTAAAGCTGCCAATTCGATGTCGTAGTTGGCGATGGCCTGCGGTATAAAGTGTAGTGGAAATATCAAGGTTGTGTTTGTTTACCAGCCATATGGTAGAGTGGAGTGGGATCAACAATCTAATAAGTGGTGATTGTAATTTTTAAATATAGGGCTTAGGTAGGTACTCTCTGTTCAGTAAACCGATGTAATAATCAACTCACAGTAATGTACATACCTAATTATATTTTATTTATTTAGTTTGAAGCCTTGGGAGAGCCCTTAGTTCTGCAGTGGACGTTTTAGAGCGTTTTCACACTATCCGATCCTATATCGATGCCCGACGTCGATAGCCGGCATATAGCCATGTGCTGTCTTCACATATTTCCGACTAAATCTAACCAATACGATGACGACGCTATTATGACAACCAACCCACGGTAATGATATCATTACCGTGACCAAACTAGCAAACAAGCTCAAAATGGCCGCCGCGCATCGGGCACAGCGCAATATGCAGAGACAATTTACATACACGTATAGCACACATAATAGGCACTACAAACATTATCATCCGATGGCTCACAGGCGTCCGATGGAGCCGCCAACATATCAGTGTCGGGTCCGATTTCCGATATCGGGCCGGACAGTATTAAGCACAGGTACATAGACAGGTACTCAAACATTTTATTTACCCAATATCGGGTCAAATAATGCGAAAACGATCTTACGGCTAGATATGGATAGATATATAGGCTTGAAACCTTTAGCTGTGCTAACCCAGCAGGAGCTACATATATTCAATAGCTAATTACAAACAAGAGGCGTGGTGGGCTTAAAACTCGGTCCCATACCAGTGTGTTCTTTAGTATACAGGGTTATTTCTAATCAATTAGCATCCTCTTAGGGGCTTATTATGTACATCAAAACTAACAACTTTTGTTCTGCGACTTTTGTCAAAATTCAGAACAAAAATTTGTTTATTAAAAAAAATAACGTTCACCCGCGACAAAATGTATGGAACAGCTGATTTTTTTTTTCGAGTTTTGTTGAAATTTGTGGAACAAAAGTTGTTAATTTTGATGTACAGAATAAGCCCCTAAAAGGATGCTGATTGATTAGAAATAACCCTGTATAACTACTGATTGACTTACACACCTCTGTCTTTTCCATTTAGGAAAGTATTGTGAGGCAACGTTCATGCGGTACAAATTGCGTTCGTGGAAGAAATTCGATTGATCAAGTGTGAATCTTACAACCCGCACTGGGCTATCTTGGTTGTTATGGCTAATCTCCCTTCGTAGCCTATGTGTAGCAGATTATAGATGTGATAGTTGATTTAATAATCGGCCAAGTATGATTCAGACTCGCGCACGAAGGATAATAATAATAATAAATAATTTATTTGAAACTAATAATAATATGCTGATCATAGTATTTTAGTCATAACCAAATTGACATAAAAATAACAATTTAATGATATTGATATTGAATATACTTGATTTTATACAATTACAATTATAAGATTATTTTCAAGATACTAGGATATGTAGTTGCATTTGAATGGTCAAGTATGAATTAATTTTGCCTTTATTATCCGTCATTAATTATTCTCTAGCCGCCGCTGTAGGATTCCCTGTGTCGCGGTGGCTAGTTCCTTTCCAAACTGTTCAAAAGTGCTATGGTAAATGTTTACAAAATATAATTCATTTATGTATACATGCGTAATTAATGAGAAATGAATATTGTGTATTCAAAGAATAAAAAATGAAAAGTTTAATCTAACCGCGTTAATTAGTTATATAAGAAAACATTAGTAGTATTAGTAATTTTAGTAAATGTTTTTTTAATTTTATTATTGTAAACTTTAGGATGGGTGTAAAGTTTGTGAAGTAAGGGCTTGTAGAGTCAAGTCATGTAGAGTTAGAAGCTTGGCTCTACATAAGATCTAAGTAATACATTTTTGATTGTGCAAACTGTAGTCTCGTCATGGTCACATTTTACATGAAAATGTTTTTGCTGTATTCATTATTCACGAAGAAATAAGCCATCCAAGGTGTCAATGACCGTGTCGTGTAAAAATAATCAACATATATAATTTCGGTGTGTTCAGGCGGATGAGATAAAATTTGCAATTACACTAATTTTGTATTATCGCGGATGCGGTAATAACACACTAAAAGTTTTTACAGCGACTGAAGTCCAAATTACTCACTTACAGTATTTCTAAATAAGTACCTTTATTTATCTGTAAGAAGTATAATAAATTACGTTTCATTATTGTTTTCTTATCATGTATTTTAAAACATGTATTAGGTAACTATGTCTGAATAGGTACCTACTCAAATAGGTTGAATAGGCATGACGACTAAAAATATATAATAATATATAAAATAGTCTGTCAGACAGATTATTAAAAAATATTAGACACGTATTTTTTCTTATGTCAATTAAACAACAATTGAAGATATAGCTTATTAAAGTTCCGCGTGACGTCACTCTTGTCACACAAATGTAGACTTTCGTGAGAGACGTGACGTCACGACCCCCACTCACAAACTTTGACAAGGTTTATCTCTGCTATTTGTTGTATTAATGACAGAAGAAAAAAATATGTGTCCAATATTTTTTGGTAATCTTACAGACGAACTAATACAATAATGTTTTTTTTACCCGTTATGCCAAAGTGTTAAAGTTGGTCATAATGATAAAACAAGTAATATCTTAGAAACTTTGAATATAATTTAAAAATGATAATAATAAACCGGGTGATAAATATCATAAGTGGGCGACTATAAAGTGTGTGACTATTTGTCGGGTTTGCGCTTGATATGAGAGCTGCGTTTTATGAGTTGCGGTACTATTATTATTACATACGGTTTCCTGACTTTTAGAGAAAAAAAAATGTTTGGCCGATTAGCACTTGCCAACTAACGTTTCACATATGTTTCACTTTAACCACCAACGATTAGCAAATTTTTGTATGACGTTTCATTTGGTAGAATTAATGTTTATTATAATGACAAAAAAGTTTGGAACATGTATCATAATATGTCAAATCTTTCACTAGGCCAAACAATTATTAGACGAATAAAGTTTCGTCGGATATTGTCACATTAAAGATAAGGTGTGAAACAAAAAATAGGTTAGATTATAACATGGCAAACAACAGAAGCAAATTGCTTATGAAGATTAAGTGTAAAACAAAAAGTAATCATCATTATAGTAGTATTTATGTAGTTCATAGGCCTCCCCTATAGATTTCTAATAAGACCGATTGGAAGCGATTTGCATACAACGTGACTGTGCATTCACAATAAACAAGTTAAACACTTAGTATCTAAAATATTTGAGTGTTAAAACGCTGATTTAGGCATTTGTTTTCGCTCGTTTTTTGTCGCTCGTTCAGTATTTCCTTATGCCTTTAATTCGAATCAATTTTCGCACGATTCAAATAATAGGCACTCGATTAAATACTACCCATTTCAAAATACAAACCCATTATTATATTTACGCCGTGTAAAGATTTCACACGACACAGTTAATAAGTATAACAATTTGGTCGAAAGCAGGCGACCTAAGTCATAACTTACACCTTAAATGGCAAAAACTGGATGCAACTATATTTGTAACCGGTTTTAAGTGCATCGTCTGACAAACACGTTCAATCACTGCAGCATGTTTAAATGAGTATCTTTAAAAAACATTAAGGCATTTAAGGCAATGCAGTGCCCTCGATCCTGGCGTAAGTAGGTACTTATAATTTTAAACACTACTGCCGGCCTACACACATGCTCTCCTTATTTACAGTACATGTTTTAAAGGATACGAAAAAACATAATAATATGTTTTGGTACACACAAAGGTACCGTATCGGCCGGTTTAACGTATCCGGTATTCGTCGAGAGGAGTCGTTCACACTATACGCAATATACAGTGTTACTGATAATCAATTAGTGCCAGGAATGCCGGCAGAACTGAAAACTTGCTCCCTCCGTCTTACGAATTTCCGATCAGGTCACGTGTCCTGACTCGAGTTTAACATCTTTTACCATTTTTTTATCCATCCAACATCGATCCGTGCTATTCGAATTCTGTACACGGTTGAAGTCCGTTATGCCATTTTCAGGCAAAAATAATTATTTATCGGAACGATATTTTTTCTCTATACAGAATACTGCGTCGCGTGTGTGAATTAATTCGCTCACCTCATACCATACGCTCAACAACTCTAAGCTCTACTCCATTCGCCATTGATGAAAAAAATCGTATGCGATACAACGGAACAGTAAAACGGATAGCATGTGTGAATGGGCTGTAAGTTGGTTACATTAATTCGTTCAACTTTTGCTCTTATTTTTACTGATCCTATTACTTGTGAAAGTTGTTGTTTTGCTAAATGAATGGACTTTCAGAGGAGTACCTACAAGTACATACAACATTACGAACAACTTTTACTCACGATTAACTGCGAAATCGCGAAATAATTGCTGTTCCGTACGTTTTGTCAATCATCTTTTTGACCGACAAAACGGAGAAGGTACTACACTTCAACGATTACGATAAGTATCAAGTATTAGTATCATCAACAACAACACAGCAACTCACAGCTACAAACGACAAACATACATCAATGAAATGTACATAAATAAATGCATTTTCAATTAAATTAATCATCCTACAATAATTAGCAAACGAATAGTACAATAGGTACGATTAGCGTCAATCGACAACCATCTGCCAATAAATAGCGCTAATGACTAAACGAATAGCATAAATCGACAAAATTGTTGTTATGTGGCAGCAGTGTTACTGTTGTAATCAATGTACACCAACCTACAATAAATAAGACTCCAACTAAAGGCCCAATTACGAAGACACCATCGTAATTATAATAGCTAATTAGACTATTTCTGTTTCTTTTTACAAGCTTTTATTTAGTTTCACCTGTCTCGTTGTCTGTCTGTCGGTCTGTGATCAAATCTTGCAAGTTAAATTTGATCCACTTCTCGGTTTCCAATTGAACTGAATTTTGGCATGCATGTGTGAATTGCGTGACAATGCAATATTATGATGACATGGTGCTGATATGTATAATGAACCTACAATTAAATTAACCTCATCGAGTTATAGCTCAATTGAATCGCCTTGACAAGTAGTTTGTCTTTCAATAGTAACCAGGGTCTGATGATGGAGCTGGAAGGTGGTCCTAGGAACTCTGTAACGAAACGACTCAAACCCATCGAGTTTCGGCTCGTTTGATTCGTCTTGGCGAGTACTTGATCATTAAAAGATTGTTTTAAAAAAAGGTTTTTTTTTAAAACAAACTTTTACAACAAACAACAAGCTTTTGTATTTCTTGTTCACTTTAGGCATTCGATAAAGAGAACACTTTTACGTTGCTATAAAATTTACGATGGTGCCTTCATAATTGGGCCTTAAGAATACTTACAACAGCAATAACCACTATTATAAGACCACATACGCACTTTGCGGATGTGGTTGTGGTCCGGCTATCGTCCCCATTCACATATAAACGGCCTAGGAACTGACGATAAAATAATTATTTTTCGTAAAAAAAACGCAACACCGACTTCCACCGTGTACAGAATTCAAATAGTTTGCACGAATCGGTGTGATATCCATGTACATTATTGTTGATTTGTCAAAAACCGCTCAGCCGATTCGATAAAATTTTCCTCCTCGGGATTATATGTAAGTTTATCTACCTCAGGAGTTTCGAAAGAAAAACATTTTTTTAAATCGGTTCAAAATTGACGAAATTATCGATGAACATACATAAAAAAACATACAGACGAACATAGTTCCTCCTTTTCCTGAGTGAAAATCACTAAAAA
The DNA here is from genome assembly GCA_949316475.1 of Hypomecis punctinalis. NCBI lineage: Eukaryota > Metazoa > Arthropoda > Insecta > Lepidoptera > Geometridae > Hypomecis > Hypomecis punctinalis. The sequence continues at coordinate 16,212,190 of OX438815.1, read as the reverse complement.
ATTGGAGACTTGACTACGCGTATTTTGAATGTCCCTTACAAGCCCAGAAATTTGTTAGATTTCTAACTGCTGCTTTTATGGATTTTTTACATACATATATTTTTATGGATTATGCATTTTTATTATATTTTTGTGCTTTCTTACTAACACTACTACAACAGCACAGCACTGGCCGCTACTATAAGAACGAGCGAGAAAACAAGTGAAAATCATTAGAAAATTAAAGATTTGACTACGCGTATTTTGACTGTCCCTTACAAGCCTACAACTTTATTATATCTCTGACTGATTGGATGACTTTCTTACCACAGCACTAGCCGCTACTATAAGAACGAGCGAGAAAACAAGTGAAAATCATTAGAAAATCGGAGACTCGACTACGCGTGTTTTGATTGTCCCTTACAAGCCCACAACATTGTTAGATTTCTAACTGATTGGACGAACGTGCGGCTTTCTTTGAGCTGAATGGCCGCATTATTTGGTTAGGATTAATTTGGAGGGTGGAATGGATTCGCGCTCTAGTTTTCAGAAAATGCGGGCATGTGGGCGGTGATTATGGATAGAGATGAATTAGTCTCCTATTAGGTATGCTATTTAGGTACAGGTCAAATTAGAAAAAGTCACTTTGTATGTATGTAAGGATTAATTAACCACATCAAATGTACAAGTACAATAACTAGCTTTCTTTTATTTCATGTAGGTTTGCAGAAAATCAGGCAGTATCTAGTCAAACAGATACTACCTGATTTTAACCAGATAATCAAACCATATCGTCGTTATCGTTGTCTTTACTTCACTAATATTCAAGAAAACGACAGTGTGCGTTTATTCAACTCGATATTTTTTTAATACAGGTGTGTTTATACGAATATGTGGATTCCTGAAAAGGCAAACTGATTTTGCTCTACGACATAACGGTACTTAGACTCGTGAGACCTTATTTTACCTCTTTCCGTTCACTAAACGGAAATTACATTGTACCTACGTTTATTCAAACTGATATTTTTTTAAATACATGACATGTGTTTTTAAGAATGAGTGGATTTCTGAAACGGCAAACCGATTTTACTCTAAGCACGACATAACGGTACTTAGACTCGTGAGAACTTATTTTATCTCTTCCCCTCAAAAATTATATTATTTTTACTCGACTGCCAGAGAAGAGTATTGTTTTCTTTAATAGTAAAACACACAGAACGCTGCGCAAATGCCGAAATATAGGTATGCCCGGGAGCCAGAGAGATGAGACGTCGGGGTACACCCGCCCGCCTACCTCATGCCTCCCGGGCGCTCCCTTCGCCCGTGCTCATCACTACGGCACGTGGCGTCGAAATTGTGCACACATGCGCAATAATTAGCGAACTCGGGCGAAGTGTCATCTGCGGCTAACTTCTCATCCGCCGATTTGTGTGGCGCTTAATATACCAAAATTTCATAAAGGTCATAACTTCAGATAGGTTCTACATAAGATAAAAATAAATAGTAGAATGAAAGACATATACAATAACACTACAAAATAAAGCTATTGCGGAGTAAGTTAATTATAGAGTAGGTACTCATATTCACAGCACGTAAAAAGGTACATGTGACACATGCGCTCAGAGGTACTAAACAGTGTAAGAAAAGACATGCAAGTTAATATGTTTGTTTTTCTCAGTCAATAAACAAATAAAGTAGTAGGTACAAGTTGAATTAACCTCGTGACATTCGCAGTGAAATATTATTTTTTGATACCAATTTCATTGTAGGGTTTCACTCGATATGGGCCCTTTTGTTTTAAAACAAAGTAATTAATTTTAAACATGTACATATTTACTTATCCAGTTACAATGGCTTAACCTCTGGGTTAAGCACATCACAGCTGCCTTTATATTTTTTTATGTTTTCGCGGCTAATTGCAAAAGGTGAAGGAAAACATCGTGAGGAAACTTGGATACGTCCGTATATGACGATGGCGTATGTAAATCTACCAACTTATTTTAGATTTGCTCAATCGCCATTCAAAAGCAGGTCTATCTGTTAAAATGCTGGTATAGTATATAACTATGGTCTTGAAACATGTTCCGTACATAAATTCCAAAGAACTCATTGGTATTTGACCGGATTAAGTCCACTATAGGCAAAAATATGTATAAAAAAATTAACTCCAGTGTCTCTATATCTTTTGTCTGTGTGTTTTTATAACGTCCTGTGTGCTTTTTTATAAACTCTCTGTATTAAACTCTCTATCAACTGTATAAAGTGCTTGTTTCCTTGATAGCGGCTAGTCTGGGCAGGTCTAGGACAAGCGTATCATTACACTTCACATTCGCGGAATTCTATGATTTGGACTATACCGCGCGATTCCAAGACGAGCGATCTATCAGACCACTACGCCATATTCTTCTAAATATACCTATATATAAATTACGCATCACGTTGTATGTCCGCGATGGACTCTTAAACCACTTAACAGATTTTAACCAAAGGACATGTCCACAAAATGTATGGAGGCTGGTATAATAATAATCAAAAATTCTAACCACAACACTCGTTACATTTCGAGAAAGTTCATATTTTTCTGAGTCTATTACAACAGTTAAAAACAAAAAAGAGCCCTCCTATTTTTTAAAAATTAATTTTGAATTTATTAGAAAAAATACATATATTTGGCTCAATGGGTAGTTTATTCCTAGCAGCCCTGATTAAGTAACCTCCAAATTGTTAAATAAAAGCATTTTTAACAATTAGACACACTTTTTAAGTGATTTTTTGTCACATTGTACCTACTAACTGGTCCCACTGGTAGGTTATAATTTTTAATTTTAGCAAATTAAGAGATGAATGTGGAAGAATCAGCTACGAATGCAAGTAACATAACTATAGAAGCACTTTATTACTGCTAAACTAGAAAAATAATAAGCTGTATTGTTATTTTTCATACAATATATTTTTCGCATTTAAAAAAAATCGGAGGGGTGAAAAAATCTAAATTAAATATCTTTAGGAAGCCCATATAACAAGCTTTTAAATGATGTATATATCATCTTTGTTCGATTTTTCTCTGAATAATATACCACTCGTGGACGTCACCTTTTGCACACATGTGCAGTTTGATACAACTTGAGAGTTAGTTTATATATCAATGTATAGGTAATCGCATTTGTTTAACACTACATAGTATACAACAAAGTCGCTTCCCGCTGTCTCTCCCTATGTATGCTTAGGTATCTTTAAAACTACGCAACGGATTTTGATGCGTTTTTTTAATAGTTGGAGTGATTCAAAAGGAAGGTTTACATGTATAAAAACACCTGAGCGAAGCCGGGGCAGGTCGCTAGTTCAATATACTTTTAAAACCTGGCCGTACCGGGGCGAAGCCGGAATGAGCAGGTAGTTTATTAAAAAAAAACCGGACAAGTGCGAGTCAGGCTCGCACATCGAGGGTTCCGTACAAATCCAGAAAATTTCACAAAATTGGGAAGTAAGTTGTTAATGTAAGTTAGTTGTTAATCTTTATACAATTTTATATACCCATATTTTGTGAATTTTGAGGCCCTATTTTTTTGTGATTTAAATAAAAATGTAGTTTTCAGATTTATTCCTATATGTGTACTCTGAGACAATGCTTCTCGCCAAATTTCATAGTTCTATGTCAACGGGAAATACCCTGTTGGTTTTGATTTTTGTAAATGTCGAATATGCGGTTTTTACGACATAAACGGCTCTAAATTTTTTAAACGATAACTGAGAAGTTTTTCTTTTACACGATCGTAAGATATCATAGATATACGTATACATTTTAAATTTCAACTCGATATCTTTACGCGTTCCCGAGATAAAGAGTCTTGACATACACACAAACTGACAGACAGACAGACGGACAACAAAGTGATCCTATAAGGGTTCCGTTTTTTTCATTTGAGGTACGGAACCCTAAAAATCACTTGCCATGGCATTTTTGCATTACCATGTACCTACTCGTACACTATTATATAGGTATTATTTTTCTTGTATATCAGACAGAATAATCTGAGCAGAACAAAATGCTCTTAAATTAGCCAACTAATTGGGACTGCCTGACGTATATTTTTCATATTCATATTATATTGATCTTTAGCCCTATTGTAACATGGCCCATTATAAATGGCACGACCTTTTTATGTGCGATTCAATTGGACTTAAAATGCAGTACGTATATCACTAATGATTAATATGGCCGACATATGTCCACAAATATCTGATACATGACACATGTCTGATCACATTTGCAACGTGTAGGCGGTAGGTATGTAGATCTTTACATTGTGAACTATTGAAAAGTAATTATAAACTTGTTACGTTGCCTGTTTTCATCGTAATCATTATCGCAATAGTTGTAAGAGATCTTAGTGCACGTTGTAAAAATCTCTTTAATTATATAAACGCTAAAATATATACTTGAACAAATTACAGGTATTTCAAGTAAGAAAAACTCGTGTTACCTACATGCGGGAAATCGTGAAAATTACAAAAGGCAGGTGTGACGATTAGGTAATACGTTCATCAGCACGTTTTGCTTATCTCGACTCGTCTATATTGACTCGTCTCTTTATTAAATTCAAAAGGTGGAGCACATAAAGTAAACCGACTATAAAATACTTCATTCTACTATACAGGGTAACTGATAATCAAATAGAATCCTTTTAGGGGTTTATTCTGTATACTAAAACTAACAACGTATGTTCTAGGACTTTAGTCAAATCTGAAAAAAATGCGGTTCCATCGAAAATATCGTTCACCTTCGACAAAATGTATGGAACGTCTATTTTTTTTAGTTTGACTAAAGTCGCTGAACTAAAGTTGTTGGTTTTTATGTACAGATTAACCCCCTAAAAGGATGCTAATGAATTACCAGTGACCTTGTATATTTGTCTTGAATAAATTTAAAAGAAAAACATCACCTCGTCAGACCGTCGTACTGGCGTACCACGGCTATGTGAGCGGTGCACGACCGGTACTGGCTGCTACTTTGGGGTGACTGTACTATACTCTATACGGATATCCAAAAAGCTTTCCTTTCCCAGAAAAAGTGCGTCCGTTCTATGGTAGGGACACGGCCCATATTCAAGGCATTAGAAATTGTAACGTCGACGAGTATGAATATTTTTGAAATTGCAGTATTTGTCCGACATACCTAACTACTTAAAAACAGCCAATGACAAATACCCAAGAAGTGCAAAATATGTGAAAAGGTTCATTTTTAAGTCTCTCTCGTTATGCCACATTTTAGGTATATATCATATAATTACCGGTATCATTGAAAGATTTATGGAATGTTTCTCCGCAAACTTAGGACATGGTTAATTAGTTTCTATAGCCTAAATTCCTAGCCCATTTATTTATTTATTACTAGTTTTTATCCGCGGTAAAATCTAGTAAAATCAATATAATATGCCCGCATGATATTTTGATTTTTGGCGCAATATCATTATAATTTATAGCCTTATTCTAATATATAAGCTATATATTATTGCTTTTATATATTGCATTAAATGAAATACGAAGTTGTTGTTCAATTGTTGTTTTATTATTTTCACACTATACTTTACACCTTTTTATTTAGAGTTATTTGTTATTACGTCTATACTGATGACAGATGATAGCCAAAGAGAAAGACGGGGGAAAAAGTGTGGGCAAAAAAAGTGTGGTGTGAAGCCGCGAGCAAAACGTAATACTTGATATTCCTGTAACTACATCTCCCATGGGTGGGTCAATGGCCCGGCCAATGCAACGGGGCAAGTTCCCTTGCAAGACCGCTCTCGTATCGTATCGATATTTGCCCGCAAAAAGCGAAAAGGTGACGTCCACAAGTGGTATATTATTCAGAGAAAAATTGAACCAAGATGATATATACATCATTTGAAAGCTTGTTTTATGGGCTTCCCAAAAATATTTAATTTAGATTTTTTCACCCCTCCAATTTTTTTAAATGCGAATAATAACAATACAGCTTATTATTTTTCTAGTTTAGCAATAATAAAGTGCTTCCATCGTTATTTTACTAGCATTTGTAGCTGATTCTTCAACATTCATCTCTTAATTTGCTAAAATTAAAAATTATATCCTACCAGTGTGACCAGTTAGTAGGTCCAATGTGACAAAAAACACTTAAAAACTGTGTCTAATTGGTAAAAATGCTTCCATTTTACAATAATGTAGGTTACTTAACCAGGGTTGATGGAGATAACCTACCTATTGAGCCAAATATATTTATTTATCCTAATAGATTCGAAATTAATTGAAAAAAAATTGAGGGCTCTTTTTTGAATTTAACTAATGTAATAAACTCAGAAAAATATGAACTTTTTCGAAATGTAACGAGTGTTGTGGTTAGAATTTTTGATTATTATTATACCAGCCTCCATACATTTTGTGGACATGTCCTTTCTTATCCACAGAGTCAGAAACAGCGCCTTTATAGCTACACTCTTGCTTTTGCTCGCGACTTTGTCCGCATGATAATTCGATTTTTATGCAATGCCATAAGAACCTTTTATTTTTCCGGGGAATATTTTTTTTCGCAAAAATGGCATGACCGACTTCAATCGTGTACAGAATTTCCTAATAATTTCGCAAATTTAGTTGATTTATCAAAAATGGCTCAGCTGATTTCGATAAAATTTAAAAAGGACTAATTTCGAAGTACCTATACTCTTTCTAATAAAAAAAGAATTATCGAAATCGGACTACTATGTAAAAAGTTATGCGTGGTTATACATAAAAAAGTATTTATATATACCTATTCGTCGTCGATTCGTAGTCGAATTGAGTACTCGTACCTCCTCCTTTTCGCCGGTCAAAAAGTAGTCTATAACGCTCTCCAATCTTTGAACTACATCTATTGTATACCATATAAAACGATATCGTAATACGTTCCTGCGTAAAAGTATAACAAGCAAACCTACAAATAAATAAAGCCTTTTTATAATACCTACGCAAGGATTCCTTATTAGTAAGAAATCTGCGCTTTCAGATATAAACAGTTTATTCAAAAGCTTTGTAAATACAGTGTTATCCTGGAAAGCGTACACAAAGCATAATAAAATATTATTCAACCAATTCAAGTCCAAGTTTCGAAGATATTGCGCAATTTTATTCCCTAGGTATGCAACATGTAATCGCCGTCGATGATAGAGTTCTAAAATCCTCTACCTACACACTAGTCTACAAGATTAAATTTAAAAAACCCTAACACAATAAGATTCTTACCGCACCTAACAAAAAAACTGTAAACTTCGAAACAGCTGAACCGATTTTGATGAAACATAACTAAACACTCCTGACTAATTTACCTTTAAACAAAAACACGATCAAAATCGGTTCATCCGTTGGGAGACAACTCAAGCTTAACACCTCGTCGATTTTACGTCTGGGGTTAAAAACCAGTCCAAAAGAGGCGTCCACTAATGGTATATTATTCAGAGTAAATTCTAACCAAGCTTGCTTCATCATTTGAAAGCTTGCTTTAAGGGCTTCTTAAAAATATTTAATTTATGTTTTTTCATCCTTCCTTTTTTTAATGATAAATATATATTGTATGGAAAATGGAAATACAGGTCACTGTATTTTTTTTTTTTTCATTTTATTTTTTAGCCGTTTTTAAATTTATTTTAGCCGTTTGTGCTTCTCTAGTTTTTGAACGTACATTATTACCTGATTATTCCATATTTTTATATTTAAACACGCTTTAAACACATTTGTACTGTTAAACATTGTCTAAAGCGTGTGTAAAACTTTTGTGGTAGGTAAGACAGATTGAATTCATAAAAAGTTAGATCCAATTAGAGCAAAATACTTCAAGAAAATTAATTGATAAAAATGCTTTGATTTTAGCTAATTCAAGGTTGCTTAATCAGAGTTGACAGAAATAATCTACCTATTCTGTCAGATATATTTTATATATATTTATCCAAAAAAATCCAAAAATTATTTTAAAAAACGGAATTCTCTTTATTGATTTTAAGTGATGTATCCAGGATGAGGTTTTAATTCTCGAGATGTGACAAGTGCTGTGGTTAGATTTTTTGATTATTATTATACCAGCCTCCATACATTTTGTGGGCATGTCCTTTTGTCTCCAAAGTGCGTTAGTAGGTACCTACTTCTATAGCCTAGCTATGTCCTTATCTTATTAATTATATTATGTCTCTATGCTTTAGCAGTTTAGCCGGTTTTGTAACTACTTAGGTACTTGAGATGTAAAGACGACGACGATCAAATAATCATAAAAATTACTTCATAAGTTATTTTATAGCAAGTACGAGCCTATGCACTCACTAAGTAGTTGTACCTAGTAGGTAACTAAGTTAAAAGTGACTGTTTTTTTTTTTTATTTCAAATAGGTTTGCGTTTGACTACACACTGCCTGATGTAAAGCAGATATGCGGTCTAGGATGTAGCACGCTTACCTAGAAGATACCTATTTACTCGAGTGTAAAGACGATTCATGAAAATGATTTGTGGATACAATTATAATATTTATGAGTAGTATTTTGCCAGTTTGTTTAAATTTCTACTTTAAAAATAGAATGGACTTAGTTTTAGTTAGTCTTGTTTTGGTCCTCTATTGAACTGTCCACTCAGAAATCTTATCTCTACTGTATTCTACTACACTGGCTAAATGCGAGTTGGCAGAAAATCACCTTAGAGAACAAGAACTCCTACTGCATAAGTTCCACTCTTGTGCTATAGGAATACCTATCTATTCTATCTTGTTATATACGAAGGTTTTTATGGGTCCTAAAATTGACACCAATAAAGCAGGTACTGATTGATTTTAAGAACTGATTGATTTTAAGAAATCTTTATTGACATAATAAAACTACAATGTTTTGTAAAGCCTGACTAAGTTACAATTTACCACAATATTACAGTGTTTTGTGGGCTAATGTCACCTTTTAAAACTTGTAACTAAACATTATGTTATGAATTTACTAAAGTTCTCATTAAGTCGTAAGTAGAGGGTAGATAGGATATAAATTATAATTTTTGGTACGTATTACTTTGCAATTTCGTACGTTTACAACATGACCAACAAAATTAAATTAAATAACTAAATTGTAATAAAGCAAGCAATTTTTGGCGAAACACTTTTTTTGTTTTTCAAATCCCGAGTAAATAGGTATCTTCTAGGTAAGCGTGCTACACCCTAGACCGCATATCTGCATCAGGCAGTATGTAGTCAAACGCAAACCTATACGGAATAAGAAAAAAAAACCGGACAAGTGCGAGTCAGGCTCGCACATTGAGGGTTCCGTACAAACATATTGTTAAAATAATTAGAAACCTATTTTAGCATGTACTAATGAAGTTATTTTATATGATACCTTACATGAGACGATTTACTCACTTTGAATTTTGAACCCATATTTTGTGAATTTTGAGGATCTATGTTTATGTGATTTAAATGAAAATGTACAGTTTTCAGAATTATTCCTATATGTGTACTCTAAGACAATGCTTTTCGCCAAATTTCATAGTTCTATGTCAACGGGAAGTACCCTGTAGGTTTTGATTTTTGTTAAATTGAAGCGTTTTTTTACGACATAAACGGCTGTAACTTTTTTATACGGTAACTGAGAAGCTTTTCTTTTACACAACTGCAAGAATTCATAGGTTTACGTATACAGTTTAAATTTCAACTCGATATCTTTACGCGTTCCCGAGATAAAGAGTCTTGACATACATACAGACGGACAGACGGACAACAAAGTGATCCTATAAGGGTTCCGTTTTTTCCTTTTGAGGTACGGAACCCTAAAAATAATAAAAAAAATGTTTCAGTATTCTGTGACATAAGTTTGTATAAAAAGGTAAAGGTGTGAAGGTATCTGTTATTGCTACTAAAAAGATAGAGAATGTCGATCGTGATAAATAAGAGCTAAAGAAATGTCTAGGCTCTAGACAATACGCACATCAAAGTAACTTTGTAACATAACTATTCATAGCGAAGTGGAGTTTGTCACATTCCTCATACAAGTGGGAAACTAACCCGATCTGAATAAGAATATCCTTATTTTTTCGTAAGAGGGAAGTTAGGAGGCATGTACCGACCCGGCCTTGTTGTAGGTCAAACATAATCTGAGACATCTGTGTAAATATATCTGCGTCATTAAATTACCAATAGTTTACATTATAGTCAAAACATTTTGGTGAATTTGTTAACAGTTTGTATTTTTAATAATTCCAAAAAAACCGGGCAAGTGCGAGTCAGGCTCACACACCGAGGGTTCGGTACAAATCCAGAAAATGTCACTGAATTAGGGAGTAAGTTGTTAAAATCTCAACTATAATCATGAAACAATTTTTTTTCCCTTTTCTCGTCATCCATTGAAAATTATACTTTGTTAAAATAATTAAAGACCTGATTTAGCATGTGCTAATGAAGCTCTTTAATATGATACCTTACATGATACGATTTACTTACTTTGAATATTGAACCCATATTTTGTGAATTTTGAGGCCCTATTTTTAAGTAATTTAAATAAAAATGTACAGTTTTCAGATTTATTCCTATATATGTACTCTGAGACAATGCTTCTCGCCAAATTTCATAGTTCTATGTCTACGGGAAGTACCCTGTAGGTTTTGATTTTTGTAAGTGTTGAAATATACGTTTTTTTACGACATAAACTAATAATCTCAGCAAGGACTATTAACACATTTAAGAATAAACTGGATCTTTGGATAAAGAAGGAAAAAATCCTTGACAGATAAATACTAATTTTATTCGACTCTGCTTGATATAGGCACATCAGTTTATACTGCTCGCCTTTAAACAAATAAATAAATAAACGGCTCTAACTTTTTTATACGATAACTGAGAAGTTTTTCTTTTACACAAGCAAGAGACCATAGATATACGTATACAGTTTAAATTTCAACTCGATATTTTTACGCGTTCCAGAGATAAATAGTCTTGATATACGGACAGACGGACAACAAAGTGACCCTATAAGGGTTCCGTTTATTCCTTTTTGAGATACGGAACCCTAAAAATGGACCTATAATCGAAAAAATATTTTTTTCTATAATTTTTAAGTCATTATCTGCATTTTTACTTCATATTTAACGCGAATAAAACAGATTATTTTTAGCAGCACGAAACATGTAATTACATTATAAAAACTGCAAGGAACCATCTGTTCAAATGACATGTGTGTGACATTAAACATTGTCGGGAGTTTTAATGATATCCCCTTTTGTAAAATGTTTTATTATTGTGGTTAAAATGCATCGCTCAATCAGTATAATAATATGTATGTGTCACCTTCTGTATAAAATGTGTAATAATTTTGTAAGTTTATTTATATTTTATTAAGTTATTTTTGACATGTAACTGCTATTGTGTTTTTTAGTTGTTTTAAACTGTTATTTTTGACGAAACTATTGCAGATATTTCTATTACCGAATTTCTGCCATCGTGATTTTTTTTGTAATATGTATTGTATTTTTATGTAATGTACCGAATTTTAGTTAATTTATTGTAATATCATGGCTAATAATTCAATTCAATTGAGTACTTAATTAATAATTGTTATTTTGACGACTCATCGTATATTTTTGTATACCAATGTATGTAATTATCCCTACTGAAAATAAATAATTATCTATCTATATGAGATAATAATATATTATCTATGTCGTACTACAGTGAGCGCTCTGTATTTGCAATGCCCGACAAGGGCAACTAAGTCTTAAGAGCTTTAAAATAATTACAAGACCTAATTGTAAAACACTAAGTAACAAATAAAGTATATGAATACATTTATACTTAATCTTTCTCAAGTACAAAAAAAATGTACACTTAAATATTTCGAAAAATTAATACGTAGATATGTGAAAATGGTGTGTTACTCGTTTACATGTACCGAACCTTACAAATCAACATGAATATTACATTTTACTGCACATCGTCTAATCAGTTATCACTATTAGAAAAACCAGAATTTTCTCAACTGTGAAAAATATGCATAGATGAGAGATCTCCATAAATTATCTTTCATTCACCACCTATTTACGAGTAATATTCCTATGAAAAGTGTATAAATTAACATCTCATCAGCGAATAGAATGCAGCCTAATGACCTACTTACATTTTAGCGGCGGCTCAGCAGGCTCAATCCTTGGCACAAAACACTCACCATTCACACTTCGAAATAAATGCGGCACTAGACATCGTAATATCATTCACTCGCGATCTCACAACGACCGACACAGAACACACGTCCGGACTCGACGGCTGACGCCGGGGTACTGACTGAGGAGAAGATTTTCAGGCTGAAAGATGAAAAGTGCAAATTTCCCACGCACGCGTTCCACTGGTCCCGATCGCAACACTTGGGGTGAAAATTATCTTTTTAGGGTTCCGTATCCAAAGGGTAATAACGGGACCGTATTACTAAAACTCCGCTGTCCGTCTGTCTGTCCGTCTGTCACCAGGCTGTATCTCATGAACCGTGATAGCCAGAAAGTTGAAATTTTCACAGATGGTGTATTTCTGTTGCCACTATAACAACAAATACTGAAAACAGAAAAAAAGTTAAGGAGGGGCTCCCATACAACAAACCTGATTTTTTGCCGTTTTTCACTCAGTATTAATAATGGTAACAGTTAGACGCTTGACATATTCACAGAATATTTAGTTAGATATTCACTTAAAAAATAAATTATCGAATTAAAATAAAATAAACATATATAAGGGGCTCCCATACAAGAAACGTGATTTTTAGGCTCAATATAATTACGGAAAAGATGCTTGAAATATTCACAGAATATTAAGTTGTGTATTTAATTGCAAAAATAAATAAATAATTAAAATAAAATATATTAAGCGGGGCTCGCATACGGTACGGAACCCTTGGTGCGAGTGTCCGACTCGTACTTGGCAGATTATTTTAAGTTGGCGGTGCGGATAACACCCTGTTTATAGGATAAGATGAAAAGCTCTTGAACGGCTCTAGCATATTAAATTGTACCGAGCTTTGGAACATTTTCCCCTCAAGCAGTTCTTAGCGCGAGTTTGTTACGTTTAAACGCTGATAATCATTATCGTTTAGTCTTTTTTAAACGTGTTGGTTAGAGTCTCGCATGTGATTAAAGTTTTATGACTGAATGGCAAGAAGTGAATTGCTTCTTGATGATATGTGCCGCGCTCGCAGTCGTAACACCTTATCGTTAAGAGTAGATAGAGTACCTTATGTAATGAAAATAAACATAGAATCTAATACATATTGACATACTGTACGAGTACTAAACATAGGCCTAATTAGGTACAAAGAGTGATTGGGTATTATCCACCACGCAGCGCAGGATGATAGAGATTCACAAATTAAACATATCAAACTTAAATATTGTTTCCAAGCATTTTGTAAAAATTGAACGCAATTTATTTTAGCACTGAGCGAAGCTTGTTCCACATTAGTCTTCAATTCTTTTCATTGTAAATGTCTTTACTGTGTATTTTTGTAGCATGTTGTCGATTTTGTGTTTTTATTTTTTAAGGTTAAGGTTTATTATTTTAAGTGTGTTTACCTGTTTACTGTACCTAAAAATATGCTTTTATTTTTTACGTTTTGTCTGTCATATTTTTTAAGTTTGTGTACGGATAGTACATTGTTGTTAGCATCAATAGAAACATAAGAAGCTAATTGACAGCAATTGCTTATATTGTATGCAAATAAAAATAAATAGAATCTTGTTACTCCATTATACATACACACACATAATATATGTAGGTACGTATATTACACGTGACGACAATGACGTGTCCATTGCTTGGCAACTAGTATCGGACAACGTTTCTCCTTTGCTATTAGGTAAGTATGTAAATATGTAAGTATTTGACTGTTTAAATATTTTATTTAATTACTCCTGAAGATCGTATTAGAAATATGAAGAACCATAGAAAAACCAAAAAAACCGATATACCTAGCTCAGTGAATTGGCGTATTGAAATGGCAAGGAGCAGGTCACATAACTCCACTCCAAGGACTGGTGACCGACTTTGCCGAAAAGTTCTCGAATAAAGATTACGTACCGGCAAGCGTAGCGTAGAACAAAAGCCACTAAGATAATCTTATTAAGACCACAGGATCGCATTGGATGCAAGCCGCTTCCAACCGATATTACTGGAGATCTATAGAAGAGGCTTATGTCCAGCAGTGGACTTCCTTTGGCTAAACAATAACAAAACAACGAAGGTTAATTCTATCTTATTTAAGTTAATTAACTGTGTACTGTGTAAGTCTGTGTGATTGTGTCTGTACACGGCGAGGCGTAGTTTTTCCGGCCTCAATTGTATTTTCACTACATTCTGTTTTGGTTTTTCTATATAATATAGAAAAACCAAAACAGAATATAGAAAAACCAAAACAGAATGTAGTGAAAATACAATTGAGGCCGGAAAAACTACGCCTCGCCGTGTACAGACACAATCACACAGACATACACAGTACACACATACAACGAAACTATACGCCTTGGCTCATCAGGCGAACTATGTCGGCGCAAAACCGACGCACTGACCACATATATGTATTATTTTATTAGGTCTGAGTCTATACCTTCATACATTTCCTAGGTAAATTATATTCATTACATTTTAGAAAAGTAAATCTTTCAACAATGTCCTTGAAGAACTTTTATTTCATCCGGAAAACTCAGCCATTTCCTCAATGTTTCGATCGTGAAAAACTAGTGACGGATGTTCAAATCATCAATTATTCTCCAGTAGATTAATGGAGCCGACAAAGCTGATAAACATCGACAGGAGATTTTTTAACCCAAGGAAGGACTTTTAAGGCTCTACCAGTTCCTAAGCCAGTATTTTGTGGGCATTTTACACTTAACGGATAAAACAGGTTAAAATAAAAAGTTAACAATAATTATTGTTATTATAATACTGGCTCGAAAAGTTCTCGAGTGGAAACCACGTACCGGCAAGCGTAGTATAGAACGTACACCCACAAAGATGACCTCATGAAGCCACAGGATCGCGCTGGAAGCAAGCCGCATACAACCGATATTATTGAAGATCATAATCTCTGTATATCAAAAAACTAAACTATAATATATCCTGTCATTGAATAAAAAACTAACTAACGAACTACGTGTATTTTTACCAATATTGAGGCAGGCAGCATCAATTCAAGCATATACTTATTATGGATAGATTTGCCATGAACTATATAATTACTAGCTGACACGGCCACGCGTTGCTGTGGCTAAATAAATTAAAATTGCGACTATAATTTGAGATTTAAACTATTCTATCTCTCAAGTTGGATCGAACTGCACATGGTGTGCGAATTTTATTATAATCGGTTAAGTGGTTTAGGATTCCATTGAGGACAAACTTTGTGACACGAGATTTTTATACATATATTAAGATGACACCTTGTTGTCAAAGCTTTTATTATGTGTTACTCACATATATGCAAGCTTAAATAAATAATAAATAAATAAAAAACATTTTATTGAATGGTAGGTAGGTACAGTCATAGAAAGATGCAGTCATGGCTACCAAGTTAGGTATGACACCTGTATTTTGGTGGATAGCCATATTAGCTTGATCTACTTTTAACTGCGTAAGGAAACGCTTTATCTCTTCATTCTTTAATAATACCTGTGAAAGCCTTAAATTGTGGCCTTTCTGCATAATGGACAAGACGTGAAAAACGCTTTTGTTATGGTTGCTTATGGTATCATACCTATAAGTTACTGTGAAGTCCCATAAACGAACTTTATTTACTATCAAAAATGTATCACTGCGAAGTCTGCGAACTTCCGGAATAACGCTACGCATACGTGCTGCGCTGTGTTGCGCTGTATCTCAACACACATAATTTGTCTCTCTGGAATGTACATTGTACAATATGTATAAAAAAGCTATAATTTATTGCTATTTTTAAAACCGCTTCTCTCTCTAAACCGAATGTAAAATCTTAATTGCATACCTACGAGTACTACATGTACTCGTATAATTTTAAGACACAAACAAAAGAATTTCCTTACTAACAAAAGTTTACTTGTTGGTTTTTTACTGTTTCAGGCAGCGACACAGCAACACATATTTGTTTTTTGATATGGATATAATACTAGTTCTAAAGATGGAGAGTGACTTAAAAGCTACTTTTTATCCCGAAAAATACAAGTTTCCTATGGAATAATACAAAAATCAAAACATCACGCAGGTGAAAAGCTAGTTAAGGTAAAAATATAAGAATACCTTTTCATATTACTAACAATCTTCTAAGATACTTAATAATCCACTCATGCAAAATAAGCTTCCAACGCCCTAAAGGTCCCAGAGCATCATGAAAAACTATTTTGAGATTTGACCCACATCCGCCCCCCGGTCAGCGGGTCAGCCAAATACCATGCACAATACCCAAAACCGACTCGAAGTCGGTGTAATAAAATGATTTTGCAAATCATTCCAGGAAAGGCCAGTGGCCCGGTAATACACCGGAGCCCATAGAGTATTAGAGAGTCTCTAATACTCTCCAGTTTCTACTCTCTAGTCTCTTTACTCGGCTCGCGAGACACTTAGGAAAATGTTACTTGCATAATGGAGGTTCTTTCAGTATTATATATAGTATACTTATCATTATGAACAACTTTTACTATGGGACTAACTCCGAACTCGTGAAAAAAACAGCTGCTCCATAATAAAAGTACATAGATTCTCGATGAAATGCATGAAAAAATACGTCTTAATTTCGCGATTGGTGCCGTAGTAAAAGTTGTTCATAATGATGCGTAGCGTACAGTATACACCTGTATAAAGTCTACATCTTGCAAAGCAACAGTCTGTATGTAGCAAATACTCATACCACAAGAAAATGTAGTGTTGTTTGACCGCATATAAATGAGTTGTTGTTCTGCATGAGCAATTTGTTGTTTACCTACGCGTGGTGTCAATAGGGATGTTTAGGTACTAAAAAAAAAAAAAATTAGTCCATCAAATAGATTGTCAAAAAATATTAGACATGTATTTTTTCTTTTGTTAACAAAAAATGTTGAAGTTATAGCCCTTTAAAGTTCCGCGTGACGTCACTAACGCTATCAAATGTACCGGCTAGTGCCGTCACGAGCCCCTACTCTCAAATTTTGAGAAGGTTAATCTTTGTCACTAATTGTTTGATTGACAAAAGAAAAAAATACGTGTCCAATATTTTTCAATAATCTAACTGACGGACTAATTATAATATAGTACATTATGATATAAGAACGGTAAGTTGAAAATTACAGCCGAGGCGATATTGCTAGCCCGAGCAGTAGGCGAGGGCGATAAGGAAGCAGAGGCTGTAATTTTCAAAGCGCACGTATGTCATACGACGTTTTATAACATATTTGCGAGGAAATTAATAAAACTCTGACTTTCTTAAACGAATAAATCTTTAATTACTTGTTAAAGCAGTTATAGAAAGAACAATTTTTAAAAGTGATTGTTACGTTGCCAGACTATTGACCACTTTTCTGACATAAAAACTCTTTGCTAAGATTTTAAAAAGTATCGTTCATTTTTAGACGGAGCATCTTAAAAAACCGTGCATGTTACTTTATTAAAAAAAAACTCGTGCGTTTTACATTACAATAACGCACAAGTGCGTAATGAAATACATTACGATATTGAAATTGGTGTAATTACAGGCACTTTACGAGCAAATATGTTATAAATGATTTTTATACCCAGTAAATATCCCTCTTATAAGCAGAGTTTCGTACGAAATGAGTTCCTCGCTAGACTGAGACATGCCCATCTAGCGAGATCTGTGGACCCGGTGTGCCCGAGCCTAATCTGAGGAAGCGACCGTCACGAGCTTTTAGTTCGAGTATAAAAACTGGTTTTAGAATAATTAAGTCGTTATTTATAGTTTTTACTTTAACCTGACTGTAACACTAACCGGTTATTATATGTATAAGGTGTTGCAAGTACAGGCAGGTATTTTTTTATTATTAAAGAGACAATAGTTATAAATACCGGCATTGTGCTCTAACTTTGTTTAAACTCTTTATTATGAACAGCAGGCTAATCGCACTAAAAAAATACAGCTGAACTGCAAATGAATTTTGACCGAACTTCGACTTTTTGTCTATTTTCGTATCACACTAATGATTCTGACTTAAGTTTCAACGCAACTCGATCAGAGTTGGAACGTAACCGGTGTCAAATGAACGATTGGTGTATGATGTTTAGCACAATACTTACGAGTAATTCCTTAAAGCTGAATCGAAACTTTACTACAATTGCAACCGAACTTTAACTGAATTACAGATGGAACGCAGCTGTTTAAAACTAACGCGATTGACCTGCAGTTTTTACTATGAGATCAACCCCGATATGGCAAAAGTCAGACTTTCTATAAAATAAATAGAAAAACGACTCTTTGCAAGAGTAGGGTTAATCCCCTAATAAAAGTTGTTCATAACGATGAGTGTTCTATAATATTATTATCTGTAAGCCTGTGTAGCGTGCAAAGCATGACCTTTCATGTGTTATAAATCAACTTTTGTGCTCTACCAGTTCTTAACTTTTAGTCAAAGAAAAACCTAAACTTTTGAAGTTGAAACTCTTTGGCAGTGACTATTTTAGGAAATCGAAGAAATCCATTGTGTACGGAAAACGTCGGCAGCGTCCACAATTTAACGGATGGGTAAATAAGTACACAATACAAAAAGAAAATCACTGAAATGTAAACTTATACCTACAACCCAACTTACATCAGCCTTAGTGCGGTGTAGTGTACCGATCATAGAACAAATAAATAAATATTTCTGGGACATCTTACACACGGTCTCTGACCCCAAACTAAGCAAAGCTTGCGATATGGCTGCCAGAGACTACATATACTTATTTTTAAATACATACTTATATAGATACTAACTAAATAACACCTAGACACAGAGCAAACACTTATGTTCATCACATAAATATTTGCCCTGGGTGGGGATCGAACCCACGCCTCTTTGATCCAGAAGTTAAGGTCACTAACCACTGAGCCATCGAGGCAGTCCTAGCCTGTAAATATCCTGTAAATATTTAGTCATGACGTGTAGGTGATTTGTGTAGGCAATTTATGCCTTAACAGAATGAGTAGTTAAGTCGATCGCATCAAAGCTTCTGTTCAAATCTCTGCTGATTAAAGGACATGTCCACAAAATGTATGAAGGCTGGTATAATAATAATCAAAAATTCGAACCACAACACTAGTTACATTTCGATAAAGGTCATATTTTTCTGAGTCTATTACATCAATTACGAGTAAAACCAAAAAAGAGCCCTCCGATTTTTTAAAAAATAATTTTGAATTTATTAGGATAAATAAATATATTTGGCTCAATAGGTAGTTTATCTCTAGAAACCCTGATTAAGTAACATCCAAATTGTTAAATGGAAGCATTGTTACCAATTAGACACACTTTTAAAGTGGTTTTTTGTCACATTGTACCTACTAACTGGTCACACTGGTAGGTTATAATTTTTAATTTTAGCTAATTAAGTGACGAATGTGAAAGAATCAGCTACGAATACAAGTTAAATAACGATATAAGCACTTTATCATTGCTAAACTAGAAAAAGTAATAAGCTGTATTGTTATTTTTCATACAATTTATTTTTCACATTTAAAAAAAATCGGAGGGGCGAAAAAATCTAAATTAAATATTTTTGGGAAGCCCATAAAACAAGCTTTCAAATGATGTATATATATATCGTCTTGGTTCGATTTTTCTCTGAATAATATACCACTTGTGGACGTCACCTTATTCACAAAAACATTCAAAAGTACATAATATACAGGGTTACTGGTAATCAATTAGCATCTTTTTTTTTTATTTTGTACATCAAAACTAACAACTGTTGTTTCACTTTAATCAAATCTAAAAAAAATGCTGTACCTTAGAGAAATATCGTTCACCCTCGACAAAATGTGGAGCAGCTGTTTTTTAGAGTGGCAAAAGCCACAAAACAAAAGTTGTTAGTTTTGATATACAGAATATGCCCAATTTCAAAGGCGCCATCGTAAATTAATAGCAATGCAATGCGATGTACCTAAAATAGTGTTATCTCTATCAAATACATATGATAGTGAAAAAGAAACAGGGATACTCTAAATTGCTATTATAATGACAATGGCGACTCTAAAATTGGGCCTAATAAGCCCCTAAAAGGAAGCTAATTGATTACCAGTAACCCTGTACAGATATTGAAGATTATTTTATCATAAAAGCCAACTAATTATTATTTTAAGAATTATAATACATCAAAAATGACACCGCTGATATAATCCCTTCAAAAGTTGATAACAGGTATTGTATACAGGGTTATCTGCTTGTTCGGTACTATGCCGAAATGAGGTGATCAGGAATATCATTACAAATAACTTTTACTATGGGGCCAACCCGGAATTCGAGAAAAATCTAGCTGTTCCATACAAAATTGTAACTCGGAATCGACAAAATGTATGAAACAGCAGTTTTTTTTCTACATCAGTACATCAGTTCTGAATAACCCTGTATTTAAGCAAGCTTTGATATTCAATGTTTTGTTGCAAAAAAATATTTGACTGCCTCGGTGGCTCAGTGGTTAGTGACTTCTGGATCAAAGAAGCGTGGGTTCGATTCCCACCCAGGGCAAACATTTATGTAATGAACATAAGTGTTGCTCTGTGTCTGGATGTTATTTAGGTACTATATATATATAAGTATGTATTAAATAAATAAAAACTTGTACGTGTTTAATAAATAAAACTTTCACTCAAGTATGTGTTTAAATTATGTATGTGAAGTATATTATCACAAGCTTTGCTTAGTTTGGGGACAGAGACAATGCGTATGATGTCCCCTAATGTTTAATTTTTATTATTTATTTATTTCGCTTAATTTTTGAACACTATTCTGATGTGAAATTAAATCCTGTAATAAAATTATAATTCGTAAAATGGTGTACCTATCGCGAAGGAAAATAACGGTCTGCCTTTCTGTATCTATGAATTAGACAATTGTGATTTCAAAGAATATTACAGGCTTAAGTACGAACCTAAGTTTGTCAAGGTTCCGAGATCCCACTATAAATTCTTTGCTACTTTGTAGTCTTCATCCCCAGAGAAAATCCAATCGGAAAGGCGATTGAGACAAACGCACCTTTGGACTCCACAGAGACTAATTAACTTCATCCCTGTTTATCCTTTCACAGAGTCAATCATTGGAAGCCTAGATAAATAGCTTTCTAAAAATATTCCGTCTTGCTGGCCGAGACTGTTTCTGAAGATTTTTTGTCAAAGCCAAAAACCTGAATTTACGCCAAGTGTCCTTTTTAGGGTTCCGTACCCAAAGGGTAAAAACGGAACCCTGTTACTAAGACTCCGATGTCCGTCCGTTTGTCTGTCTGTCTGTCACCAGGCTGTATAGTTGAAATTTTGCACAGATGATGAATTAATGTTGCCGTTGTAAATACAGAATAAAATAAATAAAGGGGGGGCACCAGGGTTGCCAACTTTTCCAGCCGCCTTAACCGGATATCTGGTTATGGTTGGTAAAAATCGAAAACGCACTCATTAAGTATTATTAAAAGAATTTTCGTAAGAAAAATGCAGATGTATATCAACATTTACCTAGGTAAAACCTAATTATATGCGTATGAAAATTATTTTTTCTTAAATTTGTACTTGCTCTCGCTTTTATTATTTTCGACAAGTAGGTAATTTTTCTGCATCTGTTCTTAGAAATTCTTCAAACTCTGAACAGGTTATTATTAGGTATTGCATTGTAGTTGAATATCACCATCAATCCCGCCTTCACCATTTCGACTTTCAGACGATTTCTTTTGTCCTGCCAATTATTTGTAAGATGCTACGAGGTGAATTAGCAACGTCGTTTTCAGAACGTTATCTGACCGGACAAATTGCATCCGGTCGGATGTTAGCGACCTGACCAACAGTTCCTTCTAAAACCCAACAGTCCGGTCAAAAACCGTACGGTTGGGAACCCTTTTTTTTGTTTTTTTTTGACCCAGGAAAATCCTTTATGGATACCACCAAACCTGGGGAGGCCGGTGGCTATGTGGGTATGTGGGTTCTCCACCGCTAGTCGGTGGTATACCCACTAAAAACCTGGGGTGTTTCCGCCACTGCGCCATTATGTCGGGGCTACGGGCACGCTTCCGCACTCTTCCGCGGCACGGTTGGGAACCCTGGGTTGGAACTCTAACATACATGATTTTTAGAACTTTTTTGCTCGCTATTTATAACGGCAACAGGAATGGGACTAAGGGGGCTCCAACACGGTACGGAACCCTTCATGCGCGAGTCAGACTCGCACTCGGATGATTTTTTACTAGATAAGTAGGTACAAGTCGCTTTTTAGTTGCGTGTTTCCTAGAAATTCGCCTAGTTGAGAGTTACATTACTTGTTTACATTTCAAATTAACTTAGAGTAGGCAAGTTACGAAGCCGTCCGTGGTGGTCTAGTGGTAGTGACACCCGCCTTACAATCGTGAGGCCGTGGGTTCAAATCCCGGTCCCGTTCTTTGGTTCAAATAAGTTCTTTGGAATTTATGTACGGAATTTAACACCGCTGGCTTTTCGGTGAAGGAAAACATCGTGAGGCAACCTGCATATGTCAGTAGAAGAAATTAGATGGCGTATGTGAATCCACCGACCCGCACTGGGCCAGCGTGGTGGATATGGCCCAAACACCCTTCGTGGGTAGGCCTACGTCCTGCAGTGGACCATTAAAAAGGCTGATACAGGCAAGTTCATCAAATGGAAAAGAAAATTATTTTAGGTAAGTACAACCAATACACAATATTAAGCAGTAGGCAGGCCAAATGAAAAAAAAGATTCAAAATTTTTAAATACTTACTTAATTATCTTTTCCGTTTAATTTCTTTCGTCCTCTTGATTTCAATCTGTGTTAATTCAAAGTTTTGCACAATACGGTACTTCCTTTGAATTCTCTGCGAATGCAATGTTTAGTCAAAGACCTTTGTAAAACAGTGAAACAACAACATAAAGCGGACTTTCCAGTTTCCTACGAACAACACATGCCACAGGTCCAATGTCACTTATTGCCTTAAAACCTGCGCGTGCAGATACGTGAGACTTAGAGCTCGTTCCCACTAGTCGGGTGTCGGATACGTACCTATATTAATCGGAAGTTCTAGTGGCAGAAGCATTTTATATTAAGCTGTTCACAACTGTCATAAACCGATTTTGTGTCGGCGCCGGCAAAAAATGTCGGGTATTTTGCCAGCCCTCTACGCCCGGAAAAAAATCGTGTCGGATCCCTCTCGCCTATGAGTAAGAATGGCACTGTTCACATTTGTACAGTACAGATGCAGTCTCAAAATCTTGTATTTTCGTAATTAATGCTCACTGATATTTAAGCCATCGTTAAATGTAGTTAAAAATCCTGTCGGATCCCGCTCGCCTATGAGTGAGAATGGCGCTGTTCACATTTAATTTTGTAGAAACAGTACAAGTCTTAAAATCTTGTATTTTGGTAATTTATGCTCACTGATGTTAGAGCCAGTAGATCGTTAAATTTAGTTATGGACATTCTAAAATAATAAAAAAAATAATATCGTCACTTCTCAATTCTGTTATTAATTCTGAAATGTTCCAAACAAAATCCCTCATGATTGGGTGCATCCAATATTTTCTTTCCTTGGCTCTCTTTCTTTGTTTTCTTCTTAATAATACACATCAAAACAAGAACTTCGTCGACGTCCATCGTGCACAGTCGCTTCGCGCAGAGTGCATAAATTGAAACCAGCTTCGATCGTGGCCGACTATCGATATTAACCGGAAGTGTGAACATAGGCGCCGACATCCGATTAATATACGTATCCGACACCCGACAAGTGGGAACGAGCTGTTACTATACGTAGAGCGTTAATTCTTGTAGCTGGAGGAAGGAAGGTAGCCAGCCGTGTCATGGGGCACCGGTTGTATGTGTCGAGTAGAGTAGCGAGACAGTGCTGTAGACAGAGAACTGTGTGTAAACAAATTACCAACTACTCAGACGTTGGCTAAACAATATTATAGATATCGCCACACAAGTCAACGGATGAGAAGTTAGCCGCAGATGACACTTCATCGTGATTCACTAATTATTGCGCATGTGTGCACAATGCCTATACAAATGGCGAAGTAGTGAGCACGGCCGTAGGGAGCGCGCGGGAGTAATGTGGTTAGCGGGCGGGTGTGCCCCGGCGTCTCTTCTCTCTGGCTCCCGCGCATACCCATAGTTTGCCTTTTGCGCAGCGTTCTGCGCCTAAATTCCCATCCGCCGACTTATGTGGCGCGGGTTATACAATACTTGACCGATGCCTATGATTCTGACTTACACAAAGTTTCCCGGTGATTTCGATGTTCGCTCGCTTGTAGAGTATCGAGTAGCCCAGCTATAACAACCAATAATTTACTCAGATGTGTCAGAACAGTTTATATCCGTTTTTTTCCACACCCTCACTGTAGCAGATAGTATAGTAATTAATGTAAGTAATGTAATATCTCTTTCGCAGGTCTAATAACGAGAACATAACTGAGAACCTTTACCATTGGGCCGAATGTCTTGACTTTACTCTCGCCGACAAGACTCTAACTCTCTCGGCCAGGCGGCTATATAGGTACTATCTCTCTCTCTTGACTCAACTATCTCGCCACATTACTCGACGCGTCAAAGATAGAGGCGAATGGCATATACATACACGATTATTATGACATTATTGTATATTTCACATACCAAGGAATGGCAAAATAGATTTGACATATCCTACAAATAACACATATTTTTTGTGTAATAAATAACATTTCATTTCATAAACAAGGTCTCCCTTTCCCTCCCAAACCCAGCAATGGGTTATCAAGGACTGATGATGATGATTATTTGTACCACGTCTATAGTGTCTCTTCACTCTCTCGGTCAAATCACTTCAGTTCCTGCACAAAGTGACTTCACTCTCTCGGCCAAGTGAATTCACTGTCAAGCTCAATGGCCGAGTGACGTTAAACTGTCACGCTATGTTACTTGAGGCATGTAATGGAAGCATTACAGCCCGATCACGCGTTGGTTCGCACGCGAGTCGCGAGCAATGTCGTCCGATATTGCCCACTTACCTTCAGATACAGACGAATGACACATATAAAGGAAGACCTAAACCCAGCAATAGGTTAAGACAATGATTTATTTTTACCGCGTCATTAGTGTCATTTCACTCGCTTGGTCAAATCACTTCACTCTCTCGGCCAAGTGACTTCATTCTCTAGATCAGTGGCCAAGTGACGTTAAACTGTCTCGCCATGTTACTCGACGCGTGTAATGGAAGCATTGCAGCCCGATCACGCGCCGGGTCGCACGCGAGCAATGCCGTCCGATATTGCCTGCTTACCTGGGGTCTTCGAGGCCGTGCTTTGAAGTACATATTAAGTGGACGATGTCCCATGTCTGTTGCGGTAAACTGGGAAATTTTCATTAAATGGAACTTTTTGCTGCGTAACATTCGAAAATGGTCCGATATTGCCCGCGTTGTGCAACTATTTTTCGTATGGCACAAAACAGGGATGAGTTTGCGAAACTGACTGAGCTAACAAAATAGACAGGCACTTGAGGTAAAAGAGTATTCTTATATGTTTAGTTTTCTTTGTTATTTACCACCAGTGCAGTTGTTTTGGGGCACTACAAATTGTACTTTTTCGACTACGTTCTCAGTGTGATCTGATACAACTTAAGTAGGTATTTTCAGTGATACAATCATCGAAGTTAGCTAGATGACTAGTTAAAAATCCAGTCTACGAAACACTTGTCACAAAAGATTAAAACATTTACGAAGCTGTGCTAATCTACCAAACATGGACCTAGGTATGTCCAAAATCCCGTCAATCATAGTTTATTTTGTGATTATTCGACAGTTAGGCTCTAAGACAAACACACAATATCAAAATTGGCCGTCTAACTACCTAGTAAAAATCCAGAATACCTATATTTATTTTTCGCAAAATATGGCAATAACGACTTCCATCGTGAAAAAACTTGGAATAGTCCGCTCGAATTGATGTTTACAATTTTTCCAGTACTTTTTAAAAACGGCTCGCCGATTTCGATAAAACGTAAATGGAACCACCTCAGGAGTATATTCTTACGAATTAAAAAATATTTTTTGATTTGGCGAATTAGCGAAAATATCGATGAACATACACAAAAAAAATACATACAGACAAACATAGAACCTCCTCCTGCTTGGAAGTCGGTTAAAAACAAAACAGTTTACGAAATACCAGTCACAATAGTAGATTGTATCATATGGGAGCAAAATAATATTTTTACAGCGAGGGCGCTTTTTTTAATCCAGAGCGAAGCGAAGGGATTCTAGAGTAGAACCTGAACGTAGCGAGGGATTCAAAGTACATCGCCCGAGCCAAAAATATATTTTGCGCCCGAGTGGTACACTCTACTTTTCA
Source organism: Hypomecis punctinalis (assembly GCA_949316475.1). Lineage (NCBI taxonomy): Eukaryota > Metazoa > Arthropoda > Insecta > Lepidoptera > Geometridae > Hypomecis > Hypomecis punctinalis. The sequence continues at coordinate 16,185,704 of OX438815.1, read as the reverse complement.
TCACCTCTATGAGAAAACAAAAGGCGCCTCATATTATACTATAATATTATTATTTAATAAAACGTAGAGTAACAACTAAGTAAATGTTCATCTGAAGTTACTTTTGGTAGGTATTAATTGTAACGAAATTTTCAGACAAAAATGTAAAAATCATGGTCTTTCGTAAACTAAATTGAAATTAAACGGTATCTAATAATAAAACAAATGAAAACTTATATTTACTTTCTTTACACTCATTTTCTTGGCGCTGAACACTAACATTACAAATACTTCCAAATTGAAAAAGTGCGCGGCAAAGATAATTCCGTCGCACTTATTTGTTCCAAATTCAAAAAGTGCGCGGCAAAGACAATTCCGTCGCACTTATAAAGTTCCTTCAAGAAAACACCTCCTTTGGGCGCACTTAGAGGCGAACCAAGTACCTAGTCCTTTTCGAATAGATGTGATGAAAAAGATTAAAAAAATAGACGAGGCTATACTAATCTGCCAAAGATAGGTACGTCCAACAAGCCCGTCCATCAAAGTTTATCCAGTGATTACTCGACAGCTGTAAGGCCCTAATCTTAGCGCTAAGCTAAGCTCTCGTCCTGTTATTCTGGAAATTAAAGTGTAACGAATTCTCTCTTTGCGCTGAAGTCTGGAATAATGTATAGTCTAGCTCTGGAGCTTTTTGAACGGCGATGTAAATCTCGGCATCACGGCGGCACAGGCCCGTAGTTAGGCTCACGGGACTTTGCGTTAGCTTTTGAGACAGGAGATACGAAATTACTAGGCTTTAGAGGGAAGGGGTTTAGGTAAGTACGCGTCTGTACGGAAAGAAAAATGTCGTGGTTAAAAACTTTTTCGTGACTTTTCTTTCTTATATTGCTAGCGGCTTTTCAGCTGACAGCCAATTTATGGCTCGTTCTCTATTTTAAGGTGTTTCGCTGAGCATAGGTACCAAATTCAAATTCTTTCTAATTTATTAATTACAGCTAAGTACTCAAAGTAGAAGCCGTGGTGGTCTAGTGAAGCCATGGTGGTCTAGTGAAGCCGTGGTGGTCTAGTGGTAGTAACACCCGACCTGCAATCGTGAGGTCGTGGGTTCAAATCCAGATCCCGTACCAATGAGTTTCTTTTTTTTTTACCTTCACTCTTTTGGTGACCAGTATTTTTTTGTTCCAGCTTTTTAGTTTTTAATGTAGAAAATACCTCAGTAGGTTTGCTTACTTAATTTTTTTCATACTACCAGGTAGTAACTATGTATAAATATGTCAATATAAGCACGACGCAGATATTGTAACCAGTCAAAATTGGTATCATAAAAAATCATAATTTAATTACAAAATCATACAGGCTTGCTTCCAAAAATTTTTTTATGATATATTTTAAATATAAAAAATAGCTATTCTATGTGGTCTAGTGAAGGCCGTGGTGGTCAAGTGGTAGTAACACCCGACCTGCAATCGTGAGGTCGTGGGTTCAAATCCCGATGCCGTACCAATGAGTTTCTTTGGAACTTATGTACGGAATTTCACATCATTGGCTTTTCGGTGAAGGAAAACATCGTGAGGCAACCTGCATACGTCCGTAGAAGAAATTCGATGGCGTATGTGAATCCACCCACCAGCACTGGGCCAGCGTGGTGGATATGGCCCAATCACCCTTCGTGGGTAGGCCTACGTCCTGCAGTGGACTATTAAAAAGGCTGGTATAGTAAGTACTCAAAGCGGGTTCACAAAAAAAACACAACTATTTATGAAAAATAATTTAAATCGACACGTTCACCGAAACATTGCGCTTTAAAATGAAGCCGGAAGGAAAATGATGTTGTAGAATCATAAGATTGATACATTTTTCATTACCTAGAAAAAAACGCACAGCGACGCAGATGTAAGCGTTCAGTTTCTGTACACGGCACTGTGCGCTACTCGAAGAATGTGGTAGGTAGCTACATATTAATACGTGTGACCGACAAAAAATATGCCGGCGGAAATCATTTCGACAGCCCGCTGATGTCTAGACTTTTTTGAATTGGCTGGAACGGACTTAAATAATAAAATACTTTTGTGTGTTCTGATTATCTATTATATAAAAGGCTTCCCTGAGTGACTGACTGACAGACAGCCTACAGCCCAAACCGCTTAAGATATAAACCTGAAATTTGGAACATAGGTACTTTGTACGACGTAAGGGAGCACTAAGGAAGAAAAGGATATGGAAAAGATGCGGTTTTTGAAATCTTGCAGAAACAAAATATATACCAATAGAAAGCTTATATAATTATCTTTTCAAACACATATTTTTTAGATTTTTTTTCATCGCCATTTAATTTTTAAATGGGTTCTAAAAACATTAGAAAAATGAACTATGTGCTACACCAAATAACTGCATTAAGCCTAAATTGAAAAAAAAAACCTGACAGTGACATTATGAAACAGCAAAAGGAAATGACATTGTCAATATTGAACAACCAATAGACATTTATTTATTTTTTTAAAAATAAATAAATATCAAACTCTAAAATAACAGCCCGCTATTGGTTGTTTGAAGATTCCTGTCTGATACGTAGACTACGTAGACCTCCTCTTAGTATTACCAGTTCAGTCTAAATATTTTCTACTTAGTGAAATAAAAAAGAGATATTATAATAAAACGGCGATACACAAAAATATGTTTTTGTGTGAAATAATATTCTTAAATGTGGCACTAAACATTAATACAGCTCGCATCGCTGCCGGTTTTCAAGGACCGCCTCCCATATAAAAAGTTTACCAACTCCTTTTGAAAAATCGATCTCTAAAGGGGTAAAACGGGCCCTTTTCATTTGTATGTAAGTTTTTATTCCCAGTACCGAATGACTTGAAACTTTGTATACATGCTATCCGAACAAAATAAAAGTTACGTTTTTTCCTGTTTTTCCCAATTTTGTAAGATATAGGTACCTACTTGTGTGCCATTTTTTCATTTGCCTGGAAAATTAAATTTCTAATGACTTCATGAGACATGTCGAATACCTGTACCGGCTTTAATTAATATTGCACTACTGAACATAGGCCTACCGAGCGCGGGTTGCTGAATCCACAAACGACATTGATTTTTTTCTCTACGGACTTACCTATACAGGTTGCCTCTATGTTTTCCATCAATGAAAATACAGTAGTGTGAAATTCCTTACATAGCACACAATTATTATTATTGGCTCCCTCGGTGGCTCAGTGATTTGTGACCCTGACTCCTGGGTCAAAGAGGCGGGATCATATCTGTTTGCTCTGTGTTTGGGTGTTATTAATGTATTTTTATTTATTTATTCATTTAACACTTTAGAAGAAGAAGAAGCCGCGGGTTTTAAGCTAGTTAGTAGATAAAAAGTTAACATTCCTTTATCTAACTATAACTCTACAACATTGTCCTCCCTCCGGCTCTGGCAGAATGTTAGCCGTAATTAAAATATGAACTTGGCATGTATTACGCTGTCAGTCTTCCTAGCTCTTACCCGCTTCCTGTTTTGTTACCCTCGTTAACTACACTTGGCCAAAGCTTTTCGATTTAGAACACAACCGTGTTACAAAATCTGACTAACGAGTATAATATAATGCGGTAGTCAAGATTAGAATATAGACTTATATACAGGGTTATTTATAATCAATTAGCATCCTTCTAGGGGCTCATTCTGTACATAAAAACAACTGTTGTTCTACGACTTTCGTCAAAACTCAACAAAAAAAATAGCTGTTACATACATTTTGTCGCGGGTGAACTAAATTTTTCTATGGAACAACAAAATTTTTTTGGAGTTTTGACGGAAGTCGTAGAACAACAGTTGTTTTTATGTACAGAATGAGCCCCTAGAAGGATGCTAATTGATTAGAAATAACCCTGTATAATACTAGCGACGAGCCCCGGCTTTGCACAGGTGTAGGTATTATACATATAAACCTTTCTCTTGAAACACTCTAACTATTAAAAAAATCGCATCAAAATCCGTTGTGTAGTTTTAAAGATATAAGCATACATAGGGACAGACAGACAGGAAGCGACTTTGTTTTATTTAGTGAGGATTAAGTAGGGTAGGTGCGGTTGTGTAGCTATCTTAGTGTAATTTTTGGACGTTTTGAATTTTAATGATCGTGTTGACAATTTTAATATTAAAATAGATGATATTGTTAAGATATTTTCAAACTTTGACATTTGCACAAACAATATTTATGGTGTTACATTGTTTATAATCTACTGGTTGACCCGGCGAACGTCGTTTCACGCCATATTTTATAAATCATATATTCTGATGTATAGGTAAGTATTACTATTGCAAAGTTTCGTCTCAATCCGTTCAGTAGTTTTTGTGTGAAAGAGGAACAAACATCCATACATACAAACTTTCGCGTTTATAATTATCAGTAGTATTTATGCAACAATTTTGACATCAAATAGCCTTAGATTATTTAGTAAATAATCAAAGCAAATAGCCAAAACCAAGGCAGTGGCCACAACCTGCATCTGTGGTGTATCTACTAACTAAACGATACTTATCTTTGTAAATCGGTACAGAAAAGTATCGTGCATCATAAATCGATCGAAGTATATCGAATCAAATAAAAATCCATTAAATAATTCCAAGCTGATGCTCACTGATGTTCTCAGCTGTTCTCAGTCATCCGAGATAATCGATAAAAAGGCAAAGTTGTCATCATTGTTTTTTTATTATTATTACTACTACGGGACTAATCGCGCACTAAATTTATAGCCGGTCTACCCGTGACCACGGTCGATGCAAATCGGCTGAAACGTCGGGATGAGGAGGTATTTATTTAACTCGTAATTTTAGTGCGCCATTAATCCCGTAGTATATAATAATAATGTGTTCAAATCGCGAAAGTTTAAAAACAACATTGTTTTGTTATTATTCTTGCGTTACCTCTATAGAAAACATAATCACCATCTTTTACTACTGAAAATCTACTTAAAAAAATACATTAACACTAACTACATTCATGCAAACAAACACTGCAAACCCTGACTCTTAAGAGATCTTGAGTATTGCAGTGTTTCATGCTCACCGCACGTAAGAATATGCACACGCACTTATACACCATCACACGCGCACATACACACACACACACACACACACACACACACACACACACACACACACTAATGTGCGCGCGCACACACACACACTCACTCACACATACACACACACACACACACACACACTAATGCAAACGCTCATTCTTGTATTGTATAGTGACTTGGTTTGTTTGTACTTGCAAAATCACTTGATCCATCTGGAAGACACTGCCTTTTGCAACACAGTTTTAAACTAACGCAAAAGGCAGAGCTACTTAAAATTGTGTACCTAGTGTAAGTTTTTGCAATAAAATTTATCTTATCTTATCTTATCTTATCTTATCTTTTATCTCTATCGTGCTAATTTGATTAATCTCCCATTGGCTTAGAAGAATTTCCTCTTGCATGCCCATGCCCTTTTTCGCCCATATTTTGTTATTATTGTACCTAATCAAAATTGGAACCAAAAAGATATAAAATTACTGTAAACTATTTTTTTCTATTAATGAGAAAATTTATTGAAATTAAATAAATATGATAAAATATGAAAATACATTTTCCAAGCTATATAATATATGTAATAATATATATAATATATGTAGGTATCCAGTATCCTATATTAAAATATAGGATACTGGATACCTACATATATTGTATAGCGACATGAAAACTAAGATATTTTAATTATCTACTTGCCCAAGACGCACTGGGCTAGCGTGGTGGATACGGCCTAATCACCCCGCGTGAGTAGGTCTACGTCTTGCAGTAGGCTATTGCAAGGCTGTTACAGTACAGTACGTGCCGAAAAATAATCTAAAAACCGTTAGAATTAACGTAAATGCTATCTAGAATGTAGCAGCTCTACAGAAAAAAAAAACATTAAATCAATGTGCGTTCCAAGTCATCGCTTCTGCAATACAAAAACATTGTACACTTCGATTTCTCAGTTCTCGAGTTCCCAACAACTACCCAAGTTATTGCTGTAATCGCCTGAGAAGATCTCGTAAGAAGATTTATCCTTTCTCGTGTCACTAAAAACAAAATTGAATTTACATTTTCCTCGCACTCGAGTCGGTGGTTTGCGTTCGAATTAAGCGCAGAATTTATATAGTGTAAATTTACCGTCGCGCTTGCATTATTTTGGTCATTCTATAAAAGTATTTACTGAGAAACTCGTTGCTGTAGGGTGCACATTTCTTTTGATTTCCGTGATTAGTATTTTAAAAGTTACTAAATTATTTCTAGCCTTGCTGTCATAGGGGGAGAGACGTGGAAGAACAACCTTCAACCATCTGATAACCAGATAAGACATATTTTTTATGAAATTTTATTTACATTCAAATAGGCCTATGATAGCTTGCCTATCTAAAAGTGTTCATGACTATATTTGATTCGATATTTTTTTTTGGAAATGATTTTTTTTACCTTCACCCTTTAACCAGTATTTTTTGTTCCAGCTATTTAGTTTTTAATGTAGAGAATACCTTTGTAAGTTTGCTTTCTTATTTTTTTTCATACTACCTGGCAAGCAACTATGTATAAATATGTCAATATAGGCACGAAGCCGATATTGTAAGCAATCAAAATTGGTATCATAAAAAAGATAATTTAATTACAAAATTAATCTGTATGATTAAGCTTGCTTCCAAAAAATTGTTTATGATATATTTTAAATATAAAAAAGGCTATTCTATTCTTTGCTACTACTATCTATTCTTTTCGATAGGCAAGACTCATAGGCATGTTTATAAATAAATAATAATTTATAAAAAAAATACGTCTTATCAGGTTATCATGTGGGTGAATCTTCAGCGGCTCTTAGGCCATCAGAGTGTTTAAGCCGCCTGAAAACCTCTGAAATGGCTTAACGGTCATAGCAACCGAGACCTAAAATGTAACGTGTCATCCCAGCCACGATAGTATTTTTTAATGAAATTACAACTTATGTAAAAAATCTATGGGCGCCGAACTAGAGCTAGTCTGTTGGGCTCGCAGACATTTGTGTGGACCTTTTATTAGGTTCTTAGCTCTTACATACTGGACACTCTTACGTTCTTTGTGCATAGGTATGAATAATTGTGAGTTTATAAACTCACAATTATTCATACCTATAAAATTAATGTTAATAATTTTGCATGCCCTGATGCTAGAGCATGGTGCACATAATTATGTATCTAATTTCTCACCTACAAGTTACCCATGTCTCCGCAAAATAAATATTTAGACTTTTTACTTTTGGAAGAGGAAACTGGTGCAATAGAATCCAACAGAACCAGTATCCCTTAAGCGCCCTTTGAGGAAAATCAAATGAGCACGGAGGATAGGCACCTAGGGGAATTTAATGGGTACAATCCCATTCAACTTGACTGCTACAGCCCCATGCAATATGTAACTCATCTAAGAATATTTACCCTACATCAAATTACGCATTTTTTTTACTATTAGTGACTTCAAAAGTAAATTACTTATTCAGTCCGTTACTTGATAATCTACCAGTTTTTGTAGAGTTTATAGCTCTACCTTAAGGCGGTTTAATGCGCCAATTTTCCATGTCACTTGCACAATTTACTGAAAACCATCATCATCATCATATCATCATCATATCAGCCATAGAACGTCCAATGCTGGACATAGGCCTCCCCTAATGATTTCAAAAAAACCATACGTAGATTTAATTACTGTAAACCATGCGTAGAATTTGTTTATCATAAATCTAGACACGTTTAAAGTATTTTTCGTTTTTATATATCTTATTTTGACGGAGTAACCTGATTAAAACAAAAAGTTCTTTTGCAAACCAACTTTTCTTTAGTACATTATTTGTATTAAGATTGATGAATTCTTACCGTCTTACTACAAAAGTTTTACGCACGCTCTAGACAATGTTTAACAGTACAAATTGCACGACTAAACAGTGTTTAAAGCGTGCTTCAATATTTTGTGGTAAAGCGGTTAATTTTTAGAAATTCATCGTCTTACCACTAAAGTTTTACGCACTGCTTAGACAATATTTAAGAGCACAAATTGCACGGTTAAACAATGTTTAAAGGAGGGCGAGTGAGACAGCTGTGGCCGGTTACAGGCTGTTAAATTTCAAACGCTAAAAAACAAATCGTCTAATAGAAACTAATTTAATGCAAAAAGTCATTAAAAGTTTATTAAACCCCATTAATCAAAGTGAACAGCCCAAAACAATTTCGATATCCAAAAGTTAGTGCGGGTTCATCGCGGGTACCAGTTAAATAGTTCGCTAGCTTCGGCCGTGACAAGAATAATGATACAAGCTAAAAACCAAACAGGGTACCTACCTAGTAGAAATAGTATCTACTTTATTTGGTTTCAGATTAGATAGCTATGATAGTTTTTGTGAGGGTGAAATATCCGCCCTTCATGTCCCTAGGAGCTCAATCAAACATTAGAAAATGATTTTGAAACGTTAAAAAATGACCTACTCGATTATAACCTCTTCCTCGATCTCGTGACCTTCTACGCATGTAGGTCAGATGCCTCGGTTGTGACCATCTTAGTATTATTTGCGGCCACTTTGAATTTTAACTATTAATTAGACAATTTAATGTTCAAATAATATTTAAAAACTCACGTGTGGGGATAGTCGTTACGACTATCCCCACACGTGAGTTTAGTCCCGTTATATATAGTATACAATATTTTTATGTTGTTACATTCAAATCCTTGTTTTGAATAAAAATTTAGCGTAAGTATTTCCGCTCTGTCGTAGGCATATAAGTTAAGGGTACCATTCAACAAAACAAATTTAATCACAAACAATAAACAAAAGGAAATACCTTAAATATTTATTCAAAACAAGGATTTGGAGATGAATATCCAAAGTAACGCCTAATTCAATAAACTAGGTTGTTACAATTGGAGAACACAAAAGGGTCAAAATATTACTATCAAATACATCTAAAATCGGAGCGTAGATCATGTACATAACGTTACTTTTTATTTCACTTCAATACATGCAGTATTTCCGAAGTTATAACGACGAGAAGTTTAAGCCCTTTTTTGAATTTCTGAGATTTCGCGCCATTGAACTAATACACGCGCGCTCAAGCTATTACGTCACACGCCCGTTCGGCCCGCGACCTCGCCACGGAGCAGCACGGCAGCCGGCGCGGCGCTCATTTTGTTTCCATTGTCTTCGTCTTCGAGTCTAGTCTTGTATCTAAAAGAAATAATACATATTATCTTTCTTATCTATATCTATTTTATATCTATCTTTTAAATCTGATTACTTACGCTAATGTGTGGTTTTTGTAAGAGGTGTTGGTTTAACGGGTTGACCAGTCTAACGAGAAGTAACGTGCGCGGGTACGGTAGGTTTTTAGCTTACATTATATACCTACCAATATTTTAACCATTCAGTGAGAATATACCTAATGATTAATAATCAAGATTATAGAGATTTTCAGTATGCAAGCACTTTATATATTATACTCTAATAAGTTAGTATTTCGTCAGTGCTTTTTACATAGGTAAGTACTAGATAGTAGGCAACACACTTATTTAAACAATCTAAAGTACCTAAACAGTAGGTAGTAACCTAGGTAGGTTACTAACTACTGTTTAGGTCTAAAGTACTAGTAAGTCAATAATGGCAAGGATACGTAGAGAAGAAAAATAAACTTATTAATAACAAATACTTACATCGAAATGGTCTCCATAGCAGTGCGCTTTAGTTTTAGGGCCTACATCAACAGTTTTATGGCTGTCATCCACTTTTTTCTCATTTTTGGGTCCTCAATCACGTAAAATAGAGGTTATCGGGTGTTTTTACTGTCGAATTGAAGCACTGAGGCACTATACAGTATTTTTTTCTCATGTTTACCACAGAGAACTTTATAATTTGGTTTTTTACTGCACAGCGCCGTGCGAACGAGAGCACGACAGTTGAATGGCTCAAGCTGTGACGTCAGCGGCTAGTGCGCGCCGGCCCGCGTTTTTAAAAACCTCCGGCTGGAAATACGCACTTTGATCGCCATTTTTTAAGATACGAAAATGGTAAAAACACAGTATTTCTCGTAATTTTTTGTAGATTTATTGAGTATGCAAAGTAAAAAACGTTTGTCAGACCCATTACCATTTATGCAATAATTTTGACACCAAAATAGCCACAACCGGGGCACCTACTATAGGTACGAGTATATGAGTAGGTACTATATAAGTCCTAGCGAACTATCGGTTCAGACCTAGAGCTCTAGCTTTATTAGGGCTAATAGGTAGGTATATGTATATGTACCTACTAGCTTTTTACATACTTGACTGCATCAAAGTAAGCAACATTTTGTTTGTGAAAATGAAACTGCGACAACAGATGACATTGTATAAACACATACAAAATTACAAAACCCATAAACACGTGGAAGGTCGTTTAAGAATCGGAATAGATTTATATTTCGAAATAGGAGCTGTTTAAACCTCAATTCTCAATTAAAACAAAAACATTTTCTGCCAATCCTTGAACTAAAATACGATATTTGTAAATATTCAACGAATTACCGAAACAGTTCGAGAGGATACGAACCCAATATGAATTTAATTTACCGTTTCATAAAGTTTCTCAAATACTAACATTAGTGCTCAAACTTTTGGAAACTGTTGCTAAAACTAGTTATACCTAGTCTAGACGCTAAATAAATCTCTAGGGAACTAACTAGGTATACAGTAGAATCTCGATAACTTGAATTTCAAGGGAAATGCAAAAAAACTTAGACTTATTGAGTCTTCGACTTAACAAGATGTTGGAGATATGAATTTGATAGCTAAAATTTCGACTTACGAAGGCGCGTTTTTGGAGTATATTTTATGAGGTGTTGAATCAAAAATAAAAATCACCCTTCGTGGGTAGGCCTACGTCCTGCAGTTCACTACTAAAAAGGCTGGTACAGTACAGTACTTTTACCGTATTTATATCGTCTAATTTTTGACGTGGAGTTGTTAGCTTCCTTTTAAGACTCATGTTGTTGCTAGGTAGTTAGCAGATGTAAGTTAAGTAATGGCCGAAAAAAACAAATTTAGGGGTCTTCATTACCTTATGGCATACAGCTGTATATCATAGAGTTTTAAGTAACACAGCTGTGTTACTTAGAAAGTTTCATGAATAAATTCATTCATTGCACAAGAACAATAGAATGAAAGCACCCGACTTTATTCTTCGATTTTGTTTGTCCCAACTTGATTTTGTTGTTTGTTCTGGGAATTCCAAATTAAATGTCGTTATTTTTTTCTAACTTCGACTTACAGTCTGATTTTTTAAATTCGAGTTATCGAGTACAAATATGTATTAAAATGCCTACGTCGGAAAATAACATTTTGTTCGAATTACAAAGTCTAAATAATTAGAGATACCGAGTATTTGGCGGTTGAGCGGAGGGAATGGGTTTTTTTTACTTACTGAGTATTTCGACTAACAAGGTTCGAGTTATAGAGATTCCACTGTAGTACCTATGTTTGTGCTTAATTTTGTGGACTAGATGCGACTTATTGCACAGGAAGCATTCTTATTCACAATTGAAAACAGACTCTACTTCCCACAAATATCACTATGCGAGTTTTTTCAGCGAAATAATAAGTGTAAAACACCTCAGATGCAGAGCGAAATTAAACGAATTAAATATATTTACAATTTTAATCACATTTCACTATCATTAAAAAAAAAATTGGCAAAACCGACTTCCATTGCTGCCCTAACAACTGTCAACTGCAGTAGTAAGAAGAGTAATTCATTTACCGTTCTAACTACTGATAGTAGATAAGATTGGTAGTCTCTCTCTCTCTCTCTCTCTCTTCTAATCCTAAGGCCCCACATCGGGGCAGAGGGCAGATACAATACTTCGCCACTCGGTTCTGTTTTGGGCAGCCCGCTTCACTTCGCTCCACGTCCTGCCGATGCTCTTCGCTTCTGCCATGACAGAGCGCCGCCAGGTCTGCCTGGGACGACCACACCTGCGCCGGCCAATCCAACCCCATTTACGACGCCTGATTTGCAGATCTACTGGGTCTTCGTGGCACAGTCTCCACAGGTCGTTGTTAGTGATCGTGTCCGGCCAGAAAATTTCCACAATTTGACGAAGACAACGGTTTATGAAAACTTGGAGCTGGTGAGTAACTTGCTTAGTGGTCTTCCAGGTCTCGCACCCGTATAGCAAAACGCTCTTTAAGATTGGTAGTAACACTGGTATAATTTAATAAACGCTTCTATCGTGTTCAAAATCCGAATAGTTCGCTCGAATCGATGTACAATTTTCACATTAATGTTGATTTTTCAACCAAACGATAAAGATTGCCCAATCGTGTTTGTGAGTAAACTTATACGTAGTCAGTAGAGGACTGTTAAAAGGCCGGTACAGTACAGCAAAAAAATCTGACACCCGGCTTCCATAAACTAACTTAGTACTTGCAATACCAGACTAAGAGGAGAGGAGACTAAAGAATGTATCTCTAAACTTAGTCAATCTACCAAGACGCCCAAGCGCTATATAGCCTAAATACCTACCTACTTAAGCGCAGGCTAAGCACACTATGACCTGTGACACATTTCAAAAATTCTCTTTCCGCATCCAAAAGGCTCACAATTCCTTAGGATACGGCCGCAAATCTAGGGCTCGCAGGGGGTGTCGTCCTCCATCAATAGACTAAATAGTTTTAGGTACCAGCAGTATGGGTGCTTATTCATCACAAACTAAAGAAGGTTGGGGTGAAGAAGAGATTTGGAATATTGTATAACAGCAGTGGCTGTGGAGGAGCGGTACGTTATCCTTTAACTCCTAGTCAAATTTTTATCAAATGTCCACCCAAATCAACTAGGTACCTTTACTAAGCGCGACACAAATCGGCGGATGGGAAGTTATGCGCAGAGCGCTGCGCAAAAGCCGAAATATAGATGATATAGATAGATGCGCTCCAGAGAAACGAGACGCCGAGGCACACCCGCCCGCAAACCTCATGCCTCCTGCGCGCTCGCTACGCCCGTGCTCAACATTTCGTCACTTGTGTCGGTATTGTGCACACATGCGCAATAATTAGCGAATCACGGCGAAGTGTCATCTGCGGCTAACTTCTCATCCGCCGATTTGTGTGGCGCTTAGTATACCAATGAAACGACCGCACACGAAGGCGCTACGTCTTTCAATTTGAATTCAATCAAATGAAACGCGGCGTGCACTCAACCGCACGCGCCCCGTTCTCGCCCTTACTGTAATTTAAATTGTGAATGAAACCACTTGACCCACTAACCAGGGACATTCACATCATTTCTCGTTTAGACCCCAGGCCCGCCTCAAAGCGGGCTATAAAATTTTCATGAAACGACTTTCTGTTGCGGCGCACATCTTTTAAAAATCGCCGCAATGTTGACACTGACTCTTTCCCGATTCCGATAAGATTTAAATTCGAGATTAAATCACTGGATACTAGACTTTACTTCCTGAAATATTTAGTCGGTATTTGGGTGGGGTTTAGCTGGTGTAGTTTTGTAGTCGCGCTGAATCATCGGGATGAAAAGCGTGGCTCTTTTGAGTGAGTCGCTCGTGATGCAATCATTTCCACAGCTGTGATCGCGAGTGAAACTAGCGGCGAAGTAATTTTGTGATGCGATTTATATTTACTGCGGATATCCAACGTTTTGCTCGAGAGTGGATTTTAATGCGATTGTTCTTTTTTCTTTCCGCATTAAGGCTGATTTACACGGCTACAACTTGCAATTCAGCGAGAGATTTCAGTAAAAACAGATCGTCATTGGACCAGTGTAACAGTATTTGTATTCTAGGTAAATGGCCAACTTTAGATTGAGATAGAGCAGATCTTCATTGGTTGAATCTTCAAGACTTTTTAGCTACTTCCAAAGAATAAGTTTATGGGACATAAATTACATACACAAATCTTCAATACTATACTCCAAAAAATTTAGATCTCTGCGATACGATATTTTAAATAAAACTCAATTTATCATTAATATTATTGTATATTTTAATATCATAACATTTTTTACATGTGTAATTAAATTAAACCCAATTATATGTTACATTAGCATCGATAATAGTGAAAAACGTCGATAAATACTATCGTTACATTATTATGAGTATTTAATTAATATCATAACATTATTTACATGTGTACATACTTGATCTTAAATAATAGTAAGTAAATAAAATCCAATTTCTCATCTTCAACTACTCATTCGATTTCATTACAACATTGTTTGAAAATCGATTTTTTCCACCACTATCTCAACTCTAAAAATGTCAATCTTCTATGTCACTGTCGCAGAGATCAAGTTAAATTTTATAGAGTATAGATAGTACTTAGACACATTTTCCTACGCTCCTAATTAAATCATTCATTCATACACAGTATTCCTTCATTTCCAAGTGCACTTACGAATACGAATAACGTTGAAATGTTAAGGAGATCACTCAGCGCCCCATTTTCACACACCAAAAACTTTCAACTATTTTTTATTGAGTTACAAAGTTATTCAAAAAGTGTGTACTTCTATAATGGAATCATAAATAAGAGCATTCGAGAACCTTAACAGTTACTATAATATGAACCTAATAGCAAATCACTGCTTGTTAATATAATTTCCAGGCGCTTGAATAAAGTAAAAGTCAATATTTTGGCTAGGATTCCTAAGTATCCTTGTGGTGTCCTAAAAAGTGCCGACCTTTTAGACCATACAAATAAAAATCTATCTATTGAGTACTTACCCAGCAGTTGATGGAACAGGCTCAATAGATAGATTTTTATTTGTATGGTCTAAAAGGTTGGCACTATAAGCCACCTTTCTTTCGCCATTCTTACCGTCCTGAGCAAGCCTTATCCATTACCTAAGAAATAAATACTAGTAAATCTTAAAACATATTTTATGACAATTTTCCGTTAAGTTGGGACCTTAAATTCACAGGCAGAGTTTGAAGCACTTGGAACTACGGAATGAGCAAGTAAGTACAAACTCACATGAGAATGATTTATAGCACGACGTAATGCGATGAAAGTAGTAAAGGCTGTATAAAAAGGAACTCAATTTATTTTATCTAGAGAAATACCACCTAAAAAGGAATTTTGGCGAAGCAATTCTGAAAGGTACCTAACGTTTTAGAATTCCTCCGCTGAAATGCTCACTAAAGTGACTGAAAATGATGACGAGTCGTATTTTCTAGTGGTCTATTTTATTCATAATTCTTTTAGGCTTAAAGTTCGGTTCTACTACAGAACACCTTAGACATTTGGAAGTAATTCTGTATTCTACTATGGAAATTAACGTGGTTTTCACACATTTTATACTACATATATATAACGGGACTGAACTCACGTGTAGGGATAGTCGTAACGACTATAGTTTCGGTCGCATTCGGCGACCTTTGTCAAGTTAGCACGCGGAGCCGTCTCGCAATGCACTACGACTATCCCTACACGTGAGTTCAGTCCCGTTATATATAGTATAAAATTCTGTATTCCTTTTAATTTCCGAATTATCCTACAGTATCAATACCTATCATGCTATCGTTAACTTATTGCTTTGGATATAAGTTATTTTTAATTTTGAAGAGCCTTCCAGATAATCTTTAGAACTCAGATCTCACGAAATGGAACCTACGTCTTCAACTGAAGTGGAGACTGTCTTATTTGAAATTGTGTTTGAGTGAAGACCTTACTTTGTGCCAAACTCTCTACGTCAAATCACAGCTATGAGTAAAGCCAATAATTACACAACTTAGTAGGGCTAGTACAGACAAAGCATATCAAATTACTTACGTACCTACCTACATGGGCCCACACAACACTGTACCTATTCTGTAATGTTTCTTTATAACATATTTGCTCGTAAAGTGGCTGTAATTACACCAATTTCAATATCTTAATGTATTTCATTACGCACTTGTGCGTTATTGTAATGTAAAACGCACGAGTTTTTTGTTTTCAATAAAGTAACATGCACGGTTTTTTAAGATGCTCCGTCTAAAAATGAACGATACTTTTTAAAATCTTAGCAAAGAGTTTTTATGTCAGAAAAGTGGTCAATATTCTGGCAACGTAACAATCACTTTTAAAAATTGTTCAAATTTCTATAACTGTTTTAACAAGTAATTAAAGATTTATACGTTTAAGAAAGTCAGAGTTTTATCAATTTCCTCGCAAATATGTTATAAAACGTCGTATGACATACGTGCGCTGTGAAAATTACAGCCTCTGCTTCCTTATAGCAATATCGCCTCGGCTGTAATTTTCAACTTACCGCACTTATATCATAATGTACTATAACATGCATTTTGCAGTGTATGAGTACCTGTTTGTTTCAAAAATACTCGGCCGCATAAAGAAAAGGCCTCTTGCTAGATTTATCTATGCTCTAGACACACAAACATCATTTCTATAACAATAACTACCTTATAAGCTTTCGAAGGGCGCTGTTAGAATTACTCCGCAACACGCTTTGTTGTGAGCAAACAATACTACAATCGTACTACAATACTGGTTATAATGAGACGTTATATTTGCTGATAATTTGTTCTGTTTGTATCTCGTTACGATCCCGCCTGTAATAATGACCTTGCGCTAAGCTCTGTCCGTCCAGTTCGAGGGTTGTTCAATAATGTGCGTAGTTGCAGACCCTACTTTGTTATTTTCCATTTCTTGATTTATTTATTTTAACTCTGAAGCGGTTGTGGTTTGTTTTAGCGTTTGTGTGACGACTGTACGTATCAGGCTTTTTAATAGTCCACTGCAGGACGTAGGCCTACCCACGAAGGGTGATTGGGCCATATCCATCCACCACGCTGACTCAGGGTTGGTGTCAATTTACTTACACATTTCTTCTAAAGACATTATGCAGGTTGCCTCACGATGTTTTCCTTCACCGAAAAGCCAGTGGTGTGAAATTCCGTACATAAATTCCAAAGAACTCATTGGTACGGGACCGGGATTTGAACCCACGACCTCACGATTGTAAGGCGGGTGTCATTACCTCTAAGCCACCACGACTTCTGTCCACCATGTCTTCACCACGACACAATATGTGTGACGACACGTGTTATTAATTTCCCGTCTGAAACGAACTACGAACTGAAAGCACTAATTACAACTACTAGGTACTTAACTGTTATATTAAGAAGAATTCAAGAAAGTCTATAATGTATTGAGATTTTCGCTTCATTCACCGCTTGTTAAACACAAACAAGACAGAATCAGCATTTTCTCAAATTAAAAAATGACGTGTTTATTTTCCACCCCTTACTTTTTTCAATGGCATACCTATTTATCTTTACACAACGCCCTCTTACGACGCCACCTGATGCCAGAACATCTTTTTTATTCCCGTTTTAGAATCATTTTAAATCTTGCAAAAAAATAACGATAATAATTTGCGCTGACGAGGCAGTTTTGGCAAAAAAAAACAATACATTCGGCACCCTCGGTGAAATTTCAATTGAAATTTCTTAAAAGAAACATAAAGGGTAGGTGCAAAATGGAAACATGACTGATGCAAATCACCAATCATTATTTTTTACGTGCTTTGTTGGATGAGTAACGTTGTACTAAAAAGGATTTTGAAGGGAGAGGGTAGAAAAAGAAAAACTTCCAGACAGTTCACATTTCAAGGAAGACAAATGATCTTTCAAATGAAAAGAGCATAATTTTGGCAGTTTTCAATGTTATTTATTTACGTGTTATCCGCAGACGCATTTTTGAACTAGGTATCCAATGAGTGGGTCGTATTACATATTTATCTTGCATTTTTAATACTATTTACCAAAGCCAGCCACATTTATTGGCTTAGTCTCTACACTGTAGAGTTTTTGAAGTAAGGGCTGTTCATGAGTTCTGATAACTTTTTGATAGTGCGAGCTTGGTAGTCTCGTCTTTGCAATATTTTTGCATGATTTTTTTTGTGGGTTTAATTAGTAGTGATACTAACCCCTTTAGCCGACATCACGGTCAAAGAGTGGTGATATTTTTGGACAATTATTATACAGGGTTATTTCTAATCAACTAGCATCCTTTTAGGGACTTATTTTGTGCATCAAAACTAACAACTTTTGTTCTGCGACTTTCGTCAAAACTTAAAAAAAAGAATTGTTGTTCCATAGAAAAATATCGTTCACCCGCGACATGGAACAGCTGTTTTTTTTTTGAGTTTTCACAAAAAATGCAGCACAAAAATTGTTAGTTTTTATGTACAGAATAAGCGCCTAAAAGGAAGCTAATTGACTAGGAATAACCCAGCAAGTATAATATTAATTGTATTATAATAGCTATCAATTGTTTATTTATTATATTATAATAGTTAAAATTGATATACCTATATCAATTTTATAAGTATTACTAGCTGCGCCCCGCGGTTTCACCCGCGCAGCTTACGTTTGTGTATCGGGTACAATACTTATTAAAATATTTAAACTCTATAGGGGGCGTTTAGCATTTTCTCCAGCACCTGATCAAAATATTCTTTTATTATGCAGAGAGATACATAATCAAAGAACAGATTGCAATAACTGAATGGTAATTTTTATAGCTAAAAAATAAAAATCCACATACATTTACAGTAAATTTATTATCTTGCTGAAATCATCTGCACTATTTGGAATCACCCGATGATCTGATGATTGGAAACTCAGCCAGAGAATTATTATGAATCATACACGTCAACCGTCTTTTCTGGTTGGTGGAGAATATCCAGATGGCCAGAAACCATCGATAAAATAATAGGTACTTGCTGAGATTTCGGATTTCAAACCCAATTGTTCAAAAACTGCCTCGGTGGCTCAGTGGTTAGTGACCCTAACTTCTGGATCAAAGAGGCGTGGGTTCGATTTGCCCCATCCAGGGCAAATATTTATATGAGAAACATAAGTGTTTGCTTTGTGTCTGGGTGTTATTTAGTTACTATCTATATAAGCATGTATTTAAAAATAAGTATATGTAGTATATCAGTCTCTGGCAGCCATATCACAAGCTTTGCTTAGTTTGGGGTCAGAGGCCGTGTGTAAGATGTCCCAAAATATTTATTTATTTATTTCTCCATGATAATGATCGCCATATATGAATGATGTCATTCTTGAAAGATAATCTGGACCACGTTTTTGCAATTGGATACTATGATCTGGTTGCTGCGTCATAAGAATCCCTAATAAGTGAGCAGTTTCATTATGAGCCTCAGAACAAATAAAAAAATCAAGAGAGAACGTCGTTGAACAATCAAGTCAGGCCGGTTTTTAAACATGTGTGAGTGCGTCGGTGTTGCGTCGCCATAGTTCGACTGACAAGCCAAGGCGTAGTTTCGTTGTACGTGGATATGTGTGTAATTGTCTGTACACGACGAGACGTAGTTGGTTGGCTTCACCTGTTTGTTCACAACATTATCTCTTGATTTTTTTATTTGCTCTGAGTAAGTATATGAGCAAGGAACATAAGAAGTTTCTTTTTTATGTCAATTGTTGCAAGTGAGCTTATATTATAATCATAGACATAAATAAATAGACTGGAAATACCTACAAATTGGAGCTGATAGGACTCAATATGGCCACCATTACTTCCATAGTTATTTTTCACCAAAAATGGCACACCCGATTTCAGTCATAGGAAATAAATATTTCGCTCGAATCTATGTGTAGGTACCATTTTATCATAATAATGATTTTTCAAAAACAACTGATGAACTAAATGGAACCATGAAAGATTATGTACAATACGTATGTAGTTAGTACGTACGTATTAGTTGATTCTTGATTTTTTTTAAAACTGCTCAACCTATTCCCATAAAAATAGATCTAGCAAACAAAAAAAAACAACAAAATGGGTTTAAAATTGACCGAATAATCGCGCAACTTACTTACAAAAAAAATCTACTTACCCCCGAATTGAGAAGCTTCTTTTTAAAGTCGGTTAAAAACCATTGGTATGCATTATGCACTCATGCATAATTCCGCACTTTCTTAAGTAAATAAGTGCTCGAAAATAATTGGTTTAATAGTATAGTTTAATATACTATTAAACCAAATATTTTCGCAGTACCTACGTAGTATTAATTTACCAAAGAATTTTGTTTAAGAATGTCTATGCCAAATTTCAAGTCAATCGGCCCAAGGAATCCCGTCCTCCCTTGCTAACTCTACCTCGCTACGAGTATTTCACCCACTTCGGCTTGAATTTCGCAAAATCCGTTCTTAGTGAGCACCTATATCCTAAAAAGAATCCCCATGTATGAAATGATGTAATGAAATGATATTTATTTCACAAAAAATAGAGTACAATTAGGGTGTTAATTTTGTAGGATTTGTCCAATCTATTTTGCCATTCCTTGGTATGTGAAATATACGACAATGTCATAACTCATAATAAAGAAATATGTATACAAATCAAGTGTCAATAATGTCAAATTTAAAAAATTAAAAACTTAAATAAATAAAAAAAGTGTTCAATAATGTCAAAATATTAAAATATTCAAATAAAAAATGTTCAATAATGTCATAATATTCAATTATACAATGTTAAGATACACAATACATTCGGATAATTATCTCGATCTAATATGTCAATTGTTATTTACGTTTTACAAAAAATTCTCTTAAGCTGTAAAAACATTTTTCTGCTAACCACATCTTAAGTTTTTTACGGAACTTACCATATGGCAGTTCTTTAATTACTATTGGTAGCTGGTTATACACGGTGATACACATAGCATAACTGTTCTTTTGGTATAATGTCAGTCTAGGGGGGCGTTCAAAAACTAATCTTTTTCCATATTTTGTACTCCTTGGATATTTGTCATTAGCTGTACGGAATAATTTTGGATGTTTAAACAAATATAGCTATTTCAAAAATATACATGCATGTTAATGTTAATATGCCAAGATTTTTAAAAAATAGGTCTACAAGACTCGTATGGTCGAATCTCTACAATAGCACGTATACATTTTTTCTGGGCTAGAAAAACTTTCTGTACGTGGGTGGAATTACCCCAAAGAAGTAGACCATACCGCAAAACGGAGCTCATATAGCCATGATATGCTAATAAAACTGTCTCTCGTGATGACATTTTGCGAAGATTATTCAGTACATGTACAAACCTATTTACGTAGAAGTAGACCATACCGCAAAACGGAGCTCACATAGCCATGATATGCTAATAAAACTGTCTCTCGTGATGACGTTTTGCGAAGATTATTCAGTACATGTACAAACCTATTTACCCTAGTGCATACATTTTTTACATGGTCTTTCCAGTTTAAATATTGGTCTAAAGTAATACCCAAAAAAATGCAGTTGTCTTGTGGGGAATTTTGATCCGTATGTCAGAAATTCTACAAAGTTTGTCTTAGTTAAATTAACATTGAGATTGCTCTTATCCAACCAGTCTATAATTGATTCAATAGTCTTATTAATTTCCATGTCAAAGTTAGTATTATTTTTGTCATTTGTTAGTAAAACGCAAACGTCATCAGCAAATAGTGTACATCTATAATTTGTTATGTCAGGCAGGTCATTTATTAGTGATACAAATTGCAACGGCCCAACCACACTACCCTGTGGGATTCCGCATTTGTTTACCTGGTATGCAGATCGTTTTTGACATAGCTCATTTACTTTTGTCAGTCCTGTAACTTCTACACATTGTTCTCTACCAGATACGAGTACATAAGTTTTTATCCAATCCCATGCCGGACCTCGTACACCATAGTCATCCATTTTTTCGAGAAGTAATTGGTGTGAAACATAGTCAAACGCTTTAGACATATCAAAAAAGATGGCTACTACCTCTTTTTTGCTGTCCAAATTAGTAATAATGTTATGTACTAGTTGGAAAGCCGCTAAAGTGGTAGATTTTCCCTTTTGAAATCCGTACTGTTCATCTTTTATTATGTCAAATTTATTGCAGAATTTAATCAATCTATTAAGCATAGCTTTCTCAAAGATTTTAGACATAATTGGAATCAGTGTAATGGGTCTATAATTACACATATCGCTCTTATCTCCTTTTTTATAGAGTGGTTTAACAATGGATTTTTTAAGTTTGTTTGGGAATGTTCCAGTTTCAAATGAAAGATTTATGAGGTAAGTAAGCACTGGCACAATAAAACAGATACATTTTTTAAAAATATCAGTTCTTATATCGTCACAGCCGACAGAGTTTGTATTTTTTAAAGATTTTATTATGTTATGAACTTCTACACAGCTGACAGGATTGAGAAAAATACTACTGTCTAATCGAAATTTATTAGTATTTTTACATATTTTTTGGTGATCATTAGTTAGTTCAATTAAATAATTGTTAAATTCGTTGTTGTTTGAAATTAATCTTTATCTTTTCAATAAGATTTGCATGTATCTATTTCTGATTCCTTATTTATTAAACTCCACGCGGCTTTACATTTATTTTGAGAATTGGAAATAAAATCATGATTTACAAGCTGCTGTGATTTATAAATACGAGTACATCGACGCAAAAGTTTGGAGTAGTTCTCAAAATTACTTTTACTCTGCTTTGTTTTTTCTCTATAAAATTTACAGCGAAGAACACTTTTTGTCTGACAACTTCGTCGAAGCCCTTTCGTTATCCATTTGAGGTCTCGCCTCTTTTGGATGGCTTTATATCTTACAATAGGGAAACAAAGGTTATAAAATAGACTAAACTCTTCGTGAAAACTATCAAAAGCCATATTTAAATCAGCCGTTTGATAAACATCATAGAAACTCAACTTATTTAAGCACTCTAAGAATTTATGTAAGTTGTCTGTACTATAGTCTCTTTTGAAAATGTAATAATACTCAGGGGGGAGTACATGTTTTTTACCTGACAATGCAATCATCTGAGCAGTGTCATGATCGGAGAGTCCAAGTTTTAGCACTTCACTAACAGAATGCTTGGTGTTGCTTATTATGTGATCTAGGCATGAGTTTTGCCTAATAGGTTCTGTGATGTGTTGAGTCAAGTCATAATCTTTTTATAAGTCAGTGAAGTTATTAAGTACAGCATTTACTTTTAACGTGTTGATGTTAATGTCCCCCACCAAAACTATAGATTTTTTACCCTTAAACAACATTTTGAATAATAAAGGTTCAAGATATTCCAAAAATTTGTCAACATTAGTTTTTCCTCTTCTATACACACAAACCAGTAGCAAGTTATGTTTGACAATATCTACTCCACAGCATTCAAATATTCCGTGACTGGCGTAGTTCTTTATATAACTGATTTCTTTAAATTTTATACCTTTTCTAATATATATTATGTAAGAGCCTCCGCGAGCCTTGTCTCTACAATAACTAGATCCCATTTCGTACCCTCTTACTTTAACCATAGCTTCATTCCCTTTTTTAATGTTAGATTCTGTAAAACATAAGCAATTATGAGACTCCTAGCACTTGTAGTTCTTGAGATTTCGTGATAGGTGAGTCAGTGAATCACGATTTTATATATATAGATAGAAGATAATGAATTATATCAATAGATATATTAATTTTATAAATATTCAAAAATAGATGTGATGATTAATAGTACTGATATTTTTGGATACTTAAAAATTGATAAGATAAAAATTAATAATTATTAATCATTACCCCTCTCTCTATCTTCCTACATAAATTTTAAAGTAGGTAACGTGTAAGCACATAGGTGAGTTTTTCTTTGGATTTTTCCGAAGTGAAGTGAAAACACATCATGTAAACTAGATAAAGTATGTATCTACTCGTAATAGTAATAAAACAATCGCTACGAAAACTCAATAGAAGGGGTCGCCGGTTGGCGTCGTCGTAATTACGGTTGTTGTTGTCGTTTCCGTTGGTGGTTCTGTTGGTGGTTGTGTTGGTGGTTGTGTTGGTGGTTCTGTTGGTGGTTCTGTCGGTTTTGTGGGCGGGTTTAGCGGTTTCGTTTGTTGTAGATTCGGTTCTATTATTGGTGAGTTTGACGCTTTCGTCTGTGGACTAGGCACTTTCTTTTGACCTGGGTTTGACGTTTTTGCTTGTGGTGAGTTTAGTGCTTTATTTTGAGTCGTGTGTGACGGTTTAATTGGTCTTTTCGTATTAGCCGTTTTTAGTAGTAGCGGGTTTCGATTTTTCATAGTTTGTGTTTTAGATGCTTCTGTCGGAAAAACGAGTTTATGTTTGTTTTGGGGTTTATGTTCACGTGCTTTATTTCTTTTTTTATTTAGTGATAACGAAGGCACTTTCGAATTTTCTTCAGTTTTCGAATTATAATTTGATCTATCATCTGACTCATCTGATGCTTCTATTGGCGTATCATCTTCATCGCTCGGTAAAATATTCGAAGCGTCAACATTTCCTTTTAAATGTTGTTGTAGGTTTTGGTTTTCTTCTGAATCTGTATTTAAAGCTTTATGTTTATTTTTAGGTGGGACCTTTAATTTAGCAACAAGCCTAATTTTCTGTCCTGTTGGCTTGAAACGCTTGGTAGTATATGAAAATTGGACACGATCTCCTACACGGTTTTCTATATGCTTCTTTATCACACTTTCAGGTACCCAGTGGCCAGGTAGCCCGGCTTCAATGGGGTTTAGCACGTAAATAAGTGAGTCTTTTCTAGGGTCGGGCCATTTGCCGCTCGTGGGTACATAGGAAGCCATAATGAAGGTTACTAGCGATAACGTACGCACTGAAAAATAAATTTCCGTGAAAGGTTTACCGTAGGTTGGTTTTTGGAGTATCGAGAGTATTCGTAAACAATAAAGATGCGTCCACATAAGAAACATAACTTTGCTGCAAAAATATTTCGATTTGTCTTTTTATAAAAGATAAGCGATGTCACAGAGTTAGTTACGATAATGTGGCCAGTCTAATAATACTTACTGTCTCATGAAGAAGATCAGACCATTATCATAAATCGGCTGGATTCTTTCTAAAATCAAAGCGACCGATATCATATTTTGAAACCTTTTTAATTTTATCCCAACTGTATGGCTTCAGAAGTATGTACCTACATGATAAAGAATTTGATATAATGTCAATATCGTAAGAGAATATTTGTGGTAGTTCAACCGAAAAAATCGATTTCATCCTTGGTTGATTTTATGGCTAAATATCAAAACGAATTTACGCAATATACCGGGCCCTTTGCTCGTTACGCACTCAAATATTATGATATGGCTATGTAGGAAAGTAGGTAGTCATGTACGCTGGAGCACCGTCAGCGACAATAAGAGTCCAACATCCGTAACTCTACCAACCGAAAAAAAAACAGGATTATCCAGAACAGGTGTATACTAAGCTGAATGGGGATGATTAAGATTAAGACCAACATGGTGAACAACATTTATTACGGGACCAACCCGGAATTTGAGAAAAAATCAGCTGTTTCATACATTTTGCCGATTCCGAGTTGCAATTATGTATGGAACAGCTGATTTCTTTTTCAAACTACTTTTTTTTTATAGTCTAAGGGGCGGTTCAAGAATTACGTAAGCACTATAGGGGGGGTGAAGGGGTCTCTCCGATGCTTATTTTTGATGATAAGGGGGGTGGAGGGTTTATATGGTGATTACGTCAGCAATAATTATTATCAATATTTATGTAGGTAGAGGTATCTTTGATTATGTAAGAATGAGATGGGGGGGGGGGGCTGAGAGCTTTGCATAGTTTTGCTGACAAGGGGGGACTGAGGGGTAAATAGTTGTAATAAATCTGTTTAAGTAATACTTGAACGGTCCCTAAGTGACTGACTA
The DNA here is from genome assembly GCA_949316475.1 of Hypomecis punctinalis. NCBI lineage: Eukaryota > Metazoa > Arthropoda > Insecta > Lepidoptera > Geometridae > Hypomecis > Hypomecis punctinalis. The sequence goes on along the minus strand of OX438815.1, from coordinate 16,159,956 downwards.
ATTATTATACGTCCATGTCTTAAATACCCACACAACATCCCTATTAGCAGTAAAATCTTTAGGTACTCCACATGTATAGCCATGAGTGAGTTCAATTTGCAACTAATAAGCGTCTCGACTTTTAGAGGATACGTCGCCTTTATTTAGCATAATATTCTTATTTTATTCAGTTGTTCACTATTACCTGTTTCTTTTATTGGGGTACCGGTCCGTGGTCTAACCGCTATGTCTATCTGGTTAGAGTTTGAGTAAAATACTTTCCAGTGTTGGACCACAGCACAGATTTTGACTCCCAATATGTCCAACCGCTTAGCGTGGTGCAACCAGTGGGACATTTTTTTAAATGCATAATAGGGCTACATTTGGCTACCAACTAGCCTGATGGAAAGCGAAGTTGTAGCCGAAGATGGTGTATGTAGATCTAGAAGATACCTATTTACTCTTGACTTGAAGAATCCAAATTGTAATTGTCAGGAAACAATGACGGAGGCAGGGCATTCCAATCCCTGGCGGCCCGCATTATGAAGGAAAGAGAGAATCGCTTAGTACGAGCAGGTGGTGCGTCGACTATGTAGGGATGGTATTTATGCGACTTCTGGCTTGTTCTGTTGTGAAAAGGAGATAAAGGAATAAGTTCGTCGAACGCACACTCGCCGAAATGGAGCCTATAGAAAATTGCCAAAACAGCTACTTTACGCCTGTGTTCCAGTTCCAGGCTTTTCAGTTTGTAAGCAACAAGCTATCCCCGACTATCCGCACGGCACGACGTTCAATCGAATCTAAAGCGTTGAGCTGGTATTTAGCAGATCCATCAAAAAGGTGGTTGCAGTTCTCCAAACATGATCGGACTCGAGCTTGGTGTAAGTTAAGAAGCTGTCCTGGAGTGAAATACCTCTTCACCTTATAGAAGACGCCAAGCTTTTCATAGCGGTTGTTTGCTACATTTTTGTTGCGTTCAGAAGATTTGATGGGAAATCAGAAAAAGCGTAAAGTAACATTTTCCAGAGTTTTGTTCGATAGCCATACGTTTAACCACATCATTCCCGATGTTAGATAAAGATGCTGTTCAATACGTAGAACGCTTACCTACTTAAAGATAAACGTCGCGTCATGTAAAAAAGAGGGCAAGAATTGAAGCTTTAACAAGAGGATTTAACTCCTCTTGCCCAGATAATAGGAGAAATGGCGGAGGTGTTTTACTCGCTATCTTAAAAAATTTGACGTTCATTTGAAATTAGATTGGCAACTTGTCTCAATAGAAAACTTATGGGTGCAAATAAAAAATAACAATAGATTAATAATGAACCTGTCTACGGTGTATCTACCAAATTACTTACCATCTTCTACTTACGCTGGTTTGCGAGAATAGCGACGGAACTAAAAATGATTGATTTTAGAAAATGGCATTTTTTAATTTCTTTGTAAATATTTTAGTACATACCGCAAAATGTAAATAATTTATTGAGGGATTGACTTTACTGATTAAAGGAAAATTTATCGTAGTATCAAAAAACATAAAAACATTTTCGAACTTTTATTAAAATTATTTAAAAAATCGTCATACAAAGGGGGGTTTCAGACATCAGTCTTTATTCATGAGACACCAAATTATAAAAATCAAGTTATGTCATTTATTTAGCTTTAAAGCCTCTTAAAAATACAAATTAAAACTTACAACAGTGTTTAAAACTTTTGTACTTATAAGTATAACAAAAAAATAGTTTTATAACAATACAATAGGAACTTTAAATTTAGGTATTTATAACCCTGTTTATCAAAATAAATGAAATAAAAATAAACGTAAATTCTTCAAAATAAGTAATGAAAAAATATCTAAAACAGGAACATTAATTCTTAAAAGGAAATCTAAGTAAAATAAATCATTTATTTTACAACCCCTCATAAAATTGACGATAATAGTTTGGAATTATATTTTTGTTAACTAAATCTACTAGTCCTTTTTTCTTATTTTCTGAGATTCCGTTCCTTTTTTTATAAGCAGATTGCAATCTGTAATTTTCGTCCAAAGCTTTTGATGCACGGCTAGTAATTTTCACACATTTAAATTCATTTTCACCGTAAGATGTTTTATAGAAAAAGAACCCTTTGTGGTCAGCATCTACTTTCAAAATCTTTATATCTGCCATTTTCACAGTCTCATTATCAGTATTTTTATTAAAATTTCTACCCATGTCAGAAGTTAGAGACTTTAATTCGTAAAAACTTCTATGACTCATTTCTACGACTTTGTAAGGAGATCCTTTCTTTTTAGCAGTGCGAATAATTGAAATGTACTGATCCGGTGTATAGATAGGGCCAGATTTCAGAGTCTTTTTGATGCTTCTTTCAATGACAGAATGCACACTGTCTCCTTCGTTTTGTGTGTGTCCTTTTATCAGATATTTATGCGTGATACTATTTATATGAGCTAAAGTAGAAACAGCGTACATGTACATACTAATAATAAATTTATTCTTTTGCTGTCCACAGCAGTTATCAGAATAAAAAATAACATCAAGTTTGGCTTCAGATGTTAGATCTCCAAGACTTTTTAAATACTCTAAAACACAGGTCCCTATTTCTATAGCTCCTCTATTTGCTTCTCCTTCATGCCACACGTAGCAGAACGCATTTTTATTTTTCATCTCATAGATCGTAAAGTTTAAGGTATTCACTTTTGAAACATAGTAAAAATTAGACACATCTCCCCTAGGACATGGCATCACAGCTTGTAAGTCATAAACTGCTACAATAGTTGATTCTTTATCTTCTGCTTCTTTCTTGTCCTTAACCTTCTCCATTCTTGAAAGCTCTTTTTCTTTTAGATGGTTCTCATATTTAGACTTCAGTCGATTTTTATCTTCTCCAGTTGCGTTATTGTAGGCAACACAATCCTCGCACTGATCTTTCTTTGGTTGGTAAAATGCGATATTAAATTCTCCATTAAATATTCTATTAAACATGATATAATTAGCACTTTTCTCTCTTTTTTCTTCACACTGTTTCACATAATCTCTATAAATTTCTGCAATAGTCTTACTTCCATCAATATATTCTTTCTGCGTATCCGCTCGACAGTAATGGCTTTCTATTTTTGGTATCGCCTTAATGAAATTTCTCAAACTATCTTTAATATTATTATCTACGCGACTGTGATTGCCATGTTTCCCTCGAAGATCCTCCACTATAATGCCTGAAACGTCACTTCTTGATTTTTCGGTAACTGTTCGAATAAATCTATCAGATACATCCAGCGTAGACATAAAAAAACTCTTACAAACCCGAATTTTTTCGCCATCTTTGTCTTTAAAATAAAATGCGTTATTATTTCGACGTGTTCCTTTTTTATATTGATATGTCGGGACAATAGAGGTCATATTGAATGCTGCAAAAGTTCTTTTACTTTGCAAATCAGGTAATTTATAATATGCGTCAAAAATATGGCGTCGAGTCTCATCATCAAACTTTGTGTTACACTTTAACTTGCATTTTTCTGTACATCCTGGTCCTAATCGTCTCTCTCGTATAACTTTATTATTTTTGCCTACATATTCTTTCCCTGCATTTCGTAGACGTTTTGCTACATTCGATTTCCAAAGTCCTGGCTGCATTTTCCTTTTTCATTTAAATTTATAATGTTATTGGATTCTTTATTACATTCTTCTGTTTCTCTATTGCTGGAGGAAGATGAGCTAGAAGACGAGGAAGATGAGCTAGAAGTCGAAGAAGATGAGCTAGAAGATGATGATGACGATATGGATGGTGATCTTTGTCGCAAAATCAATTTATTTTCTTCTGAATTATTACCTGAAATCCAATAAACATTTATTTATTAACAGAATAAATACAAAAAGCAATAGTTATTTCACGGGTTTCTTGCAGAGGAACAAGCTATTATGTAATAGAAACACTCACATTTTTGTAATTCCCGGGAATCGAACCCAGGAGATTACGATCAGCCACTAGCGTGAGCGTAAACTATTTGCAACAGGACAAACTACTACATCGGAATAAAAATGATATCGAAAAATCTTTCGACTGGTTGAATTCAAATATTTTATTTTGCTTACCTGATGTGTTATTATAATTTATATCATTTTCGATATTTTCATCGCAACTTGTTGCATTTAACGGCAAACTGCTTATAAGTGTATTGGAACCTAAAATATTTTAAATAGTTAAATAGTTGAAAGAATAAATAAAATTGAGATAAACTGCAAATATACGAAAATTGTAGGCTAACCTTGTTCACTATTCGTTAAATCATGTTGATCTTCATTTCCTTTATTTTGACTGGCCGCTTCTTTCAACTTTCCCAAGAATAACATTCTTTCTGCCATCTTGAATAATTCTGTTAAAGATAATTATCTAAAACAAATAATTTAACGTAAATAATTAATCATCAAATAATACCATGTAAAAAACTAACTCAATATTTCTATCCCAAAATCTCTTAAACACAGACGCATTTCGTAATAAGAAGCAAAACCATGCCCACTTTTTTCAAAAATAAGGACGTTTCTTATTTACGACAAAATAAAATCCGTTTATTTTTCGTGAATATAGACTCAAGTTACAAAAAGTCGGTATAAAATACAATATCATAAGCAATCACTCATATTTATTCAAGAATACAGGCGTAAATAGAAATGAGACATAAAAAGATACTTACTTTTATCAGGAACAACGACGGATCACTAAATGAGTCACTATTCTTGAAAAAAAATCAACAATTGTTGCAACCAAACTGTAAATACGTCGGTATTTTCGAGAATCGACCGTGCGTTCACTCTGTTGTCATTGGCTCAACTGAGATGAGTCTTTATTTGTGATTACGCTTCGAGTGTTTTGTCTCAAGTGAATAATGACGCTGTCTCTTTCTAACGAAAGCTGGCGCGATATTGGCGTTGCGTCTCTGTTCACGATAAAATATCAAAGATTTATGATTGTTTGGCATACAGAATTCAATTTGACAGAATTTTGAATTACGTCGGTATTCTCGCAAACCAGCGTATATATTGATTATCTGAACAGATGTAAGGAAGTTACTTTACTCTGCAAGCTGTCCTACTTGTGTTATCGGTGATTTTAACTTAGGAGACTTAAAATGGTCGAAGGAATTAGGATGTCCACTCTCTTATAACTGTGATAAGTCAAGGGCCCTCTGAAATGTTGCAGTCAACTGCTCTACATCAACTCAATGACATTTACAATCATAACAAAAGATTATTAGACTTAGTCCTCTGTGATAAGTCGGAAGTTTGTGCTGTATCGAAAGCTTCTGCAATTAGTCGTTAAGACGAACATCATCCCCCAATAGAGTTGATCTATCGTTGCTCTCTCCCAACACTACTGGAAATCTCAGTAGAGAAGCTTTGTTTTTACAAAACTGACTACGAAAAATGTATTATCGAGCTGAATTTAATCGGTTGGGACCATGAAGCTAAAACTTTGAATTGCGATAATTTTGTTCAATTATTTTACAACAAACTTTATTTAATTATAGAAAAAATACTCCAAAAAGTAAGACTCGTAAAGGTTCTCTAAAGAATTCATTCTATTGCTTAAAAGAAAAGATAAGTTGTGGCAACCCTCGTGATTATGATACTTATTCTTATTTTCGAAATATTGTGAAGGAAAGCATGGATAACTGCTATAAAATGTATATTAAACGTATTGAAGACGATTTGTCTAATAACTTAAAAGACTTTTGGCGCTATACGAAAAGCAAGCGAGTTACTAATTCTGTACCAAGGCGAATCAAGCCATCAGACCGTGTAGCTGATACTGGTGGTGATATTGTGAACTTGTTTGCTGACTATTTTTCATCCGTATATAACAGTCCGTCTAATAGTCAGTATTGTTCTAACTTTGAGCCTTTAAGTTTTTCAACTTACTCTATTTGCATATCGGAAAAAGACTTGCTAGCTTGGTTAAAAAATCTTAAAACTACAAAGTCTGCGGGGCCCGATGGTATCCCTCCAATATTTGTACGACTTTGTAAAAAACTTAGTAAGACCCTTATCATTGATGTACACCAAGTCCTTGGCTGAAGGCATTTTCACATCGTTATGGAAATTAGCCATGATAACTCCTGTCTATAAGTCTGGGGATAAATGTGATGCCACTAATTACAGACCTATCAGTATCCTCAGCTGTTTTGCTAAAATTTTTGAAGGGATATCATATAATCATATCTACAATCACATAAAACATCGTCTAAATTCTAATCAACATGTTTTTGTTACTAATAAATCTAGAGTCACTAATCTCCTAGAATATGCAACCTATATTAATGAGTCCTTTGAGGATGGCATCCAAACAGATGCACTTTATACGGATTTTGCTAAGGCCTTCGATCGAGTGGACCACCCGACTTTGCTGAAAAAGTTGTGTCGCTTTGGTATACATGGTACTCTTAAATAGATTTCAATTAGTATCATTCTATGGCTATGATTCTGTACCATTCATGGCTTCATCTGGTGTACCACAGGGCTCAAATCTGGGCCCCTTATTATTCTTAATCTTTATTAATGATTTATTACATCTGCTGGATAGTGAGTTTTTGGCATATGCTGACGACATCAAGATATTTAGACGAATTTACTCTGGACATGATTGTGTGCAGCTTCAAGAGGACCTTGATTTGATTAATGATTGGTGTGTTGTAAATCACATGTCACTTAATGTAAGAAAATGCCAAGTAATTAGTTTCACTAAAAATAAATCACCTGTCATTTTTGATTATCACCTAGATGGAAGTATTCTGAGTCGTGTTGAGTTTGTTCGTGAGTTAGGTGTCAAGTTTGATGCTACGCTTTCTTTCAGGACACACTATGATTATATTGCTAATAAGGCAAATAGGTTGTTAGGATTTATTATTCGGACAGCCAAACCATTCAGAAACAGTACCTCTTGGATTATTAAAACAGCTTGGTGATTCTCGAATATTGTTCGTCAGTATGGTACCCAATTTATGATACGCATATTGATAGACTTGAGTCTATTCAGCGTAGTTTCCTAAGGACATTATGTAGTAAGCTAGGTCTTAGGCGTAAGATTGGGGAATACTCCGACAGGTTAAAAAAGTTTCAAATAAGAGTCTTGAAAGCCGTAGGATGGTCTCAGACCTCTGTATTTTGTACAAGATCGTCAACGGAACACTTGGTAAGGAATTGCTTAAGAAAGTCGATTTTAAAGTTCCCTCTCGTTCTGTTAATAAATTCCAGATATTTAGTGTACCAGCCGCCCTAAATAATGTGTCTCGAAACGCCCTGTGAGTAGGATGTGCCGCGCTTACAACCATTTGAGTGCTGACCCTGCAGACATTTTCTCACGTAGTTGTTATGCCCATAAATAGTCGATTGTTAATTCAATCAAATAAGTTATGATTTTAGTTTTGTTTTTGTACTACACTTCTTTTTATGTATTAGAATCTATTATTGTTTTTGTAACTTTTTTTCTTCTATTCACTTGTCCACTAAATATAAGCTGTGTACGGCTATCATTGGACACTAGGTTTAGAAAGTTTGGCTAAAATTTAAATTGTATCATAGTTATAAGCATAATGTCTGTTACCGAACCAATTGTAATAAAATAAAATAAAACAAAAGATTTTTATTTTTAGAAAACGAAATTTTATTCTTTACAATAATGGTCTGTGACTTTTGCCCTAAAGTGCATAGTTTCAGAGATATCGGCCAAAAACGTTTTTTCAAGATGGCGCTTGAAGCTCCACCTGGATCTGTCAGCATTTTGTTATTTTATGCTCAGTAAGTGATCCTAACCTTGCGGGCTAGCGGAGCGTAGCGACTGCGCACGCCCCCTGCTGCATCACTGTTTACAGATGCACAAAACGCGCCATTTTGGATTTAGTTGTACAGTGCGGGTTTTGGCTTATTAAGAATTAGAGAAAGAGAGACCACATATCGACTAGCGCAGCGTAGGACGTGGTACGGTGTGGACGGCGTGTGGAAGTAGACGGATGACCTCATCAAGACCGCAGGATCACACTGGATGCAAGTCGCTTCCAACCGGTCTCATTGGAGATCCATAGGAGAGGCCTACGAGGTGCATTCAATAAGTACCTAGCCTCATCGCCAGAGGGCGCTGTAGTTTCAAAAGAGTTTTACCACAGTGTAGCACATTCTTTTTTCAAAATTTCATTCCAATCCCTTCATTTGTTTTAATTTGACAACTTATGGAAGCGAACGTATCGATCGGTTTTACAAAAATGGAAAAAGAGCAATATCGTTCGGTGATCAGATTCCTATTTTTGGAAGGGAAAACGCGCATCGAAATCAAAGAGCGCTTGGATGCTGTGTACGGTGACTCTTTTCCATCGATGGCCACCGTCAAGAATTGGTTCAACGAGTTTGCACGTGGCCGTACGGCGGTTTTTGATTAACCACGTCCAGGTGCACCGAAAACAGCTGCTACGGAGGAAAACATTAAAAAAATCCATGATCTCGTATTGGCAGATCGCCGATTGAAAGTTCGGGAGCTAGCTGAGACTGTAGGCATTTCAGAAGGAACAGTGTATCATATTCTTCACGAGGAACTCGGCATGAGAAAGCTGTCGGCGCGATGGGTGCCGCGTTTACTCACACCGGAAAACAAGTGCAACCGTGAGACCACATCGGAGACGTGTTTGGCGCTGTTTAAGCGGAATCCAGCGGAGTTTTTGCGTCGTTTTGTGACCGTCGATGAAACCTGGATCCACTGGTACACACCAGAGACCAAGGAGCAATCAAAACAATGGATCCAGATCGGGGAACGTGCTCCAAAGAAGGCGAAAACTGTAAAATCGGCCGGAAAAGTTATGGCCACCGTTTTCTGGGATTCACAAGGTGTGATCTACATCGATTACCTCGAGAAGGGTAAAACAATTACAGGGCTATACTATGCCGATTTATTGGGCCGATTCGACGCCGAATTAAAGAAAAAACGACCCCATCTGGCGAAGAAAAAAGTGCTGTTTCACCACGACAACGCACCGGTTCACACGTCTGCCGTTGCCATGGCCAAATTAGTCGAATTACGCTACGAATTGCTGCCCCATCCACCGTATTCTCCAGATTTGGCCCCTAGTGACTTCTTTCTGTTTCCTAATCTGAAAAAATCTCTCGCCGGGAATAGATATGGATCAAATGAGGAGGTCATCGCCGCCACGGAGGCCTATTTTGCAGAGTTTGACAAAAACTATTTTTCGGACGGGTTAAAAAAGTTGGAGCATCGCTGGGCTAAGTGTATCGAACTAAAAGGAGACTATGTTGAAAAATAAATTGTCACTTTTCCAAAATTTTCGTTTACTTTTTGTAGACTAAGTATTTATTGAATTCTCCGCTTCCGGTCTTCATATAGTAAACACATCTAATGTATCACTATGTCGAAAATTAATTATTAATATTAGAAAATACGGTTCAAATAACCTAAAAAGTTGCACAAGTGTACAAGTGAACACCACAAGAAGATTATTGAAACACTTTGTATCCGCCGACTGAAACAAACGAAGAAAATCATTGATTTTGATCACCATAATCGAAAATAATACGACTGTTGGGCTTAAACAAGGACGCAAGGATTTAAAACAGGACCAATCAACAACAAACAGTGAGTCAGTTATCACAATTTTCACAGCTGATTGGCACAGCTGTTCATTTGACATTTGTAACGTTCTCCCAACGTAACAAAATAATCTTTCGTTTAAAAATCAATGCATGCACATGACCATAGACAATCAAGAATGACCGAAAAGAATGTTTGAATGATTGACTGACAAGCCGATTGACATTTTAAAAGCGAAGAGTGTTCCTAGCCATACAAAAATTCTACCATTTTAGTAGTTTTTGTTTTTGTCTTTAAATATAAAAATCGACGAAGAATAAATAAATATTAATTTATAAAATGAATAAACGGGAAAAAGCTAAGGCTGCCTCGGCAAAATTACAAGCCACATGTGAACATGAAAAAAATGAGTTAGAACAAGAAAACCGGGATTTAGAGTTGAAAATAAAAGAATATGAAAAATTTATCAACTGTCTCAAATCGGAAGTCACAGAAAAAGGTCGTTTAGTAGACCAATTGACGGAGGAACACGAAAATAATTCGACCGAGTTCGAAAATATGTGTAAGCAAATTAGCACTCTGAAGAAAAGAATATTCCATTACGAATCTGCAAAAAATGATCAAATATCTGACGTTACTACTCTAGAACATAGAATAGAAGAACTAGTTGGTATCAATGAGGAATACGAATCTGAATTAATGAAAAATTTATACCCATTGAAGAAAGAGATAATCGAAATGAAAGACATATATAATATATTACAAAATAAGTACAGTGACCTGTTAATGCAGTCTGCTGAAACCTTGACCAACAATAATATAACAAAAAAGAAACGCTATAGGACTAGAATTTTTAGATATACATATAACAGAAAGAAATCTCCAAATAAACTAGCTAAAACTATTACTAAGCTCAATATGAAAATAAAATATTTAACAGAAGAACTCAGTAAACATGAGATTGTACAATCATCAAATGACGAATACACGACCCTAACTGAAAACCAGAGTTTAATGATGCAATTAAATAGTGAACTTCTCTCACAGGAAAACAAAATATTGACTTACGAAATACAAAAACGAAACACGATGATTGAATCTCAACAACAGATAAATAATAAACTCATAGAGACTTGTGAACATCTTCGAACAGATTTGCGCAGTAAAGATAACTCTATAGGAACACTTAATTTTATTGAAGATAAGCTACACGCCATCGAAAAAATTGTCGGGAATAAAATAGTGAAGAATATAGAAGTTACAAATAAAGCAAAACTAAAGAAAAATGACAATGTTGTAAAAGAAACACCATTAAGCGAACATAAAAGAAAAATAGACAGAGCATTGCATACAAATAACGCTAATGTAATAGCGCAAATATTGACTGCCGAAACCGAGAAAGGACCGGGACACATACGAATTTTTTCGGACAAGTATGGAGCTGGACTGGGAAATCGACTTCGAAATAGAACTACGAGAAATGTTTATAATCATTGTTCGCCGGGATGTTCTTTTGTAGATATTATTAAATCTTTAAATAAGGCGGTAAACATAGCTCCAAACCATACATACGTCGTAGTTGTAGGGGAGAAAAATTACGTAACACGTAAAGATTTCAACGAATGTTTAAAAATATTGGATGTCTTAAGTAGATCCTCTGAAATATTTTTTTGTACAATACCTTATCAACAGATATACTCTTTTGACCACAATCAATTCTTATACAAATTGAATTGTGAGCTTTATAACTTTGCTTCCATTCGAAAAAACTTTCATGTGATTGACATAAATAATAACTTTGACATCAATAAAATAAATGTAATTAATTTTAGAAAAATTTTATCTAACCGTATATGTGACTTAATACTATGGAATATAGACTCGCCCAATGATGGGAAGAAGAATAAAACAATTATCGAAATTGTATGTGACAATGAATGTACCATTGCAAAAACCCCTGCTGTGGTAAACACTGTGATGGAACAATGCTCGCAGTTAGATTCGTCAAATTTTTTAGACCATGTAAAGCTGATTGTAGCCTCTCCATAGTTCATCAAAACATCCAGGGTGGTCTAAAAAATAAGGAGTTAGAAATCGGTTTATTTGTGGAGAAGTTCAACGTCGATGTCTTATGCTTAACAGAAACTTTTTTGAGCGATCATCAGTTAATCCTTAATTTTGAAAACTATCATGTTGTTAGCAGTTTTTGTAGAAAGTTTTCCACTCATGGAGGTTCTCTGATTGTTGTTAAGAACTCTTTAAAAGTTAAAAACAGACTTGATATAACCCGTCTTTCTTCTGAACGGCACGTTGAGTTAGCGTGTGTAGAACTTGATAAATATATAATTGTTAGCTCATACAGACCTCCAACGGGAAATTTTATTGTATTTGAGGCAGTGATTGAAGAAGTTCTTAATAAACTGTGTGACAAAAATAAGGAAGTAATCGTTCTTGGAGATTTTAATGTAAACTTGCTAGAGGAAACAGTCAAAAAGAATAACTTACTGTCTCTGTTTCAAAGTTACAATTTGATGCCTCAGTTTGACGTACCCACTCGTCTTACTGATAAATCTGCCACTTGCATCGATAATATATTTTGTGAAACGAAAAATGTGGTCCATAAGACTATTTTTAATTGTTTGCCTTCTGATCATACAGGACAATGTGTCGTAGTACCACTAAATAAAACAAATTCATCTGTGACTATTCGTAAAAGACAATTTAATGCAAATAAGCTTGACCAGTTTAGACATAATATAAAATATGACCTCGCAAATAAACTAGATATTACTGATAATCCTAATAATTGTTATAATGATCTATTTAAAATCCTAATTAATAACTTTAATACTACTTTTCCCAAAATTTGTAAAAAAATTAACATCAAGCTAGTTTTTAATCAGTGGGCAACTCCTGGTATAAGAAAGAGTCGTGACAAAATGTATCAACTTTACAATGAAAAATCAGGAAGTAACGATATACAATTGATTGAGTATGTCCGTAATTACAGCAAAATATTTAAAAAGGTTTGCAAATACGCAAAAACTCTGTTTATACTAAATAAAATAAAACAGTCAAAAAACACATCAAAAACAGTGTGGTCCATAATTAAAACTGAAACGGGAAAAGTTAATAGTCACGACAAAGAGTACAAGCTTAGTAAGAATAATAAACTAATCACAAGTAAGGAAGAAATTGCAAATGAATTCGTTGCTTACTTTGGTAATATCCCTTATAAAACGACAGAGTTATTAGACACCAACTCTGATGAAGCTGTGCAATTGCTAGTGAATAATATTGGAGTACGCCCAAAAGTATTTAGGTTTCACAGAATAACGAGTACTATAATCATTAAAACGTTCAAATCTCTCAAACTTAAAAAATCGGAGGACCTTTGGGGAATGTCTGTTCACTTGGTTGGAGAAATAATCTGCATAATAGCACCATATCTGGCTCACATTTTTAATTGCTCTGTTGTAACTAATGAATTTCCGAATCTCATGAAATGCAGCAAAGTGATACCATTATTTAAGAGCGGTAACAAAAAGGATCCTGGTAATTTTAGACCAATCTCGATATTACCATGTCTCAGCAAGATATTTGAAAAAATAATGTTAAACCAGCTTAGTTCCTATTTTAATATTAATAACATATTCTACAATAAACAGTTTGGATTTACTAAAGGCTGCTCAACTGTTGACGCAGCTTGTAATCTCGTTCAGAACGTTTATGAAGCTTGGGAGTCTCAGCATGACTCCATAGGCATTTTTTGTGATTTGTCGAAGGCCTTTGACTGTGTTAGCCACGAAATCCTTTTACGTAAGTTTTCTTCCTACGGTTTGACTGATGATGCTTTGCAATTTATAGAATCATTCCTTTCTAACAGAACACAAACGGTGGACATCGACGGAGTACTTTCAAACGCAGGCCATGTTTCTATAGGGGTTCCGCAGGGATCGATTTTCGGACCCTTTTCATTCAAAGCATATGCTAATGATCTTCCTTTTTTAGCTCGCAAGTATTGTGAAATTACTATGTTCGCAGACGACACATCTTTGTTATTCAAAATTAACAGAAAAACTCTGGATGTATCGCAAATTAATGCGGCTCTTAATGCTATTGATAGATGGTTTAGTGTTAATAATTTAATGTTGAATGCTAAAAAAACCAAATGTATTAGATTCACTTTGACAAATAGTCCTTCTATGCCTAATATAATTATTAATAATGTAATTCTTGACATGTCAACTACCACTAAATTTCTTGGCCTCACCTTGGACAGCAGGCTCCAATGGGGGCCTCATATTAAGGAATTATCCAGTAAACTGAGTTCTGCAGCTTATGCAGTACGGAAAATAAGAGAGCTGTCAGATGAGAAAACTGCTAGAACCGTATATTTCAGTTACTTTCATTCAATTATGTCATACGGTCTTCTACTCTGGGGAAATGCAGCAGATGTAAACAGGATTTTTGTTTTACAAAAACGTGCGGTTAGAGCAATCTATAGGCTTGGAAATAGAGAATCTCTTCGTGAAATATTTGCGCAAGTAAAGATCATGACACTACCTAGCTTATATATTTTCTTAAATATTATGTACGCGCGTAAGAATCTGCACAAATTTAAAAAACGTAGTGATATTCATACCTACAATACAAGGAATAACTCCAAAATTGTTCTACCAAAAGCGAGACTTGCTAAAACCGACAATTCATTTGTAAGAAATAGTATTTGCTATTACAATTTGATACCTGAAAATTTGACAAAGAAAAATGAAACAATGTTTGAAAGTATTATCAAGGATTTTCTTACACAAAAAGCATACTATAGTGTAAAAGATTTTATGTGTGACAAAAATTCCTTGCGCAAACTGACATGTGACAATATTGTTAAATGAAAGTGTATTTATTATGTTAGTTTTATTGTTTTGTGTTAATTTATATTTATTGTTTACTTTTGACATTCATAAGTGTGCATTATTGTACCTACGTGAGAATAAATGAACTGAAACTGAATGACCCTCGTATGTCCAGCAGTGGACGACGAGTGGATGGATGATGAAATGAGTAAAGGCCCATGAATTAACCCCCATCAACTAAAACTACTGGATATATATCTATAATGTACAACTTTATTTAACTAACAACAAAGTTACAAGCGTCTAATTATCCCACTTCTTTGATACGTCTACGTACTCGCCGTCCGGTGACTCGTAGTTCTTTATCGGTAAAATGGGGTCGAAAAGTTCTCGAGTGGAGACCACATACCAGCAAGCGCAGCGTAAGACGTCCACCAACAAGGTGGACGGATGACCTCATAAAGACCGCAGAATCACGCTGGATGTAAATCGCTTCCAACCGGTCTTATTGAAGATCTATAGGGGAGGCCTATGTCCAGAAGTGGACGAGATATGGCTGATTGATGGAAAACAACGTTTTTTGTAAAATGACGCGCATTTGTTTACGCATTATATTTTGCCATTAAATGAGTAGTATTTTGCTAATAAATGAGTAAAGGTACCCCATCAACAAAAACTACTGTATATAATGTACAACTTTATTAAACTAACAAAAAATAAGTTACCTAAGAATCTAATTATCCCACTTCTTAGATACGTCCATGTACTCGCCGTCCGGTGACTCGTAGTTCTTTATCGGTGGAGTGGCGACGGGGCCGGTACAGGAAAATGGTATAAGCTGCAGGTCCGGCTGGAACAAAGAAATAATACATAAATAAGATAAATTTTATTGACTTCTAAGTAATCTTAATACTAATAATAAATTTCTATTAATATAAGAAACTTAAATATGCTCTCGTCATAAACATTTTTTCATGTTTAAAAATAAATACAATGCAGTGCCCACAATGCATAAAATAGCTGAATATAAATGTGTACCGACATGGCACAACCTTAGATTATAGGGCACAATGGACTGGCAAGTTGAAATGTAGGGTATACTAAGCGCCACACAAATCGGCGGATGAGATGTTAGCCGCAAATGACACTTCGCCGTGATTGGCTAATTATTGCACATGTGTGCAGAATTCCGACGCCGCGTGTCGTAGTGCGTAGGGAGCGCACGGGAGGCATGAGGTTGGTGGGCGGGTGTGCCCCGGCGTCGTCTCTCTGGCTCCCGCGTTTACCTATATTTCGGCTTTTGCGCAGCGTATAACTTTCCATCCGCCGGTTTGTGTGGCGCTTAGTATAGTGGACACGGCATGGAACAAACAGTTTAGGCGAGGAATGCTCAATCCTCATAATACCCAATTTTATGAATGCCCACTTCTATGAATGCCCAATTCTATGAATGTCCAATTCTATAAATGCCCAATTCTATGAATGCCCAATTCAATGAATGCCCAATTCTAAGAATGCCCTATTCTGACAATGGCTAATTTTAGGAATGCCTAATTCTCAAAATGCCAAAATAAATTAAATTAAAAATGTTATACAAAAAACGTGAGTTTTCTATACACAGGTGACCGGTGGCTAACGGTAACAACATCTTAAGGATGAGCTTAGTACATACAGAAGAATAACTATTACTATGGGACCAATCGAAGCCAAATTCGGGAAAAAGTTAGCAGTTCTATAGAAAAAGTTCATTGATAAATCAACTAAATGTATAAATGTAAATTTGCCCCATAGTATAAGTTGTTCACTTTGATGTATTAAACTTGCCTTTGAGAGATTTGACATTACTTACCGGAGACCTTGTGTATAAAATGTACGACGAACATTATACGTATTAAACATTATGCGCCGCGACGTTATTTTCAACAAAATTCCCGATTTAAATTATGTTGCCATTTTAAGAATTGGGCATTCTTAGAACCATATGCGCGTGTTGGGATTAGGCATTCCTCGCCTAAACCGAAAAATCTGCTTGAGTGGAGACAGCATAATATCAGCAAGCGCAACAAAGGGTGTCCAGACCACCCACAAGGTGGACAGACCACCTCATCAAGACTGCAGGATCTCACTGATTGTATCGCTTCTAACCGGTCTTATTAGAGATCCATAGAGAAGGCCTATGTCCAGCATTGGACATCCTATAGCTGATGCATGGATCTATAAATGTGTACAGTAAATTAATTGTGTGTTGACAAAATTAACAACCAAACATCTTAAAAACTAGTTGAAATGGCAAATGGAAGACTTCATCATCATAATTTTGACTATAGCACAGGAAATCTGATCTTCAACATCAGCTATGTTTTTAATTTACTTTGGAACAGTATGACAAAAACACAATTTTTTACTTTTACTGCCTTATTAATAGATGCAGAATTACTTTGGAGTTGTTAGTTCATCTTTGGTCTTAGAAATCAATTCAATTCACTATAGAAAGAAAGAGACAAAAGACAGATTAACTCTTTCCAAAGTAATGGCCGACATACAAGGCGGCGGCTGTGAAGATAGCTACAAGCAGCGCAATATATCCTGACGGAAGTCACATACAGCTGCATGTTGATTGGTTTCTGCTGCTAACTTCACATCTGCCGACTTGTATGATTCGGCTTATAACTGTGTTTATTACTAATATCAATTGCAACAGTTCCAAAGATTTGTTCGTTCATTCATAGGCCAGCAGCATATTAATATGCTTATGTGCCTATAGGCACAAGCAGTCAAGCAGTGTTACATAATAAGCTAACTATTAAAATTTATATGAACACCAGATACAACTCACGATTATTTGAGCGGTCGAGCCGCTATGCGTCCGACCGGTTTCAGAGTAGTTAGTACTCTTTCTTCAGGGAATACGCGCGCCCCCGACAACGGACGCCCGCGCACTGACGCGCGCGTATTCCCTGAAGAAAGAGTACTAACTACTCTGAAACCGGTCGGACGCATAGCGGCTCGACCGCTCAAATAATCGTGAGTTGTATCCGGTGTTCATATAAATTTTAATAATGAATCCTCACGCTAGTTTTAATGAAGTAAAAAGCTAACTGTCGGGGCATTTTTTCTATCTTAATAATTAATAAATGTGTAATTAGTCTTTGCTGAGATTATGTCTTCTATGTAGTTTCAATTGTAGACCACTATGAATAAAGTCTCACCATAATAGCTTCATAATATAGTTCCTCCGACTCCTCGTACAGCCTGTCAAGGGCCCGTCTCTGAGCTGCCATGACCCTGTCCAGCTGGGCTACATTAGCCATGTATTCCTCTCGCTTGTATCTTGACCAATCTTTCTGCATAAGTGCACGAGCTTCTACTTCTGAAGATGACAACTGTAGAACGGGCCTTTTTCGTTTACTGGAATTAGCAAATTTTAAATTTAGTTTGTATTGTTAATAATCTAGTTTTAAAGAGAATGTCATTGACAATAAGAAATGTTATTGTCTCTGCCCATTGATCTATGGAATGCCAAAGTGCCCTATACTTGACTAGCACTTCCCGGTTCTTAGTGTTTCTCATTTTACTATGGAACTTAAAAATCTAGGCCCAATAATATGATATCAATAATAAAATTGAGGCATTACACTCAAAAGAATAAAGCACAGTTTACATAAACCATGGAAGTTTTATGAGTGCTTCTCTTTATATCATTGTAGCTGATTAAAAATTTACTGAATATTTACATATATTACAAGTACTAAAAGTTTAAATATACTGAAAATTTAAAGATAACTTGTGGAGAGTATCATTATACAATAGGCCCGATTATAGAGGCACTAGCGTAAATTTAATAGCAATGTAAAAAACATTCTCTCTATCAAATGCCTAATGTGAAAAAGAAACAGAACTATGCTATTATAATTACGATAGCGCCTCTGTAATCAGGCTTATTGTCCGCCTTATACAACGTGTAACAGAACGGTTCAACAATACTGAACGGCATGTATGTATATCCAGTCACGAATCACCTGTATGAATTTTAGACTTCAAAAGTCATCTTATTTTTTCCATATAAAACTAAAAAATATTTTTTTCAAATTATTTTGGACAACCCTAAAGTAGTGAGGTCGGTGACCGCGCGGCCTCGCCTCGAAAGGTAAACAACGCGCTCCGCTCGCTGCCGTCGGCGTCGGCCCGACACGCGAACGCGCCGGGGCGTCTTATTTTTTAGTTTTAGGTTCAAAATCTACAAGGAAATGCTAGTTAGGCTACGTAATGCTGTCGAAGGAGGCTACTTACCTACAGATTCTTAGACCTAGTCGAGACCTAATTCACGTTTAAAAACAGCTAAAAATTCGTGGCCTACTCGTATCTAGTTCCATAATTACCTACTTAATGTTTTATTTTAATGCGTAATTTAAATATGTAAGTAAGTACCTAGGAATTTTCAGAGTAGATAACCAATTTAGGTATCCTATTTTTGACAAATACCTATTTACTTACCCTAATTGTAAGGTTTCTTGACACTCTTGAAAGTAAACAAATGTTATAGGCCGCGCCACACAAGTTGGCCGATGTGAAGTTAGCTAAAAGCCAATCAACGTGCGGCTTTATGTGAGCTTCTGTCAGGATTGGATATTGTGCTACTTGCAGCTGTTGACTTCATATCCGCCAACTTGTGTGGCGCAGCCTAGGTACATGTGGGTACTTACCCTATCTTTGGCATATAAAATTACTTACCTAGGTAATTAGGTCCTATGGGCACTCAGAAGTGATAGAAAAAAAAAACAAATTGATAGATATTTTAAATTCACTATTTTTATTTGCCTACTACAAATAACAACTAGGTACCTATACAGTTAACACACACAGGGGCGTCCACAAAAACTTAATAAAAGTCAAAGGAAAGGCTCGAAATCCTGACCTCCTCGCTCGCAGCACAACCGAGTACGTAGGCACGACGAGCCATAGATTTTCTCACGTTCACCACCTCAAAATTCCGTGTATGATACGAGGGATCATCTCTCCTGGACTGGAGTCGCACGGCACAGAATAAACAATATTTTTAATGTACCACCTCAAAAAGTCTAATCACGTTAAGTCCGGAGACCTTGGTGGCCAGCACACCACGCCCCTGGGTCTTATTCACCGTCCTGGAAACCGCACGTTCAGGTGGTCGCTGACGCGGCGCGCATAAAGCGCGGGCGCTATTAAATGTCCTCCAGACCTCCATCTGGTTAATGTGGAACGCCGCTTCTGCCCGATGCGTGCTGGTCCTTGGGCATCTTCAAAATGCTGCAGACTGTGCGTCTCGAGATTTGAACCAACTCGAGCACCGGGTCATCCTTCGTGAAAGTTCCCAGTAGGTACTGAGCAGACGTAGGTATAACACATCCACCTAAGAAGTCCGTCCATAATATTATTAGGTATCCTAGACTTCCGAGACATCGCGATGGTAGAAAGAGTTGATAGACGTCTTCATTTCCGCAAGGTCAGAGGGCGACTGACTAAAAAAATCCTATTATTTCTATTAAAATTGGAATCAAAATTTTATTAGAGTTCAGTGTTCATATTTTGAATTTCGTTTTTAGTGAAAGTTTTTTTTTTGATGCGCACATAGTTCGAAGAACGGATGGCCGATGGGGCCGTAAAGTTCTCGAATGGAGACCACGAACCAGCAAGCGCAGCGTAGGATGTCCACTGACCAGGTGGACTAACGATATAATAAAGATCGGAAGAACGCGCTGGATACAGGCCGCTTCCAACTGGCCTTATTGGAAATCCAGAGGACATAGGCCTCATGTCCCGCAATGGAGTCTTTCGGATGTTGGATGGATAGATGGCCGATGATACCGTAAAGTTCGGGTGGACTGAAGCTATTATAAACATATTTTTTTACGTTATTTCAAAATTGATTCGACATTTTAAATAAGCAAAAGAAAAGAAATCATTTCGAGAAAGCGCGAGCGGAGCGAACTAGCGAGGCCTATGTCCAGCAGTGGACGTCCTATGTCTGATAAATGGGTGGATGGATGTAGTAGAAACTAAATAATAAAGCTTCAGACAACATTTTACCATAATAAAAAAATAGTAGAACAAAATATTGTACGGAACCCATATTGTGAAAAACATATTTTTGGGGGGCGGAGCTAATTTTGCTAAAAGAGCCGCCATAGTGGCGGCT
Source organism: Hypomecis punctinalis (assembly GCA_949316475.1). Classification (NCBI taxonomy): domain Eukaryota; kingdom Metazoa; phylum Arthropoda; class Insecta; order Lepidoptera; family Geometridae; genus Hypomecis; species Hypomecis punctinalis. The sequence continues at coordinate 16,139,358 of OX438815.1, read as the reverse complement.
GATTCGTGATTTGCTGGCGATGTTTGTTTATGCTCTTTGTCGGCTCGTGTGTGCTTGTGTGTGCAAACGCCGCCAGTCCACGTGGACTATCGCCGATCATAAAGATAAAAATACAGATGCGTAGTTGAAATGCTCTAACTTTGGTTTGGAAACTATTGTTACGCGTGATTTCTATTTTGAATGTAGTATTTTACTGTACTGCCTCACGATGTTTTCCTTCACAGCAAAGCCAGAGGTGTGAAATTCCGTACATAAATTCCAAAGAACTCATTGGTACGGGACCGGTGATTTGAACCCACGACCTCACGATCGTAAGGCGGCTGTCACTACCTCTTGACCACCACAGCTTTTTTTAATGACATTAAATAATAATTTTAATGTATGTATCTGGGAGAGAACCTAGCAAAAGCTAGGTATAAAACATTCTGAACTTTCTTACTTATTACTTTGGCTTTCGTCTCGCTCTTTTTACAGTTAAAATAACATCTAGGTATTTTCGTGTCGTGTCCAGAATATTTGATGTATTTTTTAAAGCTAAGCTAACAACAAATAAATTTATCTTGTAATGTAGGTAAATAGGTACGTATTTTTTATTTTGACATGACTTGGAGCTGGTAGAATATGCCGAGTGCTAAGACCTATTCTCAGGTTTTACGCCACTTAAAATATCACGGCCAATGACTGATGTCACACGACTACATGCAAATAGGTATGAGTGACAAAAAAAAATATCTTTGTGAATCTTTTTTTACAGTCCTGCTTCATCAGAAAGGTTGTTACATAGACGATGTAATCACTTTATGCAACAGGTAGTACTTACAACATGTTCTAGTCTAGGGAGTTTAGATGAGTTAGGTAAATCAATCTATGACCTTGTAACTTGTACCTATGACCACGTACCTACTTACAATGTTTGTGTGTAAAAGCCCGTCCACGATTTTGTAGGCAAAAATAAAATATTGTTCTGTACACTTATTAGTCTTTATTTACACTTATTATTAGTCCGTCGTATAAAAAAAGCCGTGGTGGTCAAGAGGAAGTGACACCCGCCTTACAATCGTGAGGTCGTGGGTTCGAATCCCCGGTCCCGTACCAATGAGTTCTTTGGAATTTATGTACGGAATTTCACATCACAGGCTTTTCGGTGAAGGAAAACATCGTGAGGCAACCTGCATACGTCCGTAGAAGAAATTCGATGGCGTATGTGAATCCACCAACCCGCACTGGGCCCGCGTGGTGGATATGGCCCAATCACCCTTCGTGGGTAGGCCTACGTCCTGCAGTGGACTACTAAAAAGGCTGGTACAAATGAAAAAAAAAAAAAAAAAAAAAGTCCGTCAGCTGATAAGTTTAGGGTTGACATCAGGTTGTTTTACGCAAAACTTTAACTTGGTTTATCTCGTAATCTAACATACTGAGGATTGTGAGACCTTATGGGGTAAGTTTTAAATATGTCTGAGCATGCGTGGTTTAAGTATTGTTGAACCGTTCTGTTACACGTTGTATATGTATAAAAACAGACTTAATTTGGAGTACTTAATCTGTGCTTTGCTGTTTACAAGTAAATCAAAATTGTCAAAGAAAGAATAAGACATAAATAAGTAGGCAACTCCCAAGCACTAATGTGTATATTAATAATAATATATTAATAATGTGGTATGAGCATGTTTTGCGAAACAGCATACAGTTGAACTGAGGAACTTTTCAATCAGTTGTATATGTTAGAAAATGTAATGCGATAGTTACTTACTGCATCTGGTCAATCAGGTCTAGAGGCACTTCCAGCTCATCAATGGGTTTTAACTGACGAGCATTTTTCTCAAGCCTACGAATTTGTTTCTCAATCTTTTTACGGCGACGTTCTTCACGAGCTTTGACAATCTGAGGATCTACTTTTTTCTTCTTTTTCATAGGTTCCGCCCTGAAAAATGGTACAAAAATTTATGAATATTATATTAAGTTAGCATCTACAAAGGTACCTTAGGTACAATAGATCCAAAAAAAAAACTGTTTTATTAATTCATCATTGATACTAGAGATTGCAAGCCGAGCCCGTTCACCGGACCCAGTAATCTAAGATGTTATGACACATTTAGTGCTTTAAGCTGCGTTATTACTTTCTTATTTTAATACTTATGTTTCCAAATAGACACTATAAAAAGTAAAGAGAAAGACCTGCTTGATTAAAATTATAAAAATGAATAATTGCTAATACTACTGTTACTTTTCCGTCCATAAGTAAAATCAATTCTGTATTAAAAATGATTTTGAGACTTGAGTGAGAGTTGGGACTGGATGTTGCTCTGAGGATAATTGTTCATAAGCCAGTTTTAAATAAATATTGACCTTAAATCATTGTATTTTTCCATTAATATATAGAAAATGTTTATAAAATGAATTCCTTGGATTTTATGTATGGAATTTCACACCACGGGCTTTTCGGTGAAGGAAAACATCAGGAGGCAACCTGCATGTGTCCTTAGAAGAAATTCAATGGTGTATGTGAATCCACCAACCTGCACTAGGCCAGCGTGGTGGAAATGGCCCAATCAGCTTTCGTGGGTAGACCTACGTCCTGCAGTGGACTATTAAAAAGGCTAGTACAGTACAGTAGTTTATAAAATACTTTGAAGGTTTCATCGCAACACAACCGGCGGACACGGCCGGGTTGGCGACGAATGCAACCATGATGAACCATGCCTGGCCCTAATTGATACTAATTCATAAATTCTGAGTACAAACCTAATTCTAGAATGGTAACAATGGAATAAAAATCATTACCATAGTTGGTCGGTGGTTTTAAATTGCAGTGCCGCTGTTGTTCCTATACTTCGTGAATTTGTCAGTATTTTGGTAACTGGACATATCGACAATCTAAAAAACACAAATAAATTGGATAAAAATACAAACTTTTGGTAATCTTAGGTTAGGCTAAAATAATAAAATACTTTACTAAATTTCACCTTGAAAACTGTTTTAATAGAGCCAAATTAAACATGTTGTGTTCTATTCACTGTATGCAGAGGTAGAATTTGAAGAAAATTGACAAAAATCCTTAAAATAAAAATACGATTTTACGCTTTTCCTACATTTATTAATTTACACGCTGTCCGCATTAGACTAACAGCAGGCAGAACCCATAGTGAAGTATAACTAGACAGGGAGCTAAATAATAATAATTACAAAAGTAAGGGAAGGCGAGATGTGCTAGTATAAAGAGTTAACAGGACGAAAGTATTATCTTTTGTCTCTATTTGCGTATAAGATTTTTTTGTCTGACTACTACGCACGCCGCACGGCCTAGACGTTGTAGTCAGACAAAAAAACGACTGTTGAATTTTTGATAAGATACTTAAGTAAATCAACATATTTATGAACTATTATCCATTTTCTATTACTTCTATTGTATCATGCAGGTTTTTACTATTATCTAGAGTCTGAATATGATAAATACTTAAACATCTTTTTTCTCACACCCTATACGCTAGTAGCTTCTCTAGTACATACGTGCTCTAAGGCACAACCAAATCAAGGTTGACGGCATAAAATTAAAATAGGCTGTCATAGACCCTCATATTGTGGGCCTTTGATTTTTTCGTCAAGGGTTATGATCATTATTATATAACTATTTGTTTTCAGTCAATATTTACTTACTGAACACATATTTAGCGATTATTATCATTCCTCACAAAATTAATAGTTTCCTATGAATTCGTTTTCTAAGATATAAGAGTAATTCGGACCACACCTGATTTACACCACTATCACACCAATTTCAAAACGTCAAAAGTCAAATGTCAAACTTAAGTTTTTATTTAAATACGTGAAAGGAAACGTAAACCTTCCGTTCCGTTTCCGTCTTAAACGTTTAATGTTCGAAAGCAGTAGAGCCACGGGGGATAGACCTTCTCTGGGATAGAGGGAATATTCGAAATACATAATTGACATGTTTAGATTCTTCCAGCACCATGTTCCAGTAAAGTAAGTTCATAAAAAAATTACACCTACATAAATTACATTAATATGGCGATAATGACTGGAATACCTACTCACTCGGCTTGTTACATAGCGTAACAAGCCGATTTATTAATTTTATTCTTTTTGCGTTTTTTACATTGTACCTAATATGTACCTTCAAATGTAACTACCTATCAACTTACCTACTGCTCAAACTCTCATGGTAAGTATTTTTAATTTAGTTTTCATGCTTAGTTACCTAGTGTATGAAGTTTTCGTTAAATAATCACTTAGTTATCTTTATTTTAGCTACGCTTAACAACTTACAGTTAAACTTCGGCAGAGGATAATGAGTTTGCGTAGAAAACAAAAACTATTATCGTTTTCGTGTAGCTCCAAACATTTTTGTTAGTTCTTCTACGTTTTCACCAGGGGCGCTGTATAGCAATTGCATGGTTCGTATTGGAACGGTTTATAGCATGTATAGTGTTTAAAATCTCAGAATTTGTAAGTTGTTTTAGAAACAATTTTCTATTTTCATAGGTATCTTAAATTCCACTTTTCCTACCTTCCGCGGCCTCGACGGGTTCGCCAATGTTAGGCTGTGGGGCTGCAGGGGAGAAAAGTGTCGGTATGGCTACGCAAAGAAAATATTAGCTCCTAGTTGAGTGGCTACGTGGGAACTCGGTTCTCGAAGTCGTTGACTCGTACGCCTACCTAGGACAAGTAGTCCAGTCAGTTAGGTCTGACTTCAAGAAAAAGGCCAATCGCCGAATCTAACTCGGTTGGGCAGCGTTCGGAAAATTGCGTAACGTCTTCTGGTCCAACATACCTCAGTGCCTCAAGTCGAAAGTGTTCGACCAGTGTGTGTTGTCAGTGATGACTTATGGCACTGAAACGTGGTTTCTAACCATGGGCCTTATTAATACGCTCCATGTAGCACAACGAGCTATAGAGGGCTATGCTTGGAGCCGAGAGACTCCGAGATTGAAGGCTCCATCAAACACAGGCGGTACGAGCGGTAGAGCGGTACGAGCGGTACGAGCGGTAAAGGGCGGTACGGCAGTACCGCGACCGGACCTGTGTGAGCCCTTCTTATATAACCAGTACAATACAGATGCCCGCCCGTCTGCTATACCGCTCGTACCGCCTGTGTGTAAAGGAGCCTTGAATCAATCAGTAATGAGGAGACACGTAGAAGAACCAAAGTTACCGACATAGCCCAACGGATTAGCAAATTGAAGTGACAATTGGCAGCGCACATAGCGCGGAGGACTGATGACCAATGGGGTCAAAAAGTTCTCGAGTGGAGACCACGCACCAGCAAGCGCAACATAGAACACCCACCCACAAGGAGGACGGATGAACTCATTAAGACCGCAGGATCGCGCTGGATGCAAGCCGCTACCAACCGGTCTTACTGGATATCTATAGGGGAGGCCTATGTCCACCAGTGGACGTCCTATGGATGGATGGATGGAGTGGCTACGCCTCGCTATCCTCTGCAGCTGAAATAATAAGCACAGGCCACGTTATTTGACCCACTGGGACCAGTGCGTTGGGATACGGTTGTTATCCGGTTGCCGGTTTTGGTTCTAAGGTGGAGGACGACTAATGTTCTGTCACATCGTATTCGGTGCGAAGCGGAGTAGAAGCTCCGAGGTGGAGTCTCATGGGAGCTGGCACCAAGCTGGCACTATCAGGGTCGTAGATGAGTGCCAAAACATGCCCGTAGCCCCGACTTCAACCGCTGTGGTGGAGTATTCCAAGGTTCTAGTGGGTATAAGTAGGTACTAGTCGGTATAGTAGAGTAGGTATGTGCAAAAAGAGGACCGTCGTCGTGACGTTCTTGGACTTAATGGAAACATTACATTATACGCAGACGACACTTGCTTGTTCTATTTCGGACCTTCACTAACTAACTTACTCTCACTAGCCCAAGACGATTTGAACATTATTTATAATTGGCTAAACTATAATCTATTGACCATCAACATTAGCAAAACATGTTAAGTAATATTTAAAGCAAAAAATAAACAGCTACCTGTACACACGTACACCTCTCAAAGTTAATGACATTCCCTTGAAAGAAAAACCCAATGAAAAATATTTAGGCTTGCACTTAGACACCCACTTAACGTGGAAAACCCACATTGATCACATTAAAAATAAACTTATTTCATTACGCGGTTCACTTCGACACATAGTGCGATGTATCCCCCTCAAGCTACGTTTTACAATATACAATACACTTGTGAAACCACACTTGTTATACCTCGTAGAAGTCTTGGGAACTGCGGTCAAAACAAGAATAGCCGAACTGCAAATACTACAAAATAAAATCATAAAAACGCTATTTAACTACCACTACCTTACAGAAACTAAAAAAATATACAAAGAAACAAAATTAATGACCATTAAACAACTACACAATTATAATATTTGTATATTTATACGAAAAACTATGAGCAATAAACTTCACACAAATCTACATTTCACTAAACGAAAACAAAATGTTACGTACCCCTGCACTCGCCGCGGTAGCTTCATTGTATTGCCAAAGATCCGTACAAACTACGGTAAAAGTATGATAACTTTTGACGGTGCGCGCCTTTACAATAATATACCCTCGGATATAAAAAATACTACTTCGTTTAACATATTTAAAAAGAAACTTGCCGAGTATATTATTGCCGACAATTCATAGTTTTAACTTAAGTATAAGTAAAATCTGTCATTTAATATGTCTGTTTGTTATCATGTTCATATGTATTTTTTCTTTTCCACTTGTTTTTATATTGTGGTCGATGGGTATGCATGTGTGAACTGTTCTAAAAGTTGTTAATTTTTGCATTATTTAAAAATTGTTATCTCAGCGACGACGAACTTTGATTTATAATTACTTATATTTAGTTGTGTTCTCATGGAAGTGATGTATTATCTTTAATTGAGAATAAATATCTTTAAACCTGAAAACCTGACGTTACGGTGAACTTACAATAAGATTTTAATTAGCAGCCAAGGTATCGACAAGGTTTCGAAGCCGTGGTGGTCTAGTGGTAATGATACAGGCCTTACAATCATGAGGTCGTGGGCTCAAATCCCAGTCCCGTACCAATGAGTTCTTCGGAATTTATGTACCGAATTTCACACCACTGGCTTTTCGGTGAAGAAAAACATCGTGAGGCAACCTGCATATGTCCGTAGAAGAAATTCGATGGCCTATGTGAATCAATCAACCCGCTCTGGGCAAGCGTGGACGTCGACGACGAAGCTACGTCCTGCAGTGGACTATTAAAAAGACCGGTACAGAGTATCGACTATAATCCTACTTGGTAGACGCGAATACCTACTGAGAATAGGTGTCTAACAAGTATCAAATACTTTTAAGTACTAGCAATGACAGAGCAGTGTTGTCAACGTAACAAAATTATTAATCATTTAAAATTATATGTAAAATAATAAATAAATAATTATTTATTGTTTCACACCATAACAAAAAAATAAAACAATATAATTTTCACTTAACCTAGGTAAACACAAACGGCGGCCTTATCGCTGGAAGCGATTTCTTCCAGGCAATATATTAATATAGTTTAAAAACAACTATTTTTGTTTTTATAAATGCATTGTCATCGGTCTTTGATAGGTGCGCAAAGTTTAACAAAAATTCTGATCGCTCAAAGTAGGTCAATAGCTCAGAGGGGTTGGTTACAAGCAAGCAAGCAAACAAACATCAGCAGACCAATCACACTAAAAAATTACAGCTGAACCACAATTGAACTTTGACCGAACTTCAACTTTGTGTCTATTTTCGTATAGCGCTATTGATTTTAACAAAAGTTGAAACGCATCTCAATCAGAGTTGGAACGTAAGTTCCGCTGTCAAACGACCGATTGGTGTATGAAGTTTAGCGCAATACCGAATTCTTTAAAGCTGAATTGAAACTTAACTACAATTGTAACCGGACTAATAAAAGCGTAAACCGCGCGATTGGCCTACAGGTGAAACTAATAAAAGCGTGTTAAAATGGTACACGGGCGATCTCACCTACGACGCCTCTCTATTTTGCACAAACTCTACTGTTTACCGACCAGCCTGCAGGTTGACATAAACACCTGGACAAGGCTATGATTGGATATTTTATAGAATGATTTTGACTCCAATAATTATTATTTGATACAAGTTTAGCTACTCTTGCAAAACTTATAAGCGCTTACAAATTCATTTATAACAGTGAAATAACAACAATAATGACAAAAACTAAACTATTGTGCTTTGACCAAAGGCGTTTTAAGGAGGTCGCTTCAAAACAACCGCATAAGATTTTTTATTACCACATAGGTATTATTAAACATACGTAAGTATAATATTATACCAAAGCTACTAAGATAAATTGGAAAAATGTGTTGCCTTTCATATACTTAGATGTAGCTTGTAATTATTCGATGATAAAGTAAGAGGACAAAATTCCACTTAGATCATAAATCAGAAACTAGACTTATAATATATGACTCAGACGAAAATATAGAAAATAAACAAATCACAAATTCATAACCAGTTCTCATCTCATGATGCGGTAATGTTTGCCATAAGACTCATTCACTATTGAGAACGGACGGCAATGACTTGTGACCATACGCGCCCTCGAATTACGTCTCAAAATTTTTTAGTGTACGTGTGTAAAACAAAAAATGTATTCAAATGTAACTGCCAATAACAATACTTTACTCCAAGTGTTGGAGTTAATTAACGCTACAGTGAACGATACGAGTACAGAGAATATAAGTGACAATAGTGTTGTGCCTGTCAAAGATTTATTTGAAGATTACAGATCAAAGGAAAAGTACAGATATATGGTATACAGGGCAATTTCATATGTATTAGCATCATTAATCATATTGAGTAACTTATCTGTCGTTATATCAAGTGGACTTATACTAAAAAAAGGTATATATTATTGACATTTTTTTGTATATTACGTATTGTAAGTACTAACAATAACAAGTACCTAAGTACTAAAATGACAATGCCCAATGCGAAACAAAAAAGCTAAGTCATGGTACATACATATATTCGTATATTATATTACCAAATCTAAATTTGAAGACTCCTACTAGTCAAAAAGGTATAATATACCTTAATTTATGTACCTGGACCTGTTCTGTTTTTCTTTGACCCATCGAAAATCAATTATTCATATTGCATAAAGGATTTTCGTCACCCCGGTAGTTATGTGGTAATCCCGCCGACTGGTCAGTTAGACCTGTCCCTAGTATTATTATAATATAACTAGTTTTTATCCGCGGCTTCGCCCTCATAATATTTTGATTTTTAACGCAATATCATTATAATTTATAGCCTATGTGTTATTCTGATATATATTATTGCAAAGTTTCATCTTAATCCGTTCAGTAGTTTTTGCGTGAATGAGTAACAAACATCCATCCATCCGCGTTTATAATATTAGTAGGATGTATAATAATTATAGTGACCTGAGCCGGTCAGAAAATATTATTTTCTTTGTCCTAGCTTAGTATTCCCAGATCCAGACCAGCACTAGCACCCGATCCAGCTTCTATCCTCTCCCGGAAAATCATGCCCTGAATAATTTTCTTATTACAATCTATGTCGAACGCAATAGATCGGAGCTACCACAACATTATAGCCAAAGTTATATTGGTCACAACTTATTTAAACGAGTATCATGATAATACTAAAAATACTAATGCAATAAATAAAATCGACAGAACGATAAGAATTTGACGTGACTAGAATTTTAAATTGTTTAGTAATGATTTTGTACAATTGTTCGATATATATTATATTTGCAAAGAATAAAAATAAAACAATTTATATTATATAGGTTATACTTAACAGATAAACTGTCATATATTTACAACTTTTTGTCACAATGTAATTTAGATTTAAATTTAGCAAGTAAGATTTACTTTGTTTTGCTTCACCCTATAAAACAGGGTCGTCAAGTAGAAGTAAACATATAATATTAAGTTATATATGTTATAATACTCTCTTGTTGGTGCAAATAAATATTCTGATTCTGATTCTATTGTATAAATGTTACAAAAATCTTGGTTCTAATAATTTTATCACTTTATTGTACATATTATTTTTTTAATATATCCCAAATTCTTTAATGTGTATACAGGTAGATACCTGTAGTGTATACACATTATTACACAGGCGTGAGTATACTTATATGAAAATAGTCTTACTATTTACTTCGCGAGATGACAAAAGTAAATATTGGCTCGTCATGAAGATGTACTTACTTAATCGATAATCAAATTATGATTGACCTGAGATTTGATCAATCATTTTAGGAATAATAATGTCATAACTTTGGAATTTCAAGATCATCACGATAAGGCTAAATTGTGACAAAAATGTTAATATATTCCAATATAGTGATTAATAATTTTCAAATAGCTTCTCTCAGTTCCCTGTTCTCTACTAGCTGACGACTAAAATTCAGTAGGAGACTAATTACATTTTATTTTAAGTTTATAATTTCACATGCTTATTATATCCACACATGTTCTGAAAAAACAGTTTAAAAACAATTTTTTGGGGATTTTATCCGCCCCAAAAATGGAGGAAATAACTCCGCAGGCTCGCGATAGATCAAATAAAGCACTCTTTGTTATAATGGAAAAACTAAATATGACTGTTCAGAATCAGAGTTCTAGCAGTTGGACATCTGAATTAATTATTTATACGGTGTTTGGTCCTTGAAAAAAGTTGTTTGGGTACCACTTCTGATGGGAATGGTCTTTTCTTATTAAATCAAACATAGGTATTTATTTTTAAAATCTATGATAGAGGCCCATATTAGATGAAACGAATAATGTTAGTGTTTTAGAGTACTATCCATTAAAAACTATCATAAAATATGTAAGATACCTATGTAATAATGTTTACAGGAATTAACTAGGTCAGTCGAGTGTCCTACAATAAAGAAAAATTTTGATACCCTACTACCTAGGTGCATTGCAATAAACGAATAAATATATGAAGATATAAAATAGATACTCAACTTGCTTATTCCCCATGCCATAATAAGTAGTTATTCAGTTTTTAAGGTTCCGTACCTCAAAAGGAAAAAACGGAACCCTTATAGGATCACTTTGTTGTCCGTCTGTCCGTCTGTGTGTATGTCAAGACTCTTTATCTCGAGAACGCGTAAAGATATCGAGTTGAAATTTAAACTGTATACGTATATCGATGAATTCTTGCTGTTGTGTAAAGGAAAAACTTCTCAGTTGTCGTTTAAAAAAGTTAAAGCCGTTTATGTCGTAAAAAACCGCATATTTCGACACTCACAATAATCAAAACCTACAGGGTACTTCCCGTTGACATAGAACTATGAAATTTGGCGAGAAGCATTGTCTCAGCGTACACATATAGGAATAAATCTGAAACCTGTACATTTTTATTTACATCATAAAAAAATAGGGCCTCAAAATTCACAAAATATGGGCTCAAAATTCAAAGTGAGTAAATCGTATCATGAAAGGTGTCGTATAAAAGAACTTCATTAGCACATGCTAAAACAGGTTTTTAATTATTTTAACAATGTGTTTGTACGGAACCCTCGATGTGCGAGCCTGACTCGCACTTGTCCGGTTTTTTTAATTCGCTTTGAATTGACAAACCAGTATTATTATATCTTCTTTGCCTGCACTATGACTTCACAAACGCTTGTAAGGACAGTCGTTCTTCCCAACTCAGATTATGAGTGGTTATTATGGCCTATTGTTGCAGTGACGTTACTACAGCAATTATATTTTGAGAATAGTGATTATTTTATTTTGTATAATAACTAATACGAGGTCATCCTGAATACTTACGATAAAACGAGATAGCCAACACCACAGAAGAGATTCTGCTGTTCTGTGGCTAACACTGTTCTGAATGGAGCCCTGATATTTTGTAAATAGGCAAGCGTGCAATTATGCCAGTAATGCCTTTCTCATTTGATGCCAAAGAACTTGTACCTACTAAAAGCATAGTACATGTTTGCTTGACGCACATATTTGCGTATTTTGCTGCTGTTGAAGTAGCCTGCTGACCCTGCTATATCTACAATGAGAAATATTTTGTAAACCTACTATTTTCCTTATAAAATATATCGTATGAGGGAGTCCGGAGTATTAATTAAAAAAAACACTATAGGCATAAAAAATTAAATCTTAGGTGCAGCCAGGTTTTAGTTTTATAGATAGAGTATAAGGTAGATATCAAGAACCCATCCTTTTTACCAAGTGGCAGCAAGTGGCAGTATTTAAACTGTTTTTTCATAGCATGTGTGGATATAATATAACATGTGAAATTATAGCCTTAAAATAAAATGTAATTAGTCTCCTACTGAATTTTAGTCGTCAGGTACCTAGTAGAGATAGAGAACAGGGAACTGAGAGACGGTAGTTGCAGATAAAGCCCTAATAACTAGTTCTGGAAACAAAGGTTATGTTAATCAAATATTTTAATTGATTGATTACTATTATTTAGATTCTGCCATGGGCGTAGCCACGGTGGGGCATAGTGGGGCGCTTGCCCCACTCTGGACCCTTGGGCCCATATCGATTTTTCAGGTCTCTTTTTTTCTTCACTTAAAATCGGCTCTTTGTTGAAAGATAAAGGGAAATTTTTCGCGCTCGTTGCGCTCGCCCTTTCAAAGAATTAACCGGGATAAGACCGCGGGTATAGTTTGCTAGTTACATATTATTTTAGACTGCTGCCCCACCGTGAGCCCATGACTGGCTACGCTCATGGCTTCTGCAACATACTGAGTCGTAAAATAATAATAAAAAAAAAAATTCTAACAAAGTTGGCAAATTGTTTTATAGTTTCGTTATATTTTTAGGTCAGAAACCAAAAAGTACCTATATACTCCTGGGGAACGTGTCACTAGCGGACACCATCGTTGGATTTTCCATATTGTATGGTCTGTCGGTAGAGTACACCTTGAACGTTGATCCTATGTGTGCTTTTCAAACGGGTAAGTCGAAGTCATTGTCTCTGCTAAATTAGCTACACAATAGACACTTTATTCTACGTCTGACAGCAGTCACATTTTTATATAATGACCGGAACAAAATATATAATCATTACCTACAAGCCTTCTAAATATTTATCTGAAAATTAGCAACCAAACACAGACCAGATAATATAATAGTTAGGTACGTAAAATAAATTGTTAATCTATAAAGTAAAGCTTTATGCAAGAGTATCATAAATATGCAATATCATGTTTTATACTTAATCGTAACATGTATTCTGAAATATTTCGCGATTTTAAGAACTATGTATCGACATTATTAAACAAGTTTGGTGCAGGTCTCCAATTATAATTATATTGCGTCAATTCATCAAAATTTGATTAGAAATATTTTAGGTATGTAAATGGTATCCATAATATGGATACCATTATGTATCCTATGTCCTTCTGGCTCTAAACTACCTCCCTGCCAATTTTCAGCTAAATCGGTTCAGCCGTTCTTGAGTTATAAGTGGAGTAACTAACATGACTTTCTTTTATATATATAGATATAATTCATCAATAATTTACAATAGTTACTAATAATGCTGACTGAGTAAATTGTCCCTGTCAGTAAACTGACTGAGTAAGTTTATTTTGCAAGTCATGATTATTTTATCGCAATCTTAATTTCAAGCTGAGCAATTAAATATGGAAAACTCAATTAATATATTTTATTATTCTATTCTGCAGGCTTACTGGTTAGTCCGGCAATGGTATCAATCCTAAGCGTTGGTCTCATTGCTGTCGATCGCTATATCTACATCCTCCACGGACTGTATTATCAAAGATGGTTCAACACAACCCGTGTTAGAATCGGAATCGTCCTCATATGGATCATTGGTTAGTACATTTTCCTATTAATTAGATATTTAAGGATGGTAGGTACACGCATCACGCCCAGTGATTTACGACACTGTATGCTGAGTGTGAGTTTTGTCGTAAACATGACGCTCTCTTTGGCGAGCGCGTAAGCATGTAATTTGTATGAACTTGTTGTGTTTCAAAAACGCGCCGCTAGTAGCTGTACATTTCTTCATACAAATTACATGCTTACGCGCTTACCGAAGAGCGCGTCATGTTTACGACAAAACTCACACTCAGCATAGGTACTGTTATCGGACGAAGCCTAGCATCTGACACAAATGATATTATTTATCTAGTAGGACGTCGTATGGATATAATTAAATCATATTTTATTTATTCTAAAATTTATATATACCAAAAACGGATCTGAATTCTCACGATTAAAGTATTGTAAATGCTGAAGTAATAATACTCGCACTGTTTCATAAATAAATTTGCTCACTAATCTTAATATTGTTTTATTGTTTCAGGTTTAACGCTTGGTTTTTTACCAATAACTGGATGGGTCAATTATGAACTTGCTTCTACAAGATGCTTCTATGTTGGTTTATTTCCAGTGGCGGTTATATTATTTAACTCAATAATAAGTCTCATACCTATCATAGTTGTACCGGTGCTTTATGCAATTATATTAGTAAAAGCTCTAAAGACAGTAAAAACTATTAATAACACTATTAAAATTAGGGAAATATCGCCAAACAGCGAATGCTCCCAAGTAAGAATGAACAGACGCACAATTAACACAGCATCTCAATCTCAAAATATGCAATCTGAAATCAGTATTAAAAATAAGGACCATACTATTAAAAGAAGTGCGTCCTTCAATTTCGGAACAAGTAATAAAAGTGAGCTAATACATAAGACAAAAAGCATAGAAAGTCTTTCTGTTGTAAAGTCAAATAAGTTTAACGTTAATGATGCTGATAAAGATAGTGACAAACATAGCAAATTTTATTTAGAATCTGACTTTAATATTAGTTCTGTTGAGTCCGTGGCATCTGTCCAAAACTCAGGACAAACTAAGGATAAAAGCAAGCAGTCGACTCAGAATAAGAAATCCGTACAAAACACTGTCAAGATCCGAAAAAATAGAGAACCTAATAAATGGCGAGCAATAACGGTCGTGATGCTTACAACAGCTAGCATAATATTTACTTGGATTCCTTTTTTTATAACTACAATATTTTTTGTGTTTTGCGAAGAAAAATTAACTAATCCAAAGTGTATTCAATTACGAGCTTTACTCGGGGGACCGTTAGCAATTTTAGCGTTTTCCAATTGTACTCTAAATCCACTTATATATGCGTGGTGGCACAAAGGATTTCAAAAATCAGTCAAAACCTATTACAAGCAATATTTACATAGATATATTTGTCGTGTAGACAGATGACGTAACTAATAGTACTTAGTATCCTTTGAAACGGGACTCTACACAGTCTCATTATAAGTACACCGCGTTGTGTGCCAAAGTCTACACGAAGATTCAATGTTACATATTGCATAATTTTGAAATTATTACCTATATGTAAATAAGTAATTATTATTAAGAAAAATATATAGGTACCTAACTAGTTCTAGAATACCAATATATTATAGTAAGTAGTCCAGTATCTTTATGACACTACAATGGGTATTATAACTATCGTAATTTTTATATCCTTTATCACTATTTGAAATACTCGTAGGTAGGTATGTTTAGCATCTTATCAGAATACTTTACTTTATTGTTTATTTCAATGATTCAATTAATCGAACTCAATATTTTAGTCATTTTAGAGGATGTTAAGGTTCTGTATGTTTTTTTGTAACACTTGGTGTTCATAATAGTGTTCCTTATAGTATTTTACTTCATTTAATTAATACTTATTAGTTATTTATGCTGTGAATAATGTCGAATCACGATCACAGATTTATTTTGTCAGACGTTACTTGAATTATCTTTGGCAAATATACAAAGAAGAGAGCTAGTTCTGCTGTTCTGTGCAAATATACATATGTCGGCGATGATATTATGTAAATTACCCACCACACTACCAACAAAGCAAAAAATATAATTCAAAGCAAGTACCTAATCATGTTATTACAAGGCACGAACGTACCGGAATTTTATTAAATCTGTCAAAATTTTAATTCAATAAAGTTCACATTTGAGATTTATAATTTGAGATTTGATTTATTCATTGTAATGTTCCTAAATCTATTTCACACTTCAGCGAAGTAGTAAATTAGAATAACAGTAAGTAGGCATGTAGTGTTTATTATCAACATTAATGTTAGAGAGATAACAGCAAAGAAAAATATTGTTTCAAGAAGAGATAGACACGAATTAAAATAGTAGGAGCTACTAGTCTTGAACTCCAGATTAAACGATAAAATGTTATCATAAGGATTACTGTAATCGTCAAACCTGTTATGTATAGAAAAGTTCCAAGTTCCATTTCAAGAGTCAGTAAGCAACATGGGTCGGTTGGTAATTTGTGTGCTACTTCTGCTCGGGGCTTTAGCCCAAGCCAAACATGAGAAATATGAAGGGTAAGCAGATAGTTATTACTGAGGCATTTGTAATATTATTGATTTAAATTGAATCAAAACTAATTCAACTAATTTTTAGCCACCAATTATACCGAGTCGCTGGCCCATCTGAAGAACTACAAAAGCTTGAAGCGGCTCTCGATGTACTCTCTGCGACACCTTCTTCTCGAGCTGAAATTGGACAACTGGAAGTATTAGTCCGGATCTCGCCTGAAGAAAAGACTCAATGGCTTCGATACTTTGAGGCTCATAAAATGACGTACAGGTTAATTGCGGACAACTTGGCAAGGTAAGACAACTTTGTTAGTAAACTTTCCCATAGTCTAAAACTGTATGAAAATCACCTACTCATAAAATATTTAAACATTTCTTTAGCATTCTTCGAGAAGAAGAAGTTGAGATACAAAAGTCGCGAACTGCTGCTAAAAGAAGTGGTCGTTCTATTAGCTGGGATACTTACTACAGACACGATGAGGTAATCAACAGTGAAAAAAAAATGTAAAGGCAATTGTAATACCATTAGTATGACAAATGAAATGTTTATTCTTATAGATCAACGATCATCTTGATGACCTTGCTGCAGAGTATCCCCATTTGGTTACGGTCATAAACGCAGCATTGAGTTACGAAGGTCGACAGATCAAATACGTGAGGATTTCCACCAGCCGCTTCGAAGACCTTCGCAAGCCAGTCATTGTAATTGACGCCGCCGTCCATGCTAGAGAGTGGGTCACTCCTCCTGTAGCGCTGTATATCATCCACCAATTGGTGGTTGATATCGTGGAAAATGCCTTGACTGAAAACATTGACTGGGTTATCATTCCTGTAGCTAACCCTGATGGATACGAATACTCCTTTGACGAGGTAAGATTTATATTTGTAAATTAGATTAGGTACATGCATGACCTACGGCAGTAAGTGATGTAATCACATTATTTCTCTAGGATGTTATTGTATATTTTTTCCTAATTGGAAGCATTTAGGGAATACCTAACATATTATTCAGGTACATACTTTTTTGATGTAAATACAGATACGTGAGATGCCATGGTCAAACTGTCGAGGTGAGCCTTGTTATTACTAAAGATCATAGTTTTCGGAGAAAATATGAATTATGTGTATTGTTAACTAACTGCCGATGTAAAATAGTAGTAGATAGCTAAATGATTAATCTGCAGCTAACATCAAAGTATTCTTTTTTTAAAAGACTGTTTATCAGATTTTTTATCAAATAGGTTTGCGTTTGACTACACACTGCCTAATGTAAAGCAGATAGGCGATCTAGGATGTAATACGCATAAGCGTATTACATCCTAGAGTAAATAGGTATCTCCTATATAAATAGGAGATACCTATTTACTCGAGATTTGAAGACACCTACATTGCACTTTAGCGGGAAGACAGACTCAGGCAAAACGTTCCAAATTCTGGCAGTTCGTATGAGGAAGGAATCAGATCCATTAAAAATCAAGCGCAAAGCGTTATGCTGTCATCCTTGGTTGTATATTATGTAAATACAGTTTCCATTAACTTACTGCTTTCTTTTTATTTAAACAGGACCGTCTATGGCGCAAAACGCGATCGAGGTCTCACGAGGGCTCAGACGAATGTCCGGGAGTAGATGGCAACCGCAACTTTGCTCATGAATGGGGTACTCGTCCGGATAGTGCCAATCCCTGCTCACTGATCTTCGAAGGTCCCACCGCCTTTTCTGAACCAGAAGTCAGAGTTATTAGAGATGTCGTGCAGCAGCAAATTCAAAGAACGGCCCTGTATATTTCCCTGCACAGCTACGGAAACATGTTCTTGTATGCTTGGGGTAACAATGGTATGTACGAAGTTTAAGCATATTATTATGTATTTTATTTTATTAAAGTCTTATGCAGGTAAATCTACAACAACAGAGCGTCTAAAAATATTCTCATTTTCTCTAGCAACTGTCTACGACAATTTCTGATCAGTAATTCAAAAATTGTATTCACAAGCAAATAACTCAAAGTCTCAAAAGATATTTGATTTTTGACCGACGAACCACCAGAGGAGGTATACAATTCGACGCATATATTTTTTATGTATAACCACGCATAACTTTTTTTGTAGTAGTCCGATTTTAATAATTATTTTTTTATTGGAAAGAATATACTTCGAAATTGGTTCCATTTAAATTTTATCGAAATCGGCTGAGCCATTTTTGATAAATCAACAATAATGTGAAAAATGCTACATCGATCCATACGAAATATTCGCGAATTCTGTACACGGGTGAAGTCGGTCATGCTGACTCATGCTAATTTTTGCAAAAAATAATCTTGTATTGCTGAATTAGGTGTAGGGATAAAATAAAAAGCATTTTGTAAACATTATTGGTAGGATCTACTGAATATAACATCTATCCGATAATCTATACTGAGAGATTGATAAAATTAATAATGTTCTACTTATTACATAATTATTATTGCGTCATCAAATAAGACCTTTAAACTTTCAATTTTGTCGTCAATCAATGAATCTTAGCTACCGATAGCTATACGACACTACTATCAATGAAAGTATGCTACAGTTGATCAAATAGATAACCTAGTACATACTCAATTACTTACGCTTAGGTTTATTATTCAACAGGTACACTACCGTCTAACGGTCTCATCCTCCACCTGGTTGGGATTCAGATGGCAGAGGCAATTGATCGCTTGGCTCTCGAAGAAGCTGATCCCTACATCGTCGGAAACGCTGCTAACGTTCTTTACTACACCACTGGTACCTCCAGAGACTGGACCCGGGCTGTAGGCGTTCCCCTCACTTATACCTTGGAACTTCCTGGCTATGACTATGGGTTCTTAGTCCCCACCTCTTATATTAAGCAAATAATAACCGAAACTTGGGCCGGAATCGCAGCAGGAGCAAGATATGTTATTGCAAATCATTAATTTACAAAGTAATTCAAATAAAACTGATTTCAACTATTATTTTTACTGTTCAATTAATAACACATACCTATCCTCTTAGCAACATTTCTCTCAAAGATTTTCTGAGACTTTTTCATCCATGTTGAAGTGAGCATGTGAATCAAATTATCTTTGTTACTTGCATATTCTTTCATTTCGTCTTTGTGGATGCTTGTTTGTCTAGTTAAATCTTTATTAGTTTCGATAAAATATGGTTAAATTTGACTGAACTTGGTGCAATAGCAACTGTTTGTAGATTTTTTGGTTTTGATGATTTTTTCTATCGAGAGTTTGCGGATTTCACACAAAATAAGGATGCCATTTGCTTTTTGAAATTTCTCAAAATTTTTTAGTTGATATTGTATTATGTTAATAATCTTGTCGGGCACAACAATAACACTGAATATTTGGCTTACATTTTCTTTTTTTTTTTATTCCAATTTATTTTTTGGGACTTTTATACAGGATTATTTCTATTATAATCAATTAAGTAGCATCCTTCTAGGGGCTTATTCTGTACATCAAAACTAACAACTTTTGTTCTGCGACAATTGTCAAAACTCGAAAAAAAATTCAGCTGTTCCATACATTTTGTCGAGGGTGAACGATTTTTTTCTATGAACATTTCAGGAACAACTTTTTTTTTAAGATTTGAGAAAAGTTGTTAGTTTTGTTGTACAGAATAAACCCCTAAAAGGATGCTAATTAATTAGAAATAATCCTGTATAATCTTTGGCTTACTCTACAGTCTTGGTGTTTTATTATAAGCTTCTATTTTTAGCATAGTATGATCACCTACACTCAACATTTATAACTCAGAAATAGTAGATGGGTTTCTAAGAAAATGACAATAGAGTCAACGGTGCTAATTTACATAACAAACAGTTATATCCATAATGCACAAGCTATAGAACTAACACCCACCTCACTAAGATTTAACACCATGCGATTCACAGCCGTGCTACTTTTGATTCATTTGACGCTATTCAGCATCAGTGAAATTTAGACGCACGTTAAACGCAGCAGGATATTCTCACTTTAAAATCTTGCTGACCTTGGGAACATGTAAAGGTAGGCATTTCCGTAAATTTAAATGCCACAGTATACAGGGAATTCCCTTTATTCATTCCAAAAAATAGTTGATTCTTTATTTGTTTTTTAGCTCGACCGTTCTGCTATTTACCTATATAGGTATGTAGGTATACTAAGCGCCACAGAAATCGGCGGATGAGAAGTTAACCGCAGACGCCGTGATTCGCTAATTATTGCGCATGTGTGCACAATTCCAACGCCGCGTGTCGTAGTGGTGGTGGTGAGCATGAGCGTAGGGAGCGCGCGGGAGGCTGAGCATGAGGTTGGCGGGCGGGTGTGCCCCGACATCTCATCTCTATATTTCGGCTTTTGCGCAGCGTTCAGTATGCTGAGTGTGAGTTTTGTCGTAAACATGACGCGCTCTTCGGCGAGCGCGTAAGCATGTAATTTGTATGAAGAAATGTACAGCGTACTAGTGGCGCGTTTTTGAAACACAACATTTTCATACAAATTACACGCGCTTGCCGAAGAGCGCGTCATGTTTGCTACAAAACTCACACTCAGCATATAACTTCCCATTCGCCGATTTGTGTGGCGCTTGGTATACCTATTTGGGTAGATAAATTATATACTTACCTGTATTTAGGTTAGTTTGCACTATTATTTTCTTACAGAGAAGCGAATATTCAATGAAAATAAGGTATGGCCCAGTATACCAATAAATCGTGTCTTCGATATATATTACAGAAGTGGTGTTGGTAAGTAAAAACGAACAACTAAGTAATTAATAAAACAACAATAAATTAATTCACTTAAACTGATGGTGAACTGATGAAATTGGTGGTGTATAGAGACTTCGACTACAATAAACATATTTGGTCGTATCTAAGTTTCATGTCTGTAACATTCACAAACTAAATAACAATACGCATCATAGTTTCCAAACCCAAAAAATCAGTATAAGGAGCCCATAGAACACAAACTCATACTGGGAGATGAGTTTGTTTTTTATGCGCTCTATAGAGTTGGCGTAAATTGTATTTTTTTGTGAGACTCGTACAACGCCATTTATTTACATCGTGTTGGCGCTGTTTCATATCCATACAAAATTGTAGTTTACGCTAACTGTATATAGCTCATAAAAAACTTAACAAAGTACTACTAAGCGTATTGTACCTACAGATTATGACTCTACATTCAATATATTATAAATTCTAGTCACGTAAATCGCTAAATTTATGACTTTCCTTTGTTAATTAAAATACGCATCATAGTTTCCAAACCTTTAATTATTGACTGAAGCAAAGCAAGGTCTGTGCTTCAACACTTCCGTCTATCCAGATGCTAATTTTTGTGTACAAGTTGCATTTTTCAACGAATTTTGACGAAACTATATACAATACCTAAACTATTAATGTTTTTTTGTCATTAGCGTATTTTATTTGTGTTGGGAGGGGGAGTCCCTCTCAAAAAGGGGGGAAATTTACTGTCGCCGTATTTGTGGCGCTGGTTTCAGTAATATTTGGCAAGATTGTTTAGTATTTAAATCATAACAAGAATTGTGAGAAGGTACTTACACCTAAACCAAATCGGCCAAGAGCGAGTCGATAAATAGGCCTAAAAAGATTTAGTTAAATAAATGCGTCGCTAAGTCGACTGTTTATACATTAACTAAAAAATACATTGTTTTCAGATGACTACAAAGTTTCAAGAGTGGAAATTTTTCTGGTGGTCAATCATTCCGACGTTTTGGCTAGCTCTACTGATGGAGTTGGTGGCTCTGCGTTTTCTGCTAGCGTATTCCTTCCTGCAGATGCCTTTGTCATTTTTTACAGCTTGAACATTTATACTTGTAACAAACCAGTCATAGAAAAAACTATTACTGAATCACCATCACGTTTTTGATGTGAATTGCTAATATCGGTGTACCTACCTTTCTAGAGTAGGTATACTGGATTATTCCTAATCAATTAGCATCCTTTTAGGGGCTTATTCTGTACAACAAAACTAACAACTTTTATTCTACGACTAGCACCCAAGGACTTTGTAGGTATACTATCTGGACTGCGCACAGACGAAATTTGGCTCAAAGTTAGTTTAGGAAAATTCAACCTTAATGCGTTGCAACAAAACATATATTCCTTTGAAATGGCATAAGAGAGACGCTGTGCCGAGTGAGACTTCCCAAAGTGATGAAGTTGTCCCGCTCGCACTATTGCCATTTCGAAACGACACTTATATTCGGTAGAATTATTACCTGTAAAGCCGCAACTGTCTTAACCATTTCTTAGTTTTTTAACAATGTAGTTTGTTAAGATTTTAGTTAAAATTGCGAATAGATGCCAATAAACAGAGTTTAATATTTATTTTGTATGAATATACCTACGTCTTTATGATTAACGGTTATTTTTTATTTTTGACTAGAGTATCACCGTCGATTGCAAATGGCGTACTATGGTGTATACAAAGAAGTGTAGTAGGGTGACTATGCTGGACATATTTCTTAAACATGCTGGGTGTACAATTGGTGTATAGTCGTGCTTGTCATTTTTAATTTTTTTGGGTTGTAGATTTCAAAATTGGCATCCATATTGGAATTAAAAACGGCAGACGTCACTTATTTGAAAAAATCATGGGTGTAGTTTTCGAGGTTTTTTGGGGTGTAGATTTCAAAATTAGCATCCATTTTGGAATTAAAAACGACAGACGTCACTTTTTGCTAAAAGTCGCGATGGGTGTCGCTTTAGAGGTTTTTGGGGGTGTAGATTTCAAAAATGGCATCCATTTTGAAATTAAAGATGGCGGACGTCACTATTTTGAAAAAGTCGTCATGGGTGTCGTTTAATAGGTTTTTGGGGGTGTAGATTTCAAAAATGGCATCCATTTTGAAATTAAAGATGGCGGACGTCACTATTTTGAAAAAGTCGTCATAGGTGTCGTTTAATAGGTTTTTGGGGGTGTAGATTTCAAAAATGGCATCCATTTTGGAATTAAAGATGGTGGACGTCACTTTTTTGAAAAATCGTCATGGGTGTAGTTTTCGAGGTTTTTGGGGGTGTAGATTTCAAAAATGACATCTATTTTGGAATTAGAGATAGCAGATGTTGCTTTTTTGAAAAAGTCGTCATAAGTGTTATTATTTGAGAATTCGGGGGTTTATATTTCAAAATTGGCATTCATTTTGGAATTGAAGATGGCGAACATTACTTCAAAATGGATGCCATTTTTGAAATCTACACCCCCAAAAACCGTGATAAGGTCTATTTGTGACAAAGTTATCCGTGAAGAAGTTTTTGTGAAAAAATGTTTCGTGGTTAAGTACTGACACGGGTTGCGTGATATGTGTCAAGATTACATCTATGAAATTCAAACGTTGTTCAACACTGTAAATATGGATTCCAGACCATTACTGTCGTCACAAAAGTGAAGGAACTCATCGAGATCTACATGTCCGATGACAGCTGTCAAACTTAAAAGTGGTTTATCTCCGTCATTATCAATTCTAGACCATTGCTGTCTTAACAAAGGTAAAAGAACTCTTCAAGATCTACATTTCCGATAACAGCTGTCAAACTTGAAACTGAATTATCTCCGTATAGGTTAATTCAAGGCGAGGTAGTCAGTCTTTGGAGCGTCTTGTCGTCCAGGGAAAAGTTGAGGGCACAAGACCACGCGGAAGGTCGCCCATGAGATGGACCGATCAGATCAAGTCTGCTGTGGGTGGGCCCGTGCATGAGTGTACCCGATTGACGTCCCATAGAGAGAGATGGCGAGACATCGTGAGGCGCATTACATCTGCCCCTACAAATAGTAATACTACTTGATGACCACGACCGCTCTGTCAAGAGCGCAACGACCAAGAAGATATTAATTCTAGACCATTGTTTTTATGGGGATTGGTTTTATAGAGATCTTCATGGAAGGCCTATGCCCAGCAGTACGCGTCTTATTGCTAAAGCGACGACGATGATGAAGGACGACGAGTTAGGGGTAAGATAACTGCGATTCCTGCGTGCAGTAACATTCCAAAGAAAAATTATATCCCAAGATGATCGAGATGTTTTGGTCATCCTACTTGGAAAAGAGACACAATCATCTGATGTGGTATCCTTGTCGGCACGTTTTTCTTTGCCAGTACTCAATCCTGTTTATATGATAAATCCATGCTAGCACCCTTTTAGGGGCTTATTCTGTACAACAAAACTAACAACTTTTGTTCTACGACTTTTATCAAAACACAAATTAAAAAAAAATTTAGTTCGGTAGAAACATTTCGTTCACTCAAGAGTGATCCTATTGTATGGAACAGCTGTTTTTAATTTTTAGTTTTGATAAAAGTCGCAGAATAAAAGTTGTTCGTTTTGATGTACAGAATAAGCCCCTAAAATGGTGATAATTGGTTAGGAATAACCCTGTCTATTTTTTAAATTTTACAACGATTTTTACACGATTAAATAGTGTGTTGGAAGACTGAGATAAATCATTTCTTTATTTCTAAAATTCACATGGACCAGAGGATTGCTATATCTAAATAAAATTTTAAAAGCAATTAATCTAAATAGATATTTAATACCAAACTTAAAAAACATTTCATAAACTATAACTATTAAAATTAACCTACTTAAAATAAAAACTAAAACTTAACACTAAAACTTATATTACTAAAATAAAATTGTATTAATTACTCGTAATTTGTTAAAGTATGTTTTGTTTTGTAAGTATGTTGAGTATATTGAGCTGCAAGAACAGTCTGAATCAAACTCCTTGGCCTCTATGAAGTTAGCTACAAGTGCTATAAGCTACTGAGCATATATTGACTAAGGTGTAGTGTAGAGTTTGTGGAGTAAGGACTTGTAGAGTTAAGGCGTGTAGAGTTAGAAGCTTGGCTCTACATGAGATCTGACAACTTTTTGATAGTGCAAACTGTATTCTTGTCTTGGCTACATTTCACATGAAAATGTTTTTGTTGGATTAGCTATTACACATACCAGCATGTACAGCTTTTAGGGCGTAGGACATCCACTAACGAGCTGGATGGACATCCTCGGAAAGATCGTCACACTGCATCCAAACCGCTTATTGGAGATCTATAAATATGGGAGGCTTATAGTCCAGCAGAGGACATCCTATGTCAGAAACGTCGATATTTAGATTTACGTATATAGCTACAGCTACCTAATTGCCTTCCCGCGTTTGAAATAGACGCAGTTTTCTAATAAATAAATAACAATAGTAATATGCCACTTCTAAGCATTTACATCGTACCGGACGGTTGTAGTATTTTACCTATGAAGACGCTTCGCCACCATTGAGGTCAGAGAGTAGGTAACTTATATATACAGGGAAATTGAGGTTCTGCTCAATGTTCGCAACGCTAATGCAACGCATTTTAAGAAAATTATATTATGCAAGAGAGACAGACGCTTGCGTGTTTCTGTGGACAGTATTTGTGGACCTGATACTGAAGGGACTGAAAGTACACGGAGGATTTACACGTAAATTGAAACTACAGCTGTTTTCGTATGGCTCTAAACTTTTTTGTACAGCGCCCCTGGCGGAAACGAAGAAGAACTAATCAAAATTTATAGAGCCACACGCAAACGCAAAAGTATAAGTAAACTACTCAAAACCTGAGGGCTAAGTGGGAAATTTTCGCTCGAGCTCGATCGCGTTAACGTTTGATGTGATTTCTATGGAAATAGCCCAGCGCCATCTTTTGTCACGTACAAAAAACTGAATAGCTAAGTGTGAGTATTTTTTACGGTAATGTAACGAGCGCCAAACCGATCGAACACGAGCGCGGCAACGTCTGTGATTGGCTTAGTGTGTGTGTCAATGTGCTCGCGTGTGTGCACGGCACGCTCGGTCAACGCGACATCAAAGTAATTCGATTTGATTTGCAAAACTCCCACTTGGCACTCTGGACTAAGGACTCTGAGACTTTAGTTTTGCATAGTTTACTGAAGCTTGCGCGTTTGCTTATGGCTCCATTCATTTCTGTTAGTTCTTCCTCGTTTTCGCCAGGGGCGCTGTACAAAAATGTATTAGGATACACGGAAACTATAGTTGTAGTGTCAATTTACGCGTAAACCTGTACTAAGCCCCTTCTTCGGTTTGTCTAGTTTGCTTTTATCATAGAGATGATAGAGAAGTAGTATGTAAAGACAAGGCACTAAAATAATAATAATTAAGTACAAAAGTAAAAGGGCGTGATGCGCAATTATGAAAGTGTGAACAGGACGAAACTAATTATATTTTGCCTCTGTTTGCGTATACTTTTTTTTTGTCTGACTACGACGCATGGCCTAGACTTTATAGTCAGACAATTTTTTCGCGCCATAAACTACTGTTGATTTATTTATTGGTATTATTTTATATTAGTATTATGCAGGGTTTTAATATTATCTAGTTTAAATATTATAATATCATAACAACGTATATATAGCTATCCAAGTATGTAGGTATAGCACATCATTTAAAATGATGT
This sequence comes from Hypomecis punctinalis, assembly GCA_949316475.1. Classification (NCBI taxonomy): domain Eukaryota; kingdom Metazoa; phylum Arthropoda; class Insecta; order Lepidoptera; family Geometridae; genus Hypomecis; species Hypomecis punctinalis. The sequence goes on along the minus strand of OX438815.1, from coordinate 16,112,476 downwards.
GAGAAAAATGAATTTCATTTTTCTCACATCCTATACCAGTGATCGTCACACTGTTCTGGTCAAGGGCCACATGGGACAGTGCAATGCATCACTGTGGGCCGCACCCTAATGAACTTAATTATAACATAAGTAGGAACTAGCCGGCGTTGTTTTAGGTTACCACGCAGCCTAGAGAACAAGAGAAGGTGAAAAAAGATGCGCGAGCGAAGCGAGCGCGAAATTTATTAGGTTTATTCAATAATTTCAAACAGAATTAGAAAAGCAGACCGAATCCTTTACTACATTACAACTATGCGCGAGCGCAACGAGCGCCAAAACTTTTCGGCTCTTTTCAGTAATTTCAAAACATATATGAGCAAAGCAGACTAACCACACTGCTATCATACGCGACCGCAGCGAGCCTCAATTTTGTTTTGTTTTTTATTTTCAGTAATTTCAAAACAGCCACACTGATGAACTTGATTATAACATAGGTACTAGCCCGCGTTGTTTTAGGGTTACCCCGCTGCTAAAGGAACAACCAAAAGTAAAAACTTATGCGCGAACGAAGAGAACGCGAAATTTTTCAGGTTTTAGTACTTTCCAAACAGACAAGAGCAAAGCAGACTGATTCTTTACTACTGGAGCAGCGAGTGCCAAATTTTTTCGGCATTTTTCAGTCATTTTAAAATAGAAAATTTAATTTGAAAGCAAGTATGAACAAATTAATGTAATGACTTTTACCTGTACCGCGGGCCGCACCAAACACGGCCGCATGTGGCCCGCGGGCCGCAGTTTGACGACCACTGCCCTATACTATGGCTTTCATTTAGATTTAGGGTGAGTGAGCACGTGAAATGAAACGTTCTTTCAGTTGTCACTTTTGGCAATCATTTGACAGTTCAAAGAATCTGCGCGTAACGGAACACGGTGTTTATTTACGTTCATACTTCTCACAAATCACAATAGTCATTACGCACAAAAGTTAAAATTTTCAAGTGTGATGTTCTATGAAGAACTCTGAAGATGTTGTGGTATCTGCCATGGTCAGAAAGTATAAAAAAGAGGGCTTGCCGATACCTTTTACAGCGATATCTTGGCAATTTCCTTGAAGAAAAGCTGACCCTCGATCAGCTCACCGTTGATCTCTACAACGGGACTGGGACCGTTTGCGATGTCAGCCTTGACTGCGAAGTGAGTTACTTTATTATTTAAGAACTTACCTATTTCCTATATCATTATGTTTACAATAATGTAGTTTTCTGGACATACTGTTGTGTATGCTGAATACATTGCCAATGCAATATGCGCATTACCTGCCCACCGAATAATAACACGTGCGTTCATGAGTTTAAACAAAGGACGAGAACATTTCGAACATACTCTATCTACATATTATTATCAAATATTGTACTTTAACTAGTCAAAAATAAATACAAATGTATGAAAATCAGATGTGTAGTAGTTACAAATATAAATTATTATCACTTTGATAGGTGCTTTTATATGAGCTATCTGCTAATGCATGTAAATATAAATAAATAAACTATTCTGTATGTCAAGGTTACTAGAATGAATGTCTATTATTCTTTACTGAAAGCTACTTGAAACTCATTTCTATTTACTTCAAGAAATAATTAACTACAATAACTTCTACTTGAAAAATGTATACTGACTATTTTTTATTGTGACTACTTAAGATAAAGATAACCCTCATAAGATTTTTGTGTGTATGCTTGCCTAATCATATGTTATCTATTGCTCACTACAAACAATAACTTAAGTCATATTGGTTGAGTAGCATCTATAAAATCTTAAATTTAATATTATTAAGGCATACAATTAATACACACAGTTATTCACAATGAACAAGAAGTTTTTTTTTTTTTGAAGAAGTTATTAATAGAAATACATTTTAAATTATGTTCTAGGCTCTCAATGAACTGGGTGACGCACAGAATTGGCCCCTGGTGATAGTGGATGGGCACATGAAAGAGATCACAGTGACCATACCGTGGTCCACACTACTAAAAGATGACTCTATTGTCGAAGTCAATGGACTCTCTGTCACTGTCCAGCCAAAAGTGCGAGCAGAGCCAGGTAAATAGTACTTAAAAACAAATATTATTATCTTGCTGACTTTATCTCATTAGGTGGGGTTGGTATTGGCCGAATCATACAAGTTGACAGATGTTAAATTAGCTACAAGCTGCACACAACTCAATTTAGTAAAAACGCAAGTAGCTTTATGTGAGCTTCTGTCAGGATTGGATAGTGTGCAGATTCTAACTAACTTCACATTCGCATTGTATGATTCGGCCTATGCAGCATATTTCCTTTTACTACTTCACTATTGTTTCATAAATCATACTAGCGTCTACTCTTTTCTCTAGCGTTTCATAAAATATTGCAACAAAAAAACTTCCTATAAATAATGTAACCATCAGTTCAATTCGTTTTGTTTTGATATTGTTGCTTATTAATTTTCAATCAATCAATCACTTTATTTAGCTCGTTTAATTAAATTAAAAGTTAATTTTTATACACCTTTGTATAGGCTGAGCCACACAAGTAGGCAGAACTTAATTTAGGTACAAGCTGCACAAAGGATCACCAACTTGTGTGGTGCGGCCTATACTAGTAATCTATCCATGTATAAGCTTTCTTTATTCACAACATAAGTCTCATACTAAAACATGTTTTAATTTTTGAGTTTAGAATTGCTAACTCAATGAACTGCACATTTTTGCGATCATTTTGTACTTGGTAGCATGATTCTGATTCATAACTACATACTCATAGTTCACAGCTAAATAACAAAAGAACTTGCAACTTTAGTCAAAACTACCAGAAACCTAAATGAAACTGACTCATACCTTCTTCAAACTGAGTAAAAAAATAAAATAAAATAAAAATAGCCTTTATTCACTAACTAGCTTAAAACCCGCGGCTTCGCCCGCGTTGTCTTAGTACATAGGTACTTAATTAAAATTAAAAGAGCCCGCGGTTTGATCTACGCGGTTTGATGTACATGCTTATAATAATATCTAATAGTCCGCAATTTGGCCCGCGTTGTCTTAATACTTGCTTAAAATTACTTGCAAGGATAATGCCCACGGTTTGGTCAAAATTGTAACAGTATTTGCCTATAATGATAATAGATCACGGTTTGGCCCGCGTATTGTTAGTACTTGCTTGAGATGGTTATTTATAGCACGCAGCATGGACTGCGATGTCTTAATACTTGCTTAAAATTATAAAAGCTCGCCGTTTGGCCTGCATTGTCGTATTACTTACAATGATAATAGCCCATGGTCTGGCCCGTATTGTCTTAGTAGCTCAAAATGATAAAAGCCCGCGGTTTAGCTCGCGTTGTGTTAATAATTAGGTACTTACAAAGATAATAACCCACAGATTGGCCCACGTTGTTTTAGTACTTACTTGATTAAAATAACAGCCCGCGGTTCAACCCGCGTTATCTTGGCATTTGCTTATAATAATATCTAATAGTTCGCGGTCTGGCCCGTGTTGTCTTAATAAATCCTTAAAATTATATAGCATGCCGTTAGCCTGCGTTTTTGTATTGCTTGTAATGATAATAGCCCACGGTCTGGCCCGCGTTATTTTCGTAACTGCTAAAAATGATAAAAACCCACAGTTAGGCCCGCGTTTTCTTGGCACTTACTTAAAATAATAGTAGCTCGTGGTTAAGCCCGCATTAGGCTCGATTATGAAGGCGCCATCGTAATTATAATAGCTAATTATCATAATTATATCTGTTTCATTTTCACTTTAAGCATTCGATAGAGAGAACACTTTTTATGTTGTTATTATATTTACTACGGCGTCTCCATAACTGAGCCTATTATTGTATTACTTGCAAAATAATGCCTACAGTTTAGCCTGAATTGTCTCAGTATTTGGTTATTTAATTTACTTGTATCTAAAGCTTATTACAGAGTACATACGTGAATTTTTGGATGATAAATTGCCGAATTTCTGAAATTAACTCAATAATAAATAAATTTATAAAATAAATATTGGAGGACATCTCACACACGGTCTCTGATCCTAAACTAAGCAAAGTTTGTGATTTGGCTGGCAGAGACTGATATACTACATATACATGTATTTCAATGTATGTACTGTATTGTGTACACCACCGACCATACTCCTATTTTTAGAATAATTCCAGTCCATCCAAAGGTTGGCTGGTAGAAATCGCCAAAGGCGATAAGGCCGCCATTGTACAGCATATTGTATAGTTTCTGTACTGTGTTTCTGTGTACAATAAAGATATATTTATTTATTTATTTATACATGTAGGTTGACTGGCAGATAATGCTGTTTAGCGTTAAGTACTCCTTTTGTACAAATAGTGTGCAATAAAGTGTTAAATAAATAAATAAAAATACATTAATAACATTCAGACACAGAGCAAACACATATGAACATCACATAAATATTTGCCCTGGGAATCAAACCCACGCCTCTTTGACCCAGGAGTCAGAGTCAACCACTGAGCCACCGAGGGAGCCAATAATAATAATTGTATGAGTAACTATGTAAGAAATTTCACTTTTCTTTGCTGGAAAACATTGAGGCAACCTGTACGTACGTAGAAAAATCAATGTCGTATGTGAATTCAGCAACCCATGCTTGGCCGGCGTGATGGATATGGCCCAATTACCCTTTGCGGATAGGCCTATTGTCAGTCATCCATCAGCCGCAGGACGTCCACTGCTGGACATAGGCCTTCCCTATGGATCTCCAATAAGACCGGTTGGAAGCGGCTTGTATCCAGCGCGATCCTGCGGTCTTAATGAGGTCATCCGTCCACCTTGTGGGTGGACGTCCTACGCTGCGCTTGCCGGTACATGGTCTCCACTCGAGAACTTTTCGACCCCAACGGTCATCAACCCTCCGCGCTATGTGCCCTGCCCATTGCCATTTCAACTTGCCAATCCGTTGGGCTATGTCGGTAACTTTGGTTCTTCTACGGATCTCCTCATTAATGATTCGATCTCGCAGAGAGACTCCAAGCATAGCCCTCTCCATAGCTCGTTGGGCTACTTGCAGCTTACTAATAAGGCCCATAGTGAGAGACCACGTTTCTGTGCCATAAGTCATCACTGGCAACACACACTGGTCGAAAACTTTCGACTTGAGGCACTGAGAAATAAAGAATATGAATGAATGAATGAGGTATGTCGGACGAGAAGACACTACGCACTTTTCCGAACGCTGCCCAGCCGAGTTGAATTCGTCGATTGGCCTCTTTGTTGAAGTCGGACCTACCTAACTGGACTACTTGTCCTAGGTAGACGTACGAGTCAACGACTTCAAGAACCGAGTTTCCAACAGAAATCGGGGTAGGTAAAACATGGGAATTACACATGACTTTCGTCTTGTCCATGTTCATCTTAAGACCCACCTGTTTCTATTATCCGTAGTACCTATTTTCAGTAGTGCACTATTAATTAAGGCCGGTACAGGTATTCGACATGTTTCATTAAGTCATTAGAAATTTAATTTTCCAGGCAAATGAAAAAATGGCACACAAGTCGTAATTCTAGTCAGGCATATTCTAGGATGCTATTATACTCATAATTTGATTAACTTTTACAATGGTACCAACCCCAAAAGCACGTGAATAAAATCAGCTGTTCAACACAAAAAGTTCATCGACCCACGACAAAATGTATGGAAAATGTAGGTAATTTTCGCTTGTCAGGGTTGATCCCATAGTAAAATACCTATATTGATCCATATGTGCGCTAAGCTTAAGACTATTGGCTCACAAAATAAAAAAAAATCGTAAACTTTTGGGGACCCATTTTGCCCCATTTAAAGATAAACTATCATTATCATAATCCTAGATACTACATTATTTAAAAAAGCGCATTGAAGTTTTGGGACGTATCTGACCCCTAAGGATTTTTTAAGGAAAATTTAGAAAACAGGTACAGCCATATTTTTATTTAGTCTCAAAAGCATCTATACAAAGTTTCATGTCAATCGGTACAGGGAATAAGAAGTTACATGCAAACAAAAAGGGCCCGTTTTACCCCGTAAGTTAGAGTTGGGTACGTTTTTCATCCTTAGTGCTTCATTATGTCGTACGATGTACGTATATTCCAAATTTCAAGCTCGTATCTACAGCGGTTTGGGCTGTAGCCTAAACTTATTAATTTTGCGTATCCCTAAGGAACCTTATAGATTTTCCTGGATTTTATTAGTTTCTGTATTAAAACATGCTGTGTGCTTCCTTCATACCAATTTTCAACCATAACCGTTCAGCTGGTTCGATGTAATTGACGCTTTTTTCACCAACTTGGGACCTTATTTGACCCCTTAGATGAAGAAAATTCGGAAAAACAGGAAATAACGTGACTTTTATTTTGTTTGGAAAGCATTTATACAAAGTTTCAAGTCAATCGGTACAGGGAATAAAAAGTTACATACAAACGAAAAGGCCCATTTTACCCCCTTAGAGGTCGAAAGTTCAAAATTTTTGTCCTTAGTGCTCCATTACGTCGTTCAATGTACCTATATCCCAAATGTCAAGCTCATATCTTCAGCGGTTTGGGCTGTAGCCTAAACTTATTAATTTTGCGTATCCCTAAGGAACCTTATAGATTTTCCTGGATTTTATTAGTTACTCTATTAAAACATGCTGAGTGCTTCCTTCATACCAATTTTCAACCATAACCGTTCAGCTGGTTCGATGTAATTGACGCTTTTTTCACCAACTTTGGGACCTTATTTGACCCCTTAGATGAGGAAAATTCGGAAAAACAGGAAATAACGTGACTTTTATTTTGTTTGGAAAGCATTTATACAAAGTTTCAAGTCAATCGGTACAGGGAATAAAAAGTTACATACAAACGAAAAGGCCCATTTTACCCCCTTAGAGGTCGAAAGTTCAAAATTTTTGTCCTTAGTGCTCCATTACGTCGTTCAATGTACCTATATCCCAAATGTCAAGCTCATATCTTCAGCGGTTTGGGCTGTAGCCTAAACTTATTAATTTTGCGTATCCCTAAGGAACCTTATAGATTTTCCTGGATTTTATTAGTTACTCTATTAAAACATGCTGAGTGCTTCCTTCATACCAATTTTCAACCATAACCGTTCAGCTGGTTCGATGTAATTGACGCTTTTTTCACCAACTTTGGGACCTTATTTGACCCCTTAGATGAGGAAAATTCGGAAAAATAGGAAAAAACGTATCTTTTATTTTGTTTGAAAAGCATGTATACAAAGTTTTAAGTCAATCGGTATAGGGAATAAAAAGTTACATACAAACGAAAAGGGCCCGTTTTACCCCTTTAGAGGTCAAAAGTTCAAAATTTTCGTCCTTAGTGCTCCATTACGTCGTTTAATGTACCTATATTCCAAATTTCAAGCTCATATCTTAAGCGGTTTGGGCTGTAGGCTGTCTGTCAGTCAGTCACTCAGGGAAGCCTTTTATATAATAGATATTGACCTTACAAAACATTACTCTTATTTCTATTTCTTAATTACTATGTTATCTACCCTGGTCATAGGCCTCCTCTAGAACCTCCTCCAGCACGGGTAGCACGGCAAAGGGAGAAAACCATTTTATCCACTTTAAAATGTCAGTTGTCATTGTCAATCCATACTTTATTTCCTCTTCAGGGGGATATAATGGTGGAAAGACTATTTGTCCCTTTGCCATGCTTCCCATGCAGGGTGGCGCAGGAAAACCAGAGATAGGGAGCTCTGGCAAATTCTAAACTAACAGTACAGTCTGTACAGGAGTTTTAAAGCGTAGAATGTATTCTCTGAACAGCAGTGCGAGTACCGTTCTTATACGATCATTAATTTGACATTTAAATCGATAAAATTCGCTAAAAATCGGTATTCTCTATGAGTTTTATCGATTTAAATGTCAAATTAACGATCGTATAAGAACGGTACTCGCGCTGCTGATTTGTCATAATATGAATAGTGTAGGTTGCAACTTGATCCTTTTACATTCATAAATTATAAATATTGCTGTCTCTCTTATATTACAATGGACATAGTTTGTACTGGTCCTTAATTGACCTCGACTTGTATATTCCTAACTTGTAGACTTTACAATGTCGTGTCATCATTTACTTTGCTGCTACAATATTTGCATACATACAACCTTCTCTATAGCCTTTGTATTATCTAGCTTTAATCAAATTTGTGTACAAATTTTGTCCATAATGTTGAATCTAACTGTGTATTTACTTCTGTACATTTACTATTTATTTCACATATCTGGTGGCCTAGTGATGTGAGACCCTCGCCTTACAAGCTTAAAGAGAAGGTTCAAATCCAGACCCTTACTTATGTGTTTAGAATTGATGTACGAATTTACAACTTACTGGTTTTTTGATGAAGTAATAAAACATTGAGAGGATCTACATACAATCGTAAAATAAATTCAATAGTGTGTATAAATCTACCAATAGGCCACAGTGGTGGATATGACTCAATAGCTCTTTGTGGGTAAACCTATGTTCAGCAGTAGTCTATTATTTAATAGTCTACTGCTGAGGATTGGGTCTTGAGCAGCTTGTAACTATCTTCATAGCCACCAAGAAGTTTGGTTCAGGATATACTGTACTGTAAATACATATAATAATGTAATGTAAATACATACATTGATTGTATGTAGATCGCCTCTCAATGTTTTATTACTTCATCAAAAAACCAGTAAGTTGTAAATTCGTACATCAATTTTAAAGAACACATAAGTTCAGGATATACTGTACTGTATTTACAGTACAGTACATCCTGAACCAAACTTCTTGGTGGCTGTGAAGATAGTTACAAGCTGCTGAAGACCCAATCCTCGCACAGTTGTTAAGTGAGATTAATTCAGGATTGGATTCTGCACAGTTTGTAGTTAACATCACAGACGCCAAGAAATATGATTCGGCCTATACAGATTCACAGAAATAGCTGGAGTGAATTGATAACAAAAGTTTACTTAAAACATTAAAATTAATTGATTATTTAATTAAGTGATAATGATAGGAATGGTAATTGCAGAAATGTTGTCTGTTTTCTCTAACTCATTAACCAAACAATGGCTATTACTTTGCTTAGTCATTAGCTTGATGATAAACCTCATACTCTCAGCTCGTTTTCCGTATCTACATTCGTATCTACATATCCGTACATTTATTTGGTCAACGGAAATATAAAAATACTAGGTATAGGTCGAATCATACAATTTGGTGGCTGTTATGTTATCTACAAGCTGCGGATTGCCCAATTCTGACTGAAGCTCACTTAACAGCTGCATAAGGATTGAGTTATCCGCAGCTTGTATAGGCCGCGCTACATAAATTGGCTGATGTGAAGTTATCTACAAACTGCTCAACAAAAATCAAAAAAAAAACAAAATATATTTATTAGCATTAAAGAATGTACATTGCAATGTAGTGCTAACGGCCCCCAAACTAGGCAAAGCCTGTATCTTGGGCGCCCTGTGGCCGGTTTCCATAGATTCGCTGTCTCGCTGAGCGTTGTACACATTCAGTTGCATTCTTTTCAATGATTACAGCAAAATTTACAATAAAAGGTACAAAATAAGTAATATTCTAATTTTTTTAAATTAATGATAACATAATGGAAAAGCTTAAGCAAAGTAATACACATTTTTTTTTTAAAGATTTGTACTGAATCAATTATAATTGTCTTAAAACTATTAAACATTAGCACAAAACAGCTCGACATTCTAGCTTATCTGATGTTTGAGATTTTGTTTGTGTGTGTGTGTGTGTGTGTGTGTGTGTGTGTTTGTGTGTGTGTGTGTGTGTGCGTATGTGAGTAATCAGCCAATCAACGTGCGGCTTTATGTGAGATTCAGTCAGGATTGGATATTCCACAGCTTGTAGCTAACATAACAGCCATCAAATTGTATGATTTGACCTATACCTAGTATTTCTATATTTCCTTTGACCAAATAAATGTAAAGATATGGAAAATAAACGAGCTGAGAGTATGAGGTTTATCATCAAGCTTATGACATCCACATCTGCCTACTTGTGTGGCGCGGCCTGTAGATATCATCACATGCATATGCCAAGTTGTATGATTCGACCTATACGTAACGTATACATGGCATGATATAAAGAATCATCATTTCATTAACATAACTGACTGCCTCAGTGGCTCAGTGGTTAGTGACCCTGACTCTTGGGTCAAAGAGGCGTGGGTTCGATTCCCACCCAGGACAAATATTTATGTGATGAACATAGGTGTTTGCTCTGTGTCTGGGTGATTATCTATTTAAGTATGTATTTTAAAAAAATATGTATTTGTAGTATATCAGTCTCTGGCAGCCATATCACAAGCTTTGCTTAGTTTGGGGTCAGAGACAGTGTGTAAGATGTCCCCTAATATTTATTTATTTTATAACTATCTATATAACAATTCACTCACTAGGTATACTTTGGTTTGGTTTAATTTGCTTGATACCTTTAAGCCCTATATACATTTATATACATTTATTCACTTCTTATAGTAAAAACTCTTTAGTACTTGTAGGAAAATGCATGGTCTTATCTCAGAGCAAATAAAAAAATCAAGAGAGAATGTTGTGAACAAACAAGTGAAGCCAACCAAAACTACGCGTCGCCGTGTACAGACAATTATTCACACATCCAAGTAACTATGAAACTACGCCTAGGCTTGTCAGTCAAACTATGGCGGCGGCGGTATATAAAAAACCAGCTTCGCTTGACTGTTCAACGACGTTCCCTCTGGATTTTTTAATTTGCTCTGAGGGTCTCATGAGTTGCAGAGTTATGGAAAGATTACACTCTTGTTTGTAAACCGTGATTATGGTAGGTTAGTATACTTAGAAATAATAGTAAATATATATTAGGCTCAATTTTAGAGGCGCCATCGTAATTAAATAGCAATTTAGAGTATCCCCGTTTTTTTTTCACTATATGCATTTGATAGAGAGAAGATAACACTATTTTACGTTGCTATTCAATTTACGATGGCGCCTTTTAAATTGGGCCTAGTAGTAATATAAAATAAAGCATTATATGTATTGTTTTTCATACCACCTGCTCGAAAATGACTCATTATATGTTGTACAATCTCGAGGGCTATGGCAGGTCAATAATGTTGTATGAAACTCCCTAGGGAGTAAAGTGATTTAAATGTGGAATGTCTAATCCGTATGAAATTTTCTTGACTTAGAACAATTAAGAACATTGTAAAGAGGTTTTATTTTGTATAACCGAATTAAACCTCTTTGCATTGCACGGCAACAAGCATTTTTCTCTTGGTACACAATCTACTATTAAAAACCGACAACCAAACTTTTTAGCCATTACCTTATAACATCTGACAGTGAGTATTGAAACACAAAACGAAAAATTATTTTTAAAACAAGTGTAAGGAAGCTGGTTATTTAGGAAATGTTTGTTAATTCCAGCGTCATCGATGCTGGAGTCGATGTGGTCGTCCATGTCTTCTTCGATGCAGCTGGCGGCTGAGTGTCTCCGGGAGGAAGACGGTCCTCAGGAGTCGCACCCTGTTGAAGGCATTGAGATGTTCGCTCACGCTATAGACTCTAGTATGTATACCTACACTTTACCCCCTTCGCACACATAGGCGTAGCGTAGTCGTATCGCATATTTGTTCAAACAAGTCCGTACACGGAGCGGTGCTGCAGCGTATCGTAGGAGGCATTTACCAACCCCCTTCGCACATGTAGGCGCGTATTACGATACGACTACGCTACGCCTACGTGTGTGAAGGGCCTTTATATCTTATCCTTACTTCCTTACTATATTCGATAAATGATAATGGTGACGGTAGGGGAGGACTTTTTATCGCGGAAAAATAAAAAGTTCTAGTAGTAGAACTACCGGGACTACATTTTCCCGGTAGTTCTACGGTAGGACTATCGGGAAGAAATTTTCCCGACAGCTCTACTGTAGAACATTTCGCTTTCAGGGCTCATAAGGTCGAATTCGCTAAAATCTTGAATTTTCATTCGGTTGAATATAACTTACAGTTTTATCAGGACTTAACATTTTTTAGTTTGAAGTACTTAATGACAGATGTCATTTTCAGGTGTCAAAGTGACAGCTGTCATATTCAGGAATCCGTAGTAAAATTGCATGTCAGTAACAGCTGTGCAACTGACAGCTGTCAAACTTCGAAGTGTTTTATCTCGGTAATTATCGATTGTAGACCATTGGTGTCTTCACAAAAGTGATAGAGCTCAACAAGATCTACATTGCGGACGACAGCTGTCAAACTTCAAAGTGATTTATCTCGGTAATTATCAACTGCAGACCGTTGGTGTCTTCGCAAAAAAGATAGAGCTCGACGAGATCTACATTTCGGATGACAGCAGTCAAACTGTAAATGACCATAATTTTTTCAGGGCTCATAAGGTTGAATTTGTTAAAATCTTGAATTTTAATTCCGTTGAATATAACTTCCGGTTTAATAAGGACATAACATTTTTTAGTTTGAAAAAACTTAATGACAGATGTAATTTTCAGATGTAAAAGTGACAGCTGTCATATTCTGGAATTCATACTAGAATTGCATCACAGGTGTCAAAGTAACAGCTGTCTAACTGACAGCTGTCAAACTTCAAAGTGATTGCAGACCGTTGGTCTCTTCACAAAAGTGTTAGAGCTCGACGAGATCTACATTTCAGATGACAGCTGTCAAACTTCAAAGTAATTTATCTCGGTAATTATCGATTGTAGACCATTGCTGTTTTTACAAAAGTGATAGAGTTCGACGAGATCTACATTTCAGATGACAGCTGTCAAACTTCAAAGTGATTTATTCTGAAAGCGAAATGTTCTACTGTAGAACATTTCGCTTTCAGAAAAAAATTGTCCCGGTAGTACTACCGTAGAACTACAAGGACAAAATTTTCCCGGTAGTTCTACTAGTAGAACTTCAAGAACCAACCGATGGGATAACATAAAAATTAAAACACGACGTGGGTGAAACCGCTGGCAAAAGCTAGTTTATGCTTACTAATCTTCGAGTTACTAATATATTAAATCCGAAAGTGTGTTTGTTGGTTTGTTACTCTTTCACGCATCAAAGGAGCAACAATATGACAATCATTGGTTCATAATAAAAATATGTTAATTTTCTTTTTTTTTTTCAGTTCTGAGCAGAGTCAAAGTGAAATTCGTCAACACGAAAATCCGAATAGAACATGTTCCTAAAAATGGTGACAGAGGCATCGCCTTGGAAATCCACATAAAACAGTGAGTACATTACTAAACTTTTTTATTTAAATTAATTATTTTGTTTAAGTATTCTTCTTCTATCTCCATTATATCTATAACATGTAGGTTCAATAGGGTAGTTGACTGGTATTGAATTAGTTAAAAGTATTTATACTACACCTGCTCGGAAAGTACCTTGATACTTTATCAAATTTACGGTAGAAAGTACGTCATTGCATATCGAACAAATATGCGGCGAGAAAACGCATCTGAGCGGGAGAGAAAAGTGTATGAAATTCCATTTCTTACGTGGTTTTTCTTTTTTAATTTTGGGTAAGACTATGCGCTGGTAACCTAAAAATCAAAAGCCAAAAAGTTTTTACAGTGAGTTTTTATCTCCAAGTTCGCAAAATGACACTGGCCACTAGCTGTGTGTTGGATGGTGTCAAACAATTTGAAAAAAGAACATGTGAAAATTGCAGACGCCATTGGCGCCATTTTCAATTTGTGTGTTGTTTGAGGATTCAGTTTTCGTAGAAAAGTAAAATAAAACTATCAAAATGATAAGTAGTGATAGTGATGATGAGTGTAGTATAAAGCACTATGTATCACTCGAGAGAAAGTGCGATTCCCGATCTCGGGTGTTTTAAAGCCCTCGCTTACGGCTCGGGCTTCAAACGACACCCTCGACGGTAATCGGTCACTTTCTCCTCTCGGTAAACAATGTACTATAGTATTAGTGAATTCTGCAAGTAATTATGATTCTTAAACTGAAAAAATAATTAAAATTGGCTATTCAAGTTCAGAGATATAGGGATAAAGAGGGGATGCCATGTCCCTTTCCCACAACGCATAACATAGTATGGCGAATGTATGACACTTACAGGCTGTGACGTCATAGTCTGCTATAGTGCGCTCTATGTCTATCAAGAAAATAAATAAGCTTGTAACTTCTTTACTTCTAAGTTGATTTTATTTTATTTTCGTTAATCGGCTCTGTGTATGGTTAGCTACAAGACAAGTTACAAGAAGACATCAAAAAATATTGTCAACTATAGTCTGACCGTTTACCTTAGTCCTCACCTGCACGGGTACAGGGTCGCGGGTCTCCTGTCTCAGTCCCCTTTGTCGTTTACCCCCGCGCCCCTGTACCGCGCAGGCGAGGACTCAGTTAAACGGTCAGACTATAGCCTATTTTTAGTGTTTGCTCTGTGTCTGAATGTTATCTTCTATGTTTTAAAAATGAATGTTTTTCTGTATGTCCTAGAATCGTAAACCATGCATTTAATCGTGTGATAATCTTTAGCAAAGTTGCAAAAAGCCAAAGAAGGTTTCCGAGTTGATGAAACGAAGTTCGCCAGTTCAGCTAGTTATTATAAGTATGTATTTATTCCGAGTAGCACTTTTGTATGGACAAGCTGATTTTTTGGGTTCTGTAACTTAAATGGAAAAAACGGAACCCTTATAAGATCACTCTGTTGTCCGTCTGTGGGTATGTCAAGACTCTTTATCTCGGGAACGCGTAAAGATATCGAGTTGAAATTTAAACTATATAAGAATATCTATGGTCTCTTGCGGTTGTGTAAAAGAAAAACTTTTCAGTTATCTTATTAAAAAGTTAGAGCCGTTTATGTTGTTAAAAACCGCATATTTCGACACTCCCAAGAATCAAAACCTACAGGGTACTTCCCGTTGACATAGAACTATGAAATTTGGCGAGAAGCGTTGTCTCAGAGTACAAATATAGGAATAAATCTGAAAACTGTACATTTTTATTTAAAGCACAAAAAATAGGGCCTACATTTACAAAGTATGGGTTGATGGGATGGGAGGATGAAAATTCAAAGTGATTAAATCGTATCATGTAAGGTATCATATAAAACAGCTTCATTAGCACATGCTAAAACAGGTTTTTAATAATTTTGACAATGTGTGACTTTCGATGAATGACGGCAAAATTAAAAAAAGAAAAAAAAACTTTGTCGATGACTATAGTATAGAGATTTTAACAACTTACTTCCCAATTTTGTGTTTTTTTTTTTTCGATTTGTACGGAACCCTCGGTGTGCGAGGTGTGTTGCACTTGTCCGGATTTTCTTAAATTTTGGTTTGGCCTCGTCTTAAAAGTTGTTTATAATGATGATCTTAATCACCCGCTTTCGGTATAGTACAGGGCAAGCAGATAATAACCCTGTTATAAATAAAGCGCATTTTCGATATCATGTAAGGTTTGAATTTTTCAAGTGACTCATACACTGTACTAGAGTCTGGCTAACGAAAGTTGATACTGGAATTTTTCGCAAACTCTTTAAATGACAACACACGGTGCTACTACCATCGCGAATTTACCTTTAAATTGGGGTATTTTACCTAGTATTTAAAACTTTTTCTAACTTCATCGTAATGAAGTTGATAGGTACACGTTGGAATCATTTGAATCATTTGTAGAGCAATGCAAAGCCTCAGTTTGGCATAATAACAACGTCAAAAAAACAGAAAATAATTAACGTTATGAATATAAAACTCCTACACGACATGTCAAAGCTTGAAAAAAAGATTTTTTTGCGATTCCCCCAAAGTTTTGAAAGAATCAAAATCGCAGTATGGTAACAATGCTACATAGTGTGAGTGAGAGAAAGTGTTTCCCTCTCAGTTTAGGGCTGCCATACTGATATTTTTTAAATTTGCCGCGCTTTGTCAGTATCAACTTTCGTTAGCCAGACTCTAGTACATATATTCCTATGATAACAGACCATTTAATACAATATTATAATTATTTTTTTATCTTGAAATTTGTAAATGTTTAACTAAAATTAAAAGTTTTAAAATGAAATATTTGAAAATCAATTTAGGAAAAAGAAAACTACGCAATCATCGAAAGAAATTCTCACAGGGCCTGATTTACCCTTAGGCTAATTAAACTGCAGCCTAAGCCTAAGCCTAGGTATATTATAATAGGTACACATTGTTCTATTTCTGCGTACACTTCCTCGTCCACGAGTACGTGCGACCTCCAGCTGACTGATTACAATAATCTCAATGCGTTGAATCGACGACCTTGATACTATCAATTCGAATAAAACTTGTAGTGATTTTTGGGTCATCGTTTTGCGTAGATATGTTAATGGTATGGAATGTCTGAAACCAAGGTTAAATAGGCTACTTGACACTATTTTTATGTCCTCTTGTAACAGTTAACCATTAACAGAACCAAAATCAACCTAAAAATAGAAGTTAAGTTACAGTAAGAATAAGAAGTTACAAGCATATTTATTTTCTTGCTAGGCTGTGCTAGACAGACAGCGCACTATAGCAGGATATGACGTCACTGCCTGCAAGTGTCATACATTTGCCGTACAATGTTATGCTTTGTGGGAAAGGGACAAGACATGCCCTCTTTATTCCTATTAAAGTCTTACAAGCTTATTTCTCTGAACTTGATAAACCAATTTCAATTATTTTTCCAATTTACGAATCACATTTAATTGCATAATTCACCAATCCTAATAATACTTTTAACTAATTTAATACCATAGATATGCAAACATTGTTCTACTACAATATGTAAACCTCTTTCATATTATTTTAATTACAAAACTGTACCAAGCCAAGGAGTCGATACAGACTATCATTATGAACAACTGTTACTATGAGGCTAACTCGGAAAGAAAATAAATCAGCTGTGCAATACAAAATTGTAAAGCGGAATTGACAAAAGTAAACAGCAAATTTTTGTCTTAAATCAAATCAAATGTTTATTTATTGATATCAAACAGGTGACAAAATCGTTAATCCACTGGCTCTGAACTAGTCTTAGAACTGTATTTCTAAAGCCCGTGGCTTCTCCCAATTTTTAACAGAATATTAGATACAGATAAAAAATACTAAATTAAATTTAGAATTAAATAAATTACAATTTTAATTGATTATGCATAGCTCATAATTAAAGTTATTATTTATAAATAGCAATAAAAACACAAACTTAACTTATATCATAATAGGTATATCATTAAAAGTGACTGTGGAGTAAAATTAACTATTTGTATATGAGTGGGTAATTTATCGAAAAATTTAAACATTATTTAAAATAAGAGATTCATTGTTGTTGTAGTCCTTACTCTTAAAGAATAAGGTAACATGTTTTTTTTACATTTAAAATAATTAAAAAAATTAAACGCCAAAATTGAATACAATTTGTTCTGTATAGATCTGAAAAGAAAGCATAGTGTATTGCAAATACAGTGTTTGTTTGAGAATGTTCCACACTTTAGGTGTAAGCTTGTTTTTCGGCCTTTTATTTGTCATTTCAACCAAATCCAGGTCTCCGTGATATCTGAAGTCTGAATCACTACCTTTCAGATAAGTGCATCTTAAATAACCATTTATAAACACCCTATTCAACATTCAATTCCATTCAATTACAGCATCGATTATTTCGACGAGGCCGGCTCAGAGCCCACACCAGACGTGACAGACCCAGAAAAGTCCAAAACCTACGTAGTCGCCACCTACACTAGCAAAAAGATCAAATTGGAAGGAGTCACATTTTACACGGACGAGTACCCATCCAAACTTCGAACTATGGCCCGGAGCCTAGTTATGGAAAAATCTTCATCATCTCAAACTGATAAAACTGAATCCAGTCACGCCGAAGATGCTAACTATACAAGTACTATGTCAGATGTTTTCTATGAAACACGGAGTGTCATATCCACTATAGAACCTGATCCGGTGAAAGAGATGATTGCTGAAGCTAAAAGTCGCACTGATTCTAGAGAATTAACTCCTGATGAGAAGGCGAATCAGCCTGATCCGATTTTGTTCGCGAAACTGACGGGGCAGCAAGAGTTGAGTTTGAAAATCAAGCATACGGAAGTGGTACGGTAATTTATTTTTATCTAAATTAATTATTGTGTAAAACATCAAAACTTAATTAAATTATCCTATCTAAACTAAAATATCCTATCTAAACTAAAATATCCTATCTAAACTAAAATATCATATCTAAACTAAAATATCCTATCTAAAGTAAACTAGTTAAAATTAGATAATGTTAGAAACTCTTTAAACCTACAAAAGGTTTAAACAGTCTCTAATTTCAGGCAACGTGCCTAAAGTGCTGGCCGCATTGCCTCGCTGAATTATGAGCCTGACTTTCTGCCCATAATACAGGCCAGCATTCTGTTCACGTGTGCTTTTAATCTCCCCGACAAATCTTTAAACATCTCTAGAGCACCCGGCCCCTACTGTCCAAGTGTCTATTATTGTGTTCAATACCTTTCATTACATCTAACTGCAAACAAGAGCACGTATCCAAAAAACAGACCTTTAGAGCCTAGCCCAGTTTGGAACCCACAGTTACGCCAAAAAATTCAATGTTTGTAAATTCATCTGTTGGTCATACGATACTTGGACACATATGTAAACAATTTTTTTTTAACTGACCGAAGCGAAGTGAGGTCTTTTCTTCGACGCAACGATCTTGCTTTCGTCTGTCCGGATGTTGATTTTTGTCTACAGGTCTCATTTTTCAACGAATCTCGACGAAACTTGGTATACAGGTTTTTTATATTAATGTTTTTTAGATTGTTTTGGGTATTTCCCTCAAAAAAAAAGGGAAAAATTTGCTATCGCGGTATTTAACAGCTGATTTCCATATTATATAAATTTGACTTTAAATTTAACAAGATTTGCGTGTATGAACCAAATCGCTCAAAAGCGAGTCGAGATATTATGAAGATTCAGTTAAAAAGATGTGTCGCGAGGTCTACTGTTTTAGAACTACTAGTTTTATTTGATAAATATTTTAAACTTTTTTTTTCACTTTTCAGGTGGAAGGACCTAAAGTAGAGGTCAGAGTGTTGTTGGGGTCGTTTATAGTGTTTATTTCGCCGAGGCAGCTGCATACTTTGATTGAACTGGTGGACGCGTTGAATCAGCCTGATTTGGAGGATACGAGGTAATTTTATTGACGTGATGACGTCTTATAAATCGATGAACGCTGGATGCACGCAACAAAAGTGTCACTTTCCGACTGAGCCGAGCGTGAATGTGAGAGCGTGGAACAAACCATAGAGAAGCGGCTTAAGCGTCCGGTTTGTTTCAGTTGTTGATTCAACTATGTTTTCTTATGACGTTATTACGTGAAATAATCGTTCATAAACGGACTTTCCAGACAACGAATATTTTTGTATTTTTTTTAGGGTTCCGTACCTCAAAAGGAAAAAACGGAACCCTTATAGGATCACCTTGTTGTCCGTCTGTCCGTCTGTGTGTATGTCAAGACTCTTTATCTCCGGAACGCGTAAATATATCGAGTTGAAATTTAAACTATATACGTATATCTACGGTCTCTTGCAGTTTTGTAAAAGAAAAACTTCTCAGTTACCGTATAAAAAAGTTAGAGCCGTATATAAAGTTAGTTTATATCGTAAAAAACCGCATATTTCGACACTCACAAAAGTCAAAACCTTCAGGGTACTTTTCGTTGACATAGAACTATGAAATTTGGCGAGAAGCATTGTCTCAGAGTACACATATAGGAATAAATCTGAAAACTGTACATTTTTATTTAAATCGCAAAAAAATAGGGCCTAGATTCACAAAATATGGGTGCAAAATTCAAAGTGAGTAAATCGTATCATGTAAGGTATCATATAAAAGAACTTCATTAGCACTTGCTAAAACAGATTTTTAATTATTTGAATAAAGTGTAATTTGTAATGAATGACGAGAAAAGTGAAAAAAAAAAAACTTACTGTCTATGATATAGTATAGAGATTTTAACATCTTACTTCCCAATTTTGTGAAATTTTCTGAATTTGTACGGAATCCTCGGTGTGCGAGCCTGAGTCGCACTTGTCCGGTTTTTTTTATATTGACTATAATTTTAAAACTTGTCTCGTGAATCTCAATTCTAAGCGAATGTGTAAAATTCGTTATAATGTATTTATTTGTTGTTTTACAGTAATATACCGCTCCGGCCAAGTGGATTGAACATACAATGTAAGCCGATGAAGCAAGCGGATTTTCAATTGATAGAGGCTCAATTGCTGGGCAATTTGGAGACCCAGGGACCTCGGCACACGGGGAAATATGGCTGGTCAGGACCCAGCTTCGGTAAGTTAGTTGACAAACTGATGATAAATCTAAATATGCGTGCTACGCCCTACACCGCATATCTGCTTATCATCAGACAGTATGTAGTCAAATGCAAATGTATAGGTACGAAATAAAAAATAATAATAATGGTTTTCATACTGTAGTTGTATTTTTTGGCTGTTTCCTAACTTATGAAACCTATGTTGTTTTTCAACAACAACAATTTCAACCGGGAGGATGGATTTAAGTTATCAGTGTCGTGGAATCCTGTCGTCAACAAATGTAAATCGCGTAGTGTAGGTAGAAGGACATTATTAGATACCGTCAGTGTTGTGTGTCGTAGTGACAATTTTTCAAGCTCAAGTTGAATTGGCGGTACCAGCTGTTACATACTCCAGTCTACCCGTGACCACGGTCGATGCAACTCGGCCGAAACGTCGGGATGAGGAGGTATTTATTTATCTCGTAATTTTAGTGCGCGATTAGTCCCGTAGTATATAATAATAATTATGAAAACTACCCTAACCTAACGTATGAAAAAGCTCTTTGTAATAAAGCGAGTTTATTTTTTGCTATTGTTCACAAATTACTTACCAATCTTTTTAAATAGTCCACTGCTGGACATAGGCTTACCCATGGAAGGTGGTGATTGGGCCATATCCACTACTCTGGCCCAGTGTGGGTTGGTGAATTCACGAAAACGCGATCGAGTTTCTTTCACGGATGTTTGCAGATATTCTCACGATATTTTTATTCACTGAAAAGCCATGATTATTATTTAATTATTCATAATACCATTTGTACAAGTCAAGGAAAGATTATCAGCAGCTTATTGCTAACATCACAGCCGCCAAGTTTTTTTTTAAATATTTGTTTGATTTGTTCTATACATAAATTCCAAAGAAATCATTGTAACGGGACCGGGATTTGAATCCATGACCTCACGATTGTAAGGCGGGCGGGATTGTCGCTACGACTAACACGGCTTTTTTAACTTACCCATATTACTTTGCAGAAGACAGTGATATGGAAAGCGACCGTTTCCATCCAATGACGAGCGCGAACCAGATGGGCGAGAGCTACTCCTCATCGGTGAGCTCTATGAGCGCCAGCATGACTTCCAGCGTCACGCTGCCCACCGCGCAGCCCAGGATCAAGCGGAATAAGAAAGGTAACTTTCATAGAACAACCTCCTTATTGTCTGTTTTGGTCTTCGCGAAAACGCTTTGTCCAAAGCCTCCGTGCTAACACAACAAAAAAGCAGGACCTGGTATGACTTCCAGCGTCACCCCACCCACCGCGCAGCCCAGGATCAAGCGGAATAAGAAAGGTAAAATCCGAATCATACAACTTGGGCAGTGACAGTTTTCATCCAATGACGAGACTACATTAGTGAGAGATATTCCTCATATATCAGTGATACATGAATTCCAGCGTCGCGCAGCCTAGGATCAAGGGGAATAAGAAAGGTCAGACCGTTTCCACCTGATGACGAGGCCAGATGAGGAAATTGTAGGCAAATGCTGACATTTTTATCCTACTAATATTATAAACGCGAAAGTTTGTGAGGATGAATGGATGGATGTTTGTTACTCTCCACGCAAAATCTACTGAACGGATTGAGATGAAACTTTGCAATAATATAGCTTATATATCAGAATAAAACATAGGCTATAAATTATAATGATATTGCGTCAAAAATCAAAATATCATGCGGGCGAAGCCGCGGGTAAAAACTAGTAACATACCTATTTAAGTTATAATATTTCTTTCTCTTTCCAGTGCCTCACATCGACGGTGACCCAACAGCGGAGGTGTCGCACGTCAGCTTGAGAATCTTATCCATTACTTGCGTGTTGCTACACAATGTAAGATTTTTTTTCTTGAATACGCTATTCTTAAGTTTATAAACTATTCTGTCAAACTTAACAATTAATATTTTTTTTTCTCTCTGTTACTATTAATAATAGGTATACTAAGCGCCACACAAATCGGCGGATGGGAAGTTATGCGCAAAAGCCGAAATATAGGTATGCGCGGGAGCTAGAGAGATGAGACGCCGGGGCACACCCGCCCGCCAACCTCATGCCTCCCGCGCGCTCCCTACGCCCGTGCTCAGCACTACGACACGCGGCGTCGGAATTGTGCACACATGCGCAATAATTAGAGAACCACGGCGAAGTGTCATCTGCGGCTAACTCCTCATCCGCCGATTTGTGTAGCGCTTAGTATACGTATATTTTTTAAAACGAGTAAATCCAAAATAAGAGTGTGCAAAGATATTCTCAATTCACTTGTGTATTTTCTTTTTTGTGTTTAGAATTCTATGTTCATAATTATAACAACTACATAAAAGGTTTCAATTTTACATAAATTACTTTGGTTCAATAGTTCAATAACATTGTCAATCAAAAATGTTCTCGAATTATTATAAATTCACAACAACAAATAATAAATACATGTTTGTTTGAAGTATGTTGTTAAATTTTATCAAAAATGTTGTACAGGGTTATTTCTAATCAATTAGCATCCTTCTAGATACTTATTCTGTACATCAAAACTAACAACTTTTGTTCTACGACTTTTGGTCAAAACTCAAAAAAAATAAATCAGGTGTTCATATTTTTCTGTGGAAGAACGATTTTTTTTTTTTTTTACTAAAGTCTCAGAACGAAAGTTGTTAGTTTTGATGTACAGGATAAGCTCCTAAAAGGATGCTAATTGATTAGAAATAACCCTGTATACTTTTTGAAACATTTGATTTATATTTACTGTACTATTTCAGGATATCTTAGTAGCGTCACCGGTTGGGTCAGATTGCACTTCGCACGCCAGCGCTACTAAAATGCAAGAAACTTCGCTACAATTCTTCGAACAACTCGCGCCTTTTCACATGAGTGAAGCCGACATCTTCGGAACTGTCAATTACGCTGTTGACAACGCAGCAAGAAGAAATCATTTGAGGTTAGACCTAATTCACGTATACATAAAGTAGTATATAGCGTGTAATCTTCACTAAAATGCAAGAGAAGTCACTACAGTTCTTCGAACAACTCGTATCTTTTCACATGAGTGAAACCGACATCTTCGGAACTGTCAATCACGCTGTTGACAATACAGCGAGAAGAAATCATTTAAGGTTACACCGTATTACAATTTTCTTAGAGTCGTATATTATTTGTAATCGTAATTAAATTGCAAGAGATGTCGCTACAATTCTTCGAACAACTCGCGCCTTTTCACATGAGTGAAGCCGACATCTTCGGAACTGTCAATTACGCTGTTGACAACGCAGCAAGAAGAAATCATTTGAGGTTAGACCTAATTCACGTATACATAGAGTAGTATATAGCGTGTAATCTTCACTAAAATGCAAGAGAAGTCACTACAGTTCTTCGAACAACTCGTATCTTTTCACATGAGTGAAGCCGACATCTTCGGAACTGTCAATCACGCTGTTGATAATGTAGCGAGAAGAAATCATTTGAGGTTAGACCGTATTACAATTTTCTTAGAGTCGTATATTATTTGTAATCCTAATTAAATTGCAAGAGACATCGCTACAGTTCTTCAAACAACTCGCGCCTTGTCATATGAGTGAAGCCGACATCTCCGGGACTGTCAATTACGCTGTTGACAACGCAGCAAGACGAAATCATAGGACATAGGCCTTCCCTATATTATTCTTAATGTACCGATAATCGTCTTGCGTCTCGCTATTTTGCGCGATGTTTACTATCTCTTAACTATCCAGGTTACTGACGTCAGATATAACTCTGGACGGCAGTGAGAAGGTGACGTCACACGGGAGTCAGACAGTGTGCGAGGCGGCAGTACGGCACTTACTCGTCAGAGAGTGCCTTTATACAAATGGGAATGCCACCCCGGAGAACTTTGATTTAGTACGGTTTGAAAACAAAGGTATGTTTAAAAATAATGTTATAGGCCGAATCATATAAGTCGGCGGTTGTGAAGTTGCTAAAAGCTGCGAAACCCAATCAACGAGCAGCTTTATGTGAGCTTCAGCAAAGAAGATATAATATTACTACGTATAGAACGGTCACTCGTTACCCCCCACCCGTTTGAGTCTTCCTCACTTCCACCCCGCGTTTCACGTACCGATCGCGTACTCTGCGCGCGGGCTGCACTGGCCGGTAGATCTTGTAATAAAAAATACCTTGACTGTGACAATAGGGAAGAATTGTGCTGAGTATGGTTGAATATCAATAATACGTAACAAAACAATACATTTTATTGTTTATCTAAGGATAAGTAAAAGGAACTTATTTTATATTATTTGGTAACTTTCTCTTCATATTTTATTTCAAATAAAGTAGATCGGTTACTTATTGCTAAAATGCTTCCAAATTAAGTAATTGTTATACTTTTATATGCACTAGATTTATATTCATTTTTGCAAAATTGAATACGCAACTGTCTCACTCACGCGGCATGTCGTCACGTCGTGGTGATCGCTGACAGCCATAGACGTTCCGCACACAAATGCACGTGTAGCGTTCGTGCGTATGTGTGTTGTCTGTGAGTAAGTACTGTGTAGTGTGCGTAAGACAGCAGATTTTGTATGAAAAATCGCGGAGTGTCCGGGCTGTGGCTTCAGTCAGGATTGGATATTGCGCAGCTTGTAGCTAGTTTCACATCCGCCTACTTGTATGATTCGACCTTTACACTTGATGCTCTACTATTAGGCCAGTTAATTGATAACGCTATTTGTTATTAATTTTATTTTCAATCGAGAACTTATCTCCTGTAACTAGATGTGTACGGATGCTGTATTTTATTATAGCGTTCGTTAATTATAAAAAAGATTATTATACTCTGATTATAAGATTATTAAGCATGTAATTTGAGTTATTGTAAGTTATTTTTATCATGTAAGCGACAGAAATGTCTTTAATGATAAATAAATTATTTAAACCTAAACCTAACCTAGGGCACATCGCGCGGAGGACTGATGACCGGTGGAGTCGAAAAGTTCTCGAGTGGAGACCACGTACCGGCAAGCGCAGCGTAGGACGTCCACCCACAAGGTGGACGGATGACCTCATTAAGACCGCAGGATCGCGCTGGATGCAAGCCGCTTCCAACCGGTCTTATTGGAGATCCATAGGGGAGGCCTATGTCCAGCAGTGGACGTCCTTTGGCTGATGGATGGATGGAAACCTAACCTAATATTCAAATTCTGTACACGGTCGAAGTCGGTTGTCCTATTTCTGGCGAAAAATAAAATTATTTTTGATAAATATTTTTTTACGTTATGACATATCCTGTTACAAACGTGCTCTAGATCTAGTCTGTTTAATAGGGATGTTTACTAAAAAATATAATTAGTCCGTCAAATAGATTGTCAAAAAATATTAGACACGTATTTTTTCTTTTGTTAATTTAACACAAATTGATGAAGATATAGTCTGTTAAAGTTCCGCGTGACGTCACTAACTGCTGTGAAATGTACCGGCTAGTGCCGTCACGAGCCCCCACTCTCAAACTTTGACAAGGTTTATCTTAGTAATTAATTGCTTGAGTGACAAAAGAAAAAATACGTGTCCTATATTTTTCAATAATCTAACTGACGGACTAATTATGATAATGATTTTCATACCCAGTAAACATCCCTATTAACTGTTTGTTTCCTTATTAGTTGAGGAGGAAGACGACTCGTCGAGCAGACGAGGTTCCACGACGACGCCGCGCGCCAACGTGCGGTTAAACTTCAAGCAAACCTCGAAATTCGTCCGAATCGCCGGTGAAAAGAAACTCGTCTATCCCACCACGGATATTGTGTAAGTAACATCATAATGGGTATGATGCCTGCAAAAATTTAATTATACTCCATAAAATTTAACTTGATCTCTGCGTTAGCTGTCAGAAAAATCACGCCTATGAAGTCCTGAATTTCTTAATAGTACCGACAGTACCTGTCAATGTCATACTTTATAGGCATGACGATTAGTGATGGGCGACGAATGATCATGACCACAGAGTTTTAGATAGAGTTTTATTTAAAATATCGATAGTTGATACTAACAATATTTTAAATAAAACTTAATTTATCATTAATTTTATTGTATATTTTAATATCATAACATTTTTACATGTGTAATTAAATTAAACCCAATTATATGTTACATTAGCATCGATAATAGTGAAAAACGTCGATTAATACTATCGTTACATTATTATAATAATATCATATCATATAACATTATTTACATGCTTGATCTTAAATAATAGTAAGTAAATAAAATCCGATTTCTCACCTCCAACTACTCATTCGATGTGTAGTGTCTACCAAACCGCATTGGGCCAATGTGTTCGATATGGTCCAATGGCCCTTCGTGGGTAGGCCTATGTTCAGAAGTGGACTATTAAAAGCCGGTACGCGACGCAAGAGTGTAAAAAAAAATACAAAAAGTTTTTGAAATATCGCATAGTCTCGCGCGTCTATAGATTGCAATTTATGAATTATTATTGCCTGATATTGTAGAAATACAGGCTGAGACCCGGTCAAATAAAAAGAAAAAATAATATCGTAACGCAATATACTAAGCGCCACACAAATTAAAAGATGGGAAGTAAGTTATCTCCCGGCGCACACCCGCCCGCCAACCTCATGCCTCCCGCGCGCTCCCTACACCCGAGCTCACTACTTTGCCATTTGTATAGACATTGTGCACACATGCGCAATAATTACCGAATCACGGCGAAGTGTCATCTGCGGCTAACTTCCCATCTTTCAATTTGTGTGGCGCTCAGTATATCACTATTTTTTTTACTTAAAATTCATAAATGACGCATAGAAACTGGACCTGAACTTGCCGTTATTATTTCTTTTTTCGATTGTTTCAGAGTAAAATGCACCCCATTTTACTTAGACGTGGAGCTAACTTTGATCGAGCGAATGTCAGCCACGTTCTTCGGAGGTCGACCAGCGAATAATACTACTACACCTCCTCCGCCTATGACGTCACAGAACCAACTCAACTTGGCACTGCAGTGCGCTAACCTTAACGCTGTACTGAGGTAAAGGACATGTCCACATAATGTATGGAGGCTGGTATAATAATAATCAAAAATTCTGACCACAACACTTGTTACATTTCGAGAAAGTTCATATTTTTCTGAGTCTTTTACATCAGTTAAAACCAAAAAAGAGCCCTCCGTTTTTTTTTTAATTAATTTTGAATCTATTAGGATAAATAAATATATTTGGCTCAATAGGTAGTTTATCTCTATCAACACTGATTAAGTAACTTCCAAATTGTTGAATAGAAGCATTTTTACCAATTAGACACAGTTTTTAAGTACTTATTTGTCACATTGTACCTACTAACTGGTCACACTGGTCGGTTATAATTTTTAATTTTAGCAAATTATGAGATGAATGTGGAAGATTCAGATACGAATGCAAGTAAAATAACGATATAAGCACTTTATTATTGCTAAACTAAAAAAAATACATAGCTGTATTATTGTTTTTCATACAATTTGTTTTACAAATTTAAAAAAAATGGAGGGATGAAAAATCTAAAAAAAAAATTTTTAAGAAGCCCATAAATCAAGCTTTCAAGTTATGTATATATCATCTTGGTTCTATTTTTTTCTGAATAATATACCACTTGTGGACGTCACCATGGAAAACTTCATACAAGCAAATTCATATAGGCCTGGTGGCTAGCTCTGGAGTCAGACCTTTGAAGCCGCCTGAAGACTTCTGACATAGCTAAATATTTAAAATAATTTAGCGTGACATCCGAGCCACGATAGCGCTGGCTGACTGGCTCCATCCGAAGGCTGACCGTGCCGAACGTTGCTTAAAGGCTCCTTTACACAGAGGCGGTACGAGCGGTATAGCAGACGGGCGGGCATCTGTATTGTACTGGTTATATAAGAAGGGCTCACACAGGTCCGGTCGCGGTACTGCCGTACCGCCCTTTACCGCTCGTACCGCTCTACCGCTCGTACCGCCTGTGTGTAAAGGAGCCTTAATTTCGGTAATCACTGATAAACACATAGTCAAACTATACTATGCGTTACACCAACTTCACACATTCTTATAATTTTAAACTTCTGTATGCTGAGTGTGAGTTTTGTCGTAAACATGACGCGTTCTTCGGCGAGCGTAATTTGTATGAACCTGTTGTGTTTCAAAAATGCGCCGCTAGTGGCGCTGTACATTTCTTCATACAAATCACTTGTTTACGCGCTCGCCGAAGAGCGCATCATGTTTACGACAAAACTCACACTCAGCATACTGATTGCGATGCACCAATCGTAAAATAATTTTAATTATATAATTATGTTTCTCCACATATTCATAGTAATATTTTTCTAGGTTCCCCATAGCTGACCTTCGTCCAAACGTAAACCGCGAGTCTCGTCGCGTTCGCGCCGATTACCTCGTTTTCAAATTTGCGAACGCAACAATAAGTTGTCAACAAACGCCCAGCGTTCGGCCGCTCCCAACTACCGTCACTTTGAAGGCGACAGCGCTGGATCTGTACTATCATGTAAGTTGGACTTTATTGCAATACTGTAAGGTTGAGTGTTAAATAATTATAACAGTTTGAGTCTCGTCACTTTGCGAACGCAAGAATAAGTTGTCAACCAACGCCCAGCGTTCTGCCGCTGCCCTCTACCGTCACTTTGAAGGCAACAGCACTGGATTTGTATGCTGAGTGTGAGTTTTGTCGTAAACATGACGCGCTCTTCGGCGAGCGATTAAGCATGTAATTTGTATGAAGAAATGTACAGCGCCACTAGCGGCGCGTATTTGAAACACTTTGTGCGAGTGCAAGTTCATACAAATTACATGCTTATGCGCTCGCCGAAGAGCACGTTATGCTTACGACAAAACTCACACTCAGCATACTGTACTATCATGTGAGTGTGAGAAGGCAACAGCACTGGATCTGTATGCTGAGTGTGAGTTTTGTCGTAAACATGACGCGTTCTTCGGCGAGCACGTAAGCATGTAATTTGTATGAATAAATGTACAGTGCCACTAGCGGCGCGTTTTCAAAACACTTTGTGCGAGTGCAAGTTCATACAAATTACATGCTTACGCGCTCGCCGAAGAGCGCGTTAAGTTAACGACAAAACTCACTCATCATACTGTACTATCATGTGAGTTGGTACTTTATTGCAATCGTGTATAATCATCGCAAAACATCTAGTCCGATATGAACACGACGCGTAAACCTGCGCAGAAGCGAAAAATGGGTATCAGCCACGTATGGGGAACATGCCACGTGACCGCCCTTGACAAATCACAGCGTAAAGCGTATTTTCATTAGTGTGCTTTCGTTCTCTGTGTGTCGTAGTCACGTTCGCTAGCTCCACCCACTGAGTACAGTCGCGCGCGATATTTTTGTTATATAACCTGTTTGAAGTTTTTTTGTTGATTTATCGTTTCGTGTTATTACTTATTTTGTTATTGTTTCTTGTTACTTGTTGTACTTTGTGTATATCAAATGCCAAAAACGTTAAATACTCGTTACTAAATTGTTTTATTTTCATAACATAAGCATGATTATTTTTAGGCTTAAGTTATAGGTTACTTTAGCACTATTCGATAGGAATCTAGAACAATATGTACCTAATCCCAATAGTCAAAATAATTAATTATAAAAAATATAATTCGTACATATTGTTGTTGCACTTGAGTGTACCGTCGCAGGCCGCCATGGTGCATCTTCATATCGGACTAGATGTTTTGCGATGATAGTAAGATTCATTATCGAATAGTTATTTATTCGAGATTTTAGTCGAGCAGATTTGGTCGCTAATTTGCGAACGCAACCATAAGCTGTCAACAAATGCTTCCCTTTCAGTCACTGAACTTCTAATATCTCAATAGTTGGACCGTGTTATAGTCGTCTAAGGCAAAGTAATAAGTTCAATTTGTGACTAATTAATAATTTTGTTTTAGGAAAATGAGTATTTACCTGCCACCCATATAGCTCGAAGTACAATGGATAACAACCCGACTGAAGGCAATATTCTAAGCGGGCATGTACCGTCCACGCTTCTACCAACGTAAGTTGAATGTTTTTTTCACCCGGTTTCTCAAAAGATTGCTAAGAAAGTAAGGATGTGACTTATCAGAAGCTTTTTACTTGAATATCCATCCATCAGCCAAAGCACGTCCACTGCTGGACATAGGCCTCCCCTATGGATCTCCAATAAGACCGGTTGGAAGCGGCTTGCATCCAGCGCGATCCTGCGGTCTTAATGAGGTCATCCGTCCACCTTGTGGGTGGACGTCCTACGCTGCGCTTGCCGGTACGTGGTCTCTATTTGAGAACTTTTCGACTTCACCGGTCATCAGTTCTCCGCGCTATGTGCCCTGCCCATTGCCATTTCAATTTGCTAATCCGTTGGGCTATGTCGGTAACTTTGGTTCTTCTACGGATCTCCTCATTCCTGATTCGATCCGGGATTGCGGGAATAACATATTCTGAATTAAAATATATGTTTTCCTTTTTAATTTTATTGCATTATTTCTTATCTTTTTGAACTTATTTGGAGATTTAAGAATTATGTTAATTTGTACCCCAAAACATTAACATAAGTTTCAAAATAAAGAGGCCAAAAAACTGCATAAGTCACCAATCCTACTAATATTATAAACGCGAAAGTTTGTGAGGATGGATGGATGGATGGATGGATGGATGGATGGATGTATGGATGTTTGTTACTCTTTCACGCAAAAACTACTGCATGGATTGAGATGAAACTTTGCAATAATATAGCTTATATATCAGAATAACACATATGCTATAAATTATAATGATATTGCGTCAAAAATCAAAATATCATGCGGGCGAAGCCGCGGGTAAAAACTAGTTTTT
This sequence comes from Hypomecis punctinalis, assembly GCA_949316475.1. Taxonomy (NCBI): domain Eukaryota; kingdom Metazoa; phylum Arthropoda; class Insecta; order Lepidoptera; family Geometridae; genus Hypomecis; species Hypomecis punctinalis. The sequence continues at coordinate 16,081,293 of OX438815.1, read as the reverse complement.
AAAAGAGTAGTTTTTAGTTTTGCTAAAAGAACGTGAAAATTACTTTGTTGGTATACAATAATAGAGGTCAGCTGTTTGTAGAACATTTTTGTGAATTAGATAATATAGATACAGCCCTTTATAGTCCAAAAAACTTATTTCCAGAATCTCAGTAACGTTCAAACCCCGGAACCAAGCCAAAGGTCCGTTCGACAGTTTGACCGACGACACTGGCTTCGAGCCGCCCACAATGAACCCTATGACGACGTCTATGTACATAATGAACAACCTGCGGAGTTCCCAGCCCAGTCCGTTCAGTGGGAAGAAGTGCGCGCATCAAAGCGTTACTAAGCACGAGAGCAGTCCGCAGCAAAGTGAGTCTTGTTTGCAAATTGATAGAGTCTACAATCGTGTATCATGGAATTTGTGACTGTTGAAACTTTACTTCAACATCACCGCATCCTTCTGTCCACTGCTGGATATAAGCCACTCTCTTATGGTGCTACTTGTCTCGGTCCTGTGCCAATCGAGCCATTTAAGATTTACTTACTAATTAATAATTACATTTCTATAGAATTTGTATTCCGAGTCTTTGAATGTAAAATCTTGGCGTCGCATTCTTGTGTGTTTGCTATTATCAAGTATTCATATTTCAAAGGACATGTCCACAAAATGTATGGAGGCTGGTATAATAATAATCAAAAATTCTAACCACAACACTCGTTACATTTCGATAAAGTTCATATTTTTCTGAGTCTATTACAACAGTTAAAAACAAAAAAGAGCCCTCCGATTTTTTTAATATTAATTTTGAATTTATTAGGATAAATAAATATATTTGGCTCAATAGGTAATTTATCCCTATCAACCCTGTTTAAGTAACCTCCAAATTGTTAAATAAAAGCATTTTTTATAAATAAGACACACTTTAAAAGTGTTTTTTTGTTACATTGTACCTACTAACTGGTCACACTGGTAGGATATTTTTAATTTTAGCAAATTAAGTGATGAATGTGAAAGAATCAGCTACGAATGCAAGTAAAATAACGAGAGAAGCGCTTTATCATTGCTAAACTAGAAAAAGTAATAAGCTGTATTGTTATTCTTCATACAATTAATTTTTCACATTTAAAAAAAATGGAGGGGTGAAAAAATCTAAATTAAATATTTTTGAAAAGCCCATAAAACAAGCATTCAAATGATGTATATATCATCTTGGTTCGATTTTTTTCTGAATAATATACCACTTGTGGACGTCACCTTTTACTACCGAAATGTCTCACTGGATCTACCGTGGATTTATCTACTGGATGATCCAATAAAATAAGGCCTTTTACTGTTGTAGTTGTAGTCAGATGTGACTTCTTATTATAAGGAAACACCGAATTAATTTATTGCTAAAGTTTCTGATAAAAAAACATATTTATGACGCCCGTACTACTACACTTTCAGCAATCATTATTCATTGACAAAGGGATCATGTTAATAATTGTTGCTCGTTTAGTTATGTCAGAGGCCTTCAATCGTCTTAGAAACCCTGACACTAGGGGTGCCTATTACAAATATAAATATGTAAATCATTGCTCATAAAGACAAGAAAACATAAAGAAAGAGCTCAAAAAGCAATCTCTTTCAGACAAGTTGTATATATAATTTCATGAACATGATAAAGTAATAATTGTAACTTTCAGATCAAGAAGAAGAGCTGATAGTGCCCGGTAATGACGAAGAGATGTCGGAATTCACGAGCAGCTCGGTGGAACTATCCTTAATACATTTGGAGTTCAGCCTGCCTATATTGAGCCTACAGTTAGAGTAAGTAAGAAGAAAAGAAAAACCTTTCAGAGTAGAGTTTTTCCTTGCTTCTCTAGGAAGATCTTTACATCCTTAGATAGTTTGTATAAATTATGGCAGTTATATAACTTACAAGCTCTAAAGTTTTCAAAGTACTAATATCTACTTTGAAAACTTTAGAGCTTGTAAGTTATATAACTGCCATAATTTATACACTACAAGCTCTAAAGTTTTCAAAGTACTAATATCTACTTTAAAAACTTTAGAGCTTGTAAGTTATATAACTGCCATAATTTATACAAACTATCTAAGGATGTAAAGATCTTCCTCATAAACAAAATCGATAGACCTAGAATTCACATAAAAAAAGGCGTATTTGGGCCTAATTTTGAAACCGGCTTTGATTGTTTCATTTTTATTTGAAAGCTGTTTTCCTTTTTTGTGGTTTCAATACTTTCAATCTTTGCTTGTAGTCGCGTCCCAAAAACTTCCCACTTCGTAACTCCATTTCAATTCCTAGTGGAATTGAACACTTTACAAAGCGTTTTTCCTTTTCAGATCAAAGCAGCTATACGAAATAATTTACAACAGAATAAACTCCGACCTGTTGCTATGGGAGCCTCAGATCGCGGATCCTTTCGATATCGCCCCTCTCGGACCTATCAACCCTGCGTTTGGCATGTGCAAACCCTCCGGATATGGTAATATATCCTACTAGCTGACCCGGTGAACTTCGTTTCACGCAATATCTTTATAAATTATAGCCTATGTGTTATTCTGATGTATAAACATAATTATTGCAAAGTTTCATCTCAATCCGTTCAGTAGTTTTTGCGTGAAAGAGTAACAAATTGACTGTCTCGGTGGCTCAGTGTGTGACCCTAACTTCTGGGTCAAAGAGGCGTGGGTTCGATCCCCACCGAGGGCAAATATTTATGTGACGAACATAAGTGTTTGCTCTGTGTCTGGGTGTTATTTAGTTACTATCTATATAATTATGTATTTAAAAATAAGCATATGTAGTATATCAGTCTCTGGCAGCCTGCAGCAAGCTTTGCTTAGTTTGGGGTCAGAGGCCGTGTGCAAAATGTCCCCAAATATTTATTTATTTATTCCTAGGTACCGTTCGAGTTTAGACACGAGTCTCGAATCAAAACCAAAGTCGAAAATATTGTATCTCGGAGTGTGTATCTATATCCACGATCCAATTACATCCATAATCAATTAAATAACACTTCAGCCGTGTACAGACATAAAAAGAACTCTGAAAATCGGTTCACAATAAGCGAAAATATCACATAATTATACTACGGGACTAATCGCGCACTAAAATTACGAGATAACTAAATACCTCCTATGCAACTCGGCCGAAACGTCGGGATGATGAGGTATTTATTTGTCTCGTAATTTTAGTGCGCGATTAGTCCCGTAGTATATAATAATTATATGTTCAAAACGCGAAAGTTTAAAAACAACATCACATACTCGTAATTACACAAAAAAACATACAGACGAATATTGAACCTCTTCCTTTTTGGAAGTTGTTTAAAATCAATTCAATTAATTCAGAAATTAAGAATAAGACTAAGATACAAGAAGATCCTTTTATTTGTTACAGATTCCGATTCGGACAGCACGTCGTCCGAAGAAGAGAACCTCTACTATTCTACTTACGATAACAAATCGAAGAAAGCCCTCGCTGCCAACAAACCGGCGCAAGAGAAAATAGACACGCACAACTTCTGTCTCACTTTCAAAGTCGGGAAAGGATTGTTGACGATTTACGCGCCTGTTAGAGTAAGTTCTTGGTCTTTGGTTTGTTTATTGATCAATGAGAAGAATTTGAATATTTGTTAGGTTGAAGGTTTATTGTTTGTTTGCTAATTTAGGACTTGATAAGTTCTGAAGAGAGCTCTAATCTCTAATTATACTCGTTACCTCTAACTTTAGAAACCTTCACAATGTAAGAAATAGTCTATGGGTAATATATTACTGTTGATTTATCTTAAACGGCTCAGTCGATTTCGGTAAAATTTAAATGGGGCCCTTTGGACCTTTGAAGTACTAATGATCTATCAAACGTAAAAGTTGAAATTAAATAAGTAATTTTCGAAATAGGCTTATATTTAAAAAATAAAAGAATGTACCAGGCGCCGAAAATAAAACAGAGCTTACCTACCTTTTCAATAGTGTAGGCTATGTTCTCATCGATAAGTTCTGAGTTTCCTCAATGAAGTTAATTTCCTCGCATTATTTGAGAAAAGTACCATACAAGCCTTGGCCAAAACTAGGCATTGATTGACTCACGTATGTGTGCCTCGGCTTCGCATCGGCCCTCAACTCACGCACGTCCATCAATACCTATGTTGCTAGCCGCTGCAGTAATGTACTATACAAGCCTTGGCCACAAGTAGGCATTGATGGATTCATGTTGTGTGCCTCAGCTTCGCCTCGGCGCCCAAATCACGCTCGTCCATCAAATGCCTCTGTTGCTGGCCGCTGCAGTAATGTACTATATTCAACAGGACAGCAATAAGAGAGTAGTCCCGGGCCAAATGGGCGAGTTAGTGCTAGAAGCGCACAAGCTGTCGATGTGCCAAGTCAGCGGACTGAACGGTCGCCCCAAAACGGCGCAACTCTGTCTCCGGGCCGGAAAAGTCACGCTTTACCACGATTGTGAGTATATCCTAAAAGTATATGACCATATTTTTACCAAAATTGTAATTCGTTGTCGAATTATACGTCTAGCAAAGTCCAATTCCAATAATGAGGTCAATCGCCGAATGTATTCGGCTGGGTAGCGTTCGGAAAACTGTTTTAATGTCTCAAGCTTAGTCTTCGACCAGTGTTTGTTGCCAGTAATGACTTATAGCACTACAAAATATCTTATTGTGAGCCTTATAAGCAAACTCATAAGGATGTGAAGAGGGCTGTGCTCTGACTGCGAGATCGAATCAGAAAAAAGTCCGTAAACAAAGCAAAGTCTCCCAGCTGATTAGCATGTTGAAATGGCACTGGGCAGGGCACATAGCGCGCAGGAATGACGACCGATAGGTTCACAAAGATATGAGTATAGACACCACATTCTGGCGACGATGAATATACCTAAAAATAGTACATTGTTCACCGAGAGGAGAAAGTGACCGATTACCGTCGAGGGTGTCGTTCCCGATCTCTCGAGTGATACATAGTGCTTTATACTACACCTACGAGGAAAATAAATTCTACGAAAACTGAATCCTCAAACAACACACAAATTGAAAATGGCGCCAATGGCGTCTGTAATTTTCACATGTTCTTTTTTCAAATTGTTTGACATCATCCAACACACAGCTAGTGGCCGGTGTCATTTTGCGAACTTGCAGATAAAAACTCACTGTAAAAACTTCTTGGCTTTTGATATTTAGGTTACCAGCGCATAGTCTTACCCAAAATTAAAAAAGAAAAACCACGTAAGAAATGGATTTTCATACACTTTTCTCTCCCGCTCAGATGCGTTTTCTCGCCGCATATTTGTTCGATATGCAATGACGTACTTTCTACCGTAAATTTGATAAAGTATCAAGGTACTTTCCGAGCAGGTGTAGTATAAATCACTTTTTTCAGCTCTAATAACCATCCCCTCGGAGAAACCCTCACTGCGGCTGTACGGCACGATTCTGCCAATTAACCTGAAAAGCACCATCTACCCGTCTAGTAAAGGAGTGATGGTGAAGGAACGACTGTCGCAAAAGGACATGTTCACTATGGCGTTGAGGGTTGAACCGGATTCTGAAACGCCTAATTTGAAGGTGAGTTAACGTTGTATGATCTAAGGTAGCTAACTTTTCTTTTTTCTTCATTATTTCACTCAATTTTCAACCTCTTTGGGCATTTTTTAAATATAAAACTAAAAGAGAAAACCAAACATATATGTGTCTAAATAGACTTCATTACATATTGCTTGCGACGAAAAAATAATACTAAAAGAGATCGCTATTAGCGATAAGGCCGCCCTTTGTTACACTGTTTTTGTATCTTTATTTCTTCTTATTATGGTTATTTCTTGGTGTATAAAGCGTTTATTTATCTAAAAACTATTATTTATCATTACATTTTTCAACCAACTTCCAGATAGATGAAGTGACAGTGATGTCCCCTTTTTTAAGGTTCCGCACCCAAAGGGTAAAAACGGGACACTATTACTAAGACTCCGCTGTCCGTCTGTCCATCCATCTGTCTGTCATCAGGCTGTATCTCATGAGCCGTGATAGCTAGACGGTTTAAGTTTTCACAGATAATGTATTTCAGTTGTCGCTATAACAACAAACAGTAAAAACAGAATAAAATATTTGTAAGGGTAAACATACAACAAACGTGATTTTTTTTGTCGGGGGGCTCCCATACTCTACGGAATCCTTCATGCGCGAGTCCGACTTGTACTTAGGCAAATTTTTATTTTCTTCTCTGGCATTACCGGGTTTCTCCGCTGTTTTTTTTTTTTTATTTTTATTTTTTTTTTATTTCGAATAAGTTCGCGTTTGACTACACACTGTCTGATGTTAAGCAGATGTGCGGTCAAGGTTGTAGCACGCTTACCTAGAAGATACCTATTTACTCGGGATTTGTTTTTTTTTTAAACTAGGTAGAGGAATTTTGTGAGATGGGCTCAAACAACTTTAATTTCCTTTGCTCCAGTAGTTTTGGTTGAAGTCGGTTGTTAAGTTTTTGTTAAAAATATAGGTTATTGTAATCTGAAATTACCAAGTTTTTCCATAGACAATCTGCATAGCGCTCGGAATCGAGCAGGCAACGTTACGTCACCGAGGCGACAAAGGCATCGCGTGGCTCACGCAGCTGATGGACGTAATAGACGTGCTGGACTACCCAGTGCCGGGGTACAGCCCGTCCACTGTGCTGTCGGAACTACACGTGCATGTGCAGGACTGCGCTGTGGACTACAGGTTAGAGTGACGTTACAGTTCTTTATTCACAGACAATAATAAAAATAAAATAAAACTCTTTTTATTTCTTACTACAAAAAATTACATGAGCTAATTTAATCCTAGTTCCTAGGTCCCTTCGCGGGTGAAGGCCTCCTCCAAGGAACTCCAGCGTCCTCTGTCCTGAGCAGTTGTAACCATCTTGAGCCAGCCGTTTTTACAATATCGTCTGCTCATCTTGTTAGCGGTCTTCCTCTGTGGCGTTTTCCACTAGGACCGCACCATCTTGCCACTCTTGAAGTCCAGCGCTCATCAGACATTCTCGCCATTTGCCCCGCCCATTTATATTTCAGCTTTTGAGCAAAGTTTAAACACACAGACAATATAAGTGCTATATTTTCGGTAAAAAGATCTTAGTGTCTAGTTACTACACTGAACGCTGGACAGTCTGCGATAGATAACACTCACAAAAAAACAGGGACACTGACATTCACACATACACACAAAATTATGACATCCATACAGAAGCCAAAAAAAGGATTGAAACTTCTACACCTCGGAATCGAGCAGGCAACGTTACGTCACTGACGCGACAAAGTAATGTTTATAGCGTCAAATTATCTGCTTGTCCTGTACAAAACCGAAAAGGGATAATTAATACCCTCATTATGAACAACTTTTACTATGGGGCCAACCCAAAATTCTGATTCATAATTCGTTTATTGATTTCTCATAGGTGTTACGTGTTGCGATGTTATAATACTTTGTCCAGAATTTATTTCTTCCTTGATTTAAAACTAGTTTCAGGTGTTAAGGCATGCTGTATAGTTGATGTCGTACTTCTGTCTGCAGACTATGACATTATATCTTTGAGTGTCCTATGAACCAGTTGTTTGACATATTGTCTAGCAGAAATGCTGTAGTATTTGTAAAATATATTTAATCAAGTATACTGAGCGCCACACAAATTGAAGAATGGGAAGTTATGCGCAGCGTTCTCCGCAAAAGCCGAAATATGGGTACGCGCGGAAGCCAGAGAGACGAAACGCCGGGACACACCCGCCCGCCAACCTCATGCCTCCCGCGCGCTCCCTACGCCCGAGCTCACTACTTCGCCATTTGTATAGGCATTATGCACACATGCGCAATAATTATCGAATCACGGCGAAGAGTCATCTGCGGCTAACTTCCCATCCTTCAATTTGTGTGGCGCTTAGTATAATAATCTTAAATTCCAGAAAAAGTACCAGATTGAACTGTGGACTGTACAGATTTATTGAAATTAACAATAGCGTCATTGGAAAATCTACTGTCCTTTTTTTTCAAAAAATACTTTTCTCTGTAAGCACAGTTGCCCTATGTATACACACCTCAAGCTTCTTAGTTCAGATATTACATGAAGAGTTGTTTGATCGCATTGTGTTGTTTAAATGAAACTTTAATTACATTGTCCACAGACCTCTATACCTACCGATCCGCACGGTCCTCTCCCTCGGCAACTTCAGCGTGTCTAGCAATCTCATCGCGGAGACCAACACCTCTTGCCTTCGGTTTTTGGCCCAAGAGTGCATGTTGTTCCTTTACCACTTGTCGGGGACGAAGCCACACAGTACAGTGCCTCTAGATGATGATAAAACACCTGATGTTAATAGAGACTACGTTTGTGTCATGGATTTGGGACTTTTTGAATTGTCATTGAGGATGGAGGATAAAGAGAATGGGGTAAGTTTGAGATGTATTTGTTTAGACACTCAAGAAAATGGTTGTTAAAATAAGTGGCGAATTTGAATCGTTACATAGGTAAAACTTGAGTAATATTTTTAGATCCCTTTTAAGGTCAGTTAAATTGTTTCATTGAGTAGTAACAATTACACTCAGTTCCCGCTGTTCACATTGTGCAGAACTTTGAACAGTGTGCGATTGGTAATATTTTAAGTATAAATCTTTGGAACACAATGCTTCACTTGAAATATCAATCTAATTATTATATAAGTCCGATCTTTGGGACCTAAATAATAATAGTTTTTGTACTTTAATTTTGTATTTTGGGGCAGCAGTTTACAAAATTAATTAAGTTAGAAGTCTACATTATGTACATATTTGTGCATTGCATCTTTACCAGAATTGCAGATATTTCATTGAACTTTATTACACCTTTTATACTATAATTTTGTGGAGTGTGTTCGGAGCGTAGTGGAGAGGTCCGATTTTATTTTTCTGTTTTAAGTTATTCTGACTAGTGTTAATATCATAAATGTCGGTTGGTGTATCTGTATTCTGTCCTAATCATTATCGGAAGAGGCCAGAATGGTGTTAAAAATAGCAAAATTAGGTGTAAATAGAATAAGTAGATAAGATTATTATGAAATTATTGTTTTTTAAGAAATGCCAATAAAGGAGGCCTTGAAAAATAAAGAATTAAAAAAAAATCTATAACATTCTTATTTCAGACAAACGATCAGCCTCAAGTAGACCTCAGCGCGTCAAACAACATGGTGAATCTATACACATGCTGGGACTCCGCCTCGGCTCTCTGTCGGCTGGTCACGTACGTGGCTTCCGACGGCGACTCTCAAGCTCCTTTCGATCCCTCGTCCAGGCATACGAGCATTTGCTCGGATCAACCGATTGAGACTTTAGTAGGTGAGTTGAATATAGACTTGTAAGGCATCGACTAAGAAAGTTCACTCTGCCTCGGCACTGTCGCCTGGTCACGTACGTGGCTTCCAACGGTGACTCACAAGCTCCTTTCGATCCCTCGTCCAGGCATACGAGCATTTGCTCGGATCAGCCGGTTGAGACTTTAGTAGGTGATTTCAATATAGACTTGTAAGGCATCGACTAAGAAAGTTCACTCTGCCTCGGCTCTGTCGCCTGTCACGTACGTGGCTTCCAACGGTGACTCACAAGCTCCTTTCGATCCCTCGTCCAGGCATACGAGCATTTGCTCGGATCAGCCGGTTGAGACTTTAGTAGGTGATTTCAATATAGACTTGTAAGGCATCGACTAAGAAAGTTCACTCTGCCTCGGTTCTGTCGCCTGTCACGTACGTGGCTTCCAACGGTGACTCACAAGCTCCTTTCGATCCCTCGTCCAGGCATACGAACATTTGCTCTGATCAACCGATTGAGACTTCAGTAGGCAAGTTGAATATAGACTTGTAAGGCATCAACTAAGAAAGTTCACTCTGCCTCGGCACTGTCGCCTGTCACGTACGTGGCTTCCAACGGTGACTCACAAGCTCCTTTCGATCCCTCGTCCAGGCATACGAGCATTTGCTCGGATCAGCCGGTTGAGACTTTAGTAGGTGATTTCAATATAGACTTGTAAGGCATCGACTAAGAAAGTTCACTCTGCCTCGGTTCTGTCGCCTGTCACGTACGTGGCTTCCAACGGTGACTCACAAGCTCCTTTCGATCCCTCGTCCAGGCATACGAACATTTGCTCTGATCAACCGATTGAGACTTCAGTAGGCAAGTTGAATATAGACTTGTAAGGCATCAACTAAGAAAGTTCACTCTGCCTCGGCACTGTCGCCTGGTCACGTACGTGGCTTCCAACGGTGACTCACAAGCTCCTTTCGATCCCTCGTCCAGGCATACGAGCATTTGCTCGGATCAGCCCATTGAGACTTTAGTACTGTACTGTACCAGCCTTTTTAATAGTCCACTGCAGGACGTAGGCCTACCCACGAAGAGTGATTGGGCCATATCCACCACGCTGGCCCAGTGCGGGTTGGTGGATTCACATACGCCATCGAATTTCTTCTACGGACGTATGCAGGTTGCCTCACGATGTTTTCCTTCACCGAAAAGCCAATGATGTGAAATTCCGTACATAAGTTCCAAAGAAACTCATTGGTACGGGACCGGGGATTTGAACCCACGACCTCACGATTGTAAGGCGGGTGTCACTACCTCTTGACCACCACGGCTATACAGCGGAGACTTTAGTAGGTGATTTCAATATAGACTTGTAAGGCATCGACTAAGAAAGTTCACTCTGCCTCGGCTCTGTCGCCTGGTCACGTACGTGGCTTCCAATGGAGACGCGCAGACGCATTTGTTCCCATCAGCAGATTGAGACTTTAGTTGGTTAGTTGGGTAGGATAAAGCCTACAATGTGTTTTGTGCGTGTCACAAGCAGCCAATGCCTAGCCCCGAGGCGCCGTGGTGTTTATAACAAAAAAGCTCAGTGTGTTTGTAAATATTTTATAAAAAAGAAATAAACATGAAATATAAAATCACATTTTTCAGGATTAGAAGACAAACCAATAGAAGAAATCAGAGAGTTATCACCGAGCGAAATTCAGCAAGTTAACGATCTCATGGCGGAAGCGATGAAGGAAAGTCCTAACACTACTTGTGAGTATCATAAAATATGACTGTTTATGTTATGTTCTCTACTCTCTCCGTCCTTGAAATTGTGCTTTAATTTTCTAGCTCAAAATAAAGCTGCTCTACATTAGTTTAAATAAATATTGATTATTTGCATTGTCTATTGATATTATCCATAATTTATTCGACAACTTCGAATATTCTCCCTGAAAAGTTAAGCAAAATACAGTTATTTTTTACTATGGAAACTAGCGTGGTTTTCGCACATTTTAAATAAGTAAAGCACAGGTGTTACTCACGAGTTTGAGTGCTAGACGAGCCCTCGTCCTAGTACTCCAACTTTGAGAAAATCGCCAAATGCGATTGAAACTATAATTGCAGTTTTCTACTAAAATATAGCGTGAGTAACACCTGTGCTTTACTAATTTAAAAAGTTGTTTTTTATTTTGTCAGCAAATTTCAGGCTGGAGGCCTTTTCATTTTATTTTTCTTTATGTGTTATTTTTTCTCAATCACACTTCTTTTCCAGTGGAAGAAGACGACCTAAACAGTTCAACAGAAAAAGAAGGCGTCGAAATATTCTTCTTCCCCGACGAGTCGAACATGAAGCGTTTATCCGACGCCGCAGAAGAGGAGCCCAAATCTATAGATTACGAAGATAACGTCAGTATAGGCGAAGAAGTGAAGGTCACCGCTCAAGTGGCCAAGGATTTGGGGGAACCAACTTCTACACCCAAATCTACGCCGAAGAAAAAACGGAAGAAGGTATTGTTTCGGACATTTGTTTTACATTTTTATTTTATTTTCCTGGCGTAAAAAACTTAAGTCGTTTATACAACCCTGACTCGCGTAATTCAATAGGCCAAATCTATTTTAGTGGCGTGTGTAAAGTTAGCTTCAAGTTGCGCATGTCCCCACTCTTTGCATCCATCTTCGATTGCCGAAGTATGATTGATACTTTTAAATGTGTTTTGTAGATGTAGGTGTTATAGTTCTATTTGGCTGTGTCTGTTTTTTGACAAACTCGATACAGGGAATCCTACTAGTCAAGCATGCGACCACGAAATGCCACGAAAAGAACTCATTTCGACATGTGAAAAATTGACAGATATACAGGGTTATTTCTAATCAATTAGCATCCTTCTTGGGGCTTATTCTGTACATCAAAACTAACAACTTTTGTTCTACGACTTTCGTCAATACTCGAAAAAAAAATTTGTTGTTCCATAGAAAAATTTAGTTCACCCGCGACAAAATGTATGGAACAGCTGATTTTTGGTTGAGTTTTGACGAAAGTCCTAGAACAAAAGTTGTTAGTTTTGATGTACAGAATAAGCCCCTAGAAGGATGCTAATTGATTAGAAATAACCCTGTATACTTTGCCATAACGCTGTCTCGTTCTGACACTACGAACGAAATAATTCGTGGCGCGCGTACTAGCCCGGCTGGAAATCTATCAGTGTAAAGTACTGTACTGTATCAGCCTTACAATAGTCCACTGCAGGACGTAGGCCTACCCACGAAGGGTGATTGGGCCATATCCACCACGCTGGCCCAGTGCGGGTTGGTCGATTCACATACCATTGAAATTCTTCTCCGGACATATGCAGATTGCCTCACGATGTTTTTCTTCACCGAAAAGCCAGTAGTGTGAAATTCCGTACATAAATCCCAAAGAACTCATTGGTACGGGACCGGTATTTGAACCCACGACCTCACGATTGTAAGGCGGGTGTTGTTACTTATACATTTGCATTGTCATATCATTTCGATTATTCTAGATGAAATCAGGCGGCGACGGCAGCAACACCGACGACGAATACTGCTTCGTTGACACGCAGCCCCACGGACAAGACAATGAAATGGACGAGCCTGTGGTCAACTGGCTCGGGCCCACGCCGGTTTACATGTGCGACAACCACTTCACCGTGCCGGCCGCGAGGAGTGACGTACTGAAGGCGCCTAAGAGCTTCCCTTTACCGCAACTTAGGTAGGTATTACCCATAGAAATCTATAGAGATTCGTCGATGATGAGTATTGCTTCGTGGGCAAACAACAACAAACAAAATCAAACAAATAACTCTTTAATGTACACAAAAAATAAACTAACAATAAATACATTAGTGAAATTCTTAAGTTAGTGCAGCACTAGGCGGTTTTATCGCTGGAAGCGATCTCTTCCAGGCAACCCATGTACGGAAAGGAATGTGCTAAAAATAATTGACTGGGTTAACCGTTAAAAACAACCCTATGGACAAGACAACGAAATGGACAAGCCTGTCAACTGGCTCGGGCCCACGCCGGTTTACATGTGCGACAACCATTTCACCGTACCGGCAGCGAGAAACGTCGTACTGAAAGCGTATACAGGGTTATTTCTAATCAATTAGCATCCTTTTAGGGGCTTATTCTGTACATTTAAACTAACAGTTTTTGTTCAACGACTTTTGTCAAATCTCAATAAAAAGTTGTTGTTCCATAGAAAAATATCTCTAGCTGATTTTTTTTTAGTTTTGACAAAAGTCGCAGAACAAATGTTGTTAGTTTTTATGTACAGAATAAGCCCCTAGAAGGATGCTAATTAATTAGAAATAACCCTGTATAAGCTTCCCTTAATACTTGGATATATAATATTACCATGTCTCAGACATTTCTAACAAATAAATGTTTGACACCAAATGACGATGGCACCAAATGAAAACGTTTAACTTATTCAACACGCGTAAATGAAACGCGAACTCCGAAGGCTGTCAAACTCTTTCAATAAGATGGGAAACTGATAACACGAGGGAAGTGAGCGACTATTTTAACTACACATCGGTATTCTGTAGTATTGTGTTAATTTTCAGCCTCAGAGAAAATAAAAAAATCCAGAGAGAACGTCGTTGAACAATCAAGTGAAGCCAGTTTTTTATACATGTGTGAGTGCGTCGCTGTTGCGCCTCCATAGTTTGACTGAGAAGCCAACGCGTAGTTTCATAGATACCTGGATGTGTGTGTAATTTTCTGTACACTGCGAGGCGTAGTTTTTGTTGGCTTCACTTGTTTGTTCACAACATTCTCTCTTGATTTTTTTTATTTGCTCTGAGACTAAGGCTTTCCGAATGTTGCCGATCTTGAAATGTTTAGATATGAGTTTTTCGGTATGTATGTACGTAATCCATCATTTGCGTGATTTCTTTTTTATACAGTGGAAGAAACATGCGCAAGTACTTTTTTAATCAGCGCCAACAGTATAAAAATATGAGTCATGCAACTGACAATTCGTTGTTTGTTTCAGATACACGCTATGTGAAATGAGCGTAACCTGGAACATGTATGGCGGCAACGACTTCCGATTGGCCGCGGAACCGACGCCGGCCAAGAAAACTGTCACTATAGAAGATGCTAGGAAACAGGGATCGCCTACTACCGTCAAGTAAGTTTGTACTTCAGAACTGCTGCGCTATTATCGCTTAGACAATAGACTTAGGAGACCCTTAGCCTAGACCTAAAAACCGCTGGCTTTTGGCTTCGCTTTCCATCTCGTTCAGCTGCGTGGTGCGAGTAATCGGTACGAAAAGAATTATCAAATGTTAAGTCCAAGAGATTTACGCTATGTGAAATGAGCGTGACGTGGAACATGTATGGCGGCAACGACTTCCGATTGGTTGCGGAGCCGACGCCGGCGAAGAAAACTGTCACTCCACTTGGACGTTTATTTATGCATCGAACGCATTGAAAAGGAAATCAAACGTCACGGTCCCGCGTCAAATTTTTCGCGCGCGGTTGCGTATTATCTGTCCCGCTAAAAACGTCTATCAAAGGAACAATAGACAAGCTACGTTTTAATAAAAAATACCGTGGCATAGCCTAATTTATTAGCAAAAGTTTTTTTTTATAAGTCTATGATTCATGTATTACCTTAATACCTAAAAAAATGGTAAACAGTCTCACGGAGCCGCCAATGGCCGGATCGGCTATCCCCGACTTCAGAGCACAATATTTTGATCACAACATAACTAACACTGTAAATCACATACACCAGTCGATAGGAAACGTTTTTAGCAACGTTTTATACATATATAACACTATACGATTTAAATTAAATTAACGACATATTTTAACACAAAATCGCTGCACATAATGCCGCTGAAATCGGACCGGGCCAACTGGCACTATTATAAAACGGCTGCCGACCACTCGAAAAGGGAAATGAACTGTTTGGGCACTCTGAGGCCATCTACGATTCATTCCGAATATTAAATACTAGTGTTACTACAAAAAAGAACTCTAACATTACTTTTTAAAGCTGATTTTTGAAAAATCGCACCGCGGGTCCTATTTGTCCCAGTAACGGCTTAGTAAAGATTAGTCATGGGATATACCTCGTCCCGTTAACGTTCAAGTGGATAGAAGATGCTAGAAAACAGGGATCACCTACTACTGTCAAGTAAGTCTACCGATTCAGACCTGCCCCTTGTATTGACTCAACATGTTGACGTTGGAGTTTGCTTTTCATCCTGCTTGCGCTCATAACACGCGAGCCACATGTACGAAAAGGACGAAAGAGGAAGACCAACGCCACCACGCTTAGCCGATAAGATAGTTTCTCCTGCCTAATAGGGTAGTTGACTGGTATTAAATTAGTTATAAGTATTAGAATTAGTGAATTATGCAATTAAATATGATTCGTTAACTGAAAAAATAATTGAAATTGGTTTATCAAGTTCAGAGTGCCAAGTGGGAGTTTTTCAAATCAAATCGAATTACTTTTACGTCGCGTTGACCGAGCGCGCCGTGCACACACGCGAGCACATTGACACACACGCTTGAATTAGCCAATCACAGACGTTGCCGCGCTCGTGTTCGATCGGTTTGGCGCTCGTTACATTACCGTAAAAAATACTCACACTTAGCTATTCAGTTTTCCGTACATGACACAAGATGGCGCTGTGCCATTTCCATAGAAATCACATCAAACGTTAACGCGATCGAGCTCGAGCGAAAATCTCCCACTTAGCCCTTAGAGATAAAAGCTTGTAAAGGTTTTGGCAGGAATAAAGAAGGGATGTCCTGTCCCTTTCCCGCAAAGCATAACATTGACGAATGTATGACTCTTGCGGGCAGTGACGTCATAGTCTGCTATAGAGCGCTCTCTGTCTAGCAAGAAAATAAATATGCTTGTAACTCCTTTATTTTTAAGTTGATTTTATATTTGTTTTCGATAATCGGCTGAAGGATATCAAAAAATATTGTCAACTAGCCTATACTTTAGTGTGCGAGCTGACGTTGGGATTCACTTTTCGTCTCGTGCGAGCAGAATAAATTGTTTCCTAGGTATCGAACTCGTATAATCATTATACTTTGCCAAAATATTAAATCAAATTAAAACAAAAGATACTGAAAGTCACGAGATAAGTCACTAAAGATGATATCGAGGAAATTAATTTTCGTTACAGTTTCCTTGATATCAAGAAAAAGATACAGGTAACGCAAGCCAAGCGGAGCTGAAACCAAGCCTACATCGGCTTTGAAGAACTTGCTTCGCTTACACTTCTTTATTTTGACAGGAGGAACAAAGAATATGAACCTTATGAAAGCGGTCGCGCGCTTGCGGCTGCGTACCGTACAGGCGGCGTCAGCTGGTCTGCGGGCACGGAGCGTGTCCGCGCGGGGGCCCGCGTCGCGCCCGCAAGGGACTTGCGTACGCGCGGCGGCCCGCACCGGGACCACCATACGAGAGTCAAGCTATGCCTGTCTAAGGTAAGTAGCGATAATGTGATATTAGCTGGTTTGCGGGCACGAAGCGTGTCTGACCTACGTACGCGGGGTGGTCTGTACCAAAACCACCATCCGTGCAAGAGTCAAGTTGTGCCTCAGTACTTTTATCTTAGAAACTGTTTTCTACTTGTTTGAGTATGTTATTAATATAAATAGACACATTTGATGTCACTCGCTGTTACAAATACCATAAAATAGATAAACTTCACACATATCTATAAAAAAAGATCACGACAAGACATACGAATTTGACGTGACTTATTTTTATATTCTTTTCAGGTGAAGTTCCAATACGAGATATATCCCGCGGGCGGGACTCACGCGTCTCGTCAAACTCTGGCTATCAGCAAGATTGAAGTCATCGACCTGCTGCTGGCCAGCGACATCAAC
Source organism: Hypomecis punctinalis (assembly GCA_949316475.1). Lineage (NCBI taxonomy): Eukaryota > Metazoa > Arthropoda > Insecta > Lepidoptera > Geometridae > Hypomecis > Hypomecis punctinalis. The sequence goes on along the minus strand of OX438815.1, from coordinate 16,064,107 downwards.
AAACTTCTCAGCCAGTACAAACTGAAGGACGAACCGGAGCGACAGAACGCGCATATGGTAAGAGAAACCGCCATACTTACATACTACGCCTACGCGTCTCGTCAAACTCTGGCTATCAGCAAGATTGAAGTCATCGACCTGCTGCTGGCCAGCGACATCAACAAACTTCTCAGCCAGTACAAACTGAAGGACGAACCGGAGCGACAGAACGCGCATATGGTAAGAGAAACCGCCATACTTACATACTACGCCTACGCGTCTCGTCAAACTCTGGCTATCAGCAAGATTGAAGTCATCGACCTGCTGCTGGCCAGCGACATCAACAAACTTCTCAGCCAGTACAAACTGAAGGACGAACCGGAGCGACAGAACGCGCATATGGTAAGAGAAACCGCCATACTTACATACTACGCCTACGCGTCTCGTCAAACTCTGGCTATCAGCAAGATTGAAGTCATCGACCTGCTGCTGGCCAGCGACATCAACAAACTTCTCAGCCAGTACAAACTGAAGGACGAACCGGAGCGACAGAATGCGCATTTGGTAAGAGAAACCGCCATACTTACATACTACGCCTACGCCAAACTCTGGCTATCAGCAAGATTGAGGTCATCGACCTGCTGCTGGCCAACGACATCAACAAACTGCTCAGCCAGTACAAACTGAAGGACGAACCGGAACGACAAAACGCGCATATGGTAAAAAGTTTTTTTTTTTGTAAAAAAAATCCGCTGGATATTATGCTAGAGCCACACTTACAGGAAAAGCCGTTAATTATCGCGATTATTCTCGTCTATTGTAAGTGTGGCCACGAAACAACGCGATAATTTCACAACGACATTCACGACAACGATTCATGTTATCCGAGCAAGAATTATAGCGTGGAAGCGGCCACACAAATTCTCAGTATGCACCAAAGATTACCTTTTCTATACAGACGAACGAAAAATTACGTACGAATTTACACACCACTAGCTTTTCGGTGAAAGAAAATATCGGCATATGTATTCCCCACTAGCATGGTGAATATTATTTATCTAACGTTCTACAATACTACTTTATATGCTAAAAATACCTACACTATTACTACATAGAAAGCAATTGGATCATCCACAGACCCTTGAAGGTCTAAAGATAATCCAAGTGCTCAAGCCCACTGCCAGTTGGCAGCGTGCCCAGCATGCTGGCAGCATTGCCACGCTGAATAGCAATGATTATACGTTGAGCCAAATAAACACCAGCATTTTGGTCACGCGTCGCGTCCACCAGACGCTCAGAAAGACTTTTGAAAACAAGATGAGCTCCCGGCCCCCACGGACCCAAAGTCTCAACTCCAAATGGCTCAAATATGTAACCACTACCGAGGTAAGCATATTTGCGCCGCTTGTGCTGCTCCGCCGAATTGGCCGCCGCTCCAGCCCTACTCTGAGTCTCAGAAAGATGTGACGGTGCCAAAGTATAAGTTTAATGTTCTTAAACGTGAATATTCCAAAATTCAATGGTTACTTTGTTCCAGCTAATAATCAAAGCAGTCCACATGCGCCCAGAGCCCGCGCTCGCCGCTCAAGAGTGCTGCCTAAAAGTCTCGCTCCTTCCGCTGTGGTTCAACCTCGACCAGGATACTTTGGCTTTTCTAGTCAGCTACTTCTCTAAACTTGGCACGGACGACTCTACTGGTATGTATTTAATAAAATAGAGTAAAAAATAATGGTGTTTTAACGTCAGTAACTAAACATTTCGAACCCATTGCTAAATCACGTACTAAAAATATCCGTGACCACGTTCGGAGCAACTCAGTCAAACCGTCAGAATAAGATATTTATTTGCTCGTATTTTCAGTGCGCGGTTAGTTCCTTAGTATATAATAGTGTTCTAATCGCGAAACTTTAAAAGTAACATCTCAGTTATTCTCTAGAAATCGACATTTTCATCATATGACAGTGTTGTAGTTTCGTTTCTAACTTGTTTACTTTTAGTTCTTTGAAACTTGCGTGAGAAATGATTAATTAATTGTTAAACTATTAAAATACTCTAGCTTATGTTCACCCACTCACTATTAGAAGCACTCAGTGGCATAAATTAACTTGAGTGTAAACTGGACTTTATTTTGTTCTTCTGTTCATTTGTTATGTAAGCAATGCGTCTAAAAATCTGCTCTAGGGATTTATATTTGACTTTCAAACGGTTAAGACATAAATGGAACTTTACGGAAACTCCAAACAATCTGGCAAAGTTCTGTATAAATTCCTCGAAGTATCGTATACGTTCGAAGTATAATTTTAAATCCCCAGATTCGGCTTCAATTTTCAGACCATCTACCTCATTACTGATCAAAATTCGAATATTTATACACTATTATTTTACAATACGTTATTTCACAGAAGACGACACGAAAAGCGTAAGCGGACTGTCAACAGACTCGAGCAATTCGAGACAAACCACACCTACACATAGGCCTCCTGTGATGAGCATCGCTAGTCACTTGCGCGACCCACCGCCCACTCCGACGTCTATAGGCGATGCGGACTCCTTGTCTCTCAATGAAAATGGTAAGGATATTTGCATCTAATTATATACATTTTTATGGTCCAAGTTTGAGCCGTCACTCTGTAAAAACAATGTATGAAAGTACTAATGATCGACTGACTCGATGGCTCAGTGGTTAGTGACACTGACTTCTGGATCAAAGAGGCATGGGTTCGATCCCCGCCCAGGGCTAGCAATTATGTGATGAACATAAGTGTTTGCCCTGTGTCTGGGTGTTATTGTATATATGTAGTATATCAGTCTCTGGCAGCCATATCACAAGCTTTGCTTAGTTTGAGTCAGAGACCGTGTGTGAGATAAATATTTATTTACTAATGACAAGCTATTTAAAAATTGGCGCAATTTATGTAAATCCTAAAATGGTATTACACTTAGTACCTTTAATTTTAAATTAGTTTATTTTTGACGATATCTTGAAAAACGACCGCATTTCAAAAAAATCAAAGAACCTTTTTCACTAAAATTTGTATGAAATCACTGACTAGGCCACTACTATTACTACTACAATCAAAACAAAACTATCTACAGTCGACTCTTGTTAATTCAAACCTGCGACAATTCGAACCTCTCTATAATTCCAAGTTATCACGAGTTCCCTACAAAATCTCTCTATATTTCGAACTAAATCAATACATTTTTATGCACTTGGTAATTCGTACGAAAAAATCTTTGCGATCTAACAAACCGACGCGTTAATTCGAACTCATCGGCGTCCAACACTGGACAATTCAAAGTTGCAAAGAGAAAGAGGCGGAAAGATTGCGTTTGTTGAGCCTTTGTTTTTGCTATGATCAGTTTGACTTATTAGACATACGCTTCCGCAAGAATTGGTTTGTTTAGTTATGTTTCAGTTGCTGTTAGTCTTACTGCTAGTTTGTGGTAGTTATGAGCCCTAGAAACTATAAATGTTTGACGATTGCTGAAATCTCACAAATTTTGAGCCATTTGATATTTCAAACACTCTATAATTCGTAATAATTTAAGAGTCCCTCGAGTTTCGAATTAACGAGAGTCGACTGTGCCTGTTGTTGGCACAGCGACCCAAAGTGGGTCTTAGCCTCCAATACCAAGGTCCGCCATCAGCTCCTATTCTGCGCTAGTAGATGTCAGTCTTGCACCCTAATCTCCAGCAGGTCTTCGGCCATTTTATCTTTCCTTAACAAAACTAACAGAAAGTTAATATTTGCAGTGCTACGCGAAGATGAGCCTCTAATGGAGACCTACGAGGCGGAGCGGCTGGTTTCCGAAAACCTCATCCAACTCGAGGAAGACTTCAACAAACTCGCGCTCAGCACTGAGAAGCCCGTCACTAAGCTACCGGTAGAGGATCCTATTGACGACTCTCCCATATACTTTAGGTACGTGGCTTTGAATTTGAATTGAATTTTTGAATTGAATTGAATTTATTTATTTGCATAGTATACATAGCATTCTTACGCTAAGTACATACCCTACCTAATAGGGCATAGCAAACATTGAAATATTAAAAATGACTTACTAAACCTATCTTATTTTAAATATATACTAATAACATAATAGTACACATTTTACTTACAAAAACATAATTATAGATTAGAACTAGTTTATCATAGATTCTTGGCTGTACTACAAGTTACTATTATTACTATTAAATGTTACTATAATTTAATTTTATCAGTGAGAGATCTTTCTACTACCGTGGCTCGAATGACTCATTAACTTAGTATAAAAAGGTAGGTCCCGGTTGTTTTAACCGTTTAGCCATGTCAGAGGCCTTCAGGCGGCCTCAAAACTCTGACACCAGGGCTAGCCACCCGGCCTATACGAACTTACTTAATACTCAGTTAACTCGATTTGCATAAGCGATCGAGGTGCGGTGAACTAGAAGACGCGTCTCGAACTGAAAATAGATTGTCAATAAATATTAGAAACCACAGAGATACCAGAGGGACAATGTGGTCGATCGAGAAAAGAAAGAGATGCAATAATTTACAATGTCATGAGTTAGAAAGTGACATGAAACATATCTCGATTCAGTGGCTAGTTGCCGTGTTTTTCTCTCAGTAGGGTCAAATTCCAATTCATATTTGACAGTTTTGACAGCTCTGGGCAAAATTTTCCATACATTTTTGTGGTTGAAAATTGACAACAGCGCTCTCTAGTTGTAATAGCTCTGTGTTATAAAACATATTTTTTTCTTTTGTCAAATAAACAGAAAATAATAAAGATGTAGTTATCGTTCCGCGTGACGTCACGCCTATTTACACACGTCACGTCGGTCTGTATTCGCCCAACATGGTTATGGATTTTGGAATGCATTCTGTGGTAAACTTTGACCATCCGTGTTCGGTCTCGAGTCCGCCCAATCCCTTCGTCGCACAAGGCCGAAATTTCGACGCGGAAAATCCGTTGTGGAGCGCTGGTTCACTTTATTCTATACAGTTTGTAGTTACATGCAAAATATCTATTGTCCGCTATAACCATTAAGTACCTAACCAAAAGGAGTCGACACTGCAAAGCGTACCCCTCTGCCAAAAGTACGCGACCGGCGGTCATGCTCTTTATATAAATACTAGTTTTTACCCGCGGCTTCACCCGCATTATATTATGATTTTTGACGCAATATCATTATAATTTATAGCCTATGTGTTATTCTGATATATTAGCTATATTATTGCAAAGTTTCATCTCAATCCGTTCAGTAGTTTTTGCGTGAAAGAGTAACAAACATCCATCCATCCTCACAAACTTTCGCGTTTATAATATTAGTAGGATATCGGTCTGGTTGCGCTTGTGTTGCGTTAATTTTCAGCTAGTGTTAGTTAATTACATTTGTGTGCGTGTAAACTTGCGTATATTTTGGTTTGTGTGCGTTTCTTCACCCCCACTGACTTGGCAGACTTCGGTGCTTAGGCGTGTCGACTCCTTTTGGTTAGGTACTTAATGGCTATAACGGACATTATTTGTATTGTATGAATAAAATGTATTGATGGATTTTCCGCGATGAAATTTCCGCCCAGTGTGTCAAAGGCCTAACTGCGTAGCTTTCAGGCAATCGTCGGTAGTTTTATTTGAATTACGAATGTGAACGAAAAGTCTTACTCTATATATTTTGTACAGGCGAGTGGTATTCTCCCCTGAAGTGCCGATCCGTTTGGACTACGTGGGCAAACGCGTGGATTTGTCCGCGGGCCCGGTCGCGGGGCTGTTGATGGGCTTGGGACAGCTCAACTGCTCAGAACTCACCCTGAAGCGGCTGGATTACAAGTAAGTCATTTGGCTTTTATACGCTTAAAAGTAAAAAGAGTACAACATATGTCTTTAAATCTCGAGTGGCATTTTATAGGTAAGCGTGCTGTAGAAATTTAGAAAAAAAGTAATCTGCGGATGGCTGTTGATAGTGGCGGAATTATTATTTTTTTTTAATTTTCCTTAGATACATGCGCGCCTAAAAAACTTTGCTGATCTAAGTGATTTTTGAAGGAAGTCGGAAGTCAGAACATAAGTGATACAGTCCCGCGAAAAAAATGTTTTCGTGGCGTTCTTTCTGATTTTTGCTATGTGCACGCGTTTACATGTTTATATTATTTTGACATTTTTAAATTAAGACTTAAGAAATTATTAATAGACAAGACATATTATTTCATAGATGAGTTTTTGAATGACAAATCTTTGTGCAAATATAGTATTAGTATTTGATATAATCTCACAATATTTAATATATAATATAAACTCACAATTATTCATACCTATAAAATTAATGTTAATAATTTTGCATGCCCTGATGCTAGAGCATGGTGCACATAATTATGTATCTTATTTATCACCTACAAGTTACCCATGTCTCCGCAAAATAAATATTTTGACGTTGACTTATATTTTGAGATTTTTCAAATATCCCTGAGATAACCATACCATATAACAAAAATATGATCATTGCTGAAATTTTTGACTGCTAAAATAACTATGTTAACAAAGCTATATAACAGTATTAACAGTTTTCTTCCCACCCGAAGAAATAAGATTGTTAAAAGAACGTTAATTTTACAGGTTAGGACTTCTGGGCCTGGAGAAACTAGTGCAGTGGGCGCTACACGAGTGGCTCTCTGACATCAAACGGCACCAGCTGCCGGGGTTGCTGAGCGGAATCGGACCTATGCATTCGCTGTTACAACTCAGTATGTATCGTACACCAAAAATACACCTTTAAAGCATAAAAAGTAAAGGACGTCTGACATTTTGGACAAAAACTCAAAGTAGCCGGCCAAAGAAAAAAAAATATATACATCATACATGACCGTCTGAACATTTCTTATCACTAAACCAAAATTTTAGGTCTGATATTTGAGTAACTATACTTGAAAACACCATCTTGTAAAATAGCAGATTCTTGGAAAGAACATATTTTGATTGTTCATGATTAACTAAACATATCATATTACTATACCGAACTGCTATGTTATTTATCTATTATTTGAGTAACTATATACGAGTTTGAAAGTTCACTTGAACTTTCAAGTTTGAAAGTTCACTTGAACTTTCAAAGTGATGTAGCATCTTAGGCATCGGACATAGAGGTTCGGTTTAATAGTAAAAAATGTTCAGATAGTCATAAGAAATCATAATATAAACAGAGATTTCTTTCACTTCATTAAAACTCGCGTGAGAATACATTATATTAAATAAAACACCGGTTTTCACTCACGTATGATGACGGCCGGGCCGCTGGGAAATCCGACCGGTTTCGGAGTAAAATTAGTACTCCTTCATCAGGGAATACGCGCGCTCCCGTCGACATCAGTGCGCGTGCGCCAGTTGACGGGAGCGCGCGTATTCCCTGATGAAGGAGTACTAATTTTACTCCGAAACCGGTCGGCTTTGGCCGCCTATTTCACATTTTGATCTAAAATCTATGAAGCATGTCAGAATGTTAACATGAAATATCTTGCCAATCAAGCTGAAAACGTTTTGAGACTTTAGTTATGCTAGAATTAGTTTTCATATTGGAATACAAATTAAGAATCTGGAAACATTTTATTTTAGCAAAACTTGAATTTTCAAAGTGTTGTTGCATCTTAGGCATCAGACATAGCGGTTTGGTGTCATAGTAAAAAATGTTCAGCTAATATATGTTTATGTAATGATTCTCTATGACTAATCATAGAGAATCATTACATAAACATATATTTCTTTGGCCGCCTATTTGACTTCTTGGTCCAAAAATGTATGGAGCATGTCAGTTGTCCTTTCAATTTAGCCAACATAACTATAGACAATAAGTAACCAAGTGCGAATCCAGACCTCAAAAAAGGTTGCGGGCATGGCCACCTAAAATTCAACCAATTGCGAGCCAAAACATATCGTAGCATGAAATTGTCTTGAAAGAAGATAGAAAATAAAAGCGAGATCCTACGCATTTGCACTGAATTCGCGCTACAATCGATATTTTTGATGAATTTAGGTCGCTTCGGCCGTCTAGGAAACCGAGGTTAGGAAACCGGTTCTCTTCTGACAAAACCGAAATTAGCTATACCTCTTTTCAAATGTCCATGTTTGACATACATAACAATAGTTTACAAACAAAATACATTTGGTCTCATAAATATATGGGCAAAATACCGTAGCACTAAGCGTACCATAGTCATAAGCGTTACCCAGTCCCAATATTATTTGAGTTACAGTCACAGATCTACTTTTATGGGCATGCTCACGACAAAACCTTTTTAGAAAACGAGATTCTTGAAAGTATAAGAAAAGCCATTGCTCGGTTTCCTAGACGGCCGTAGCGGTTATTTCTGTAGTTTTTATTTGTCGCTGATTTGTCCAATGCTGCAATGCCTTAACTAGTCGGTTTTTTCTTTCCAAACGTTCTGATCTATCTATGGTCTGCTATTCATTTGCTCTTTGACTGTACTGTAATGTACCAGCCTTTTTAATAGCCCACTGCAGGACCTAGGCCTACCCACGATGGGTGATTGGGCCATATACACCACGCTGGCCCAGTGCGGGTTGGTGGATTCACATACGCCATCGAATTTCTTCTACGGACGCATGCAGGTTGCCTCACGATGTTTTCCTTCACGGAAAAGCCCGTGGTGTGAAATTCCGTACATAAATTTCAAGGAATTCATTGGTACGGGACCGGGATTTGAAACCACGACCTTACGATTGTAAGGTACCACTAGAATACTGCTCTTTGACTAATCTATGGCAAATATTTGTTTACAGTAACCGGTATCCGAGACTTAGTGTGGTTGCCCGTGGAGCAATGGCGTCGCGATGGGCGTTTAGTTCACGGAATAAAACGCGGCGCAGCGTCGTTTACCGCGCGCACCGCCGTCGCCGCGCTCGACATAACTACTAGGCTGCTACAACTCATACAAGTAAGTTTTTAATGTTCATACATTTTAATTCATAACACATGTTGTGAATTGTGAATGTCCCTCTTTAGATTTGTACCTGCCCTTGAGTGCGAGCCTTTATTACTTTATGATTATACTCTGTGGTCTTATTATATAAGCTCTGACGTTTTGACGTTTCGCTCTTTTTAGGGTTCCGTAACTTAAACGGAAAAAGCGGAACCCTTATAGGATCACTTTGTTGTCCGTTTGTCCGTCTGTGTGTATGTCATTTAAACTGTATACGTTTATCTATGGTCTCTTGCAGTTGTGTAAAAGAAAAACTTCTCAGTTATCGTTTAAAAAAGTTAGAGCCGTTTATGTCGTAAAAAACCGCATATTTCGACACTCACAAAAATCAAAACCTATAAAGTACTTCCCGTTGATATAGAACTATGAAATTTGGCGAAAAGCATTAGAGTACATATATAGCAATAAATGTGAAAACTGTACATTTTTATTTAAATCACAAAAAGATAGGGCTTCAAAATTCAAAGTGAGTAAATCGTATCATGTAAGGTATCATATAAAAGAACTTCATTAGCACATGCTAAAACAGGATTTAATTATTTTTACAATGTGTAATTTTCGATGTATGACGAGAAAAGTAAAAAAAAAAACAATTTGTCGATATTTATATTATATAGATTTTGACAACTTACTTCCCAATTTTGTGAAATTTTCTGGATTTGTACGGAATCCTCGATGTGCGAGCCTGACTCGCACTTGTCCGGTTTTTTTTCTCCTGTAACCGTGCTCGCAATACATATTTTGATACCTAGTAAATAGTGTGTGCCTTCAGCTATTTTGTATCATATTGTAGTTAATAAACTTAATCTTATTTTATCAGTCGTTTTAGTCATAAATCCATCAATACATTTATTTACTTGCTTTTAAGTGTAACCCTTCGGTTAAGGTGTCGTGCGATACAGAAGTTCGCCATAATCTGCCTTTTGGCATCCAAAACATATTTACTTAGAACAACACATTCGTCCGGTTATGAAGAATTTTATAGAAAGCAATTGAACAGCGGTTTATCTAGCTTAAACTACACATAACGACATATGCATCTATAGTCCGTTCCATAACCTCTGAGATTGATCCAGCTGAAATCTATTGAAGAATTTTGTAAAAGGCATAAAAATAATACATAAATTATTACCTATGTACAGCCCGGACACTCCGCGATTTGCCATACAAAATCTGCTGTCTTACGCACACTACACAGTACTTACTCACAGGCAACACACATACGCACGCTCGCTACACGTGCATATGTGTGCGGAACGTCTATGGCTGTCAGCGACGTGACGACATGCCGCGTGAGTGAGACAGTTGCGTATTCAATTAGCAAGTAAATGTAGTGCTTAAAAAGTATAACAATTACTTAATTTGGAAGCATTTTAATAAAAGTAACCGATATACTTTATTTGAAAGAAAATATCAAGAGGAAGTGACCGAATAATGTAAATGAAGTTCCAATTACTTATCCTTAGATGAACATTAAAAAATCTTCTTTTTTTACGTATTATTGATATTCAACCATACACAGCCCAAGTCTTCCCTATAGTCATAGTCTAGGTATTTTTTATTACAAGATCTACCGGCCAGTGCAGCCCGCGCGCAGAGTACACGATCGGTACGAGAAACGCGGGGTGGAAGTGAGGAAGACTCAAACGGGTGGGGGGTTACGAGTGACCGTTCTATACGTAGTATTATTATATCTTCTTTGACCTATGTTCTGCGCGTATTTATTATATTTAAAAAAATACCAGAATATAGTGATTTGTTAAAGCAAACCCATTAGGCCATTACTTTCGGTTATGGAACGGACTCATCAATTGGTTTATTCTTAATTCCGCAATAAATTTGAAGTATTGTACTGAACGTGTTTTCCCAGGCCACAGCGGAGACCGCGTTCGACATGCTGACACCAGGGCCGACGCTGCAACTCCAAGACGCGTACAACCGTCGGGAGAGGCGGCGCAGGAGACGACAGGACCCCTCGCGACACCCCACCGATATTAGGGAAGGCGTGGCCAGCGCGTACCAGACTGTTAGAGAGGTCAGTTCATATTCTTCTTCTTCTTTTGTTTGGCGTCGCATTGTTTTGCATTTGCCAGTGTCAAGTAGTGTTAAGTTTTAATATTTTTTGATATTTTATCAAAATAGTCACTGTCGTAGTCACGTCATAGTCCAATAAAGTCGCGGTCAAGTCCAAACATAGTCCAAGTCATACCTCAGTAAAGCAGTGGATACTTTACTAGAGGCGTCTATGGAGTTTTGGTGACAACACGGAATGATATGATACGTCACATTATATCACTTGCCTACACTCATGCACGTAAATCAGCTCATAATCAACGAAATACCACAACTTTTCACTAATTATCACTGATAAAACACAAGTTTAACAAAATAATACAATGAGGCGACATGACTTTTCCGTGTTCCCGCCAAAACCCCTCAGTTCATATTATAGATAAATAAACTATTTATATGAGTGAGTTTTATTATGCTTGTAGGTACCTAGCACAACTTCATTCACTATCTTATTCAGACACGATTTGATTTTTAGGTATTGTAATATTTTAATGTTAGTTGATTATGAGATGTTATCGTGATGTATTAATAATATCGGAGTGAGACAGTATAGTTGGTTTTAGTTGAAAGCAGTAGTGATGATTTTAAAGTGGGTATCACCCGAATGGGGTCGCACGTGGCAACACTGCATGCTTGTGTCGGAATGAAATGACTTTGACATCAGATGGGCGAGAAACGTCATGCCATTCCGATCGCAAGGCGGATTGCACCCGTGCAAATCCATTGATTTTGAAATCTGTTTTCATCCTCGAAAATTCTTGTTAAATTGATTACCAAGTGATACTAGGTCAATAAAACCACCCGTTGCAGTAGTACAGAGTGTTTATTTTGGTGAAATGAACAAGTGGAGATGGCCGGCGAGCTGGACCAATGAATGACCCACAAATAACGATGGCGGGTGATTGAGACGATCACTCTCAGACCCCCGACATATAAATAAAATAAAGTTAGAATTAAATTATTGTAAAAGAGTACAACAACATACTGATAAATTACTTAAGTACTGTAATTAGTTAGAAACTGATTTTTTATATCTAGTACCTACACATATTATCATCTTTTTTTTTTCTTATGCATTCTTATTTTTTTTGCACTCTGTTTATATAAATATTAATTCTCATAGCCTCATCTCATAAGTTGTATAGTGTCATTTATAATATATACATTGCTGTTATATATACACACATATTTGTAAACTTTAAGTATGTACTTAACTTTAAATGATTGAACCGGCTTGTTTTTTTTTCGTTTCGTAATTTATTTTAGGAATAAGCCTGTTATTGGCTATTTATACTTATCTAAGTATATAATTAAGTTTAATTTAATTTTTTGTGCTGTTGGCCTGTAAATAAATATGGTTCACAACAATTAACCAAAAAACAAAGTAAAATATTATATAAAAAAGCTATGATGACATAGTTCCCTAAATTTTATTGTGTTTAATCGGTTAGTTAATAGATAAATACGTTGTACATTCTTTTTGCAATACATTTTTGAATGTCTAATATCGTGAGATATGAAAATCGCGAAGCGTTTTTTGCCTCTACCTGGGAAAAGTTTCACAAAAAATTAATTGAATATTTTAACTCTCAATATAAGTTGGAGTAGTTTTGACGTGACAGAGTCTTATAAATAGATGAACGCCGGCTGCACGCATGAAAAAATGTCACGTTCTGCCTGATCCGAGCGTGCAATCGAGACCGTGGAACAAACGTGTTTGTGCCGCGACAAACTTACTATAGTTTTGCGGCACCTAATTATTTATTAAGAAATTAAAATTGTAAATAAAATAAACGATAAAGAGGCACGATCGAGAAGCGTTCGGGTTTCAGTTGTTAATTCAACAATTTTTCTTATGACGTTATCAAGTAAAATTGTCGTCTGTGAGCCGACTTTATAAACAATCAATTAATAATTTTTTTAAGAACTAAATTTATTTTAGAATAGTTTTTTTTCAAGAGCCCAAGTTGCAATTTATCACTTGTTAATTTAATTATTGTCAGTGAACAAAACGTTATCCTTGTGCAGGGTTTCGCGGATCAAGCGGCGACGATGGCGCTGGCGGCGCGGTGCGAAAGCGGCGTCGGAGTGCTACGCCATTTGCCCGGCGCCGCCGTGGCGCCACTAGCGCTTGCCGCAGCGGGCGCGGCTGATGTGCTGGGCGGGGTGCGCGCGCATCTCGCGCCCGATACTAGTCGGGATCGGAAGGACAAGTGGCGGAGGCATGACACTCACGCGCCAGGTGAATAGCGACTTTATTATAATGTAGTTACAGTTTCATTTCGTGTGACACTAGTTAGAGAATGGTCAGAGAAGTAACACGCGCCATATGAATAGTGACCTTATTGTAATGGCTTTACAGTCTCTTATCATATGACAATAGTTAAGGGAAGGGATGCTAATAAAATGCGCCAGGTGAATAGCAACCTTATTTCCGTGTAGTTACATTTTGCCTGGCAACTAGTCGCAATCGGAGGACAAGTGGCGGAGGCATGATACGTACGCGCCAGGTGAATAGCTACCTTATTGTAATGTACTTACAGTCTCTTATCGTATGTAAATAGTTAGGGGAAGGGATGATCATAAAATGCGCTAGGTGAATAACGACCTTATTACAATGCAGTTACGATTTGTTATTGCCTGGTAACTAGTCGGTATCGGAAGGACTACTGGCGGAGGTATGATACGCATGCGCCAGGTGAATAAACCTTATTATAATATGCTTCGCCATTTGCCCGGCGCGGCCGTGGCGCCACTAGCGCTTGCCCAACTTATTTTACAGTTCATTTTGTTTGTTTCAGATTCATCATTAGATTAAGATTTGTAACGAATCCTTGCATGATCTCTCTTAACTTGGCGAGTCCGAACGACTCGTTTTCAAATTATTGCTCATTGTTTAAAAGTTAGTGACTAACTGATAATTTGATATGTAATCAAAAATGGCTGTAACATGACACTTCGTGAAATCAACTTATTTTTGTGATCAATCCTACGAACAAATAATGAGTCAGGAAATATAACTGCGTCCAAAAAACAATAGGTGTAATAAAGTGAAAACTTGAACACTAACATGCATTTTTGGAATAATTTCGTTGTGCATTTTTCGAATAATTTTATTTATCAGTATAAAAGTACTATATTTTATGTGGTAAAACACAATATCACACACGCACACTCGCGCAATCACCCTGAGCCGCTTAAACGAAACAGGAGGAGCAGGCATACATTTTCGCCGCGCGGTAAAAAGAGAGAGGGATGTTACTTCCTCTCCTACGCCGCGCCGGCGATCTGCTTTCCCTCCGTTTTACGAATTTTCAATCAGGTCACGTGTCCTGACAAGAGTTCATTTTTTACCACAGAGCTAATTACAACTAGAGAGAGCGCTGTTGTCGCTTGAGACAATCCTCAACCACAAAAATGTATGGAAAATATGGCTCAGCGCTGTCAAAACTGTCAAATATGTATTGGAATTTGACACTACTGAGAGAGCCACTGAATCGAGAAACTTATTATGTCTCTTTCTAACTCATGCCATATAAAATCATTGCATCTCTTTCTTTCTTTTCTTCATCGACCACGTTATCCCTCTGGTATCTCTGTGTGTTTTACCCATTCCAAAAAGTGCACAACGCCGCCAAAGAAGTTTCCACTTCAAAAATAACCATCAAAAGTCGTGTCCAAGTGGGCGGGGCTTAAAAGTCGTGTCCAGTCATTATTCGGACATTTTTCTTGCAAAGACCTTGTACTAAGTAGGTAAGGTCTTAATTTTTTCTTGCAAAAAAGTAAACGCGCGAACCTATCCGTGCTTTCGTTCTGAATTCAAACCAAGCACCAAGCATGTCTATTGGCCAGGGACGTGGTTCGAATTTTGAATCCTACATTGTTTTAATTTGATAAGCAAAGCTTTAAGCTGGAAACATACTATAGGACGCGGCTTGCAGACGCGACTGACAACCGCGACCTAGACTATGAAAGTACACTGAGCCGTGCACACTATCGGACATAAGTCGCGGACATCACCTTCGGACGATCTTGAGCGTTCGGACGTCATCTTCGGACGATCTTGAGCGTTCGGACGTCACCTTCGGACGATCTTGAGCGTTCGGACGTCACCTTCGGACGATATTGGAGCGTTCGGACGTCCGAGAGCGATCTGACACACCGGATGTTTTAAGACTGTGCACATTGCTAAGTCGCGGCTGTCAGTCGCGTCCGTCAGCCGCGTCCGATAGTATGTTTCCGGCTTATGCAAAGAGAATACAAAACTACGTAAGACTAAGGATGGTTTGGAATTTGTTCCGTGTTAGAGTTTCTGACTTCTTATTTATATTCGTAGATTCAATCTCTACAAAATCTTCGAGATAAGTTTTAGTTAAATTTTAAAAAGAACGTTTCCGATGTGCCATTTTAGTTGGCCTAATTTATCACGTCTTTAGTAATTTTAAGATGATAGATGCTATACGCAAAACATACTACATACTATGTAATAGTTCGATGTATAGATTACCCATTATTTTGTTAATTATTTTAAAAAAATACTTCTTAGTGATAAGGCTGCGGTAGGCGGAAGAACGAGTGATATGAAAAATTAAATAATAATAAAAAAAATGCTTATAAATAGTGATTTTATAAATGTGATGTATTTTTATACGATGATACAAAATTTTAACGTCTAGAGTAGGTTTTTAATTCTTTCAACAATATATTGACTAATGAGCAATGAAAAAAGCGACTACAGCCTTGGCCAAAAGTATTAGGCACCCTGTATTTTCGCTCTATCTTCTAAATTAATTTCACTCCTTTTTGGCGTTTTTAACATAATTTGGTGTCAATTTAATCACATCAACAGAAATGAAAGCTTGTTTACTTGTTAGAGTCCAGAACACAAGTGACCAAACATTGACTGATAAGAACCGATAAAAACCGAATCCTTTGTTTTCGGTCACCAGGTGTTTTATGACCTTAACAAAGAGCCGTTTGATATTCTAAGAAGTTATTTATGACTCCGGTAAGTCATTTAAGATAAGCACTTGGTTATTGGTTAAGTATACTCTATAATATTTAACTTGATCTCTGCGACAGCTGTCAGAAAAATCACGCCTATTAAGTCCTGAATTTCTTAATAGTACAGACAGTACCTGTCAATGTCATACTTTATGGGCATGCCGATTAGTGATGTGCGACGAATGATCGTGACCACAGAGTTTTAGATAGAGTTTTAATTAAAATATCGATAGTTTATACTGCCGATATTTTATTATCATTAATTTTATTGTATATTTTAATATCATAACATTTTTTACATGTGTAATTAAATTAAACCCAATTATATGTTATATTAGGATCGATAACAGTGAAAAACGTCGATAAATACTATCGTTACATTATTATGAGTATTTAATTAATATCATAACATTATTTACATGTGTACATACTTGATCTTAAATAATAGTAAGTAAATAAAATCCAATTTCACACCTTCAACTACTCATTCGATTTCATTACAACATTGTTTGAAAATCGATTTTTTCCACCGCTATTTCAACTCTAAAAATTTCAACCTTCTATGTCAATGTCACTTTCGCAGAGATCAAGTTAAATTTTATATAGTATATTAAACATTCATTTTGATTTTTTAAAGGTGCCTAATACTTTTGGCCAAGGCTGTATATTACTTTATTATAAGTACTTGTGTAGGCTGAATCAAACTACTTGGCGTCTGTGAAGTTAGCTTCAAACTGCGAGGAACCCGATCCTCGCGTAGCTGTTGACTGAGCTTCAGTCCAGCCCCCCTACCGCCTAAAGCAATAGCAATCGTAATAGCAATCGTTTATGACTTCATTTTAGTCATTTGGCACCGCCTATGTGACGTTAGCCATCAAAGTTGTTCATTTAACGATTGCTTTCGCAATCCGCGCAAAGCAATTGATGGCTAACGTCACATAGGCGGTGCCAAATGACTAAAATGAAGTCATAAACGATTGCTATTACGATTGCTATTGCTTAGGCGGTAGGGGGGAAGATTGGGTTATCCGTAGCTTGTACCTATTATCACAACAATAAGTTTGACTCGACATAATATCAATTATTTCAATTCAATACAGACGGTAACTACATCTCAATCTTATTTTCTGGTGTTAAATATGTTTTTTTTAAAGGTGTATCAACATCTCAATTTTTATGACTTAGTTTTACTAAATCTTTAGTATTAGTTATTTAGTTTAGTATACAGGGTTATTTGCTTACCCTGTTCTAAGTGGAGAGGGGGTGTTTTAGACCATCATTATAAACAACTCTTACTATGGGGCCTATACAAAATTCGAGAAAAGAATTCAACTGTTCGATACAAAGCTGCAACTCGGAATCGACTAACTGTATGAACAACTTCTACTATGGGGCTAATTTGAGAAATAAAAATCAACTGTTTTATACATTTTGTCGATTCCAAGTTGGAATTTTATATGGAACAGCTGATTTTTGTTTCTCTAATTCCGATCAGGGGCCTTATTGTGTAAGAGAACTCAAGTTCGGGTTCGCTTTTTCTCCTGCTCGCGCCAGTTACTCACGCCACGAGAGCGACGGGAAAAAAAGCGAAGCCGAACATCAGAGCGCTTACATAATAAGGCCCCTGATCCCATAGTAAAAGTTGTTCGTAATGATGGTCTGTACCCACCTCCTTTCCGCTTAGTACAGGATTAGCAGATAATCCTGTAGAGATACCAATAAACAAATAGGTTAATATACAGGGTTACTGACTAAGTCGACCTATTTCCGTTAAGCGTGTGTAGTTTACTACGTTTCTGACTGATTTGACTATGAAACACCATATCCTAAATCTCACAGTTTTCGAGATATTTGAATTCAAATACTTTTTATAAAAGTATAATTTTACGGACAATATTGGGTAATGAGGTCATAAAACATTATTCTACATGTAAAAATCAAATCAAAATAATAATACGACTTATACGTTTCAAAATATCTGAGCAGATAGTCGAAAATTGGGAATTTTATAAATAACAATTTCAAATATCTGTTTTTTTTTTTTTATTTAGGATACTGTATTTCATAGTCAAATTAGTCAGAAACAAAGTAAACTACGCACCCTTAACGGGAATAGGTCGACTTACTCTGTAACCATGTATAAAAAATAATTATGTTATCTTAGTATTATACGCCGAATCAAATTAAAAGGCGTCTGTGGACACGAGCCCAGTCGTTGCGCAATAGCTAATTCAAATGTCAGCGCTGGTGAGTAGTGAGCATATGCACAGCTTGTAGCTATAGGCCGCGTCACAAAGTTGGCGGGTGTGAAGTTACTACAAGCTTCGCAATATCGAATTATCTAATTCTGACTTAAGCTTACGCAACTTGTAGCTAACTTCACACCCGCCAACTTGTGTGGCGCGGCCTAAAACACACACCATTAATTTTGATTCGGCGTATAACAAAAAGTTGATTTTAATTGAATGACCCTTGTAGATGCACCAAAAATATTTTTGTGTTATTTCTTGGAATCAGGTGCTTGCTTTGCATATTTATTATATCTATAGCATTTTAGAGCATTTAGCGGTCGCAAAGCCTCATTTTTTTACGGGGTTTTTCAGAAAGTATGTACTAAGTAGAAAGGGGAAATTCAGACCATATTTAGTAACAACTTTTACTATGGCCTTCTAAAATTCTAAAAAAAAAATCAGCTGTTTCATTTTTTTTATTATTATTAGTTATAAGCCAAATCAAACTTGTTATACTAAGCGCCACACAAGTCGACGCATGGGAAGTTATGCGCATTACGCTGCGCAAAAGCCGAAATATAGATAGGTATGCGCGGGAGCCAGAGATACTCGCGCCGGTGCACACCCGTCCGCCAACCTCATGCTTCCTTCGCGCTCCCTACGCCCGTGCTGACCACTACGCCACATGTCGTCGGCATTGTGCACACATGCGCAATAATTAGTTAATCCTGGCGAAGTGTCATCTGCGCCGACTTTAGTGGCGCTTAGTATAACTGTGAAGTTTGATACAAACTGCGAAATCCAATTCTGTTAGATGAACTTCAGTCAGGATTGGGTATTGCACAGCTTGTGGCTAATATGACAGCCGTCAAGAAGTTTGCTTCGGCCTATACAATTTTGTATGGGACAGCTGATTTATTTCGATTTCTGTGTTAGCCCCATAGTTGGATGTTCATAATGATGGTCCGAATGACCCTTTCGGGTTAGTACATCCTTTCTGAAAAACCCTCTAGATAACTTTAAGATTCTTCCAAATTATACAATTTTAAAATCATACTTTACTAAGAGCCACACAAATCGGCGGATGGGAAGTTATGCGCAAAAGCCGAAATTTAGGTATTCGCGGGAACCAGAGAGACGAGACGCCGGAGCACACCCGCCCGCTCCCTAAGCCCGTGCACACATGCGCAATAATTAGCGAATCACGGCGCAGTGTCCTCTAACGTCTAACTTCTCATTCGCCGATATTATGTGTGTCGTTTAATATACTGTATGTAGCTTTAGGCCGATTTCTCAGGCAAGCTACTGTATTTTTTATTCGAATCTGTTAATTTTATAATGAGGCATAACTATGTAAATATTTATTTTTAATTTGTTGGAAAAAATGGGTGCCATGTTCGTATTGGGAAAAATTGTATCGGGTTGTAGTTAGTATTTTTGTACAGTTATTTACTGGCAAGTTACGCACAACTTCTTTAACGCGACTTTAGTATATCAAGGCTTTTACTATGGAACAACCCTGGAATAGCAATAAAAGCAGTTGTTTGTTTTGTCGAGTCAGTAAAATCCTACTCCTACTAATATTATAAACGCGAAAGTTTGTGAGTTTGAGAGGATGGGTGTTTGTTACTCTTACACGCAAAATCTACTGAACGGATTGAGTTGAAACTGTGCAATATATAGCTTATATATCAGAATAACACATAGGCTATAAATTATAATGATATTGCGTAAATGTTCCATAATATAACGATAAGTGTTAAGTAAGTAGGAAAAATTCTATCTACGACCTATACTAGACTGCGCTTTAGGAATGGCAAAAAAAAACAACTGTCAAATCTTTTTTTTTGTCCACCTCCTTTATTAAGGGTGGTAAGGTAGGGCCTCGGGTCTGAAAGACGGTAAGTGACATAGTCTACTTTTTATCCCGGATAAATAAAGGGTTCCCATAGGATAGCACAAAAATCAAACAATCATGCGTGCGAAGCCGCGGGTAAAAACTAGTTTTTATCCGCAGCTTCGCCCGCATACGCAAATTATCATTATAATTTATAGCCTATGTGTTATTCTGATATATAAGCTATATTATTGCAAAGTTTAATCTCAATCGGTTCAGTAGTTTTTGCGTGAAAGAGTAACAAACATCCATCCATCCTCACAAACTTTCGCGTTTATAATATTAGTAGGATAGCTAGATTTATTTGCGATATCAGGATTGGTTCCAAAGTTATATTTATCTCAACTTAATATACTTAAGGCAGAATAAGTAGCCTTGTTCACGGCCAATTGTTTCACCGGACAGTGGACCGTTTTTTTCACCGGATTCGCGGTGGTGTATGAACGTGTGTTGACGTACCGGACATCCATCCGGCGGCAAGCAATTTTCGCCGGATGCACGAACGAACACCGGTCCGGACCGAAATAGCAGTCATCCACGGCAATGTATTGGAGCCATTGAGGAGAAATATATTTTTCTCCTCAATGATTGGAGCTTATTGAAAACGCCGGACGCATAGCCGGTTTTCCTTAAAATAAGTGCCTACGTTCTTTTTATCCGAAAATATTTGTAAAATGAATCCCTTGATTATGTATCTGACAGATAAGTACACCCTAATCAAAATACTGACAGCCAGATTAAACTAGCTCATATAGACGGCACTCCAACATCTATCCGGTAAATGGAATATGCTTGAACAAGGGTATCCGTTTTTGACGGCTCGTTATCCAGTGAAAAAAACGGCCCTGAACAAGCGCTCTTAGGAGGTTGTGCGGATGTTACCAGAAACCTGGTATATTGAGCGCCACACAAATTGAAAGATGGGAAGTTAGCCGCAGATGACACTTCGCCGTGATTCGCTAATTATTGTGCATGTGTGCACAATGCTTATACAAATGGCGAAGTAGTGAGCTCGGGCGTAGGGAGCGCGCGGGAGGCACGAGGTTGGCGGGCGGGTGTGCGCCGGCGTCTCGTCTCTCTGGCACCCGCTAACGTCTATATTTTGGCGTTTGCGCAGCTCTCTGCAGCTAACTTCCCATCTTTCAATTTGTGTGGCGCTCAGTATATTATGGTATAGTAAGCTTCAACCTTAATGACGTCTGTGGACAAGAGGCGAGTCGTTTTGCAGTAGTAAATTCATATCAGCATGGGTGAGGTATTTTGCGTAGCTTGTAATAGATAACTTCACAGACGCCATTAAGATTGATACGATATATAAATTATAATTTGGCTATCGGACCGTCGTTCCGACTTATGATAATTGTCCTGATTTATTTACATATAATTCCATAGATGGAAGTTTTTTTTTAGTTTGTATTCACGCAGGAACATGTTGATATAATTTTATGATTACATACAGTAAATAAACGATCATTATTGTATTCAAATCATTTGGCTTGTTTTATTTCAAATAAGTATAGGTGTCGCCACACAAGTCGGTGGATAAGAAGTTATCCGCAGATGACACTTCGCCGTGATTCGCTAATTATTGCGCATGTGTGCACAATGCCGACGCCGCGTGGCGTAGTGGTGAGCAGGGGCGTAGGGAGCGCGCGGGAGGCATGAGGTTGGCGGGCGGGTGTGCCCTGGCGTCTCGTCTCTCTGCCTCTCGCGCATACCTATATTTTGCCTTTTGCGCAGCGTTCTGCGCCTAACTTCCCATCGGCGACCTCTATGGCGTGGATTATACACCTAGTAGGTATGTAATAGCTGTTTTTTTAATTTACTGGGGTTGGCAACACTAGCGACATCTCGAACACCATTATCTTTCTCGAACACAACTTTGGTGTGTGGACGGGCAATGTTAACCGACTTGTCGCGGGACAGTCTCACGTTATGTTCCGCGACTTACACACGCGACTGTGATGCGACTTACGACATGTCGAGCGACTTTGCCCCCTAGTGAATACATGCTTGAATCTTCATAAACCCTATATCTCGTCTCGCTTCGACATTCATGCCAAATCAAAAAAAAAAGATCGACCAATATTGATAAACAGCGCTTCAGCACATTTCCCCTTTTTGAGGGCAAAACCTTATTCAAAAATAAACCAACACATAATTTAACAACATTATTTATTACGCTAATCTAAAAATACACATTATTTAAGCTTCTTTCTGCACTTGCTCCTCTGGATACTTGTCAGTCAAAAAGCTTTTAACTTCGCCGTACTCCACCTTCAAATTCCTACGAATCGTTTCATGATTTCTGTACTTTTCGTATTTCTTCAAGTAGATCTTGTAATGTGGCATTGTTTCATAGAAACGGGGGAACTTTTTCTTCTTCAGTATAACCTTGTCGTTCATGACGTATTGAATGAAGTCTAATGTTTCGTCCTTGGGGATTTCTTCCTTTGTTCTGGTAACGTTTGGGGAAGCGACGATTTTGGGATAGTTCGAGTTTTCTTCTTTGTACTCTACGAGGTGGAGTTTCTTCTCTTCGGCTAGTTGTTGATGTGTTCTCTGTGAATATAACAAGGCAATATTATTTCTTATTACCCCTTACAAAAAATAATAACCTAATTTCGTCATATCGGCTATAGGAGATTTAATGGAATAGACGTAAAGTAGATAAGTATAGCAGATTTCATCTGCTGCAAGAGTCCGATAAAGAAGACCTTGACGATATGCTGGAGATTTTTGGGGTTGATTGATTAATCCGGTCATCGAACTAAAGAGAATTTTACTTCTCAGTAGTCAAAACGTCGAACTAATGAGAACTGTTTTTTCTCACTTTTTCGACTGTCATTTTTACGAAATTTATTTTAGTCGAAAAACAAAACAATCAACTAAATTTTTAAAAATCGCATGTTTCGACATATCATCATTATGAACAACTTTTAACTATGAGACCAACGCTGAATTCGAGGAAGAAAAATCACCTGTTCCATACAAAATTGACACTCAAAATCGACAAAATGTATGAAACAGCTTATTTTTTTATCGAATTCTGGGTAGGCCATAGTAAAAGTTGTTCATAATAATGGTAACGTCTTTTTTACCTCCTTCCATCTATTAAAATTGTATTTAGTAGTGTTTAAAATTTTCAACTAAAATAAATTCGACAGTCGAAAAAATGAGAAAAAGTTCTCATTAGTTCCGACGGTCGGACTACCTACTGAGAAGAAAAATTCTGACTTGTTCGACGACTGGACTAATCAATCGGACTAGTGGGAAGGTTCCTTTTTTGAAGCCCTCGATCTTGGCGAGATCTTCAGTTCCTTGATGTCCTTTGCATCAGACAACTAAACCGCAAGCCACCGGACCAGAACCACGCTCCGTTATTTTAAGGCGCTGGCTCGGGAAGATGCTGGAAGGGGAAATGCACAAGACACGCCATGCGGGACGTCAGTGTAGAACTTTCGCCCCCACGTCGAATAATAATAAATACCAAAACCCAGTCCCTACATTGTCGACGCCAGCCAGATAGCCAGGGATTGGAATGCCCTGACTCCGTCATTGTTTCCTGACAATTACAATTTGGATATCTTCAAGTCAAGAGTGAATAGGTATCTTCTAGGTCTACATACTCCATCTTCGCTTTCCATCGGGCGAAATGGAGCCCTATTCTACATAAACTGAACCGCAAAGTCCTCACCTGTTGCAAGAGTCCAATAAAGAAGGCCTTGACGACGTGCTGCAGGTTGTTGGAGCCCTCGACCTTGGCGCGCAGGTCCTTGATGCCGATGGCCTGGCAGATCTCGCGGATGGCGCGGTGGCACATGAGCCCGTGGCCCTCGTTCTTTTTCTGCACGAATATCTTGGTCTTGCCGAACGCCGTGTAGAAGTCGTGGAACACTGCAAAAGAACATGATCTTCATTTCTGAAATGTTGGAAAATTACTTTAATAATCGCGTACTAGGCCGTTTTGAAGGCGCCATCGTATAGCAACGTAAAAAGTGTTCTATCTATCGAATGCTTTAAGAGCGTATCGCGCGTAGACACGTTTCGCGAACAAAGTAAGACGGCGTGGAGACAAGGAGAGCGCGTCTTCGTATGGTGAAATTAACATATACAAAATTTTAAGTTAACTTTTTACCTGTGTAATGTGATTTGCAAATACTTTAGCTATTACTTAATATGTTTCATTTTTTTTATTATTATTAGTTATAAGCCAAATCAAACTTGTTATACTAAGCGCCACACAAGTCGACGCATGGGAAGTTATGCGCATTACGCTGCGCAAAAGCCGAAATATAGATAGGTATGCGCGGGAGCCAGAGATACTCGCGCCGGTGCACACCCGTCCGCCAACCTCATGCTTCCTTCGCGCTCCCTACGCCCGTGCTGACCACTACGCCACATGTCGTCGGCATTGTGCACACATGCGCAATAATTAGTTAATCCTGGCGAAGTGTCATCTGCGCCGACTTTAGTGGCGCTTAGTATAACTGTGAAGTTTGATACAAACTGCGAAATCCAATTCTGTTAGATGAACTTCAGTCAGGATTGGGTATTGCACAGCTTGTGGCTAATATGACAGCCGTCAAGAAGTTTGCTTCGGCCTATACAATTTTGTATGGGACAGCTGATTTATTTCGATTTCTGTGTTAGCCCCATAGTTGGATGTTCATAATGATGGTCCGAATGACCCTTTCGGGTTAGTACATCCTTTCTGAAAAACCCTCTAGATAACTTTAAGATTCTTCCAAATTATACAATTTTAAAATCATACTTTACTAAGAGCCACACAAATCGGCGGATGGGAAGTTATGCGCAAAAGCCGAAATTTAGGTATTCGCGGGAACCAGAGAGACGAGACGCCGGAGCACACCCGCCCGCTCCCTAAGCCCGTGCACACATGCGCAATAATTAGCGAATCACGGCGCAGTGTCCTCTAACGTCTAACTTCTCATTCGCCGATATTATGTGTGTCGTTTAATATACTGTATGTAGCTTTAGGCCGATTTCTCAGGCAAGCTACTGTATTTTTTATTCGAATCTGTTAATTTTATAATGAGGCATAACTATGTAAATATTTATTTTTAATTTGTTGGAAAAAATGGGTGCCATGTTCGTATTGGGAAAAATTGTATCGGGTTGTAGTTAGTATTTTTGTACAGTTATTTACTGGCAAGTTACGCACAACTTCTTTAACGCGACTTTAGTATATCAAGGCTTTTACTATGGAACAACCCTGGAATAGCAATAAAAGCAGTTGTTTGTTTTGTCGAGTCAGTAAAATCCTACTCCTACTAATATTATAAACGCGAAAGTTTGTGAGTTTGAGAGGATGGGTGTTTGTTACTCTTACACGCAAAATCTACTGAACGGATTGAGTTGAAACTGTGCAATATATAGCTTATATATCAGAATAACACATAGGCTATAAATTATAATGATATTGCGTAAATGTTCCATAATATAACGATAAGTGTTAAGTAAGTAGGAAAAATTCTATCTACGACCTATACTAGACTGCGCTTTAGGAATGGCAAAAAAAAACAACTGTCAAATCTTTTTTTTTGTCCACCTCCTTTATTAAGGGTGGTAAGGTAGGGCCTCGGGTCTGAAAGACGGTAAGTGACATAGTCTACTTTTTATCCCGGATAAATAAAGGGTTCCCATAGGATAGCACAAAAATCAAACAATCATGCGTGCGAAGCCGCGGGTAAAAACTAGTTTTTATCCGCAGCTTCGCCCGCATACGCAAATTATCATTATAATTTATAGCCTATGTGTTATTCTGATATATAAGCTATATTATTGCAAAGTTTAATCTCAATCGGTTCAGTAGTTTTTGCGTGAAAGAGTAACAAACATCCATCCATCCTCACAAACTTTCGCGTTTATAATATTAGTAGGATAGCTAGATTTATTTGCGATATCAGGATTGGTTCCAAAGTTATATTTATCTCAACTTAATATACTTAAGGCAGAATAAGTAGCCTTGTTCACGGCCAATTGTTTCACCGGACAGTGGACCGTTTTTTTCACCGGATTCGCGGTGGTGTATGAACGTGTGTTGACGTACCGGACATCCATCCGGCGGCAAGCAATTTTCGCCGGATGCACGAACGAACACCGGTCCGGACCGAAATAGCAGTCATCCACGGCAATGTATTGGAGCCATTGAGGAGAAATATATTTTTCTCCTCAATGATTGGAGCTTATTGAAAACGCCGGACGCATAGCCGGTTTTCCTTAAAATAAGTGCCTACGTTCTTTTTATCCGAAAATATTTGTAAAATGAATCCCTTGATTATGTATCTGACAGATAAGTACACCCTAATCAAAATACTGACAGCCAGATTAAACTAGCTCATATAGACGGCACTCCAACATCTATCCGGTAAATGGAATATGCTTGAACAAGGGTATCCGTTTTTGACGGCTCGTTATCCAGTGAAAAAAACGGCCCTGAACAAGCGCTCTTAGGAGGTTGTGCGGATGTTACCAGAAACCTGGTATATTGAGCGCCACACAAATTGAAAGATGGGAAGTTAGCCGCAGATGACACTTCGCCGTGATTCGCTAATTATTGTGCATGTGTGCACAATGCTTATACAAATGGCGAAGTAGTGAGCTCGGGCGTAGGGAGCGCGCGGGAGGCACGAGGTTGGCGGGCGGGTGTGCGCCGGCGTCTCGTCTCTCTGGCACCCGCTAACGTCTATATTTTGGCGTTTGCGCAGCTCTCTGCAGCTAACTTCCCATCTTTCAATTTGTGTGGCGCTCAGTATATTATGGTATAGTAAGCTTCAACCTTAATGACGTCTGTGGACAAGAGGCGAGTCGTTTTGCAGTAGTAAATTCATATCAGCATGGGTGAGGTATTTTGCGTAGCTTGTAATAGATAACTTCACAGACGCCATTAAGATTGATACGATATATAAATTATAATTTGGCTATCGGACCGTCGTTCCGACTTATGATAATTGTCCTGATTTATTTACATATAATTCCATAGATGGAAGTTTTTTTTTAGTTTGTATTCACGCAGGAACATGTTGATATAATTTTATGATTACATACAGTAAATAAACGATCATTATTGTATTCAAATCATTTGGCTTGTTTTATTTCAAATAAGTATAGGTGTCGCCACACAAGTCGGTGGATAAGAAGTTATCCGCAGATGACACTTCGCCGTGATTCGCTAATTATTGCGCATGTGTGCACAATGCCGACGCCGCGTGGCGTAGTGGTGAGCAGGGGCGTAGGGAGCGCGCGGGAGGCATGAGGTTGGCGGGCGGGTGTGCCCTGGCGTCTCGTCTCTCTGCCTCTCGCGCATACCTATATTTTGCCTTTTGCGCAGCGTTCTGCGCCTAACTTCCCATCGGCGACCTCTATGGCGTGGATTATACACCTAGTAGGTATGTAATAGCTGTTTTTTTAATTTACTGGGGTTGGCAACACTAGCGACATCTCGAACACCATTATCTTTCTCGAACACAACTTTGGTGTGTGGACGGGCAATGTTAACCGACTTGTCGCGGGACAGTCTCACGTTATGTTCCGCGACTTACACACGCGACTGTGATGCGACTTACGACATGTCGAGCGACTTTGCCCCCTAGTGAATACATGCTTGAATCTTCATAAACCCTATATCTCGTCTCGCTTCGACATTCATGCCAAATCAAAAAAAAAAGATCGACCAATATTGATAAACAGCGCTTCAGCACATTTCCCCTTTTTGAGGGCAAAACCTTATTCAAAAATAAACCAACACATAATTTAACAACATTATTTATTACGCTAATCTAAAAATACACATTATTTAAGCTTCTTTCTGCACTTGCTCCTCTGGATACTTGTCAGTCAAAAAGCTTTTAACTTCGCCGTACTCCACCTTCAAATTCCTACGAATCGTTTCATGATTTCTGTACTTTTCGTATTTCTTCAAGTAGATCTTGTAATGTGGCATTGTTTCATAGAAACGGGGGAACTTTTTCTTCTTCAGTATAACCTTGTCGTTCATGACGTATTGAATGAAGTCTAATGTTTCGTCCTTGGGGATTTCTTCCTTTGTTCTGGTAACGTTTGGGGAAGCGACGATTTTGGGATAGTTCGAGTTTTCTTCTTTGTACTCTACGAGGTGGAGTTTCTTCTCTTCGGCTAGTTGTTGATGTGTTCTCTGTGAATATAACAAGGCAATATTATTTCTTATTACCCCTTACAAAAAATAATAACCTAATTTCGTCATATCGGCTATAGGAGATTTAATGGAATAGACGTAAAGTAGATAAGTATAGCAGATTTCATCTGCTGCAAGAGTCCGATAAAGAAGACCTTGACGATATGCTGGAGATTTTTGGGGTTGATTGATTAATCCGGTCATCGAACTAAAGAGAATTTTACTTCTCAGTAGTCAAAACGTCGAACTAATGAGAACTGTTTTTTCTCACTTTTTCGACTGTCATTTTTACGAAATTTATTTTAGTCGAAAAACAAAACAATCAACTAAATTTTTAAAAATCGCATATTTCGACATATCATCATTATGAACAACTTTTAACTATGAGACCAACGCTGAATTCGAGGAAGAAAAATCACCTGTTCCATACAAAATTGACACTCAAAATCGACAAAATGTATGAAACAGCTTATTTTTTTATCGAATTCTGGGTAGGCCATAGTAAAAGTTGTTCATAATAATGGTAACGTCTTTTTTACCTCCTTCCATCTATTAAAATTGTATTTAGTAGTGTTTAAAATTTTCAACTAAAATAAATTCGACAGTCGAAAAAATGAGAAAAAGTTCTCATTAGTTCCGACGGTCGGACTACCTACTGAGAAGAAAAATTCTGACTTGTTCGACGACTGGACTAATCAATCGGACTAGTGGGAAGGTTCCTTTTTTGAAGCCCTCGATCTTGGCGAGATCTTCAGTTCCTTGATGTCCTTTGCATCAGACAACTAAACCGCAAGCCACCGGACCAGAACCACGCTCCGTTATTTTAAGGCGCTGGCTCGGGAAGATGCTGGAAGGGGAAATGCACAAGACACGCCATGCGGGACGTCAGTGTAGAACTTTCGCCCCCACGTCGAATAATAATAAATACCAAAACCCAGTCCCTACATTGTCGACGCCAGCCAGATAGCCAGGGATTGGAATGCCCTGACTCCGTCATTGTTTCCTGACAATTACAATTTGGATATCTTCAAGTCAAGAGTGAATAGGTATCTTCTAGGTCTACATACTCCATCTTCGCTTTCCATCGGGCGAAATGGAGCCCTATTCTACATAAACTGAACCGCAAAGTCCTCACCTGTTGCAAGAGTCCAATAAAGAAGGCCTTGACGACGTGCTGCAGGTTGTTGGAGCCCTCGACCTTGGCGCGCAGGTCCTTGATGCCGATGGCCTGGCAGATCTCGCGGATGGCGCGGTGGCACATGAGCCCGTGGCCCTCGTTCTTTTTCTGCACGAATATCTTGGTCTTGCCGAACGCCGTGTAGAAGTCGTGGAACACTGCAAAAGAACATGATCTTCATTTCTGAAATGTTGGAAAATTACTTTAATAATCGCGTACTAGGCCGTTTTGAAGGCGCCATCGTATAGCAACGTAAAAAGTGTTCTATCTATCGAATGCTTTAAGAGCGTATCGCGCGTAGACACGTTTCGCGAACAAAGTAAGACGGCGTGGAGACAAGGAGAGCGCGTCTTCGTATGGTGAAATTAACATATACAAAATTTTAAGTTAACTTTTTACCTGTGTAATGTGATTTGCAAATACTTTAGCTATTACTTAATACATTGAACATAATTTAAAAAATACTACTTAAAAAAATTGTCAAGGAATAAGAACTTCGTTGAAAACAGAGGTGACTTTGGATTTTTTTCGATTGAGCGTAGTATTTTTATTCCTTATACACATCAGATATGGTTTGCCAACAGAAGAAATGCTCCAACAAAACATATTATATTTATTCTATTTAAAAAAAAATGTTTTTGTTACATCTTTATTCTGGTTAAACATTTTATACACGATCATTTTTTGAGTGAAAAAGAAACAAATATTCTAATTAGCTATAATAATTCACTTTCACCCTACTATCCCGTTTGCACTGACATAGACTTTTACGCACGTCCTAGTGGACTATCAGCTCAAAAAGAAGAGCCTTATATCTGATAAGGGATAAGAGAAAATCCTAAAGTGTATTATTTGGAGTTTCGCAAATATACGGAATGTCTTGGACCGAATAAAACTGATTCTTAGCATTAGATGAACAAAATTTTCTTTCATTTGTCTTGTTAATTTCACATAGTTTAAAAAAACAATAATAGGCATGTTGACAAAAAAATTATTCCGTCAGATAGACTATCAAAAAATATTAGCCACGTATTTTTTCTTTTGTCAATTAAACAAAAATTGATGAAGATATTGTCCGTCGAAGTTCCGCGTGACGTCACAAGTGCCATACAAATGTATAGACTTCTGTGAGAGAGGTGACGTCACGACCTTCACTCCCAAACTGTGACAAGGTTTATTTATCTTTATCATTTGTTTCAAAAATACATGTCCAATATTTTTTGATTATCTAACTCACGGACTAATTATAATAATGTTTTTTTTCGACCCAGTCATCACGCTTATTAATTATAGGCGTTAATTAATTTATTAATCATAGGCGTTAGTTAATTTATTAATTATAGGCGTTAATTAATTAATAATTATAGGCGTTAATTAATTTATTAATCATAGGCGTTAATTAATTTATTAATTATAGGCGTTAATTAATTTATTAATTATAGGCGTTAGTTAATTTATTAATTATAGGCGTTAATTAATTTATTAATTATAGGCGTTAATTAATTTATTAATTATAGGCGTTAATTAATTTATTAATTATAGGCGTTAATTAATTTATTAATTATAGGCGTTAATTAAATTATTAATTATAGGCGTTAATTAATTTATTAATTATAGGCGTGATGACCACATTTAATTTGAGATACCTGTGTGACCATTGTAGATCTCGAAATTCATCAATTTCTGTCCAGCCCTGTTTTTTGCCTTCCTTAATGCTGCCGGCGCTTCTTTCGCCTTGCCTAAACCAAACCCGGCTAAGCCTTGTCCATTGCCTGTTACCACCTAAAAAAGATTGACAACATTGTTTAGATTGATTATTTTTGTTTTCTCCTTATTTAACTTACTAGTATCATTAACGCCTTGGTATAGACGAATTAACAAGTGGGCGGATGTGAAGTTAGCCACAAGCTGCGAAATATCCAATCCTGACTGAATCTCACATAAAGCTACATGTTGATTGCATATTGCCCAACTTCATATCCGTCGACTTGCATGATTCGGCCTATATCATACCATAAGTTATTTAAAAAACTTTCTTTTTGTGATAAACATTTCAAAAAACTGCAAGCCGAAGCTGACTTTGGTTTTTTGACGAAGGTTTAAAGTAGTTCTCACAAATGGCGCTTCCAACAACGTAGTAGTTGGTAAAAATGATAAACATTCACTAATTCGGCGCCTTCGCAGAGAGCGTTTTAGCTTAATTGGCCAAAGCATCTGGGCCGGAGTCCCAGAGGATGCAGGTTCAAATCCTGCGAACGCGTCAATTTTTGAAATGTTTATCACAAAAAGAAAGTTTCCATACACCTAATGTGTGAAGCAAGATAAAAATAATTTCATTCATAAGTTATTTATTGTCAATGTTACTAAATAACAAATTATACCTAACAAACTGAGACTGAGGAATATAATTAGCTGTGTAATTATATTCCTCAGTCTCAGTTCGTTCGTTTCAGCCATAGGTCGTCCACTGCTGGACATAGGCCTCCCCTAAAGATCTCCAATAAGACCGATTGGTAACGGCTTGCATCCAGCGCGATCCTGCGGTCTTAATGAGGTCGTCTGTCCACCTTGTAGCTGGACGTCCAATTCTGCGCTTGCCGGTACGTGGTCTCCACTCGAGAACTTTTCGACCACATCGGTAATCAGTCCTCCGTGCTATGTGCCCTGCCCATTGCCACTTCAACCTGCCAATCTGCTAGGCTATATCGGTAACCTTGTTTCTTCTATGGATCTGCTAATTTCTGATTCGATCTCGCAGAGAAACTCCGAGCATAGCCCTCTCCATAGCTCGTTGGGCTACTTGGAGCTTACTAAGGACCATAGTGAGAGATCACAATTCTGCATAAGCCATCACTCGCAACACACTCTGGTCGAAAATTTTCGACTTCCCACTGCCTATGCCTAAGTATTGATAAAATAATTTCAAAAGAATATTTTGTATCAAAATATCTTCAGTGTTCCATCATCACCACTTGACAAAAGAATATAAAATACACTTTGAAATGTGGGCATGGCATGGTTTTATCTTTACTGATTTTTATGTAGTAGTAGCTTAAATCTTTTTTTTAATAAAACATATTAACAAAATACTGGGATATAAATATTTCTTACCATAGCTTGATAATTCCTGGTTCTACCAAGACTTCCTTTCATGATGAGTAGAGACCTGAGTTGCAGAACTTTGGTGTCAAAGCCTGTGAATTCATCTGTAATGCAAACAGGTTATAGACTAAAGATATACAAATATATCACTTTATAGTTGTATAATGTATAGCAGAGTTATAATACAGTTACATATCAACGGAGATGTGCAAACAACTCCCTAACTTATAAAAGCCAAATTTTACAGGAGGCAAGTATAACTGTTTTTTATTTTTCCTAGAAGTTAATATAGGAGATATTTTGTCTGTTGATTTGGCGAATTTCAACACAATTCATATACCAGTAGACACACCATTCAATTCCTCTATCGAACTGCATTCATAAGTTGTTTTTGTAAAAATGTAAGTTAGGAATTGTTAGTACTTCCCTGTCAATATTTGTTTCTGACCTGAATTGTGTTTTGATGAGGGTGGGCCCTATTTATTATAATTTTTTTAATGTTTGAGTGGCAAGACATGCATTTGCACCATGCCTAGTTTGCACCACCTAGAAATTACCAGAGACCATAGCCGAAGCCTCCTGCAACCTGCTTTTTTTTGTATATGTATAGGTATTTGTAACTTTTTCTCAAGGCTATAAATAATAGTATTATAGCATTGAGAAATAGATGGTGTTGGATATTTTGAAAAGCAGAAATTGATTAACAAAATCAAAAGTGAAACCCACCTTCACCAATAGGATCAGGAGGCCCAATGCTGCGCCCCGGCATGCGAGACCCTGACCAGCCCCTCTCTATGGGACTCAGCTTCAGACGACGGAACTTTGTCATTGAATCTCTGATCTTTATCAACTTTTCCATTCTGGAAAAATAAAAATAATTTCATTGTTATTTAAATTAAGCAACATAGTTTTTTTAAGTAATTTTTTAAGTTTAAGAAATGTGGAGTGCTAAATTACCCAAATAGGCGGCAGAGGGGACAGGGACCATTGATAGGGGGAGTAGTGTCAGAATCCTTAGATTCATCCAACTTGTTTTAAGATTCAACCCAAAATTACATCTATTGTTTAATTTGTTTACCTTTCCGGATCATCAGGCAACCGTTGTTGTTTCAACAGTTCTCTCCCTCTTATGACGGGTGCCGACAGACCAGGCCAAAGCATGTTGACACGGCCAACTCCAATCACTTGACCCCTGTTCAAATCCCTGATCCGAATACGCCCAGCGCCTTTGCCACGACCCTTTTTGGCACCAGCATTACTTACTGATGTCACTGATTTCCATAGTTTCTCTGCAGGTACTGAATTATAAGAAATAAGGATTTATTGTCTTCGTTTATTCAAATTGACTGTAATGGACAACATAATTAAAGATGATTTAATTCACTTTAGCTTACATTTGCTGAAGAAATTAACACAAGCGACAGAAGATGTACTGAAGTTAGTATTGAGGTTAGAAATAACATTGTTTTGTTTTAGAACTAAACTAATTGGTTTTTGTATGGCTTTTCCGAGATAAAACAATTTAGAAGCCATAGTGTTACAAAGACAGAGGCAGTCTCTGCTTTGTCCCAAATTAAAATTATATTTTTCTCTTCGCTTTCCTTATAATTCTTTGGCCTCTTCAGGCCCCTTGCAGTGTTGCCATATCTGAAACCTCGAAATCTGAATCGCTAAGTCTGAAAATCTGTATAATATCTGTATACGACGAAAAAGCTAAAATCTGTATAAAATCTGTATTAATTAAATTTTTTATAAAGTAGTAGACAAGTGAAAAACATATTTATTGTTGATACATACTTTTATTCATTTTATTAATCAAATTTTTACTAACATTTAGCTTGAAACATGGCTCGTTTTTTAATAATTGTTTGGTCAAGAGTAATCCTTCCATAGTGTCTGTACCTAATGTCGCGACGACCGGTCGCGAAGGCACCAAAAACAAGTTTTAATAATGGCAACTCCAAGACTCTATCCATAGACCAGTGATTTTAGAACTCTATGAATTTGACATACTCTGTGGTAAGTTCTTTTGGCGGTTTTCTTTATAACGCTAGCTTCAAGTATTTTCAAATGTTTTATCCACATAAAAGTTATAAAACTGTGCGAGAACCAGTAACGAAAGCTAAGTATCTATCTGCGTGTCTAAGTATCTGCGTGTCTAAGTATCTATCTACGTGTCTAAGTATAATCTAATTGTCTGTTGTAATGTTAATACCGCATCTCACCAGATATGGCCGGCTTTCCGGCAGAGTAGCAGGGGTCGAGCTCACGGAACACTTCGTGAATGGATCGAGCCCCGTGATATTAAAAGTCCTGGGAGTAATGTCGCGATGCTGACTCCGCAGGCAGGGTCGAGCTCACGGAACGCTTCGTGAATGGATCGAGCCCATGATATGAGAGAAGTCCTTGGAGCCTGACTCCACAGGCAGGGTCGAGCTCACGGAACGCTTCGTGAATGGATCGAGCCCATGATATGAGAGAAGTCCTTGGAGCCTGACTCCACAGGCAGCGCAACTGGTTACAAGCATAGAAGCAGTAACGCAGTTAATGCTCTAAAACAATCGTTACGACATAAAAGTGGTAACGGTAAGGCCTGACGACATGTACATGTAATAAAACCAAGTCAGCACCTAGCGCAATGAGGTGCAGACGTCAGGCATGGTATGAGATGTTGTAGCCACGAGGTACAACATAGTACAAACTAATTTCAAGGATGGGACAGCGCGGTTCCATCCTACTAATTATATACTCTTTCTCAATAAGTATCTGGTGAGGTAACTAAACTAATTTCAAGGATGGGACAGCGCGGTTCCATCCTACTAACTAACGGGAAGGCTTCGTTGTGTGTGACACGACGGATCCTTCCAGTCGATGGCACCAAGAAGTTGGTGTCATCGTACTGTAAATTCCACAGATGAAGAACGTTGACCCAGAGTGACCCTAATATAAATATTATAGCGAAGCAACCAAAGGGGTAAGAAGGTGAAGGTTGACTGTTGACTGTTCTACAACAAATCAAGGTATGAAGGCACGCTACTTATAATTTTTTTATTATTCCGTCTATCATACACTCGCTGCGCCCTCCATCATAAATATTCCCCCAATCAATCTAAGTGAATATACTATCCTTATAAATAACATTGTGTAACTATAATACCATATAAATGGTGGGCGTAACGACATGGAGATGCTGGGATATTAATTTTTATTGTGCCTTCACCTTCTTTTGCCTTAATTGGGAGTACTAAAACATCATTACTGGGAAATACCTAAAATTACTGGTCTAGAGCATAGGGAAGTTGCCTAAAAGAACACAGATGGCGCTGAGTACCACCTTTGAAAAATTATAATGTTCTGATACACTTAATAATAAAATCCGACAATATCTTCAGTTGTAAGCAAACAGGCTTTTATGTTATCTAGAATTAATTAAAGTCAGCAAGAATAGAAACGGCTGCAATTACATATTAATCGAAATCCACAATCAATTTGATTCAAGCATGTATTGGTATTGACTTCCGTATTTCAAAATGGCGGATGGTTATTGTGTCTGACTGATGAATTTGGCGCGATTTTAATTTCATTTAAATGTTAGGTAATTCAATTTAATTGTACACCAAATAAAAGGTAAAATTAATTAAATTATTTTTAATTAGAAATAAAAGATGATGATCTAACGAAACTAACGCATTTCACAAAATAAATATATTGGAAAGTAAACACGCTGAACGACTTCCGCCCACTTTGTAGCGAACGCGGGAGGAATTGAATCAAAAGTTCTCTGCGTGCGCCATTTTTTTCTTTCTCAAAGTGACGCCGTTGAAATTAAACATTAATAAAAAGTTTTACAGTGTTTAAGTGAAACGCTGCCATTTGGAATAATTAATCAGCAGCGACGATATCAAGTAAGTGTCAAAGCTCCTTAGCGTGTATTGTTATGTTTAAGAGTTTTCAATATTCTCGAAATTTTATTGTGGTACCAAGAGTGAAACGGATTTCGTAATTAATGTGTACATTACGATATTGTGCTAAAGGGTAATAATGCTTTATACAAATGCACATCTAATGCAAAATTTGGACATAATTATATAGAACTTTACATTTTCCAACTGAATAGCAGGATCAATTGTTCAAGATAGAAATAATTTATACTTACCTTCATGTTATACCTACACTTGCTCACGGTGCATCCACTGGTAGAATGTACTGTATGCCTACCTCATAATGATTTTTTGGTGTATAGTTCATATTATCAGAAAATTTTGTGAAAACGCCTTATCTACTATATTATTACAACTTCATTGCAGATTCATTCAACTAAGTACCTACTTACCTATGTGTCAACTTTTAATGATTATCTATTTACAACTGTTTTCTGATTTTAAAGTTCTAAGTAGTTCAACTATATTATTTGAGAATGAACCAAGCGGATCAATACAAACAGACTATTTTAATGAGCGTTGACTGATTTCTTTTGCCTTTGTAAATACAGACAGCTATCGTAAGCTATGTATGGGTTATGAATGCCTCACTATAGTTAAACATATGACGGCATTTATTTTACACATTGAGCATCTTATTTCATTTGAGCGTTAAGACATTTCAGAGTAACTATTTAAGTTTACTGTAATACAGTACTGTCTAACTCAATGCACAGTTAATAAAACATTTTCGTTTAGTGAAGTAAACGCATTTGGAACTTATTATTATATTCTCAATTAATTTTTGATTCAATATTAATAATAGAGAGTAAATAAAAGGGGACACAATTGCACAAAAATAAATTGACTAAGTAGTGCATATTAATACTTGTTTACCATCAATCATTGTTTGAAAATATATTTTAAAGAATGACTATAATATATGTAGGTACACACAAGGGTGAAATTGGAGTGAATCGATGAACATAAATATCATATATCATGAGAATAAACTCTGTACTTCCAGGTGAACAATGGAGGCGGTACTCATAGATAGATTACAAGACATTATAGGCCGCATTCAAAATCTCACTGTTCAGTGTAAACAGTTACTCTCAAAAAGAGAGATAAATGACAATGACAAAAGCGAAGCTGAATTGCTATGCAGAAAATTAGAAACCTTCCATTCCCGATTTACAGCAGAACTCCATCAGTATTTCCGCATGAGCGCAGAACCATCTGCTGATGACATATCTAGGTTCAGTACTATCCAATTAGAGTCTGAAGAAGTCCTCACGGAACTGATCCATAAAATTAAAAACTGTAAAGGAGTTACGGAAAGTTCTCACACCGCAATATCAAGCAAACTGCCCAAGCTGAGCTTACCTGAATACGGAGGAAATATACTAGGGTGGCAAGAGTTTTGGGACCATTTTACTTCAAATATTGACAGTCGCAACTTACCTGATGTTGATAAGTTATTATATTTAAAGGCATCATTAACTGGAGATGCAAAGAAACTTATAGAAGGTTTAGAAACTACAAACAAAAATTATGCAATAGCAGTACGAACACTAAAGGAGCGTTACGGAAAGGAGAGCCACATAATTGATGCTCATTATGCAGCTTTATACAAAGTGAAGACAGCTGACAAGACCGCTGAAGATTGTCGCAGAGCACTCAATGAAATAGAACGACATATCAGAGTGCTTAATGCACTAGGACAAGATACCAACCACCATCATTTAAGATTTATAATTATAGAAAAATTCCCTTCAGAAGTAATTTATGAAATGAAAATGGCTCTGAAAACGGATTCAGTTGAAGATATGAGGAAACAATTGGAAATCATTATTTCAGCAAAGGAAGATGCGAGTAGAATTACACAAGAAAACCAAACTAGCGAAACCAGTCGATTTACAACTGAAACACTTCACGTGAGGCAAGAAAATAAAGAACAAGGAATGCAGTCAAGTAAAAGGACTAATGAAAAGAAATTCAAAAGGAATGATTATACTCCTAAATATAAAGGAGTAACGAGCATGTCAAACAAAAGAAAATTTGAATTTAAACCTGAAAGAACCAATAGACACGACAACGCTGAAGAAGTATCAAGAAAGAAAAGAAGAAAACTTTCCTGCATTTTCTGCGACGGCAATCACTATAATGACCAATGCGACAAATATAAAACCTTGAAAGAAAGGAAGCTTAAATTGAAGAAGCGCTGTTTTTTATGCTTCCGAGAAGGACACAACTTTGAAAGTTGTACTAAAAAACTCAAATGCGTGTATTGCAATAGCCATGGGCGACATAACAGAGCTTTATGTCCAAAAAGAGTTCCAGGAGAAAAAACGTTAACAGTTACAAATGAAAGAGGATTCACTATATTACAAACGGCAGTTGTAACAGCAAGCAAAGAAGGAGATATGAAACAAGAAAATTGTCGATTGCTACTAGATTCTGGTTCACAAAGATCCTACATATGTAAAAGGCTTGCAAGAAAATTATGCTTACCTATTATAGAAGAAAATTTGCTTACCATTTTTACATTCGGTGAAAAAACCCCCCAGGAAATAGAAAGTCCTTTGGTAAAACTTCAACTAATGACACGAACAAAAGAAATTATTACTCTTTACGCAAACTGTGTGGAATCGATAACAAATGGTGTATCATTCCATAAACTACACCAAGAGATACCAGACCGTGACTTCATTATAGCTGATGATGGGTCGTTAAATGATCAAGTGGACATACTCATCGGCAACGATTATTACTTCTCATTGATCTCTAATGAAAAGAAGAAAATAGGA
Organism: Hypomecis punctinalis; assembly: GCA_949316475.1. Classification (NCBI taxonomy): domain Eukaryota; kingdom Metazoa; phylum Arthropoda; class Insecta; order Lepidoptera; family Geometridae; genus Hypomecis; species Hypomecis punctinalis. The sequence goes on along the minus strand of OX438815.1, from coordinate 16,024,763 downwards.
CAGAAGCTATACCTAGTGAAGTCTAAATTTGGATGGATTCTAAGTGGTCAAATGGATTCTAAACCAGCCCAAGAAGAAGAACTGTCAGTTGTGACATATTTTCAAACCAGTTTGAGTATCGGATTGAGTCAACCCGATTTACCTTTAGACTATGGAAACGTAAAGAATTTATGGGAACTGGAGTCCATTGGCATCGTCGATTCTCCAAAAGTCACTAGAGAGGAACAAGCAATCCACAGCTTCAATGAAACTACTGAGTGTATAAACGATAGATATACAGTAAAGTGGCCATGGAAAGAGTATCCACCAAATCTGTCTAGCAATTTTGGTTTAGCCTATGGGCGCTTGGTGAGTTTGACGAAACGATTAGATCCAAAAACTTTGATCTCGTATGATCAAACAATAAAACAGCAACTAAACAGTGAAATCATTGAACACGCACCAAACACCAAGGGAACTTCGAAGGTAGTACATTATTTACCTCATCATGGTATTCAACATTCAGATAAACCCATTCGAATCGTATATGATGCAAGTGCGAAGACTAAAGGCAACAAAAGTTTAAATGAATGTCTATACTGTGGACCACTTTTACTAGAAGATTTGACCGGACTACTTATGAAGTTTAGAACCCATAGAATCGGAATAACAGCTGATATTGAGAAAGCATTCCTGCAAATCGCTCTGCATTGCACTGATCGTGACGTCACCAGATTTTTATGGTTGAAAGACATAAATAAACCGGCAACGAAGGATAATCTTCTACACTTGAGATTTTGCAGAGTGCCATTTGGAGTAATATCAAGTCCATTTTTGTTGAATGCAACGATAAAACACCATCTTTCAAAGGCGAAAAAGCCTGAAATTAAAGGGTTAGCTGATGCTATATATGTCGACAATCTTGTCACTGGAGTAGAATCTATTTCCAAAGCATTAGAGCTACATAAAGATTCCAAAGAAGCGTTTCAAGAGATATCCATGAATTTGAGGTCATGGAGTTCCAACAGCACAGAAGTCATGCAGCAAATACATGACGCCTGCGAAGATGAAATAGTAAAGGTCTTAGGTCTAGACTGGAACACAAAGGAGGACACGCTCCAACTGAGATTCAAAAACGTTAACACCAACATAACCACCAAAAGAGACGTTCTCAGAGTGATCGCATCGGTATATGACCCATGTTCATATGCGGCACCTTACCTGCTATCGGCAAAATTATTTTTACAAGAACTATGGAAAAATAAAATAAAATGGGATTCAACCTTGCCCCAAGAGATGATTGAAAAATGGTCACAAGCAGTATCCAAAGACTTGAACAATGTGAAGAATATATCTTTAAACAGGCCATATATGAAAAACTCGAACAAGAATAAATATGATCTACACTGTTTTTGTGATGCTTCATTGAAGGCATATGCTGCGGTAGTATATGTCGTTCAGGGAAGTGAGAAAAATTTTGTCATCGGAAAGTCGAGACTAGTACCCTTAAAGGATCAAGATAGTCTAAAAATTCCGCGGTTAGAACTTTTAGCTGCACTCATAGGAAGCAGGCTAATCAAATTCGTCTTAAAAAATCTGCAATCAGAAATTCGTCAAATAGTACTGTGGACTGACAGCCAAATAGTGATTGAATGGATGAAGTCAGATAAACTTCTACCACCATTTGTAGAAAGAAGAATAAAGGAAATAAAATCAATCAAAAATGTAACCATAAAACACGTTCCTTCTGAACAAAATCCTGCAGATGTAGCAACTAAAATCACTAAATCAACAGAAGAAAAAATGAAATGGCTTTCCGGACCAGACTTTCTTACAGAAAACCCTAAGTCATGGCCACCTGACATTAGAGTCGACAGTGTTAGTTCTCTCTTGACTCGGGAAGGTCTATCGAAGAAACATCAAGAATGTAGCGAGTATATAATGGAAGTAGAACAATACTCAGATCAGCAAAAAGGACAAACTGTAAATAAATTCGAAGAAATAAAAAAAATTACAAGCGCAATACTTTAGCCTGGAGGTTCAAGGAAAGGATACAGATCTTAGTCGAAATTTAAGATTATTCAAAGATACTGATGGAATATTACGTTGCAAAGGACGACTAGGGAATGCTGATTGGTCGTTTGATAAACGTTACCCAATCCTCATTCCAAAGGACTGCGACTTTACCAACAACATCATAATGAAAACTCACGAGAGCAATTACCATGTTGGTGCAAATCATACACTGAGCTTAATTCGAAATCTCTACTGGATACCTCAAGGGAAGAGTCAAGTGCAAAAACTCCTGAGACGATGTCCTAAATGCAATAAGCATGGTGGTGGTCCATTTAAGGCACCGCCCACACCAGCGCTGCCTCCGGAAAGAGTTAATTTCAGCTCAACTTTCAATTTCGTCGGAGTCGACCTGATGGGTCCGCTATTAGTCGACAACGGTAATGGAGCTGTCAAACGATGGATTTCTATCTATACCTGCTTAGCTGTTAGAGCTATACATCTGGAGATCGTCCAAGATTTAACAGCAGAAGAAGGATTACTTGCCCTGCGTAGAATGATATCTAGCAGAGGAGTACCAACACTCATTACGTCAGATAATGCACTTTATTTCAAATTGATGGCAGAAGTACTGTCAAGTCAGTATTGCATAGACAATAAAATAAAATGGAGGTTTATTCCACAACTCGCACCTTGGTTTGGAGGATTTTATGAAAGACTCGTTGGGATAGTAAAAAATTGCATGAAAAGAACTTTGCAAAAGCATCTCTTAAAGGAAACTCAACTGGCTACAGTCGTAAAAGAAATAGAAGCCGTCATAAATACGAGACCACTTACCTGTGTGGATTCAGAACTGGATCACATCTTAAAACCATCAGATTTTCTCACAATGGGAAAATGTATCACAACAAACGTTTCACAAGATAATTCTATATGCACCGGTATTGTAACTAAAACGGAACTTGTCAAAGGCTGGAAAAGAGCACTGATCATCTTACAAGAGTTCAAAGAAATGTTTACAAATAGATACTTAACAAGCCTAAGAGAAAGGTATCAGCACTCACCTAAAGAACCTAGAGTAACCGCAAAAATTGAACCAAAAGTAGGACAAATTGTGCAAATTAAAGGAGAATCAAAAAACCGCGAAGACTGGAGAGTGGGAAAAATTATCTCACTATTGAAGGGAGTTGATGGCTTATGCAGAGTAGCCAAGGTGAAAGTTGGTGATAAAGAATTCACAAGATCGATAACACACCTTTACCCTCTTGAAAGGGAATGAGGAAGGTCAAAATGAAACTGCTAGCAAGGACACTGAACCGAGACAAAAAAGAGACGCGGCCGTTAAAGCCCTAGAAAAAATTAGGGAATGGACGCGCAACTTAATTTCACTCCTTTAAGCCTTTCGGCGGGGTGTGTCGCGACGACCGGTCGCGAAGGCACCAAAAACAAGTTTTAATAATGGCAACTCCAAGACTCTATCCATAGACCAGTGATTTTAGAACTCTATGAATTTGACATACTCTGTGGTAAGTTCTTTTGGCGGTTTTCTTTATAACGCTAGCTTCAAGTATTTTCAAATGTTTTATCCACATAAAAGTTATAAAACTGTGCGAGAACCAGTAACGAAAGCTAAGTATCTATCTGCGTGTCTAAGTATCTGCGTGTCTAAGTATCTATCTACGTGTCTAAGTATAATCTAATTGTCTGTTGTAATGTTAATACCGCATCTCACCAGATATGGCCGGCTTTCCGGCAGAGTAGCAGGGGTCGAGCTCACGGAACACTTCGTGAATGGATCGAGCCCCGTGATATTAAAAGTCCTGGGAGTAATGTCGCGATGCTGACTCCGCAGGCAGGGTCGAGCTCACGGAACGCTTCGTGAATGGATCGAGCCCATGATATGAGAGAAGTCCTTGGAGCCTGACTCCACAGGCAGGGTCGAGCTCACGGAACGCTTCGTGAATGGATCGAGCCCATGATATGAGAGAAGTCCTTGGAGCCTGACTCCACAGGCAGCGCAACTGGTTACAAGCATAGAAGCAGTAACGCAGTTAATGCTCTAAAACAATCGTTACGACATAAAAGTGGTAACGGTAAGGCCTGACGACATGTACATGTAATAAAACCAAGTCAGCACCTAGCGCAATGAGGTGCAGACGTCAGGCATGGTATGAGATGTTGTAGCCACGAGGTACAACATAGTACAAACTAATTTCAAGGATGGGACAGCGCGGTTCCATCCTACTAATTATATACTCTTTCTCAATAAGTATCTGGTGAGGTAACTAAACTAATTTCAAGGATGGGACAGCGCGGTTCCATCCTACTAACTAACGGGAAGGCTTCGTTGTGTGTGACACGACGGATCCTTCCAGTCGATGGCACCAAGAAGTTGGTGTCATCGTACTGTAAATTCCACAGATGAAGAACGTTGACCCAGAGTGACCCTAATATAAATATTATAGCGAAGCAACCAAAGGGGTAAGAAGGTGAAGGTAGACTGTTGACTGTTCTACAACAAATCAAGGTATGAAGGCACGCTACTTATAATTTTTTTATTATTCCGTCTATCATACACTCGCTGCGCCCTCCATCATAAATATTCCCCCAATCAATCTAAGTGAATATACTATCCTTATAAATAACATTGTGTAACTATAATACCATATAAATGGTGGGCGTAACGACACCTAAATGGTTGCGAGTTTTCGTTTTCATCAAATTAATTGAAGAAAATATTCTTTCTACTGTTGCACTGGAGTGGGGTAGGCATAATAAGGCTGAAACTATCTCTTTGAGAGTCGTATAATGTAATTTTCCATCACAGTCTTGTGCGCGAAATACTTCTTGCCAAAAAACTTCAGGATTTTCTTCCTTAGTAGCAAGTATAGTATCGTTAATTTTCAAATGTCGCCACTCGTTATCTAATGTTTGTAAATGTTCTTGTTGAATTACATTAGGAAAACTACGTGCAATGTGACTCAATGATTGTATACTGTGACGTTTAATGATAGTCGGATTAAGGAATTCCAGGCTTCTTGTAATCGGACTTCCGAAATCGAAACGTGTCTTTATTTGCTTGGCTCCTTCTATATAGAATTCAAGACATCGTAATTTGAAAAGTTTTATGTCATTAGGACTCAAATTGGAAGAAGATAAAGATGAGGCAACATTAACGCCCAAATAAATTTCTTCGATTGGTTTATAGTGTCGAGGGTTGTCATGTTGTACGTTCTGGAGTTCAGTTCTCATCAGGTATGCACTGTCCAAGTAGCAGTCCAAAAAAGTTTTATAAGTATTGCTCAAGTTTTCATGTAACTTGTGTATTTGCGGCTTTTCTGACTGCATTATTTTATTCAGTTTGGTAAAAAAATCCAATGCAAATTCCAGAAATTGCAAATATATTTTGTTGTATGGATTATAGAGCATTTGTAAAATTGATTCCGCTGAATTCAATCGATCACTGAAAGCTGCCTCAGTAAAATATAATTTTAATGCTTCGTATTGCTCTAAAACACGCATTACAGCAGCACGCAGTGAAAGCCATCTAGTTTGGCACGGGTGCAACATTTTGTGTGGCTTTAACGAAAGAAACTCTTGAAATTGTTTCATAACACCCGTGCGTTTTGGACTCGTACTGAAATAGTTAAAAACATCTCTCACCAGGCCTTCAGGTTCACGCGGGAGCTTTGTGCAGGCATACGACGCACATAACGCAAACGAATGGCAAATGCATTTCAAAACATAGAGATTGGGTATATCTATTAGTAATCTACTTGCCACCGAATTGTGCTGACCCATCATTGCATTTGCTCCGTCTGCGGCAAAACCAACCATATTATTTTTGTAGGGAATGCCATTATCGTTGAATAACTTCACAAGATGTTCATAAAGTTTTTCACCGGTAGCATCTTGTACGGGTACCAATCCAAGAAGCGCATCTCTTATTTCTCCGTTCTTGTAATATCTTACAACGACAGCTAAAAGTTTCACACATCCTCTATCTGTACTTTCATCTATTAATAGGGAGAATTTGCTGGTTTTTAGATCAGCTACCAGTTGTTCTTTTTCTGAAGCGCCTGTTACAGATTTTATTATAGCTGTGGTTTTTGTTCGACTACAAGAAATTTCCTTTGCTATTGTGGAATCTTTGCATACAGCTTTTACCAACTGGGGGAGGTGTTCCATAACATTAATGGAGAGGTTGTGCTCAGCAACAAAAGACGCCAATAGTATTTCACCTCTTTTAACATCGTCAGTAATATTGGATTTCATAAAAAAATCGGTGACTGGTTTTTGTGTTGCACTTGTACCAGGAACTGATGCTTGGTGTTTGGTAGTTTTCATGTGGCGCGCAAGATCGTTTTTACCACCTCCTCCGATAGCAAGGTCGGTTAAACAATATTTACAGTATGCGTAATCTTCACGCTTTTGACTCCTTTTTAACCATGGCGAGAAATAACTTTCCTCCAACCAACTTTTATTAAAACTTTGCGAGTTCCGTTTCTTTTTAGCTAACATTATAGTCGATTTACGAGATATGAAAATCTAGACAAGATGTCTGGATAATTAATGATATAAATTATGAGTGATGATAACCCAACAAAACTAAATAGACGAACATACAATAGGTATTCTTCCGCGCAATCCATCTTCCGAAATTGGTCGAGTAATATTCTAATACACGTTTCGGTAAATCCCCGGTCAACAACACTCAGCTATCATTGGGTTGCCATAGCAAAAGTAATTTTAGCATCCAGTTTAAGGGACAAATAAATATTTAGGACCAAAATGTATTAAAGTTCGAACCATTTACTTATATTATTTTTTGTATTCACAATTTCACACATGAAAATTTGAATTTAAAAAATCTGTATAAACCTAAAGTGAAATCTGGCATCTGTATCAGGAGCCAAAAATCTGTACCAATACAGATAAATCTGTATATATGGCAACACTGGCCCCTTGTTTGGCCAGTGTTGCCAACTGCACTGCCATTACTGAAGCTAAAGACAATGTAGCTAGATTTTACGCAAAAAGTTGCCAGATTCCCACATAATCTCTCTCACCCACAGACGAAGTATAGGTATAAGAGAGATAATTTATAAGAGAGAGCGCAGTTGTCAACTGTCAAATTTACCTATCTATGTATTAGAATTTGGCACTATCTGGACAAAAACTCGGCATCTAGCCTGCAACTGAATCGAGATATTTTTCAGGTCTCTTTCTAACTCATACCATATTAAATCAATGCATCTCTTTCTTTCATTTCTCGATCGACCACATTATCCCCTTGGTAACTCTGTGGGTATAAAGGCTCCATCAAACACAGGCGGTACGAGCGGTAGAGCGGTACGAGCGGTAAAGGGCGGTACGGCAGTACCGCGACCGGACCTGTGTGAGCCCTTCTTATATAACCAGTACAATACAGATGCCCGCCCGTCTGCTATACCGCTCGTACCGCCTGTGTGTAACGGAGCCTTCACTTGTTTCGGCTCAGAGCACTGACTCGCCACTGTACTTGGTAGGTGTAATCAGGCTTTAAAAGCTTATCGTGTGTACATGGATGTAATTAATTGCAAAATTGACAATGACAAATACGATGACACCGATGACAGTTCATTTACGTGGCCGGACTCCTTGTAGTTGTACATGGCCATTTGGCCAATTTTGTTTGGCTTTTCAAATACATTTACGATTAATTTCGTAATAAATAAAGAAATTGTGGCTCATGAAAACAAGAATACCTAGTCGCCCTTGTAAAAATTCAGACACAGCCTCACCATGGGTCTCTGCAAATGTCCAAAAAGACGAGTTACGAATCAGTTTTGTTTCGAACACAGAGTCAATGTTTGTGAATATTGTATGGTGATGAACCACCCAAAGGTAAACCGTTCAGGAACTACGCTTTCTGTTCCTGACGAGCCGTTCTAGAAAGTGCCTAATCGTTATATTGCGAATTTCCAGTGCATCATACAATCGTATCTACAGTGGCTGCAAGATAGTGACTACAATCCGATTTGCGAAATTTGTACGAAAAGCTTGAGCGAAGGGGAATGCATCAGACTTACTTGTTACCGTAAGTTTAGAATCTACGTAGATATTATTTACATTCCGGAAATGCTTTTACACTATTTAAACCCAGCTTTTTATCATTATATCAATAGTTTAATCTCCAGATACCATCTTTCTGATTGTAATCTTGTTTCAGATGTGTTTCATTGGGCCTGTGCGGAGTCCAAATATCGCGCCTTACCGCGAACTACAGCTCCAGCAGGCTACCAGTGCCCATCATGTGCAACACCTGTGTTTCCACCTCAGAACTTGGTGTCTCCTGTGGCTGATGAGCTGAGAGAAAAGCTAGCTGGAGTTAATTGGGCAAGAGCTGGCTTAGGACTTCCTTTGGTAAGTCAGAGGAACATAACATAGGTATTATAATTGTGTTATATCTCAGACTAGGAACATCCCTGCTTAATATCATCCAGGATTTAGTCTAACAAGTATATATCTTGAATAGAAAAGTAAGAAAATAGAATTATATTTAATTATTGTCATGAATGGCGCATGGCGCAGGAAAGCCCGAGATAGGGAGCACTAGCAACTTCTAGAGGTGGCCTATGTCCAGGCCTATGCCTATGACAACCTAGTAATTAAAAAATATGTAGAAATAAGAACAATGTTTTATAAGGTTAGATATTAGAGAATAAAGGCTATTTTTTAGTGTTGAAATAATTCCTATAGTATGAATATGCTTAGTATGTTGGTATATTATGTATTGGATACCTGATTATTATATTATTATTTCTGTACTTAATCTCATTAAATGTGGTGGATAAGTCTGACTGACGTCCTGAAATTGGGTGTTTTGTGCATTTCCCCTTCCAGCATATACCCGAGGCAGCTTACTTCAAGTAGCAGAGTGTGGATCTAGGCCACTGGCATAACTGCTCCAGTGGCTTAGATGGTGAATAAGATGATGGAGATGTGGATGGCAAAGCTGATGATAATGTTGATGCAGAAGCGTTATGCAACCTGTTAGCTATTCTAGTGTCTTCTGGGGCTTTGCAATGCCACAGAACATGCTCTATATTTTTGTTTTCTTGCAAACAGCCACACTACAAAGTGGGCTGTCAGTGGCTCCCAGTTTGCACAGATGACTATTTACTCGTAAGTTGCAGTGACCAGTTATAAGGCCTACCATAAGTCGGAGATTTCGTACTTCTAAGTCAAATCTATTTCAGCTATCAGAAGACCAGGACATGAAAGCCGCAGCCGGCAGACGCAGCCAGTCGCCACTAGACCATTCCCAATACTTCAACACAATGGACAGCCAAAGAGGGACCCCAGTGGGAGCCAGTGATGATGAATCCACAAGCCGTTCTACTAATGGCACTCCACATTCCATAGTTCAAATTGCTGATGAGCCTGTTAAAATGTATGACCATACTTCTGTGAAAAGAAGTGATAGTTTCCAAGGTAAACTTAGTAAGATTTACTTAAACTAGTTTACAACGTAAAATAACCACAGAGCTATTACTACCAGAGGGATAATGTGTTCTCCTGATAGTGTCCAAGTCCAAATCATACTTGACAATTTTGACATGTCTGGCAAAATTTTCCATACATTGTAGTGTCATGCAACAACATCGCTATCTCTCGGGTTGTATTAGCTCTGTGAATATAACTTGCATTTTATTTGTTTCTATATGACAGACAGTTGAAGGCAATCGAAACTTTGTTTTTTCCTTTGTGCATCAACTACTAACCTTATTAATAAAGACCACTAAAATTATACATATAATATATGAATGAAAACTTGTATAAATTGAATTTGTAGGATATTCCATGAAAATGAATCCTTTAGTTGTTGCTTTTATATTACAAATCTTCATACATATAATTCTACTGTGCAAATGTATGTCACTGAATTCCTAAATGGCTGGACCGATTTGAATGTATTGTTTTGTATGCATTTGAGTGGCTCCCTGGATAGTTTAGATTCACAAATCAGCCCGGCAGGTGGCACTGCAGGGGGTCCACTAGTTCACTATAATACTGTAGTATACCTATATCCATTGATCACTTCATAAAATCCTATTAAGTATACTTATTTTCATCTAAGCCTGTTAGCCAATTTCACATCTTGTTAGCCTCTTTATGACAACCAATCCATAAATTATGAATTATTTTCAGGCGGACAAGCACCAAGGAAGAGCATCAAGGCCAATGAGAACACCCACGCAGCGACAGTATTTGATCATGATGAGAATAAATACAAACAGAAATCTACTTTTGCTTGGATCAGCAGGTGGTGGAAGTAAGTTGGAAATGTTATTATAACTAGTTAAGACAACCCAGCTCCACTCAGAGCTCAATAAAAAAAGGAAAAAAAAATAACACTTACACAGATAAAGTTTTAAACTTTCGCGATTTGAACACATTATTGTTATGTACTACGGGGGACTAATCACACACTAAAAATTACGAGATAAAAAAATACCTCATCATCCCGACGTTTCGACCGAGTTGCATCGATCTACCCGTGACCACGATCGGTGAACTCGGTCGAGACGTCGGGATGATGATGTATTTATTTATCTCGTCATTTTTAGTGCGCGATTAGTCCCGTAGTACATAATAATAATGTAAAAAGTTTTATCTGAATACCAATATCCGAATTTTGTGCATATATGTATGTACATATGTAAATGCGTGATATATTTGGTACATCCATCACCAGGGATAACGACCCAACCTATACAAACTTACTTTTATCATTCACGTGTACTCTTACATTATGTAGCAGCAGTGTGATTCACTGACCACATCCTGCCTGACATGGCTATGAGAACTATAAGATATCAAATATGTGATAGTGTGTCAGTATAATATAGTTTTTAAACTTTCGCAATTTGAACACATAATTATTATATACTACGGGACTAATCGCGCACTAAAATTACGAGATAGATAAATACCTCCTCATCCCGACGTTTCGGCCGAGTTGCATCGACCGTGGTCACGAGTAGACACGGGATGAGGAGGTATTTATTTATCTCGTAATTTTAGTGCGCGATTAGTCCCGTAGTATATAATAATTAAGTATAATATAGTGTAAGTGTAGTGCTCAGATAACTAGTATCTCGCGACACATCTCTGAATCTTCATTAGCCTAATATTTTGACTCACTCTCAATAGATTTGTTTCATACTCACAATTCCTGTTAGGATTTACATTCTAAACAATCTTGCTAAATATTATCGAAATCGCCTGATAAATGGCGTGACAGCAAGTTTCACCCCTTTTTGAGGGAAACAAAAATCGCCAACGACAAAAAAAAACTGTTACTATATAGATCCTGTGTACCAAGTTTTGTCAAGATCTGTTGAAAAATGCGACCTGTAGACATCTGACAGAAAAAAGGAAAAGTGTCTAAAACGGAGATCTTCGCTTATGGTTGTTCAACTAAAATACAGTTTTGTAGTTTGTTATATGGTATTCAGAATAAAAGAGGAGAGAAAATTGTGAAAGAACTGTTAAAGATTCAAAAGTTTAATGATCTTCAGATATCATTAAGGCAATTAGAAATTAACTCTGTAAACATAGTCATTAATGAGTTGTGAATTAAGTTTTGTAAAATTTGTTCCCAGGAATTCACTCCCATCTTCCCGAGTACGAAGAGCCGGAGGTATCTACAGGCGGTACTGGGTAATGTTGTTTGTTCTCATCGCGGTCCTTGTCATACTGCTGCTACTGAGCCACAGAAACGTCGACAACGACAGCCCCTTCGGAATCATCATGGATGAAGACGGCAGGATACTCCAGAAAAATTGATCCACACTTATGCAACTATTTATTATGATACTAAGCAATCTTCAGTGTGATGTGTACTATAATTTAGGTTATTGCTGTAAAAATATTCCATTTAATGCTTAATTGTTCAGATATATTATAATAAAATAAAAAATTAACAATTTGTGACTTTATTGAATCAAATACTGATTGAATGATTATTGCATCGCAAGCTAGCACCATACATAAAAAAGCTATTGTTTAGAAAAGAGAGCATGTGATTACATAATTTTAGTGCATGTATCCACTTCTTTGTCTAAAAACATGACAGAGAATATGTCATTGTAGAAGTCGGGATAATATTCGCATGCTCGGCGACAATCTGGCATCCAGTTAATCTCTAAGAGCAGTGGTTGTATAATGGTTTCACTGCCTTCCTTTCGTCTAGAAAGCATTATATCAGCAGCATACAGGGCCCTGGACTGCGGGCTCTTAGCAATACCACATGGAGCCTCCTTAGAAGTTGCAGCAGTAAACATTTCTGACAGCATCTTGAAAATACTCTTTTCAACATCATCCCAGTTATCATTCTCTTGTTGCTTAGCCCACTCTTTCTTGAAGTCGGCACACACTAATCTATAAAGAGGTGCATCTTCAGTGTAATTCATCACAGTGAAATGTTTCTCATAATCTTCGAGATTGTTTAATCCGAATGGCTTATTTGCAAATCTCAAAAAGAAGTTGTTGTAGACATAAACTTCAGTCGGGTTCACAGATTTCAGTATGATTACATAACGGATATCAAACTTTACCAGACCGACATCAGGCCTTTCAAAAAGTACAGGATTTTCAATATATTTTTGTGCTATCTTTGGGCCACTTAAAGGCAACCGACAGAGAAAATCTAAGTTGTCAGTGATGTAGGTGTCCAAACCGCGAGCCAAATTGTATGGTTTGCATATCCAATGGTTATCTAACCCTAGCTTCTTTCTTTGCATGTAATATGAGACTAATTTGTACAACTCAGTCTTCATGTTAAATGTTGTTGGCAACCATGGAGGCGAAGTCTCAAGTTTATCTGCAGTCTTAACCCCGGCTACCCTTCGAGCTAGAATTGCCAGGAGATCCTTAATTGTAATAACATACTCAAATGGGAATTGGTTCACAAACTTGTGAGGTGAATTGATGCTCAACTCCTGAAAAGTCTTAAAATGATTTGTGTACCACAAGATATCAGCATCATTTTCATTATGAACAATTTGAAATTCAGGAGCAGTCAAATGCTCATTGATAAATCTGTATTCTGAATATACTTTGAGCTTTTCTCCGCTATTTCGTGGATTATTGGCTAATGCTTCCAAATCCGGTAATGTCTCTACCATGTGTCCCTCCAAAAAATAGTTTGCATCAGGTTCATCTTGAGAGAAATCTTCATCAAAATGTTCATAGTACTTCCATGGGATCAGCAGTGCTTCCCTCTGCAGATTATCGCGATAGTCTCCTTCAATAAAGTTCCTAGTGATTATATCTCCTTCTTCCACATTTTCAATAGGGAAAAGTAAAGTGTATGTCATTTGATCAGGCACATGAATGAAAGGCACCGCCCTGAAGTTAGGGTTATTAGAATGGGTGATCCCAGAGCCCAGCTCATCTAAAACGTACCAGACAGGCACTCTATCTTCAACAGAAAAGTCACTTCCACCAATAGCATAGGTGTGTGCATACTTCCACATCACTTGCGAAACTTTATTGATTTGTTCTTCCGTAGTTGCTGCGTCGATTTGCATCAGATTGCACATTCTAGCTAGAAGTCCCGGCACATTTCTTAGACTGCTGCTGACGCTGTTAGCTTTGAATGTCCAAGCGTGATCGATTAAGAAAACATTAGTAGCTTCTGAGCGATCGATATCACAGATGGCGATCACGCTCCAGAGGGGATCGTAAGGCTCTATTTCTGCATCTTCATAATCAATTTTAACTAATTGAAATGATGTTCCTGAATCGAATATTTGATCACGGATTTTCTTACATATTGCTGGCCAAAAATGTTCCGGTACGCCTGATAAAACTAGCTGCGGTTTATGCAGAGCCACAAAGTTATTGTAGCTGCATATCCCGTCCATTTTTGCCGACTATGCACTGCGACTACGGTGGTTCTTGAATAACTAAAATCTAAATTGTAGTTTCGTAAAAGGTTATATTTTTTGGAATGGGGAGCATGGGATCATTAACCGGCTGACAGCCAGCTGATAATAAATTGATAAAGGATGACAGCTGTCACTTTAGAACAGATTAAAAAACTAAACTGTTCGTTCTATGGAATGAACAATTTAGAGTTGAGTAGTATGAATTCACCAAGAATTCACAAAATATGATTCGAATTATGTTCGAATAGTTGCGATTAATACGGAAATGCTATATTTTTAAAGAGATATGCTATTTCTTTGAGCAAGCTAACGGCAGAAGAAACTACTACTAAAATTACTACTTTTCTCTAGAATGATGACGCTGTATGTATCGCCACACAAGTCGGCGGATGAGAAGTTAGCCGCAGATGACACTTCGCCGTGATTAGCTAATTATTGCGCATGTGTGCTCAATACCTACGCAAATGGCGAAGTAATGAGCATGGGCCTAGGGAGCGCGCGGAAGGCATGAGGTTGGCGGGCGGGTGTACCCCGGCGTCTCGTCTCTCTGGCTCCCGCGCATACCTATATTTTGCCTTTTGCGCAGCATTCTGCGCCTAACCGCCGACTTGTGTGGCGCGGAATACTGATTTTCAAAAATCTAGAACCCCGGTCGTGTTGGGAATTTTATCAAAGTAGATTAATAAAACATCAGTATAAAATATTTACAATTTATTTTGATATAATGTTTATTCCGGCATGTATTCATCAACAACCAAAGGAACATTGGCGTTTCTTAATGCTACTTACGTTATAATAATAAATCATCACATTTATCTTTTCAAAATAATAAACTATACAAAGCAAAACTTAAATAGCAACACAAAAATAATGTCATTTTTGTGTAAAGTGAATATCTATGCATAGACGATTATAATGTTTTTGTATTTATTATCTTTTTTTTATAATTATACCAAGACTCATTACATAGATAATTAGATATATTTGCTGCACAAGTTCTCTGCTTTCTAAGGCATATTTAACAGATATCAGTCATTTATAATGTTGATCGAATTTAATACGGAAACTAAGGAAACATATACTTATTATTGAAAATTCCATTAATTTAGTGTAATGCGATAGAAAGCACAAGATTTATGAAGCACAAGAGAAGGAGATGACACCGCTGTGAACGCACTGAGATCTATTTGATTCTTTCTTTTTAATACTAATGATAATAATATTTTAATACATAGTTCTAATCAAGACAACATATTTCCCAAAAGTGCGCTTTAGGATAAGCTTACCTAATAACACGTCGCTTGTTGCGCTTTTATTTTCAATAAACAACTACAACTATAAGTGCGTCCACTATATGGCGTGTTAAAAAAATGGTATCATCTAATCACAATAATTTAACCCTTAATAGGGTCTTGGTTTAAAAATGTACCACATCGGTTTTCGCGGTCTTGAACAAACTTATTGTCTATATTTGTACCACTAAATGTCAAATGTCGCGAGTGAGTGAATGACTTCACAGAATGAAACAGTTTACGTGTGTATCCGAACAATTTTCTTTTATCTATGGAGCAAAGTTTAAAAAAGTGTCAGTTGTTGATAGTTTTTTCGTTTGAGTGTGCATGTTTTTTATTACTATGTCGCGAAAAAATACGGTAAGTCATATTATCTTCGTTTTTATTAGATTTTATGAATGCAGTACTAGATTAGGTACCACAGTTTTCGTATAATGCTTATAATTTGAAAACTATGAAAGCGTAAATTATGTGGTACAAATTTGGCCTCTTGCCCTTTAAAAATTTATTTTTTACTGTTATTCTGATAATTTTTATCGCTTTCCAGAGGCATAAAAACGTAAATGACGACGAAATTATACGCGTTTTGGCTGCGATTAAATCTGATTCATCTGAAGATGATGAAGACACAACCATTGGATGTAAGGATGGCCCAAAAGAAGACGATGCAAAGGACATGTACACAAAATGTATGGAGGCTGGTATAATAATATTAAAATAATCTAACCACAACACTTGTTACATTTCGAGAAAGTTCATATTTTTCTGAGTTTATTACATCAGTGAAAAACAAAAAAGAGCCCTGCAATTTTTTTTTAATTAATTTTGAATTTATTAGGATAAATAAATATATTTTGCTCAATAGGTATTTTATCTCTATAAACCCTGATTAAGGAATGTCCAAATTGTTAAAATAAAGCATTTTTACCAATTAGACACACTTTTTAAGTGCCTTTTTGTCACATTGAACCTACTAACTGGTCACACTGATAGGTTAAACATTTTAATTTAAGAAAATTATGAGATGAATGTGGAAGAATCATTTACAAATACAAGTAAAATAACGATAGAAACACTTTATCATTGTTAAACTAGAAAAAATAAAATGCTGTATTATTATTTTTCATAAAATTTATTTTTCACATAAAAAAAAAATGCAGGGAAGAAAATATCTAAATTAGATATTTTTGAGAAGCCCATAAAACAAGCTTTCTAATAATGTATATATCATCTTGGTTAGATTTTTTTCTGAATATTATACCATTTGTGGACGTCTCCTTTGCAGCACAAGGAATGAGCAGCACCGTACAAATATTATGTGCAAAATGTGTAATGTACCTATGTATAATACCTTGTTTTGAAAATTTTCATGTAAACCAATACTGAATAAAGTATAATTTCCTTAATTTTGTGTCATTACTGGATTCTTATACACTTTTTAACAATACTGCTTTGGGAAATGTTCATTTGGAGACCGCATCTCCAACAAAAAATAAAATATTTATAGGGCAATGGTCCAATAGTGACCACATGGTTTTAAAAAAAAAGTAACTAATAAATAGGAATTTTGTTTCCGTGGCATTATTTTAAATCTTTTTAAGACCTTAAATCCAAAAATTTACAACAATCACGACACTTTTGCTGCCATGCCCTATTAAGGGTTAAAGTGTATAAACACTAATTCTTAACAATAATAGTAATAGACGCAGTCGTTGGATAGTCGGATAAACAACTACATATATAAGTAGCGGATTTACCATTAGGTTTAACCAACGGCAAATTTTAGGGGCGGCAAATTTCGGATCACCTTTTATTATTTTTATTACAATTCGGTGTCCTTTTTTCTACACTTTACGTAGACGCATATCAGAGCGGAAGATCTGCTGGGCTAGGATGCGCACCACGCAATATTTCTTTCGAAGTGTCAGATCGAGACAGAGTTATGGCGAAGTATATATCTGTCACTTTTTCACAGGTCGAAAAGAGTTCTTGTTGTGGCTTTTCGTGGTCGCATGCTTGGCTTAATGGAGAGGGAAGCAAAATATAAGTAAAATTACTGACCTTAATTTTGCTCCCTCTCCATATCTGCCGCTCGAATACGCGACTAAGTAAATGGTAGAGAAAAAAACACTCGACGAAATTAATAAAAGGTGATCCGAAATTCGCCTCTAATTATGCCGCCCCTCCAAATCTGCAAACACAATACGATTTTGAGCTAAGATTTCGAAAAGCTCAGCGGGGGCGGCAAAATTTCAACAGCCTACTGGCAGCAAACGTGTAAATCCGCCACCGAACTAACTACAACTACAAATATCAGTTCAATTAGAATCAGAATCCATGTGGTTCCTATAATTGCGGCGTGCTTTTTTCACGCGTTGCCTAAACTTTACGGCTTGGTACTCGGGGTCGTCGGAAACGTCGTCGTCCGGTTGGTTGTTTCTTGTGCTGCTGCCGACGGCCGTGCCTACGCCGCTGTCGGGGGTGCCCATAGTCCCTGGGATGGGCCAAATTGAGCCTTCAGTGCTGCAACTGCTTTCTAGTTCGCTCTCGTTGGTTTCGTTCATGAGTCGTGCCACGGTTCTGTTGTAACCGACGTGGGGCACTCTGTCGGTGGAGGTGCTCGCGCGCTCGGATTGTTCTTTTGGCGGCGGGGACTCGCTAGAGTCTGACCTGTCATCAAATAACCAATATTATAGGAAAAAAACTTAGGTTGGAGTTGAAATGATAAGCGAAAACAATTTACAATATGTCAGATGCCGCCCGTGCGCACCGACACAGCTCTCTATGCTCCCATGACCCGAGTCATTAATCTGCTCAACGATCTGATACACTATATATCGACATATTTTGTTCAAACTTCAATGATATGTTAAATACGTGCATAAGTGTTTTAAGTTCATAAGTTCTTTTTTATACATAGTACTAGTATCAAATTTTTATTGTATTATACTAGCTGCGCCCCGCGGTGTTAACCGCGTTACTTAGAGATAAAGTAGCCTATGTGTTAATCCAAGGTCTGAGCTACCTTCATATCAAATTTCATCTAAATTGGTGCAGCCATTTTTTCGTGAAAGAGTAACAAACATCGATACACAGTCACAAACTTTCGCGTTTATAATATGTACTAGTTTTTACCCGCGGCTTCGCCCGCATACGCAATATATCATTATAATTTATAGCCTATGTGTTATTCTGATATATAAGCTTGAGATGAAACTTTGCAATAATATATATTACAAAGTTTCATCTCAATCCGTTCAGTAGTTTTTGCGTGAGGGAGTAACAAACATCCATACATCCATCCATCCTCACAAACTTTCGCGTTTATAATATTAGTAGGATTTCTGGCTTTCTGTACGTGTTGGCTAGTCTAGGCTGTAAGCATAGTAAGTAATTGTTGTAAATAAAATAAAAATCACGCTAGTTTCCAGTCTTAGTAAAAGGTATCTATGCAAAGTAAAGGGTGGGGAGGGATTGCTCTCTGGCTCCGGTGCTTCCACTCTAAGCGAGTCTCGGCAGCCATCAATGGGTGTTGGAAGGACGCTGAGGAGATTATTGAGAACGTCAGTTAAACATTTACAATAGAGTATTTTACTAAGAACAAGAAAAAATCTGTAAATGTATTTTTCAGATAGCTTAGGCAAAAAGCAATCGAAAAATGTTCGTTTGAGATCATAAAATAAAAAAATACATTTTAAAAATAAAACAAAATATTCCTTTTTTTTAATCTGTGCATAAAATAGTCGCTGCTATGTTATGACGTCATCAAGCTATGTAAACAATGAGTAGTCTGTCCGGTGTTTGTACTCTTATTCCAGGATCAGTACACCAACGATAACTCATTATTAACCATTTATAATAACTCATTTTAAACTTAAATCTCAAACTTACAAACAAAGACACCATTGTGAAAAATATTGTTTACATAGCCTAGTGACGTCATTCATGTACAGAGACACAGAGTAAAATAATGACATGTCCGTCGTTTTCGTAAATTACGCGCGAAATTTTGAAACTGTAAAATTAAAATGCATTTTAATGCACTTATAACGATCGAATATTTTATTTTGTATTTTTTAGTGGTTTATTAGACCAACAGCATCTGATATACTTTTCAAAAATTAGTAAAATACCCTATTAGGCTAATTCCGAAACTGCAACAAACTGCAACTCCGACCATTTTACTGAAAGACACTTTTTGTGTGGAACTGATGATTTTTATTCATAGCAACTATAAATACTTACCTATGTAGACTTAGTCGTCCATTTCTCCTAACTCGACGCAGCCGTCTCTCCGGCGGCGGGGACGGGTTACTCTCCGACTCCGGTGGTTCAACTCTGAGTGAGTCTCCGAGCGAGTCTCGGGAGCCATTTATTGGCGTCGGCACGATGCTGACGAGGTTATTAGGAATGCCGTTGGGTCGCGGCGAGATGGGCCGACTGCTGACTGACTGATCGTCGTCCGAGTCAACTTCTGCTATCCGGAATAAGGTCGCTGGGTTTTGGCCGCGGTAGCCTGGCAAGAAAATTATGTTTTAGACTAATTGTGATGTTTTGCGTCAAATTGGCAAACTTTAATTTCCAAACAAAATTATGGAACTCTACCGGACGAGTAAAAACTAGATAAACTGATAAATCGTATTGAAGTGGTCCAAAGGAAATTTCTCAGAATTTTGAGTTACAGGTGTGGACTGAAACGTAGACTCAATTCTTATGAAGATAGACTTTTAAAATTTAATCTGATGTCCCTTGAAGTTAACGCAAATACTTTGATTTTACTAATCTTTTCAAAATTATTAACAGTTATATGGATTCTCCTTCTCTTCTTTCATCATTAAATTTCAACATAAAGCCTAGGTCACGTAATCCCCACTCCAAAATTTTTGTTTTGCAAGTTTATGTCAATAATACTTCGTATTTTAATCCTATTGTTCGCATGTGTCGCCAATACAATGATATCTCGTCTGATCACAGTAACCAAGTAGACATTTATTACAACAACTTGTATAAATTTAGAAAAGACATCTTGGCCATCCTCGCTGCTCAGGGGATGCCAGGTCATGCGTAGATGTGGCCTGGTATTCTCTTATTTGTTTTTTTTTATTTCTGTAGTATGTGCTGCGGCACTAGGTTTGCAGCACAATGTAGTTAATTAATGTTAATTTGATCATGTTTGCTCTATTGTTAATTATAAAATTTGTTTTATTGAGATTTACTGCTACTATCATGCTGTGTACGCATATTAAGGGATATTTTCTAGTTCTGTACTTTTGCTGTATAAAATTTAGCTCTTAATTGAATGTATCCTGTTCTGTGTACCTTTATAATAAAATGAAATAAAATAAAATGGGTATAAAATGTCAGAAACATAATTATTTTTTGCAAAAAATAGCATGACCGACTTCAACCGTGTACAGAATTCGCGAATATTTCGCCGCACATTATTGTTGATTTATCAAAAATGGCTCAGCCGATTTCGATAAAATTTAAATGGGACCAACTTATAGAACGAAGTAAACCCTTCCCAACAAAAATAAATCGAAATCGGACTAATATGAAAAAAGTTATACATAAAAAAATATATACGCGTCGAAATGAGTACTTCCTCCGTTTCTTCGGTCAAAAATGAATAAAACAAGGTATTAGTTAGAATAAAGTAATGACTTGATGCATGTAAAAGGTCAAGGAAAGAATGTTTACCTGTACTAGTACTAGGTTGTGCTACACTGGAGTCCTCTTGTCCTGTCGGAAAGTCGTACATCACATTGTCGCAATATTCCTCTGTTGTTGGATTTCCTGCAAAAAGAGACGATCAAATAAACTATAATAGCCTAGCCTTGACCATAATATTATCAAGAAACTTACAATCACACATACTAGTTAAGTTTTATGTGAATAAATGATTTCCCTCGTAATATATTTTTTGCTAGCTTTTGATATATTTTTGTTAGTATTTAGCCGGCGGAAGCAGTCAAATATTGATACAGACTTTGATAAAAATATTGAAATAACTTCAAGAGAAAGTATACAGATAATCGGAGTAATCAAATGTCACCCTACGTCTGAGTACACGCGGCCGCGTCGTAGCTACGCCCGTGACTCTTTGGTAGGTAGTTATTGTCTGGAGCGTAGGGTGCTATTCCAAAGAAAATTATATAATTTTCTTTGGAATAGTTTGACAAAAAATGATGAAAAAAAGTCGATCTTTTTATGAGCGAAATATATTCTATTAACGATATTGTAACGCAGTAGGCCGCGCGGTAATTACGGCAAGTTGTTTACACCTAAGTGCGAAATTTATGGTTTTATGACTCGGGCGGCATTCCGACTATTGTGCTATTTTTGGTGTTTATGTATTTGAGAATAACAGGGAAGTCTCGAACTTTCATCTCGTTTACTTTGTCAAACACAATGGCACCGATAATTCCAGAGAATTCTAGTCAACATTAATTCAGATATAAATACAGCAATGAGGTTCCGTCCGACAAAGTTTTTCGTTTACCGTCGAAGCGAAACCATCTCGTGTTCAGTGACTTGTGCGTGTGAATATCAGTGCCAGTGTGAAGTGTTTGTGCGAATCAGATGTATCGTGTGTTTTTGTGATTTTTTGTGAAGTGATTTTGTGCAATAAAGTGCAGAATGAATAATCGGCGTTTTAACTGATTATCCAAGAACCCATCTCGTAACAATATCTATTGCGCGATAAAAATTTGTGCACTGAATAAAAAGTCATGCTGTATACAGATGCAAGATTATAAAAGTGTTGTACTGTCTGGCTTACCTGTATTGTGTCTGTGAATAACTTTCCTATAGCTGGTGACTTTGTTTTTCCTCTTGTTTACTGTCCGCGTGGGGTTCAAACGTCTGCGCAAGGGTCTAATCATCTGAAACCATGTTTAGAATAAATAAATAAATGTACAGAAAAATAGTTTGATTTAACCATGAATAAAACAATTTCTAAGATCGCGTCGCATTAGATGTGCACTTGCCTTAACTACTCGATCCATTCACGCATTTACTCATCGACTGGATTGCTCAGAATACAATTAATAAGGCCCTTCGCACACGAGTCGTAAGCGTAGTCGTGTCGTAAGCGTATCGTTACGAAGCAACGCGTACGAGACGAGTAGTGTTCCACACACGAATCGTCGAGTAAACGTATCGTTTTGTAAGATCTTAGTTAAAATCATGGCGTTATATGAAATCAGTTTATATTTCTGCCCAAGCTTTATCCGTTTCATTTTTTCTTGAATGTTTAGGTACTTAATAAATTATTGTTATAAACAAAGGAACGCTTCAACCAGTTTCACCAGAAATTTAAAAGTCGTGAGAAATTACAAAAAAAAAACAGTTAATTTAAAATAAATTAATGAACTGTTACTTTTTTACGCCAGTACGCTACGACTGTCCTAAGGGCAATACATATCTCCTACAATTCGCTGCAGCACCTCTCCATGTGCGGACTTTATTTAGAACATGTACGCCCTCGTCCTACGCGCGTATTACGATACGGCACCGTGTGCGAAGGGGGTAATATTAAGCTCGAAACAAGATTATTTTTTGCCGTGTACAGAATTCGCGAATTCGTATGGATCGATGTAGCATTTTTCACATTATTGTTGATTTATCAAAAATGGCTCAGCCGATTTCGATAAAATTTAAATGGGACCAATCTCGAAGTATACTCTTTCCAATAAAAAAATAATTGTTGAAATCGAACTACTACGAAAAAAGTTAAGCGTGGTTATACATAAAAAAATATATATACTCGTCGAATTGTATACCTCCTCCGGTTGTTCGTCGGTCAAAAAAATCATTGCCAAGATCGCGCGACGTCACCAAAAATATATTGATAACACATAGACTACTGAACCTACTTACGCATTCAAATTGCTCATCGCCTGGATTTCAAAGAGTTATCTTTGTGATAAGCATTTCAAAAATCTGAAGCGAACGCAGTATTTGAACCTGCCCCTTTGGATCACTAGCCCGACGCTCTAACCGACTGAGCCAGCCCGCCTCCTACGCAAGCGTCAAATCTTTGAAGTGCTTATATTACACCAACTTATAGCGTTGGTGGCGCCACTTGTGATACCCGTATTAGACAGGTTATCACTCAACTAGAAGTTATTAGAACTTCTAAAGATTGACGAGAGATGACGCACTGCCAAATAAATCCTGCGTTCGCTTCAGATTTTCGAAATTCTTATCACAAAGATAACTCTTTGAGATAAAATCTAGTGTGGAAAGCACTCAAAATAAAATCATAACATCGACTGGATTGCTTAGAATGTATATTAAACCCGAAAAACCATGGCAGAGATAGCGCGATGACATCCAAAACATATCGGTAACACCTAGAGGAGATTAGCGCAAGACAAGAAAGTTTGTCAAAAGAGGTAGCATAGAGCGGACTGAATAAGCTGCAAATGACGATGAATTAAGCTCGAAACATACTATCGGACGCGGCTTACGGACGCGATTGACAGCCGCGACCTAGACTATGAAAGTACACTGAGCCGTGCACACTATCGGACATCAGTCGCGGACGTTACCTTCGGACCTTGAGCGTTCGGACGTCCGAGAGCGATCTGGCACACCGGATGTTTTAAGACTGTGCACATTGCTAAGTCGCGGCTGTCAGTCGCGTCCGTCAGCCGCGTCCGTTAGTATGTTTCCGGCTTTATGATGAAAAGAATATCTGACTGATAAATTTAAAATTTTATTGACATAAAGGGAATTTGAAATTGTATTAGAACTGACTTTTTAATCATTGCATTGACTCACAGATATCTGTAAAAATACAGATCTGTAATCATTGAAGTATAATACACGAGAACTGAAGATTGTTGTCTATGACGACGTCAGCCAACTGCCGGCGTACGCCGGCGAAGCGCGCCGACCGGCCTTAGTCGCGATTAAACAAAATGGTTGAATATATCAGACGTCAAAAAATTATTTAAAAATTAAAAATGGGGAAGTGTGTAGTCAAAAAAACCTTTTAATCCCGTTCTCAATTTCTTCATAAAGCTTCTGGAATTTATTTCCACAAGTAAATACGGTTTACACTATTCGTATTAATTGAAACTATCACATATAATATCATGATTTTAAAAGTAAATAATTTTACAGTTGGTGATGCCAGGTGAAACATGATTTTGTTTCCCCATAATTATGGGAGATTTCGACTAATCGATAATTACTTTTTTGATACTATAGGATATCCGCAGACAAAATACGTAAAGATAACGATAAATAATGGATAAAAGCCATTACAATATTACGAAAAGAAACTGACTGGGTAAAATAGTAAATAGTGAAATAGTAAAATTACAATAGATTACAATATAACTTCAATAAATACTAAAAAAACAAGAGTACAAAGATAATAACAAATCCGGTACCTAAATAGATATTAAATGGGCGGCATTAACGTCTACAGCGATTTTAAATAATACTAATAATCATTACTATTTTTTTAATTATTGATAGTTATGAATCAAGCAGCAGAATCAGGCTTAAATAGGTTACGTTTTGTAATTATTAGTTTAATCAAATAGCTCGACGGCAACAGGTATCTATGTCCGGAGATTGAAGTACAGGTATAGTATAATATATTAGGCTACAATTTTCAAAGAAGTTTTACGTGATACAGAGATACTGAAAAAGCGCGCGCTGCGTGGTATAGGTATGTACGAGTATGAGTGACACAGACTGCACGAGGGCCGTGCGGGGTGCGTGGTAACTAGTGGTAAGAGCTTACGAACTCGGGTGCGGGTGGCGGTGTGGCTATGCTAGCTGTTAGTCTGCTATATTTATTATTGTTTATTATAATTGTTTACTCCAACGGTTCCAGAATAAAAAAAACATCACTGCAATTTTCAAAACAATATATTGTAGATTCTTCATGCAATGCTTTCGAATTTTCTTAAGGAATATCCTGTCCTACAATATGACACGTTTTTGGTAATTAAGTATTATTATGGCGATAATTATTTTAATTATCAAGAACGAATAAATATTGGTCGGATAAATGAATAAAATATTCTTTGTATTATAACTTTATTCATAATTACATCATATTATATTTGATTTTGATTAATGACTCAAATTCATAATGTTATTACTAAAATGTTGATTATTAAAAATATCGGTTTGTATCACTGACATTGAGAAGATATCGTAACATTTTGGGGAAATTTTAATCTAGTGAACTGGCACCCTAAGTAGGCATTGTCCGACTAAATTTAAAAATATTGCTATTTCTGTCATTTTCAACGTCTTACCGTACTTTAGCAACTAGTGTAACAGGGATAGAGATATGATTCGTTGATTACCTACCAACGATATTCGGGCGGTTAATGTGTCGCCATGCCTAGCAACGCAGTTGTTTGAGTCTGCTTATCTAGACATTAAACATCATTGTCTGTAATGCTGTTGTTGAATCGATATTTCGCTATGTATTGACTTTGTTGCAAACTCCCGATAATTAGGGAAATTGCGTGATTAACATCGTTACCTTATTTCATAGTTGTACAATAGATGTCATATCAAATATTGTACAATTTAGTTGACGTTAAAGTAATAAAACTTTATATTACCAAGGTTCTTCTTATAGGTAACGTCCTTTAGTAAATATTTAAATTTATAAGTATCCAAATTTAAGGGTAAAATAACTATATATTTGATTTATTTATTTACATTTTCAATAAATAACATTACAGTCTCAGTTAGTTATTAATTTTGTTATAAATTACTTAAAAAGCAACTTAGGTAGGTTCCGTACGTACGTACGTCATCATTATTCAAACATTTTGTTGGTAGGTATAGCGATGGTATTGAACGCTTTACTGTTCCTGTACCCACTAATTGTATTTTCAACCGCGTTGAAATGTAATGAACATATTACCATACAACCACCACCGAATCGAGATATCTCTTTCTAACTCATGCCGCCGTAAATCAACGCATCTCTTTCTGGCTCCGCATTATCCCTCTGGTAGTAATAGTTCTATGCATTGACTATATTTCTATTTTTAATATTGTATAACTTTTAAATTTGAATTTCATTGACGTAGTATTTTTAATTGTATTGACATTTTTTTTGCCCTATACAATCATTTAGTAAAGAAATGACATGAATGGCATGCCTTAAAAATATAGTTTCCAGTTTTTTTAAGCGATGCGTCAATAGCAATCATTCAATTTTTTTTTTGACATTTCTCACATTTGACAGATGCATGACCAAAAATTGTTTTGTTTTGTTTTTCATAAACTTTATAAAGTGTTTTTTATTAAGGTTAAGATGTATTAAATGTGTAAAATGTAGGTAAATTAGTAAGCGATAAAACCCATCAACTTATCACATAAAATATTGCATGCCAAAAGGCTGAGTATGGCGGACTATTTATACGATTATTCTGTATGTACCAACCATGTAAACCCATATTAAGCAATGAATAAATATGAATATCAATTAACCATATTCTCCTTCACTTCTCCCATTCCACATGTTTTGAGTGCCTTCAACAATCTTTTGACTATGTCACCCGACTGTGATCTGTTTGCGGATGAATGGAAGGATTTTCTGTCTGCGTGCCTGAATTACTGTGAGAAGAAGACGTGTAAGGTGACCATAGTGGAAGATGAATTTGAATGAGGTATATGTATTTATGTATGTATGGTTTAGTTCTAATTATGAATATGTACAGTACACCTAATTTTATCTTTAATTGACATTTATTTGACATTTTGTAATTATTATTTTTGTAAAATTTGTGTTATATTGAATGTTTGTAACTAATGTAAGTGGTACCTAATGTGCCGTTTTAGTTATTAAATAAATAAATAAATATTATTAAATCAAAAGTACTCACTCTGCCAGAATTCCGAAACATATAATGCGCGGGTTCATCCGAGTCGGTGCGCTCGCTCGACGGCGCCGATATCCTGGAGTGCATGTGACCGAGAGTGGCCATAGCGCGCGGCGTCAGTCGCCGCGGCCCGCGCGTGCGCCGCACCGGTGTGCGCTTGCCTTTACTGCTCGACCCGCTCACGCATTTGCTGGTTGATGGTTTGCTTAGGGTCGTGCGAGTCTGTTTACTCCGTCTGGAATGGATATTTTTTATTAATTCTATATGGAAAATATAAGATTATATTGTTAATAAGCAGGGGTCCACGAAAAATCCGGTTTCTGAATAGGAAGTATGTATTTTAAATAAATAAGTGAGAATTAATTATCTTGTAGTGAGTAAGTAAAGTTGGATGGAATTACGTTTTTTTACCAGCGACTAGTGTTTTTTTTTTTTTTTTAAATCACTATTCGCTGCAGGGGGTTGATTTGTGTGACAGTGATTCATCTTCGACCATGAAATCGGTTACCATCGAACGAGTTGGTGGTCAAGCGCGACCTTATTCACGATAAAAAAAATTGGTCTATTCCAAAGGCTCGAAGGACCAATTTGAATGCCCTTGTAATTTGTACCAATCCGGTACAAATTACAAGCTATAAATAGAGGCTTCAAGTCTTAAAAAGCAATGTTTCTAGGATTTATATGATATAAAATTATCAATATAAGTTTGTAGGAACTAACCTGACCGATCCCCGTTTCTGTAAGCGCAAATTCTTCGAGTAGCGCGACGCCACCAGTCTGGCCAGTCTGTTCGGACATCTTTGACTTCGGGCGCCGTTAGGTGTGGCTGGAAAATTATATTATTTAGTATAATGTACAGAGTTACCCAAAACTGGAGTACTAAGTCGAAGGGAGGTGATTCAGAACATCATTATGAACAACTTTTACTATGGGGCCAACCCGAGTTGGTCTTAATCACGCAGTATTACAAAAAAATACAAGAAATTATCTTATTATATTTTTAAGTACAATTTAATTTTTATTACGTAATTATTGCGAAAAGTAAAAATCGCTACTGGTTACAACGATCTGCCCCCCTACAGCCTAAAGCAATAGCAATCGTAATAGCAATCATTTATGACTTCATTTTAGTCATTTGGCACCGCCTATGTGACGTTGAACGAAAACAGTTAAAAATGCTACTTTTGCTCACACATTCTCAAAACGAACGCTGAATGTGATCGTTGTTGGCGTTTTTAACTGTTAATTTTGCCATCAGTAGGCTATGCAAACGCACCTTTAGTTGTGGTACCGTTAGCCATAGCCAAGTTGTCAACTTGTCACCTTCTTTGATGGTGAATTTTGACGTCACAAAACGCGACGTTTTTTTTTATCAAATCGTTGTGACCAATAGTGTCGCATTTAGTGACGACAAATTGCACAATCGAGGATATAGGATATAGGAATACCTCCTATCAAGAAGGCAATATTAAAGACGTATTCACGTTAAAATATGAAAGTCATACTCACGACGTTTGGGCGGCAGGGACCACCGGACGTTCTGATCAACAACCAGCTGGTTATTATCGCTTGAGTCCGACTCCGAGCCGTTGTGCTGAGTGGAGACCGACTCGCTGGAGCCGTCCAGCGAGTCGGTCTCCTCCGCCAGACATTCCAATTCTCGCTGGACTAAGGAGTCGAAGAACGCCATCATACGAGGATCCTCGCTGGTTGATTGTTCCGCGTAGTTGTGGGATATGTACTGAAATTATAAAATAAATTTAAATGCAGGTTTTATTTGGCTCAAGTGTATTCGTTGCCTTTCATCGCGATAGGCTGCCAGCGTGGGCACGCTGCTAACTTGCTGTGGACTTGACAATTTGGATTGATTTGGATCTTTAGAACTTCAAGTGTCTGTGTAGATCCGTTTACTTTTTATGTAGTAGTAACTTAGGTGTGTAGTTTTAGCTTAAATGTGTAATCATACTAATATTATAAACCCGAAGAGTTTGTTGGTTTATTTCTCTTTCACGCAGCAACGGAGCAATGGATTGACGTGATTTTTGGCATGACTACTGGGCAAAGGTCTCCCCCAATTCCTTGATGTAGTTTAAGGGCCGGAAAGTGACATAGGCTACTTTTTATACCGCAAAAATAAAAACGCAAAGGTGACGCATTGATAAACTATTGTCTCAAAAATCGAGTACCGCGCCCCTTCACTCGGGACAGATTTTACGCGGTCGCAGTCAGAGCGGCGGACGACAGTGAGTTTTTAATTAATTACTCATAATGTAATTGTGTGAGTGTGTAAGATGTCCCAAAATATTTATTTATTTATTTAATGTACACATTAAAAAATAACTTCTCGGTCTGTAAAATAGAATAGGCTTTATTATTCGTAAAAAATAATGGGGTGTTGTCGCTGATAATTCTGAGCATTCGAAGTTCGAGTTTTTTTTAATAATAAAGCCGGTTACTTTTCAACATTTTGTCCGGTTCATAAAATTTTTCAAGATTTTCCCTTATCAATCAATATCATTCGTCCTCTCACATCGCGCATTCAAAAGTACACGTTTTCGTGTTTCTCGCCCCGATGCCTCATCTTAAAAGGCAATTGCCCGAAAAATAATATATTTTAATACCACAGGCACCAAGATACAGACTTAAGGGCCTCTCAGATAGTTAAACGGCTTTTGGCATCAAGCAGCGCCCAGTTTAGATGAGTCCACTCGTCCAAAACCAGGCCGTGCCGAACGTTGCAAAATTCGAAAAATGCTGATGAATCTAATCAAACTACGCTGTGAGCGCTATAAAAATACATTATGCGTATTGTTTAGACTACTTTAGACTGATTCGTATTGCTTTGTTAGTACTGACCTACCCGCTGTGGTGTACAAGTGATACTTTTTCGTGCGAGTATATTTCGCGCGGGTTCTCTGACCCTTGAGCCTCTTCCAGTATTGATGATGTCCATTTGATGTTGATGGTGTGTGAATGTTGGTTTGTTTGTTAGTACTGACCTACCCGCTGTGGTGTACAAGTGATACTTTTTCGTGCGAGTATATTTCGCGCGGGTTCTCTGACCCTTGAGCCTCTTCCAGTATTGATGATGTCCATTTGATGTTGATGGTGTGTGAATGTTGGTTTGTTTGTTAGTACTGACCTACCCGCTGTGGTGTACAAGTGATACTTTTTCGTGCGAGTATATTTCGCGCGGGTTCTCTGACCCTTGAGCCTCTTCCAGTATTGATGATGTCCATTTGATGTTGATGGTGTGTGAATGTTGGTTTGTTTGTTAGTACTGACCTGTCCGCTGTGGTGTACGGGTGATACTTCTTCGTGCGTGTATATTTCGCGCGGGTTCTCCGACCCTTGAACCTCTCTCTTCCAGTAAGACATTTGATGTTGATGGTGTGTGAATGTTGGTTTGTTTGTTACTACTGACCTGTCCACTGTGGTGTACGAGTGATACTTCTTCGTGCGTGTATATTTTGCGCGGGTTCTTCGACCCTTGAGCCTCTTCCAGTAAGACATTTGATGTTGATGGCGTGTGAATGTTGGTTTGTTTGTTTGTTGGTATTGACCTGTCCGCTGTGGTGTACAAGTGATACTTTTTCGTGCGTGTATATTTCGCGCGGGTTCTCCGACCCTTGAGCCTCTTCCAGTAAGACATTTGATGTTGATGGCGTGTGAATGTTGGTTTGTTTGTTAGTACTGACCTGTCCGCTGTGGTGTACTAGCGACACGTAGTCTTCATGAGTGTATATTTCGCGCGGGTTGTCGGACCCTTGAGCCTCTTGCAGTAAGGCGCCGCGCATTTGAGGGTACTCCATACCGGACCACACCTAAGGCGGAAAATTGGATGAATAAATATTTTTTGTGTTGGATAATATAGGTTATCTTAGAGGACATCTGACAGGCTAAAAATGGTCATTGAATGAAATATGAAAAATTTAATTGAATTTATTTATTTGCATAATATACAGAGCATTCTTAAAGCTAAGTATATACCCTGCCTAGTGATGTGAACCTAATGACGAAAACTAGGATCTGCACGACTCGAGGTATTTAATTTTTTAGAAAATTTGTAGTCTATCAACTCTCTATTTCGCCTACGAAGCTATCGGTATTCGCGTGGGGATCTTCTCTAATGGGCGAAGAAAAACTGTTGTTTGATTAACAAAAGAAACAATACATGTCCAATATTTTTGGATAATGTAACTCACAGATTCATAACAATATTTTTTCACCCAGTCATCATTCCTATTATTACCTATTTTCAGCATGCTTTTATTACCTTTTAAAAACTACCTTATTACCTTTTAAAAACTACAATACAATTCAATAAAAGAACACTTCATTGACACCACAAGTAGTAAAACATAACAGAAGAAGAAATAACAACAGAAGAATGGTACAAAAGGCGGTCTTATCGCTAAAAGCGATTTCTTCCAAACAACCTCTACTGTGTGGAAACATGTAATTGACATGGACGGTGGTGTAAACATAAATGAACAAAGTAAAGCTATAAATATCTAAAAACAATAAAATACACTACATAATAATAGGCATACACAAATACTTCTTATAATACATACAATAAAAATAAACCTACTTACATACATAAATAAATACAGATAGTTAAAACGTAAGCGATAAGTAATATCAGTTTTTAAAACTGCTTAGCAAGATAGTATTCCTTGACTTGAGTCTTGAAAGATTCAAAGCTCTGCGCACGTCTGATGGTCACTGGAAGGTCATTCCAGAGAGCCACAGCTCGGACACAGAAAGAAGAATCGTAAAAGACAGTATTGTGAGATGGAGTTGATAGAAGAAGATTGCTAGAAGACCTAAGATTGACAGAGTAACCAGAATTTAGTGATACTTTTAAAGCAAACTTTTAGGTAATTATATTCGTCAAAGGACCCCAGTTCTCAGCGGTTATGGGACGGACTATAAATCGATAAGAGCGTAGCTTCAATAACAAGTTAAGCGAACCAGTTACATTTTATAGAACATACCTTGATGATTTTCTCGACTCCAGAAGAAGCAATGAGGCAGTAGTGAGGGTTGTAGCGCACTTGGTTCACGATGGAGCGGTGCCCGTACAAGACTATATGGGGAGAGTCTACCACCTTATATTGATACTCTGGAACAAATACGAAACACACGAAAATGAGAAACAAATACATTAAAAAATAATGGTGAATGGGTTGAATTATTTTTTAATTTATAGTGCATCCCACACTAGGTTTATCTCAAAGAGTTATTTTTTGTGATAAACAATTCAAAATTATTCGCGGATGCAGGACTCGAACCTTGCGTCTTCGGAACACTAGCCCGACGCTCTGCCCAACTGAGCTAATCCGCAATACTGCATACGCGTCGAATTTTGAAGTGTTTATCATTTAACCAACTTATACTATAAATTAAAAAATAATTTAATTGATTTAGCAGTGCGCCATCTCTCGTCAATATACAGAAGTTCTTATAACTTCAATTGAGTGATAACCTGTCTAATACGGGTATCACAGGTGGCGCCGCCAACGCAATAAGTTGGTTAAATGATAAACACTTCAAAATTCGACGCATATGCAGTATTGCGGATTAGCTCAGTTGGGCAGAGCGTCGGGCTAGTGTTCCGAAGACGCAAGGTTCGAGTCCTGCATCCGCGAATAATTTTGAATTGTTTATCACAAAAAAGTAATTCTTTGTGAATGGGTTGAGTGAAATCCAATATATAATCATGAAAAAATCGGTGCCCCTTAGCCCCATTCCTGTTGCCGTTATAGCGAGCAAAAAATTCTTAAAAAGACACGTTTGTTGTACCCTTTTTAAATATTTATTTTATTCTGTTTTTAGTGCCACACAAATTGAAAGATGGGAAGTTATGCGCAGCGTTCTGCGCAAAAGCCGAAATATGGGTACGCGCGGAAGCCAGAGAGAAGAAACGCCGGGACACACCCGCCCGCCAACCTCACGCCTCCCGCGCGCTCCCTACGCCCGAGCTCACTACTTCGCCATTTGTATAGGCATTGTGCACACATGCGCAATAATTAGCGAATCACGGCGAAGTGTCATCTGCGGCTAACTTCCCATCTTTCAATTTGTGTGGCGCTCAGTATATTTGTTGTTATAGCGGCAACAGCTAACACGGGTTCATGAGATACTCGTACAGCCTGGTGACAGACAGACGGACAGATGGATGGACAGCGGAGTCTTAGTAATAGGGTCCCGTTTTTACTCTTTGGGTACGGAACCCTAAAAAGGACCGATGAAAATGATAATTTTAACAATGATATTTTTGAAATAGATTTACCACTTTAGTATGATACACGGTCGTCTACACTTCTACAGTATGAATCGACTTGACTATAGAAAATGGCTGCATCAAAGTCACAGATAATAAAATTATAGTAATCTTGGTTCAATCAGATAAAGAATTTTTTGGTATTCATCCTGCTTGCCATCAAGTGGATTGTGTTAAACGGAGAAAAAAACGCGAACCTATACAGTATAGGAAAAAAATAACACTTAGAATAGCTTTTTCATTAGTCATCTAGTTCAATGTATCTATAAAGATATATATAGTATCTATAAATAAAAAGTAGTAATGTTTCGCTCAAGCTGGCGGTGTCGGGCAGGTGGGGTATCAGTAGAGGTTGAAGTCGAACGAGCACCTCGTGAACCGGTGAAGGTATATAATAAATTAAGTTTTATTCTATTCCAGGCAACTAAATAACAAGGCCCATCCTACTAATATTATAAACGCGAAAGTTTGTGAGGATGGATGTATGGATGGTTGTTACTCTTTCACGCAAAAACTACTGAACGGATTGAGATGAAACTTTGCAATAATATAGCTTATATATCAGAATAACACATAGGCTATAAATTATAATGATATTGCGTCAAAAATCAAAATATCATGCGGGCGAAGCCGCGGGTAAAAACTAGTATACTATAATATATACCTTAAACACTAAACATATATACCTTTATAAAAAACTATATTTAAAAACTACTTCGTGCATAAGGTGGGCCGATCCAGCCGCCTTCAATCGACTCGAACATCATCGGGGGTATCGATGAATAGATATCTCACTCAAGCTGGCGGTGTTGGGTAGGGCGGTTGGGACGCTCACTTAGATTTACTCAGGATTTGAGGATACCTATGTGACATGAGAAAAGGTAGGGAGGAGGGGGTCAAACCCTACGACGAGATGCAGATGCCACATTACTGGAAATAGACTCGGGTAGAGCGTTCCACCTTCCGGCTTTTTGATTTCATTTAGGATCTTCTCCTCCTGTCTCTTGAAGAGAGGACATAGGAGTCAGGAACCAGCGTCGAGGCGAACCTCCTTACTGGGGCTGGACGCTACACCACATAGGGTGTAGGGCAATGAAAGGGAGGGCGCGAGTACCCAATCCCGACCGCGAGGTCGGGCGACATCTCTCAGCGCCCTCGCCCCGCCATTCTGACAAACGTCCGTCTGCCATCTTGGCTTTATGTTAAATGTGAATCATATATATGATTATAGGTTTCAGTGCTTCTAGGATTCGGAGTCCTCACAACCTGCACAATACCTTCCGGCTGTTCAGATAAAAATGTCGAATTGAAATTGTCCCTTACTGGAAAGAGACTCCGGTAAAGCGTTCCACCTTCACGCTGTTCAGATAAAGAATGAGGAATCAAAACGTCCGTCCCTGATTGGTGCTGGCCATAGAAGGTGAAGGTATAACAAATATATGTGAAGGTATAATAAATAGGTATATTGAAGGTATAATAACTCACTGGAGCCGGCGCGGGCGGTGTCGGGCAGGTGGGGTACCCGCCACAGGTAGAGGTTGAAGTCGTCAGAGCCGGACACCACGTACTGGTCGCTGTCTCCAGCGAACGAGCAGCTCTTCATGGTGCACGAGTTGTAGTAGTCCTGGAATACATACTACTTTGTAACATTGGGTATAAACATCTTCATAGTGATGATTAAAAAATTGAAACCTAACAACAAGAAGAGTATGGCCCAGACTCTAAGGAGAAGTTGTACGGAGGAAAGCGGAGCTGTTCGCACTTCGTGCATAGTGCTTGCGAAGTCCGGTTACTCGCTGCGTATCAAATTTGCTCAACGAGAACAAAATGCCATGCGATGATATGTTGATACTATCGTACCATGCTCAGAGTTTAGCTCTACTTAGATTTTGAATGAACCAAACTTTCTCAGATTTTTATTTCTAAGCTCTCGGAAACTAAACATGTACAGTATACTACCCTTTTTAGATATCATTACCGTGTTTTAGTTAAACAATACTTATATTGTATTTGCTTTTTTTTCGTAAAGGTTTGCGTTTGACTGCTTGATGTTAAGCAGATATGCGATCTAAAGTGTACGGTTACCTAGAAGATAGCTATTTACTCGGGATTTGAAGACAACCACGTAGCACTTCAGCGGGAAGACAAATCCAGGCAAAGCGTTCCACATTCTGGCTGTTCAATGAGGATTCGAAAAGCTTTATTCTAACGCACGGAATGTCTACCATAAATGGGTGGCGCTTTGGTCGCGTCTGTCTAGTGGTATGATAGAAGAAAGGGGCGGGTGGGGTCAGATTGTGCAACTCCTGGATTCTCCAAAGTGTATCCGATAAATGGCTGATAAACATGCTACCTTATGCTATTGCCTGGAGGTAGAACTCGGCTACAGGGTCGGGAGAGTGCACCGCGTACAGTATGGGAGAGTGCACCGCGTACAGTATGGGAGAGTGCACCGCGTACAGTATGGGAGAGTGCACCGCGTACAGTATGGGAGAGTGCACCGCATACAGTATGGGCGACTGCCGCCGGCGCAGTGCCAGGATGTGCCGCCCGGTTGGGTTAGGTTAGGTTAGTACACCGCGTACAGTATGGGAGAGTGCACCGCGTACAGTATGGGAGAGTGCACCGCGTACAGTATGGGCGACTGCCGCCGGCGCAGTGCCAGGATGTGCCGCCCGGTTGGGTTAGGTTAGGTTAGTACACCGCGTACAGTATGGGAGAGTGCACCCGGTACAGTATGGGAGAGTGCACCGCGTACAGTATGGGAGACTGCACCGCGTACAGTATGGGAGAGTGCACCGCGTACAGTATGGGCGACTGCCGCCGGCGCAGTGCCAGGATGTGCCGCCCGGTTGGGTTAGGTTAGGTTAGTACACCGCGTACAGTATGGGAGAGTGCACCGCGTACAGTATGGGAGAGTGCACCGCGTACAGTATGGGAGACTGCACCGCGTACAGTATGGGAGAGTGCACCGCGTACAGTATGGGCGACTGCCGCCGGCGCAGTGCCAGGATGTGCCGCCCGGTTGGGTTAGGTTAGGTTAGTACACCGCGTACAGTATGGGAGAGTGCACCGCGTACAGTATGGGCGACTGCCGCCGGCGCAGTGCCAGGATGTGCCGCCCGGTTGGGTTAGGTTAGGTTAGTACACCGCGTACAGTATGGGAGAGTGCACCGCGCACAGTATGGGAGAGTGCACCGCGTACAGTATGGGAGAGTGCACCGCGTACAGTATGGGCGACTGCCGCCGGCAGAGTGCCAGGATGTGCCGCCCGGTTGGGTTAGGTTAGTACACCGCGTACAGTATGGGCGACTGCCGCCGGCGCAGCGCCAGGATGTGCCGCCCGGTTGAGTTGAGTCAACTCGTACCGAGTGTTGTATAGTTACCTGGTGGTAGAACTCGGCTACAGGGTCGGGAGAGTGCACCGCGTACAGTATGGGCGACTGCCACCGGCGCAGCGCCAGGATGTGCCGCCCGGTTGAGTTGAGTCAACTCGTACCGAGTGTTGTATAGTTACCTGGTGGTAGAACTCGGCTACAGGGTCGGGAGAGTGCACCGCGTACAGTATGGGCGACTGCCGCCGGCGCAGCGCCAGGATGTGCCGCCCGGTTGAGTTGAGTTAACTCGTACCGAGTGTTGTATAGTTACCTGGTGGTAGAACTCGGCTACAGGGTCGAGAGAGTGCACCGCGTACAGTATGGGCGACTGCCGCCGGCGCAGCGCCAGGATGTGCCGCCCGGTTGAGTTGAGTTAACTCGTACCGAGTGTTGTATAGTTACCTGGTGGTAGAACTCGGCTACAGGGTCGGGAGAGTGCACCGCGTACAGTATGGGCGACTGCCGCCGGCGCAGCGCCAGGATATGCCGCCCGGTTGAGTTGAGTCAACTCGTACCGAGTGTTGTATAGTTACCTGGTGGTAGAACTCTGCTACAGGGTCTGGAGAGTGCACCGCGTACAGTATGGGCGACTGCCGCCGGCGCAGCGCCAGGATGTGCCGCCCGGTTGAGTTGAGTTAACTCGTACCGAGTGTTGTATAGTTACCTGGTGGTAGAACTCGGCTACAGGGTCGAGAGAGTGCACCGCGTACAGTATGGGCGACTGCCGCCGGCGCAGCGCCAGGATGTTACGTCCGGTTGAGTTGAGTTAACTCGTACCGAGTGTTGTATAGTTACCTGGTGGTAGAACTCGGCTACAGGGTCGAGAGAGTGCACCGCGTACAGTATGGGCGACTGCCGCCGGCGCAGCGCCAGGATGTTACGTCCGGTTGAGTTGAGTTAACTCGTACCGAGTGTTGTATAGTTACCTGGTGGTAGAACTCGGCTACAGGGTCGAGAGAGTGCACCGCGTACAGTATGGGCGACTGCCGCCGGCGCAGCGCCAGGATGTTACGTCCGGTTGAGTTGAGTTAACTCGTACCGAGTGTTGTATAGTTACCTGGTGGTAGAACTCGGCTACAGGGTCGGGAGAGTGCACCGCGTACAGTATGGGCGACTGCCGCCGGCGCAGCGCCAGGATGTTACGTCCGGTTGAGTTGAGTTAACTCGTACCGAGTGTTGTATAGTTACCTGGTGGTAGAACTCGGCTACAGGGTCGAGAGAGTGCACCGCGTACAGTATGGGCGACTGCCGCCGGCGCAGCGCCAGGATGTTACGTCCGGTTGAGTTGAGTTAACTCGTACCGAGTGTTGTATAGTTACCTGGTGGTAGAACTCGGCTACAGGGTCGAGAGAGTGCACCGCGTACAGTATGGGCGACTGCCGCCGGCGCAGCGCCAGGATGTTACGTCCGGTTGAGTTGAGTTAACTCGTACCGAGTGTTGTATAGTTACCTGGTGGTAGAACTCGGCTACAGGGTCGAGAGAGTGCACCGCGTACAGTATGGGCGACTGCCGCCGGCGCAGCGCCAGGATGTTACGTCCGGTTGAGTTGAGTTAACTCGTACCGAGTGTTGTATAGTTACCTGGTGGTAGAACTCGGCTACAGGGTCGAGAGAGTGCACCGCGTACAGTATGGGCGACTGCCGCCGGCGCAGC
Source organism: Hypomecis punctinalis (assembly GCA_949316475.1). Taxonomy (NCBI): domain Eukaryota; kingdom Metazoa; phylum Arthropoda; class Insecta; order Lepidoptera; family Geometridae; genus Hypomecis; species Hypomecis punctinalis. The sequence continues at coordinate 15,986,347 of OX438815.1, read as the reverse complement.
GCCAGGATGTTACGTCCGGTTGAGTTGAGTTAACTCGTACCGAGTGTTGTATAGTTACCTGGTGGTAGAACTCGGCTACAGGGTCGAGAGAGTGCACCGCGTACAGTATGGGCGACTGCCGCCGGCGCAGCGCCAGGATGTTACGTCCGGTTGAGTTGAGTTAACTCGTACCGAGTGTTGTATAGTTACCTGGTGGTAGAACTCGGCTACAGGGTCGAGAGAGTGCACCGCGTACAGTATGGGCGACTGCCGCCGGCGCAGCGCCAGGATGTTACGTCCGGTTGAGTTGAGTTAACTCGTACCGAGTGTTGTATAGTTACCTGGTGGTAGAACTCGGCTACAGGGTCGAGAGAGTGCACCGCGTACAGTATGGGCGACTGCCGCCGGCGCAGCGCCAGGATGTTACGTCCGGTTGAGTTGAACCGCACGCTCATACTGTTTTGAGATGTACCGTTGTGCCCATTGTAGCGCATTAGCGGCCTGTGGTGATTGAAAACGAGTGATTAATTAATATTCATGTCATCAGGGTACTACATAATTGATGTATAATAATGCTGATATTATCTATGAATACTGATATCAAGTTATTCAGCCTGTTCCATCAGCTAGATAGAAAGATTACATAACCATAATTGATAATATAAACGATTTCTAACGATTGTGGCTTGCGACATGTTAATATTTTTTTTGTTAAATAATTGAGCTCGTTAAAATGCTATGAACTGCAGCTAATGAGACTGCAAAATGAGATTTTTATAGGTGACTATTTCACGTCGCTTCCGACCGGAATTATTGGAATCTCATAAAGTTGCCTAGGGCCTTCCGAATGCGGCGGTGAATCATTGTGGCACATGAAGCACCCTCTCCAGTTCTATATACTGTGCTTATTGAGGCATATTATAGTTACGTTTTAGAAGAGCGCAGATCCATCAGAGCCACGCCGTCTCTAGCGTTGGCCGACACGAGCACGCCGCTCTGCTGCGGGTGGAACATGACGCCGTGGAAGGCGCGCCGGCTGCGCGATATCACCATCGTTTCTGGGAACAACGGTTTCCATTCATATGCATGTCATGAAAACAGAGTATAAATGTCTCTTTGAATAATAAAGTCAGCTTAGCTGAAGTAATCAATTCTATATGATTATGAAAAATAGTCATAGTATAGGTTGAATCAAGCATAATGGCGTCCGTGAAGTCAGCCACAAGCAGCTCAGATCCCTTACAGCTGACATATACAATATTGTACGATAGTAATGTTTTAATAATAGTTTAGTTTGTAAGTACTAGCTATTGCTGCGCCCTCAAAACAGGGTATATATGCCATATATTTAGTTAACCTAGTTTTTAACTGAATTATGTATATATTTGCAATAAATAAATAAATATCGAATTAGTTTCTGTGCAATGACTCGCCTCATATTCACAGACGCCATAAGGTTTGTTTCAGCCTCATACTCATTTGTATGGGGCCAAAATTTAAGCCAATAATAGCTTGTGTATTTAGTTGTTTAAACATGTATCGTAAATTTTTTGAAATTTTATCCGTAATTCAATTTTTATTCTATTGCTTTTTTGATGAAACCTGTACTTGTGTTATATTACCTATTTTCATTCATTAGGTCACATTCTGGATTTATAGTTGCTGTACAAGATGGTCACTTAATGCGGTAAAAGGCCAGTACAGTATGATAGCTTACCATGCACCGAGCGGCGCGTATCAAACAGCAGCAGTCTCCCATCATTGCCAGCAGTGGCCAGCACTCGGTCATTGAATGGGTCCACGCTGAGGCTGCACACGGCCCTCTGATGCTGCAGCACTTCCAGGGCACTGCAGCTCTCGGTGTCATGGACTATTACCTGTTTAAAGTTCTTTTAGAAATAGTACAATACTAGAAGTAATCTGCAGGTCTAAAACGGCCGCATTGGCCAATTCATAATATGATCATCTGGTGATTCATTTACTGAATCGTAAAATGGTCACATACTGACAATTCACCATATGAACTGCGTATGATTCATTTCTCGCAATTCATCCTTTTGACAGTCTTCTATGGAAATTCGTAAAATGGTCCACTGTAGCAGAATTGCTTTTGTATCAATTAGCAGAATTGTTAGAAGTTGCTCGAGGCCAACATCTTGCAATTCATTTCTCACATTTTTGATAAAAATAAATGCATTATGGCTGATTTAGGTCTTTACGAGATTTTTTAGGAACATGGACGTGTTTTAGGAAACTTAAATTACCTACCGCCGGCAAAATGCGAGTCTACGTAATGTCGAGCTGGCACTCGAAATACCAGACTCTGAATTTCTAGGCTTATACAGATTAAATAAAAAAAATTGCCGCGACCTTAAGCTCGAAACATACTATCGGACGCGGCTTACGGACGCGACTGACAGCCGCGACCTAGACTATGAAAGTACACTGAGCCGTGCACACTATCGGACTTAAGTCGCGGACGTCACCTTCGGACGACCTTGAACGTTCGGACGTCCGAGAGCGATCTGGCACACCAGATGTTGACTGTGCACATAGTTAAGTCGCGGCTGTCAGTCGCGTCCGATAGTATGTGTCTTACGGACGCGACTGACAGCCGCGACCTAGACTATGAAAGTACACTGAGCCGTGCACACTATCGGACATAAGTCGCGGACGTCACCTTTGGACGACTTTTAGCGTTCGGACGTCCGAGAGCGATCTGGCACACCGGATGTTTTAAGACTGTGTACATTGCTAAGTCGCCGCTGTCAGTCGCGTCCGTTAGCCGCGTCCGATAGTATGTGTCTTACGGACGCGACTGACAGCCGCGACCTAGACTATGAAAGTACACTGAGCCGTGCACACTATCGGACATAAGTCGCGGACGTCACCTTTGGACGACTTTTGCACATAATCTAATTGTTATCAGTTACATTCAATTTTGTGGCACAACTCTTTAACTGAATCTCCATAATCTACTGTATCAATATCGTGACTCACTTTACAATCATTTTGTTCATATCTACTCAATAAACTTGGTAATAAAACATTTTGGCAAATATTTTCGAAATTAAAAATGTTTATAAATCAGAAAAGTACATAAGAAGCTACATCCTAATAAACTACGAACATGAAAACAAAATAGTCAAGTCAAAACTGATGCATCTCACTCACATCTTTATTCACTCAGTCATCATCACCAATATTTTATAGCAATGGGAAATTTTTCGAACTTTTCATAACATTAAGAAAATAATTATTATATACTACGGGACTAATCGCGCACTAAAATTACGAGATAAATAAATACCTCCTCATCCCGACGTTTCGGCCGAGTTGCATCGACCGTGGTCACGGGTAGACATAGGGGACACGGGGGTCGGACCAGTCTACCCGTGACCACGTTTGATGCAACTCGGCCGAAACGTCGGGATGAGGAGGTATTTATTTATCTCGTAATTTTAGTGTGCGATTAGTCCCGTAGTATATAATAATTATGTGTTCAAATTGCGAAAGTTTAAAAACAACATTAAGAAAATAGCTTAAACAATTTTATGGGCACACTTTAGCATGTACAACAGCTATAGTGTGATGACCTCATTAAGACAGCTGGATCCCAATGGATGTGAGCTGCAACCAACTGGTCTTATTGGAGATCTTTAGGGGACGCCTATGTCCAGCAGTAGACATCCAATGGCTGATGGATGGACTGTGTTAGTATATTTTAAAAACAAAACTATAAACTAAACAACAATTTGATTGTCTTTAGACCTTCAAGAGTCTGTGGATGAATAAATTCCTTTTTATATAGTAGCACTTTAAGTATGTAGTTTTAGCTTAAGTAGGTAAGTAGTGTTGTATTTTGTTGTAGTTAATAAAGACAAAATTTTAATGGTTTAACAACATTTGTCTTATCACAGAAAACTTACCAAATCATCATTTCCCCCAGAATAAATTTTCTGATTGTCACTGGTGATCCCCAAGCAGAATATATTAGACTGATGTGTGGACTTCATAGGAACCGGCTTGTCATAGTCCATTATAGCCTTTCCAAACTGCCATAGCATCACCCGCCTGTCATCTCCCCCTGTACATAGATATAATTTGTTAAGCATGTAGTTTTAGCTTAGTAAGTACAGTAAAGCCTTGATTAACCAAACTAGTTCATGTCATTGAGCATTTGGATAATCGAAAACCCAGGTAATCAAAGTAATGAAAAATGCAATCCATTCAGTGTGGCAATACTGCCAGAATGCCGGGCACCCTGCCAACTGGCAGTGGGCTTGAGCATACGGATTATCTTTAGACCTTCATGGGTCTGTTGATAATCCAATTGCTTTTTATGTAGTAGTAGTGTATGTAGTTTTAGCCTATGTGAGTAGTATTTTATTTTGTTGTAGCTAATAAATGCACTTGCCATTGCGCATTGCAAACCAATTTGTTGAGTTGTTCACTTACTAATACCTACCTACTACCTATATAAAATTATTCTATATGTAAATGTAAACATATTAATTGTACATTCGATGAATTTAATTTCTTTTAACCTGATAAATTACAGGAAATTAGCTTTCACTACAACAACCCAGCTATTACTTAGATATAAATATTCTATAGTTTGTATAGATGTATACCTATCTAGTTAGTCGTTCATCAGGAATTTAGTTTTGAAGCTTGTACATTAAGAAATAAGATCGCAAACAACAATTCGTCTCGGTTTTCCGGAACTAATTTTGAATAAATATTACCTGATACAAGTACTTCGCCATTCTTTGAAAACTCGATCGCATTTACACATCCAAAATGGCACACCAAGTCTTTCCGATATAAGTTTTTTGCAGCGTTTAAGCGGTTTGTAAAAAGCTGCGACTTAATTCCTGATAGTAATCCATATTCTCTTTTATTGAGGTAAGATATCGGGCTGGAAATATTCGCCATGTTTAGAACAAAATCAACACCACCATTTTCTGAAGAAACACACACAAAACTTATTTCGATCGCAGTCGATCAGCTGTATTTTATTTTTAAAAACAATATCACGTTTCGTTTTATGTTTTCATTTAATAAGTCAAAAGTTTTTGCCTTTTCTTTGGATTTATTTACAAAGTTATGTATATAAAGAGCAAATAAAATACAACAAAACACCAAAAGAGAAATAATATTATTGTAATTTTATTTCATTCATGTTATTTTTAACTACAAAAGGTTTTTAAGTAAGTTGTAACAGAAGAGTAATGGAATGGTAAATTTAAATACATTTAAGTAAAATTGAGCTTTAATTGAATGAGCTAAGATCTAAAATTCTTCTCGCTACTCTATTGTTATCAGGCATATAAAAAAAACAGTTATCAACGTCATCCTTGATTTTATGTCATGGTAAGATTTTTTAAACGGTGCTACCATTCTAACTTTTATAAGGACAATTATATTATAGCATATTTTCACATATCTTGGTACATTGTCAAATTGTTTTGTAAATGGAAGGCTCCATCAAACACAGGCGGTACGAGCGGTAAAGGGCGGTACGGCAGTACCGCGACCGGACCTGTGTGAGCCCTTCTTATATAACCAGTACAATACAGATGCCCGCCCGTCTGCTATACCGCTCGTACCGCCTGTGTGTAAAGGAGCCTGGAGCCTTAAAAGAACGGCTGAACGTATTTGTTAAAGGCTCCATCACACACAGGCGGTACGAGCGGTAGAGCGGTACGGCAGTACCGCGACCGGACCTGTGTGAGCCCTTCTTATATAACCAGTACAATACAGATGCCCGCCCGTCTGCTATACCGCTCGTACCGCCTGTGTGTAAAGGAGCCTTAATGATCACAAAGCTAAGTGGGAGCGGGAATTAACGTAAAAAATGTGTGGATATACCATATTTCCCAGAGGACGTAGTATCTGGCGCCCAGCCTTAGCAAAAGGGAGAGACCCGGAGCCCCCGGAGGCGGAGGAGGAGTTGATGATAAAAATGTGTTTGAGCGAGCGGCACAGGTAGTTAATACTGGTTCGTAAAGTTCGTATACCTACTTACATTTTTTTGTTTTCAAATTTTAATGATTCAATCATAGCGTCCCATGTTTGAGCTAATTAATTTTCCTTAGTACTTCACGAAGAGTTCAAGCTGAAAAGAATATGTGGCTAACCAGTTATAAAACTATCATGCGTCTAGCTTTTGTTTACAGGCAGATCTAGCGCAGAATAACAAAGTAGGGATGGTAGCACTGAACTGGAATTTGTAGCAATAAAAACGTAGTGTCCAATATTCATCCATCCACGACAATAAAAAAGAATTTGAAAGAAAACAGGCGAAGCGAAAGCGAACCCCACGTGAATTTATTTTGATTCAAATCGCTTTAAAATATTCACAAATATAAGAACAAAAATTTAGTAAGAACAGAATGGTAACTGCTGAAAGAATGGATAAACCAATGTTGAAAGTATCTAGTAAGTTATCACCAAAGTTAGACAAGTTCTAATTTCTTTTCTATGAGGTCTATTTCAGGAGGTTATTTTCATAAAACATTTTTAACTTTTTACCGCAAAACATTTTTAGCTTTGAATATTTGTTTTCAGTGTCTGATACCGACTCAAGTGAAGAAGAATCAGAAAAGTCTTCAGCTGAAGCTAGTTCTAGTGAAGACAATGATGAAGCCGAAGACGAAAGTTCTTCATCGAATGAAGAGAAAACAGATCTATTGGTTACAAACGAAGGATGGGCTGACTCCGTTTCGAAAATTCTTGGTTCGAACAAGCCCAAAAACAAGAAAACTTTAGTATTATCCCGGGCCAAGAAACATTCCGATATAGTCAAAACTGAAAAGGAAGAAAAGCCCACATTTGAAGTTATTGGAGAAAGTTCTGAAAAGAAACCTGATATTAAAGAAGTTCCTTCGAAAGAAGGAGCTTCGGAACCCCCAACTAAAAAAGTGGCAAGTAGTATTGAAGATACATTTTGGTTTAAAAAAGTATTATAGACAAATCAAACTACTTGGGAGCTTTGAAATTAGTTACAAGCTGCATACATCCCATGTCTTAAACTAACATAATTGTTTTAAATAAATTAAAAAAATCATAATCAAATTAATTATGATCAGGCATGCCTTTTTCTTATGTCCAATTTATGGATTAATACTGTTTTTGTGTCAAAATTGCCCCAAAACAAGAAAAGATTTTGCCAATAGTGAGCTAAATTCAGGTTGAAAATTTCTGAAAATGAGTACATAATTATTATTTATTCTTTACAGAAAATAGAAAAACCTTCAATAAGAATGAAACCAAACATCCTAGAAAAAGATAGAGAAAGATTACTCAACAAAATTGCTACAAAAGGTGTAGTCCAACTATTTAATGCAGTCAGGAATCAACAGAAAACCCTAGAAAAAGATCTAGACCGATCCGATTTGACTGAGGGGAAAAAAGAGAAGATTCTAAAGAAATTCGATAAGAGAACATTTTTGGATACACTTATGGGAAATAGTAAATCAGTTGTAGTTGATGAAGAAGCAAAAACTCTGAAAGATGAAGTGAAACATGAGGATAATAAACCTAAATGGAGCGCATTAAGGTATAGCATTTTGTTGTTGATACTTCAATACTGCTTATAAGCACTTAGTAAATACCATGTATCTACTTTCTTTTTGTGATAAACATTTCAAAAATTGACGCGTTCACAAGATTTAACAATGTAGTATGTAGTATCCTTTTTTTGTTCGATCCAACAATGTAGTAGTTGGTAAAAATGATAAACACTCACTAATTCGGCACCTTCGCAGAGAGCGTTTTAGCTTAATTGGACAGAGCATCTGGGCCGGAGTTCCAGAGGATGCAGGTTCAAATCCTGCGAACGCGTCAATTTTTGAAATGTTTATCACAAAAAGAAAGTTTCTATACACCTAGTGTGTGAAGCACGATAAAAATAATTTTCACCATGTATCTACATTTACCAGAAGCAAAAAACAAAACCTTTTATGCCTTTAACCTTAAATATTTCAACAGTTTCTCAATGTTTCTTTTTTGACTGAATTCTTTTGACATCTCTGCACTTTAAGAAACAAAGTCAAGAAAAGTTCAGTCGAAAAAAACATTGAGCTGTTGATTTTTTTTCTTTCCTTCTGTAAAATTACAAGAATTATTCCAAATACTAGCTTTTGCCAGTGGCTCCGCCCGCGTGGAATTTTGACTTTTGTGCTATCCCACAGAAACTTTTTATCGGGATAAGAAGTAGCCTATGTCACTTTCCTGCCTTTGAATTATATCCATGCCAAAAATCAACTCAATCCATTACTGCATGAAAGACGAACAAACCAACAAACCTTTCAGATTTATAATATTAGTATGATATGATTATAAGTATTTACAAAATTCTCATAAGTGGTATTGAAGTATCACTGACAATTTATTTTAGTCCCATTACAATATTAGCATCTATAAATCTCTCCTGTCTCTCGGTTTTAGTTCTCATTCAGATAAGTTTTTTTAGTTTTAGAGTTCCATACCCAAAGTGTAAAACCCTATTACTAAGACTGCTGTCCGTCTGTCAGTCACCAGGGGTGCGTTTTTTTAACTTAAACGCCTGAAAATATATGTAATGTTTACAGTTTGTATGGAGAATCTCTATGTTGTCTATGGTAGTAGCGAGTACTCCATGCAAATTCCATATATGACCATACCATAGAAAGATCAAAAACGCTCCCCAGGCTCTATCTCATCAACCGCGATAGCTAGAAGGTTAAAAATTTTATGCTGATTATGATTGTAGGCTGATGTTTATTCAATTTTTTTTCAGAGATGATTTTATGATGGGAGCTAAAATGAAAGATTGGGACAAGGAATCTGTAGAAGAATGACACGAGTTTTTTTACCTTATAAGTATGATTAAATTATCTTTAATAAAATCTTGTAAATACTAAATATACATATTTTACTTAAATCATTTATCTATCTATACATACATCATAATTGAAGATAAGTCAACTTTTAATTTTATTATCTTTATACAATTTAGCTGTAGATATAACTGTGAGATGTTAGAGACTTTCTCACATAAAGCATGTAAATCTGATACTTCATTATTCTACAGTCCAGCTAGGTTAGTATACGACCATGAGAAGAGTTTTGTAAAAAGTAACGGCCAAACTCTGTCTGACACGTCGAAAAAATAATCATTTTTTTTTAAAGAAAGAAAATTTTTATTTACCAAACCGTGATTAAATTAATAATTTCAATATAATTTGCCTATTACCAGTATTATAGTTAGTTATATACATAGTGAAATTAACAGTGGGTCCCAAACTCGGCTAGGCCGGTCTCTTGGGAGCCCTTACAAGAGGAGTTATTGTAACGAAATTCGCACTTTAACATTTAAAAAAGGGTCTTTGAAAATTATATTAAGATATCATGGTGAATATACTAGCCCGGCAGGTCACAAAATGATAAAACACAGTTGCATGTTGCATAATTAATATTGTTATAGGCTGAACCAGACATCTTGGTGTCTGTGCACACAAGGAGAGTCATTGCGCAGTAGCAAATTCATTGTGTCAGCTGCATGAGAAGTAGAGATGTGACTTACGCCAAGAAGTTTGTATCTGCATATACATGTACTGTACTGTATCAGCCTTGTAATAGTCCACTGCAGGACGTAGGCCTACCCACGAAGGGTGATTGGGCCATATCCACCACGCTGGCCCAGTGCGGGTTGATGGATTCACATACGCAATTGAAATTCTTCTCCAGACATATGCAGGTTGCCTCACGATGTTTTCCTTCATCGAAAAGCCAGTGGTGTGAAATTCCGTACACAAATCCCAAAGAACTCATTGGTACGGGACCGGGATTTGAACCCACGACCTCACGATTGTAAGGCGGGTGTCATTACCTCTAGACCACCACGGCTTCCTTATACATGCATCCATATACATATACATGCATGGTGTTAATTACTTGGACAGTATTTTGATTCATTGTCATAGCTTTCTGTAATAAAGGCCAAAGGATTTTTTTCTAAATACAATTTTTAACCAATTATTTTATGTACATTGTATAAGCATCATTGCCTATGGAATGCTGAGTGATTTGTTTGGGCAATGTTGAGTAGATCTTGACAGGGAGGTTCCAGACCATGGTCTCTATAGGTACATTGAGAGGTGCGTTCCAGTCTCTCTCTTCATTGCTTGGGTAGATCTTCTCATTTGTTGTTACAAATTCGAAATGTAGGCGCCATTTTAATGAAACTGAAAGAAAATGTATTGGTTAAAGACATAGATTAATAAAGTTACATTAAAGACTACAATATTAGACATGTGTTCCACCTCGGTGTATAAAATATATAATATACAAGATGACAACCCGGCTTCGCTCGGGTGAAATATGACTTATAATACACACACACTCATCATAATTTTACTTGATCACCATCTTTACGAAGAGCTCTTCGCTGCATCAATTTTTTACAATCACGACAATGATTACCAAATGCAAGGAGCATAGATGAAAGAAGGATTGCTTTGCTCTGTGCGAAAACTTATCCTTCATCTATGGCAAGGAGATTAGGCTGATAACAAAATGATGAAGGTCAAGCAAAACAATTATGAAAGACATTTATATTTAAAAATAGGTAATTTCGGAATGATGGGTGTAAACAATATCCCAAAGTAATTGCTCAAAACTAAATGAATAAGTACTGAAAATGTATCTATACATTCTGATAAAACGAAAAGAAAGGCAACGTCAACTTTAAAGATTAGGTATGGCAAGTATTATATTTTCTATGATTATCTATCTATCTATCAGCCGTAGGACGTCCACAGCTGGACATAAGGCTCATAGATTTCCAAAAAGGCCGGTTGGTGATATATTATGATGTACTTTATGTAGCCTGTATCCTTTGTTTCTCCAGTGGAGTCTGATTACTACATTCACAAAATTAATAGCCTACACTCCTGTCCTATTTTATGTTTCGGATCATTGAAAACATTAAGTAGGTACCTAACCTTCGGTTAGATACTAACCTAGTATATTAGATATCTGTGGTACTAACTAAAGGTTGGACCTTAACGTGACTACGACAGTGACTATTTTGCTTAGATTATAGAGGGAATAGATACGAAGTAAATTCTTATGTCCTCCCGCAAAGATTCAGACCTTATAGTGGTCTGCTAATTTGAGGTCCTGTAGGAACGAAGGGCGTGGATTATATTCTGATTTTTGCCCTCCAACTCTCATTACATCACCTCATTGCTTTAATTTTATTGTTTGCTTCCCTATATCTTAAGATTATGGCATTAAAAATATGTAATCAAATTCTTCGCCTCCCGCCATCTACTATACCCCAAAAGGCTTTTGACAGTTGTAGCCGTCATGATTCTGAGACCATCCAACCAATATAGGCCAGAGTAGAACCTTTAAAAATAATAAAGATTGAAAAAAAAATAATAGTAGGATGAAACCCATTAGAAAAGGAGGGGAATATTATAAAAATAAAAGGAAAAATAATTTACGGGCGATCTGAGGTCGGGAAGGGGATGAGGGGGGGGTTTTAAGGGGAAAAAACGGTTTTTCTCGATTTCCGGCAAAACTAAAAGTCCTATCGAAAAAAGTCAAATAGCAAAGTTGTAGGTAATAAAAAGATCTAAAACTTTTGTCTTGACACTTTTTTCACATAACCTCAAAATTTATGTGAAAAATCCAAAAAACCGAGTTTTTGGTTTTTTATTTTTATCTTTTACAATAATATTTTTTTTTTAACAAAATTTGGTGAAAACTTACCTTTTTATGTCCCAAATACGCTGTAATTTATTTGATTAAAAATATTAATTTTTTTCACCTTATTTTGAATGAATATCGAAAAAACACCCTAATTTTCAATCGAAAATTCAACCGTCAAAATATCAGTTTTTTTCAAAAAGTTGGTATGTTTTCTGTTTGTTGAAATCTCTACTTTCCGATGGTGAAAAAAAATATATATGTTACTATAGTAAATCTTCTCAGAAAATGCAAAAAATCGAAAATAAATATTAAAGAAATAAATGTCAAAATGTACAAAAAATATATTATAAATCTATTAAAAATGTATAAAATATATATAGAAATCGGCCAAAAGTTTGTTATTAAAAATATATTTACGATATATATTTTATATATTTTTTATAGATTTTTAATATATTTTTTATGTATTTTGAAATATTTTTTTTTCATGGGATTAACTAAATTTGTTTGTCTAAAATTAAGTAGATTATTATTTTTCTATCTTGTACTAAAATATCATTTAATTTCAATCTTTAGGTTATGTTACGTTAAGCATACTATTTTTTAAAGAAAATATTACGATTTTTATGTTTGAGTTGATTGATAGAGATAGTATTTACCTTCCTACGCATCATGCTTCATATTTATATCTGTATCAATCAACTCCAACATAAAAATCGTAATATTTTCTTTAAAAAATAGTATGCTTAACGTAACATAACCTAAAGATTGAAATTAAATGATATTTTAGTACAAGATAGAAAAATAATAATCTACTTAATTTTAGACAAACAAATTTAGTTAATCCCATGAAAAAAAAATATTTCAAAATACATAAAAAATATATTAAAAATCTATAAAAAATATATAAAATATATATCGTAAATATATTTTTAATAACAAACTTTTGGCCGATTTCTATATATATTTTATACATTTTTAATAGATTTATAATATATTTTTTGTACATTTTGACATTTATTTCTTTAATATTTATTTTCGATTTTTTGCATTTTCTGAGAAGATTTACTATAGTAACATATATATTTTTTTTCACCATCGGAAAGTAGAGATTTCAACAAACAGAAAACATACCAACTTTTTGAAAAAAACTGATATTTTGACGGTTGAATTTTCGATTGAAAATTAGGGTGTTTTTTCGATATTCATTCAAAATAAGGTGAAAAAAATTAATCTTTTTAATCAAATAAATTACAGCGTATTTGGGACATAAAAAAGTAAGTTTTCACCAAATTTTGTTAAAAAAAAAATATTATTGTAAAAGATAAAAATAAAAAACCAAAAACTCGGTTTTTTGGATTTTTCACATAAATTTTGAGGTTATGTGAAAAAAGTGTCAAGACAAAAGTTTTAGATCTTTTTATTACCTACAACTTTGCTATTTGACTTTTTTCGATAGGACTTTTAGTTTTGCCGGAAATCGAGAAAAACCGTTTTTTCCCCTTAAAACCCCCCCCCTCAACCCCTTCCCGACCTCAGATCGCCCGTAAATTATTTTTCCTTTTATTTTTATAATATTCCCCTCCTTTTCTAATGGGTTTCATCCTACTATTATTTTTTTTGGTTGCATAAATTATCGAGCCTGGTGTAATAAGAAATTATCTTCATATTTGTGTTTTGGCTATAGCAAAGCTGATTGTGATTTCTACACATATTGTATTAAACGTGTAAATAAATAGAATTTATAACATTATAAGGGCACAAACAATAAAAAACAACCATGGTTACCTGCTGTGTTTGGGGCTGCGAATCGTGTTCTAAGAACAAAAGCGAATGTTTATAATTTTTAGGTTAGTCGTAGTTTTTGTATTTTCACGTCTATGTTTTTGAAATATGAATGAGTGTTCAGTGCAGGAACTATACATGACGTTTAAAACTATCTATTTTAATTCACAACACAGCATAAAACGATAATTTTGAGAAAAGCAAATATATTGAATGTTTACATTACTTCTAATAGTGATGGACAAAGTTACAATTTTATTGCATTGCAATATGTTATTCGATACTTCTCTCGGTGCATAATCGGTAGAAGTCATAATAAATCTATGGTTGTACAGTACTCGTTTTTGCCAAACTTCCTTTTAACCCGACTACCAATTAATGACTACCTATGTTTTTAAGTAGAATCTTGGTTAACTATTAGGTTTGTAAAAGACAACATTCATATTGGGCTAATCCTGATAATTCCGACCAAATAGTATTAATGCATATAATTCTAAACATGTTATACCATGGGACCAACCCTCTATGATCACTCCCTGCGTAGTTATCGAATTTTGAAATTAATTATTTTCATATATTAACAAAAATATTCACCAATTTACCTGCTTATTTCTAATAAGTTATTAGAACCGTTCATTGCATATTCAGTAGTATTAGACGCTTTTTACTGTAGTTAATATGTGTTGGCTTGTCGTTTATTTATTTTATTAACATGGTTTTATTAGTTTAACCTGTATGTTTGCTTGCTTGTAACCAACCCCTTTGAGCTCGATTTTGACCTACTTTGAGTGATAACATTTTCTTTAAATTTCCACACCTATCAAAGACGGATGACAATACATTTACTAAAAAAATAGAAAAAAATCTATAGTTGAAAAATAAATATGGTAAAAAAAACTAAAAAACACTCTTTCTTAGCATATCAAACTAAAAAGTGTAAAATAATTTCCAATATAGGCAGAAAATAATAATGAACGAAAAATGTTAATAATATTGTAAATAAAGCGTGGGGTGCTCGATTTACGAAAAATTATGGCACAAAACACTTTTTAGGGTTCCGTACCTCAAAAGGAAAAAACGGAACCCTTATAGGATCACTTTGTTGTCCGTCTGTCCGTCTGTGTGTATGTCAAGACTCTTTATCTCGGGAACGCGTAAAGATATCGAGTTGAAATTTAAACTATGTACGTAAACCTATAAATTCTTGCAGTTGTGTAAAAGAAATGCTTCTCAGTTACCGTATAAAAAAGTTAGAGCCGTTTATGTCGTTGAAAAACGCATATTTCAACGCTCACAAAAATCAAAACCTACAGGGTACTTCCCGTTGACATAGAACTATGAAATTTGGCGAAGAGCATTGTCTCAGAGTACACTTATAGGAATAAATCTGAAAACTGTACATTTTTATTTAAATCACATAAAAATAGTACCTGAAAATTCACAAAATATGGGTTCAAAATTCAAAGCGAGTAAATCATATCATGTAAGGTATCATATAAAATAACTTCATTAGCACATGCTATAACAGGATTTTAATTATTTTAACAATATGTTTGTACGGAACCCTCGATGTGCGAGCCTGACTCGCACTTGTCTGGTTTTTTTTTCCATAGTATTAATATTTTTCGTTCATTATTATTTTCTGCCTATATCAAAAATCATTTTACACTTTTTATTTGATATGCCAAGAAAGCGTGTTTTTTAGTATTTTCTAAACTAGGCCTAATATTGATTTTGGATCTCGGAAACGGCTTCGGTGATTTTGATGATTGTCATTCAAATAAATGTTTTTAAGTTCAATAGAGAACACAAAAGGGTCTACTATCAAATATATCAAAATATTCGTTCGCTGGCCTAAGTGTATGTTGATACATTAAACAGTGTCTCAGTTTCATTCATAGCTAGTTGATAAAATCTTTTTTTAAATAATTGTTTTCAAAACTCGGTAACTAACTACTGCACAGGAGGTGATTCTAGAGGGTTGGTCATGTGGGGTAAAATGTACAGGATAATATTATGTATCTACGAATATTATTTCCTAAATAATTGTTTTGGCCGGCACTCTTTCAGATATAGCCCAAAATGAATGATGTCTTTTAAACAGGGTTATTTCTAATCAATTAGCATTGTTTTAGGGGCTTGTTCTGTATATCAAAACTAACAACTTTTGTTCTACGACTTTTTGAGTGGTTTAGAAATTGCGAAGTAATGAGGAAAGTTATACATATTTATGACAGTAAATTTAAAAGGTGTCGTGTCAATCATGAAGGCGCCATCGTAATTATAATAGCTAATTAGCATATTTCTGTTTCTTTTTCACTTTAGGCATTCGATAGAGAGAACACTTTTTAAGTTTGCTATTTAATTTACGATAGCGCCTTCATACTACAACTCAACTACGCTTTATAAGTTTAGTACATCGGCAGTCACACAGAAGAGAGAAGGTCTCTTTTCTGTGGGCAGTCAGGTATTTCTCGGAAAAATCGATATTTTTATCGATTCGAGTTTCGAATCGATTTTCGAAGTATTGATTTAGCGCAACGCTTCAAGGGGGCGGGGCAAAATCGACGCCATGTTTCCGAGATATGCTATGACGTAGCTATGATACAATATTTTCGTGCTAGGGCGCCCCTATGCTATTTTGATACAATATTATCAAAAATTATTAAAACTTAATACTTGACACTGGCAAATGCACCAAAATGCGACGCCAAAACATAAAAAACTTGACTGCTCAAGATCAGTGATGCCAATTTAGCTTTTTTATGCTAAATTTAGCATATTTTCATCTTGTTTAGCATATTTATTTGCAATTTAGCATACGTCATATTTTTAGCATGTAAAATAATTGTACAATAAGTTTTTTACCATTAAAATTACATGCAGAATTGCAGGTTTATGTCAGCAATATCGTTTTTAACGCTACCACTTTCAGATGACGAAATTGAACGGGTTTCTTTTAGTTTTAATACATTCAGTATTAAAAATTATGCTAAAGTAAGTAAGTTCGTATAGGCCGGGTGGCTAGCCCTGGTGTCAGAGTTTTTAGGCCGCCTGAAGGCCTCTGACATGGCTTGCTACGCAATTGTTTGTCGGTAAAAATTTTAAATGCTATTTTTTTATACTTATAAGATTCGACTTAAAAAGGGGAAGGAAATGCTGCTAGTCTTACGCAGTTCCAGAGAACGCACTACGCTCTGTAGGCAAGATCCAAGACCAAGATACTTACATTTTATTTGATAACATAATAATAGGTCATAGTCGATTAAAACACATATTTTTTAATTAATAATAATTTTATAATTATGTTACGTTTCATTTCATATTGAAAAATGTTATCACAATTTTTAGCATGTTTATATAGCATTATTTTGTCACAATTTTAACACCATTTTAGCAGATTCTTTATTTGTGGTGTTGGCAACACTTCTTAATTTATGTCATCCGTCATCCGGTGTCAATATGGACACCGTGTTTTTGTTTGTCAGCACCGATATAATTTATTAAAATACTCGAAAATCCGAATTTTCCGGATATATGTTGTCGACTCGAAATCATTATTTTTTTATGTTTTATCATTCAGATAAAGTTTCAATCGAGTCTACCGTACCCCTTGACGAAATTATTAATATAGATGAACTCAGAGCTAATAAAAAAATCAAGAGAGAACGTCGTTGAACAGTCAAGTGAGGCTGCTTTTTTATACACGTGTGAGTGTGTCGCTGTTGCGCCGCCACAGTTCGAATGACAAGTCAAAGCGTAGTTTCCTTGTACGTGGATGTGTGTGTAATTGTAAAGTAAAGTGTAATGTGTGTCTGAACACGGCGAGGCGTAGTTTTGGTTGGCCTCACTTTTTGGTCACAAGATTCTGTATTTTTTTTTTTTTGGTCTGAGTATTTGAATTAATGATCAAATTGTCTGAACACGGCGAGGCGTAGTTTTGGTTGGCCTCACTTTTTGGTCACAAGATTCTGTATTTATTTTTTTTTTGGTCTGAGTATTTGAATTAATGATCAAATGCCAAGATATCGTTAGAATGGCATGTTATAGATTGATTGTTAATTTGTTAACATAATGTACAGTTCGCGCCATATATAGGTAAAACTTGCGATCGTCATGTTTTTAGAGTGCTGTCTTTTTTATAGAAACCTCACATTGCTCACATCTGAACTGAAGCACGCGCACGCCCTTGCTGCTACTGGCATTTTACTAGAGATGCCCAGACCGCGCTATCTTGGTATGGCGACAGATGTAGATCTTTTTACTATCGTATTCGATGTGAGAACGATAGTGTCTAAACTGACGTTCCTCATGAGGTGTTTTGCGGGACTGTGCAGGACTTATCGGCCCCGCACCAAATAAGCGTGTTTTGTGCATTTTCCCTTTAAGTTTCTACCCGAGCCATCCACGAGGTTTCCGCACTTTGTGACTTTAAGTTTAAGGTGATGTCATCAAATAATGAAGCATGGCTTTGAGCCACTGGCACAACATCTACCACTTAACTGCTACCGACAGAAAATAAAATGGCACTTGATCATTACATCAAATCACTAGATATTTAAAGTAGTAGAAACTAACCTTCATCAACATCAAAAGCTGGTGTAATATGCAGAGGTATTGGCAGGATCAGCTGGGAGTGGGTGAGTCCTAGAGTGACTTCGTGGTACCGAGCCACCGTCATAGACCTGCTGCTCGTGTCTTTGTTCACATTCTTTGATGGAGACTTGGACTTCACTATTTCTTCTGGCTGTAATGATACTGAAACCTGGGAAGAACAGTGCAATATATACAAAACTCGTAATTTAAACACAATTGCATTTAATTTGAATAGAAGCTTATTAATAGAATCTTCCATGATTCTATAAATAAGCTTCTATTTTAATAACTATTTTTGCAAAAAAAAACGACTGCCATCGTCCACAAAATTTTAATAGTTAGCTGGAATTGATGTATAATATTTTTACTTTATTTTTCAAAACCAGCTCAGCCGATTTCAATAAAATTTAAATGGAACCACTTCGGGAGTATGTTCGAACCGAAAACGAGTTTTTCGATTCGAGGCGAAAATATAGATAAACATGCACAAAAAAAACATACTGGCGAACATAGAACCTCATCCTTTTCCGAAGTCGGTTAAAAATGAATTAAAATCAAAAATAGTTTCTTGTCACGTTGTAAAATTGATCTGATAAGATTATATTTCTATAACCTGTTTACATACAATACTAGAATTTGCTATGTACTCGTATTTTCTTCTGGGTCATTTAGCTGGGCATTAACCCACATGTTTATAAAATTTTAATCTAATCTTGCATCTTTATTGATTAACAGACAAAAGTAATTATTGTATGAGGCCAAATCTTCTACTATATAAACTGACTTATTGATAGAGGCTGAATCATACATGTCGGCGGATGTGAAGTTAGCTATAATCCGCGCCACACAAGCCGGCGAATGAGAAGTTAGCCGTAGATGACATTTCGCGGTAACTCGCAAATTATTGCGCATGTGTGCACAATGCTGACGCCGCGTGGCGTAGTAGTGAGCACGGGCGTAGGGAGGCGCGCGGGAGGCATGAGGTTGGTGAGCGGGTGTACCCCGGGGCGCGAGTCTCTCTGGCTCCCGCGCATACCTATATTTTGCCTTTTGCGCAGCGTTCTGCGCCTAACTTCCCATCCGCCGACTTGTGTGGCGCGGATTGTACAAGCTATGCAATATCCAATCCTGACTGAAGCTCACATAAAGCTGCGCGTTGATTTGATATTGCGCAGCTTGTTACTAACTTCACATCCGCCGATATGTATGATTTGGCCTATAACATCATACCTGCATACAAGTGACAGTTCCAACAGAAAAGTCAAAAGTGCCAACAATGTCCTCTCCTAGTTTATAAGCCGACTTGAATAGACAGAATCGCCCCACTTTCCCCCTTGTATTTGTAATCATGTATGAATTTGGACTTCTTCTTGCTGTGAGGTTCTGAAAGTTTTAGTTTAACATTAAATAAAATGACAATAAGCATAATTATTGTACATGCCAATAATAGGAAAAATCACCATCCAACTCAATCCGGCCCCCCGACCGCCTAAGCAATAGCAATCGTAATAGCAATCGTTTATGACTTCATTTTAGTCATTTGGCACCGCCTATGTGACGTTAGCCATCAATTGCTTTGCGCGGATTGCGAAACCAATCGTTGAATGAACAACTTTGATGGCTAACGTCACATAGGCGGTGCCAAATGACTAAAATGAAGTCATAAACGATTGCTATTGCTTTAGGCGGTAGGGGGGCGGGCCAGTAATATGGATACAGTTTAATCATCTTTTATGGGTAGGCTTAAGTTTAGCAGTGGACTATTAAAAGCCCGGTACAGCAGTGGGATAAAGAGGGATAATAGATCAACCCCAATGAAATGGGAATCAAAACTTCATTGCTCAACCCTAATAAAAAAACCAAGTTAGTTAGAATGTCGTGACGGACAAGCCAGGCCAGTTTTTTATACATGTAGTGAGTGCGTCGGTGTTGCGCCGCCGCCATAGTTTGACTGACGAACCAAAGCATAGTTTTGTTGTATGTGTAATTGTGTCTGTACAAGGCGAGACGTAGTTTTGCCGGCCTCAATTGTTTGTTGCTCAACATTCTGTCTTGATTTTTTTATTTGGTCTGAGGTTTATGGTGATGAATATTACATATAGACATCAAAAAAAAAATTGGAACGTATCCAATTGTATTTTCATACCTGTAAAACTTGCAAGGCCATTGTCAAAGGAGTTTCAACCTTCCTCTCCTCAGAAAAGGGATTAGTAGGCTGTAGTTCTTCTGTGGTTTCATTGCCGCACAAGGCTGCCAGATCCTGCAGGTTCATAATTGGACTGATTGGCAGAACTCTGAATGGTATTCGAACCATTTTGATGTGAGAACCAACTTTTTGTGTGGCTATTGTTATTTTGTAGGAGTACTTCACAGAAGTGCCTCTGTATGATGGTGGAGATTCTATGGGCAGTGATTCCCTATACCAGACTGAAAAAAACATACTCATACTCATATATTGGGTAAAAAATATAACAAAAATCATTAACGTTTAAAAACAATCAATAAAACTGATTTCATTTATCACATTAAATAAATAAATTAATCAATAATTTTATCATCGAAGAATTCACTTAAATCGTAAAAGCAGTGCTCAATAAGCCAGCGCTGGAGGCGCAATTTGAAGCTGTTCAGCGTTGGTGTTGAAATTATTGACCCTGGCAATTTTTTGTACACAAGTGGACCCATGACATGTGTGAGTTTTTCAGACTTCACCAAGGATATTTTTTTATTTAGGTTGTGGTTACTGGTCTCATTATTCATATGAGTTCGTCTATACATAGCTACTTGCAATAAGACTATAAAGCATCATTCTAGTTATAAAATTAAGACATCAGTGATCATAGAAATAGCTGTATCTTTTAGGTATTTCTTCTACCATTTCATTTATGGTGACATTAAACTTTCAAAAATTAACAGTTAAAAACGCCAACAACAATCACATTCAGCTTTTGTTTTGAAAATGTGTTAGCAAAGCAGTTTGTGGCATTTATAACTAAAAATGCCACAAATGAAAACAGTTGTTTTCGTTCACCATTTGGATAGCTCAAAAACAGATAAAAATGCCATCGTGAACGGCCACTTTGGACCCACCTGCAGAGGTGGTTTTTTGTGATTGTTTGAGTTTGACGTTTTAGCGTTCATTTTGGGAAGTGAACAAAGGTAGCATTATTGGCGAAATTCCCAAAACCAAACGTTTTACATCAACACTAATTTTGCAAATGCCAAAAACGCCATCAAGCCCAAATCGAACACAGCTTTAGCCAAAATAATGAGAACCTAATACTTACAAGTTTTTGTTTCTCCAAGTGGTATACTCAGATCGCAGAATAAAATTTTAGGTTTTGTATGAAACACTACATCTCCAATGTCACTGGATGTGACCTCTAAAGCAGTGGTTTTGTTTATAGTTGGTGTCTTGTCACCCGCATTGCCCGCTGTGGAGTAGAAGCAATGTATCTGGGCTGAAGCCCATGCCAAGTTTTCTAGTGTATCACTGAAATGATAAATATAATTTCTATAAATTTACTTTAAAAAAATATTTGGCATCTTACACACGGCCTCTGACCCCAAATTAAGCAAAGCTTTTTATACGGCTGCCAGAGACTGATATAGGTTTTTAACTGGCGGCCTTATTGCTTTAAGCAATTTCTTCCAGGCAACCAGGTACGGATAAAAAAAAGAAGTTGACAAAAAAAGTGACCTTAACAGAAGGAAGAAATTCACTTATAAACAAACACTTAACAAAAATAACAATAATATCTACCTAACATACATACCAATAAATTAAACACACATATATAGAGCAAACACTATATTCGTCACATAAATACTTGCCCTGGGTGGGGATCGAACCCATGCCTCTGACCCAGAAGTTAGGGTCACTAACCACTGAGCCACCGAGGCAGTCAAGTCAACTGTATTTTACTAGGACGAATAACAACTTCTCAGTTTGTCGAAACTAATAGGTACGTATTGAAGTACAATAAAAAGTTATAAAATCGAAAAACTTGAAATTGTTTACAAATTACAACAGCTATCGTTTCAGAGATGAGACAAGTATGTTTGTTAGCAAGTACCTGTGGCTTTGAGAGTTCCTGTGTTCAGGCTGGGCAGAGTAACAAAATGATATGCAGCATTCTAAAGCCTCTCCAGCAAGGTATACAGTGCCAGTTGTAAGTTTAGCAGAGAGCTCAATCATGTTGACTAAGTTTTGGACTTTATATGTTGCTCCAAAGAAAGTCACATGCCAAGTATGAGTGTTCTATTTTGATTTTCTTATCATTTACACACGACAAATTCTGAAATTAATAATCAATTTATCAGGAACGAAAACCAAAACATTAATAGGTAGATTCCTCTTTGGTCTTAGATTATAGATGTCTTTTTTTTTTTTTTTTTTTTTTTTTTTTTTTTTTAATGACAATACTACATTACTACTACATAGAAAGCAATTGGATCATCCACAGACCCTTGAAAGTCTAAAGATAATCCAAGTGCTCAAGCCCACTGCCAGTTGGCAGCGTGCCCAGCATGCTGGCAGCATTGCCACGCTGAATGGCAATGCTTATACGTTGAGCCAAATAAACACCAGCATTTTGGTCACGCGTCGCGTCCACCAGACGCTCAGAAAGACTTTTGAAAACGAGATGAGCTCCCGGCCCCCACGGACCCAAAGTCTCAACTCCAAATGGCTCAAATATGTAACCACTGCCGAGGTTAGCATATTTGCGCCGCTTGTGCTGCTCAGCCGAATTGGCCGCCGCTCCAGCCCTACTCTGAGTCTCAGGAAGATGTGACGGTGCCAAAGTATCGACGCAAGTTGCGTCCCATACTAAGGGCCGTCCACACTTCCATGGGACCAGCGTCATGCCGTCAGGCCTTTTGCCATCACCACGCGCCAACCCACTCGGTTCGAGTACGGCTGCGATTCATGGCATTTTGCGCCCCGGCCGGGCCAAATGCAGTTTCCCAATACGTTAATGTGTCGCAGGGGGACATGATTCAGTGCCTAGAGTGTTCCCAAGTGCGATTTTTTAAAGGACAGAAAGGCCTCAAAATTCACCGTACGCGGTGCCATAAAAATAGCCAAATTACACTTTCGGCCCCTATTGCAGGCTCTGATGGAGCCAGCAGCAGTCCCGTAAGCGCTGCTGCTCCTTCCAAACCGCTTTGGGAGGTTCTTAGCTCACTCAAAAGTTCTCTTCCTGTTTTAAAACGCATCCCGCGTGGTGCACGTTTTTCGGTTGCGCAGTGTTTATCTGCTGCTATTCGGAATGTTATTTCTAAAAATTCTTTAGTCGCCTGGGAACACCTCTTGACTTTTCCCTACGTTGTGCTTTACGTACATTCGGACCCAACAAACAAAAAATCCCTTACCACTAGGGTAAAGGAAAATTGCGTAAAGTACAGCGCATTGGAAGAGAACTCTTTAGATTTTGAAAGCATTATTCCGCCAACAAGGCAGAATAAACCAAATTCTAAAAAAACAGACGATTCGGTTACCATTAAAATAGTAGAGAGCAAAATTAGAGATGGCGATATCAAAGGCGCCGCACGAGTCCTGTTCTCCAGCGACACTATTGCCCCCCACACACCCGATACGGTCCAGTCACTCCGTGACAAGCATCCGCCGGCAGCATGTCTCCACCTGCCTGAGCCACCACACCCTGATGACGTTGTCATTGAAGTGTCAGCTCAGGAGATTGCAGCGGCCGTTTCTTCTTTTCGGAGCGGCTCAGCCGGAGGCCTAGATGGTCTCTCGCCTCAACATCTAAAAGATCTTCTATCTTTTAGCTCTGGTGAGGTGGCTGAGTCTCTCTTGAGAGAATTAACGGGTTTGGCAAATCTCATGTTATCTGGGCAGGTCAATGATGACGTTATCGAAGTCTTGTATGGCGCTAACCTATGCGCACTTGTCAAAAAAGATGGTGGCATCAGACCTATTGCTGTTGGCACCACATATCGTCGTCTCGCAGCCAAAGCCGGTTGTGGAAAAAAGGTTGCTCTTTTGAGTAGCCTTTTTCAACCAATACAGCTTGGCTTTGGTTCGCGGGGTGGATGTGAGGCTGCTGTTCATTCGCTTCGTACTTTTCTCGGTCAAAATTGTGGAGAGGTGTTGCTTAAGGTGGATGTCAAAAATGCTTTCAATTCGGTTAATCGAGACGCCTTGTTGGCACAGGTCAAAGACAAAATTCCCGATCTTTTCAATTTTCTTTGGCAATGCTACGGCAAACCCACTAAATTAATTTACAAAAATGATGTTTTGCTATCTTCCGTTGGCTGTCAACAAGGTGACCCTCTCGGACCAGCCATTTTCAGCCTGGCCATTCATCCAATTGTTCAACGTCTCCAATCTAAACTCAACGTTTGGTATCTGGATGACGGGACTTTGGGTGGCGATGCGAGCACAGTCCTACGTGATTTGGAAATTCTTATTGACGAGTTTCGTCAAATTGGTTTGGAGCTAAATTTTTCGAAATGCGAACTTTTCGTTTGCGACTCATGTCCGGATAAAGATTTGATACTTAACAAATTTAATGATTTGGCACCTAACATCAAATCGGTAGACAAGTGTTCTCTTCGCCTTCTAGTTTCGCCGATATTAGATGAGTCTTTTCCGCCTTTCGTTCAAGAAAAAATTCAAAATTTTTTGAGTGCCTCTGATAGGCTACTCAAAATTAACACCCACATGGCTTTTACCATTATAAGATGTTGTCTGTTTGTTCCAAAATTTATGTACGCTTTACGATGTAGTCCATTGTGGAAACACAATGAGCTCCTTTTGAGCTTAGACGATGTTGTAAAGCAGTCCCTAGTATCGGTTTTGAATATTGACATGAGTGAAAGGGCGTGGCTACAAGCCTCCTTGCCTGTTAGGCTTGGAGGGTTAGGGGTCCGCCAAATTTCAAGTGTTGCTTTACCAGCTTTCTTGTCCTCCATTCATAGTACTCAGAACTTGATTGAAAAAATCCTCGCACCTTCTTTAGGCCATTCTGGCGTAGATGTAGCTCATTTGAATGAGGCAACGAATGCTTGGAGGGTCGCTTGCCCAAATACCGAGCTTCCAAAGACTTTATCGTCGCAGAGACTGTGGGATCGGCCGATCTGCGAACTAGCACGGAAATCTCTTCTAGACACGTGTCCTAGCGTCGCGGATCGCGCTCGTATCCTTGCAGTCTCTGTATGGGAGTCCGGTCTTTGGTTGCAAGCATTGCCCTCTTTCAATACTGGTAACCTTTTAGACCCAACTGCATTTCGTCTAGCTGTCAGCTTACGCTTGGGTGCAAGGTGTTGTGAAGCCCATCGCTGTCAGTGTGGTACTGCAGTTGACCAGCTCGGTCACCACGGTCTCTCTTGCTCAAGAAGCGCTGGTCGGATTGGACGCCACGCCAGCCTTAACGATGTCATACGCAGGGCTTTTGTCACCGCCAATATCGCAGCCGTACTAGATGTCTTTGGTCTTAGATTATAGATGTCTTTGGTAGATTCCTTTTTATCAGTGTGACCTGATTAAATTTCAGAAAAATAGCAATTCACCTCAAAAAATTTATTCAATGTTTTTCACTAAAGGTTCCTCGTAAATCGCAAATCCCTCGGGACTGTCAAAAATACCTTTTTAAAAATACTCAAAAATACCAACCTCCGCAAAAATACCTTAAAAAACGAATGTACGAAAAAATTACTAAATATACTGAAAAGTATTAAGGCTCCATCAAACACAGGCGGTACGAGCGGTAGAGCGGTACGAGCGGTAAAGGGCGGTACGGCAGTACCGCGACCGGACCTGTGTGAGCCCTTCTTATATAACCACTACAATACAGATGCCCGCCCGTCTGCTATACCGCTCGTACCGCCTGTGTGTAAAGGAGCCTTTATAAAGGCTCCATCAAACACAGGCGATACGAGCGGTAGAGCGGTACGAGCGGTAAAGGGCGGTACGGCAGTACCGCGACCGGAACTGTGTGAGCCCTTCTTATATAACCAGTACAATACAGATGCCCGCCCACAGAACAGCGAACTACTTTAATTAGAAAGGAAATCGATGACAATTTTCAATGAAAACCGCTGTCGCCAAGTATGTATTACCACTGTAAAATATCTGCACAATAACTGTGCAATTTCCACTAGCTTCGGAAATATTTTTTTACTTTAAAATAGAGCGTAGTATACTTTCTGTCACATCACCAAGATACCTTAAAGCCCATAACATTAATTTGGTCATAATTTAAATGCCGAGTTTAAGTTATTAAATACACTTTATTTTATTAATGTTACATCACAATGGCAAATGCACCAATCTCGAATTTGAATATGGTATCACAGTTATTTTTTGGCATTTAGCTAGTGATGAGCGATGTGATTGTGCAGTTTAATTTTATCGATAACGTGATTTTATACTTTTTGCATAATATATGGATTATGTAACTGAATCTATACAGTGTATAATTGATGACAATGATTGTGCAGTTTTATTAGTATTTAGGAAGTTTTGGAATAAACACTGAAAAACCATGTCAACGCGCCGTATTGTATTAATTTGTAAAACTTGTGTTTCTATCAGTGGTAATATGTGAAAATTTGTGCTATTTCGAAGATTATGAACTGAATTACGTACAATAGTGTAGACAAAATAATGTAATGTGTAACGTGATTTTTTGTGTTGTTACAAAAACTCCATAAAGGGCGGCGCTATTAGTAAATTCGCTACTGCTTTACTCAGGCATGACTTAGATGTGACAGTGACTTTTTACCTACTTCCAAAAAGTGAAGGTAGGTACCTACTACCTACCAGGGCTAGCCACCCGGCCTATACGAACTTACTTACTACCTACTATGTTCGTCTGTATGTATGTTTTTGTATATTTTCAGCGGTGTTTTCGCCAATTATGGACCGTTTTATTTTTTACTTTAATTTTGAAATGGTATACAAGTACACCCTAGCTGAAATCATTTAAATGATATCAAAGTCAGCTGAGCCAAAAAAAAATGTTAAATCAACAATAGTGTTAAAAATTACTACATGGATGCCACATCAATTCCTGCGAACTATTTGAATTTTGTAAACGGCGGAAGTCGGCCAAATGCCATTGTTGGCAAAAAATAATCAATTGTATCTAGATTTTTGTGCTGCCTACGACTGTGACTATTTATAAAATGATAATATCATAATAGAAACATTTTAATAAACAACACCATAATTACATGTAACAATAGTAGTAATTATCATAACATCATAATAGAACTTACACTTAACACTGGCAAATACATATTCCATGCGACGCCAATCTTTAAAAGAAGCAGAATAATTTTATTGTTCTAGTTTGGAGCTCTATAATAATTGAATCATTGGATTAGCTGAATGTATACGTAAATGGTTACGTGGCCGAGTGAGAGCGCGTGCTTGTGCGAGCGGGAGATTTTTCGGGGTGATTCGTTTACATCTTTTCAATTTTAGCGTCTCTTAGTCAATATAATTATAATTATAGATATCTTTTAAAAACGGAACCGTTATACCTAGACACACTAAATTTTTTTATATGAACTATACAATTGTATTAGGTAGGTACTTCAGAAAATGTAAATCTTTACTGAATAATAGTACGGCATCCTTCGTGCGCGACTCCCACAAGGCCGATTATGCTAATAAAATCAGATTATATTTTCAAACATACGTCAAAATAAAATGTAATTTAATTCAAAGGCAAATCACCCCCAAAATAATAGAATTGATGGAAGACGTGTTTAGTGTTTTGTTAAAATATGAGTATTTTAACAAAACACTAAACACGTCTTCCATCAATTCTATTACAGAATACATTATGTGTATACCTTATCATCGAATGTATAATTACGGTTTCTATTTTAGGTATTGATGGTGGCTTCAGGCATCTTTATTATGTGAGCAATCACTTTTCCAAAAAAAATGTAGGAATCCAGTCATGTCGTCCTGTTGCCTCGATCCATTTAGTCTTTGTCAGTGCTGGTCCAGCATGCGACCACGAAAAGCCACAAAAAGAAATCTTTCAACGTATGAAAAAGTGACAGATATATACATCGCCATCACACTGGCTCGTTCTGACACGTCGAAAGAAATATTACTTCGTGGGCATCCTAGCCCAGCTGGGAACTTTTATTCATAAGTAGTATAACAGTTAGAATGTGGTGCAAATACAATTATGTATTACTAAAAAGTACACCACAATCACAAATATTTTACTAAATATGCAGATAACAATAAATGTCTAATTTCGATAATATTAACTTACTATCAAAATTTATCGATATCGATAATTTTTTTGATTATAATATGCTATAATTACAAAGCATTTGAAATTAAAATAATTATATTGACATCGATATTTTTTTATTCCGACATATTATTAACTTTGTAGCAAAATTTATCGATGTCGATAAAATGTTTGCAAGTTTTGCCACCACTATCAACGAAATTCTAGGCAGTAAAAGATAACGTTTATATAAAAAATGACCACAATTTAGACTTGCTATTGGAAGGATATTCCTCCTTTTTGTAAACTAAAGTCTTTGCTCTGTATTCGACACGTTACAATAGCGCGAACTGGCATTTTTTGGGCAAAAATTACCTCTGAAATCACTTGAACGACTGAAATAGTAAATGTCACGATTTCACGTATCTTGAGTTATAACTCATGATAGTGGCTACAAACCCCCCTCCACATTTCCTTTCTATTTCCTTCTCTTTTCTGTGTGCCCGCCCGTCTGCTATACCGCTCGTACCGCCTGTGTATAAAGGAGCCTTAAAGGAGCCTTAATACTGCAAAATACCATAGATAGCTCTATGTAAAGTACTGATTTTGGTCACACTGCATCTCATTTCCCTTCAAATGTTTATGAATTTCAATGTCAAAATTGTAAATTGTGTCAGTGTCATATTAACAATTTATGAAATGTTTCAGGATACTTTGAAGCTTTCAAGATAACATGTTTAACGCTCTCTTTGTTTAGCAAGTTATTTATCTGATTCATCTGTCATTGGCTATGCTATAGATGAAGTCTACCATTTCACTATATCTTGTTTCCGGAACATTAATTTACGTTCCAACAATCACAGTTTTTGGCTTTGTAGCTGTGAAGTCATAATCGCTTGAACTTTTGATTGTATTCAATATTACGTAAATTGGAAAGTATAATATTAACGAATGGTGGAATTTGAAAACCGCTGATTTGTATTCGTTTATTTTGCAAAATTGCAAATGATTTATTAAAACAAAATGCTGATCTCCGATGGCATTAATCATAATAAACTGCAGTCAATTATAGTCGGTGAACTTAAAAAGGCAGGTTTGAAACATCGTTTGAAGAAGATAATCCTAAAAAATGTGAAAGTGAGTAAAGTGCGGTATTTCCGGTTTTTAACTTGAATTTAACTTTAATTAATGGAGAACCAGATTGATTTTGCAATGTATTTATTCTTTAGGATCAAAAAACAGTGTTTGGAGCACCTCTGGCAAAAGTTCCGTCCTGCAGTGTCATTTGCTGTGGGAGTACCCTGTGTGTACCCATGGTGGTCACTGAGATGTCCTCAGTACTTCGCGCCAATGCTCATATCGAGGGATTATTCCGTAAAGCTGGATCTCAAAACCGCCAAAAAGATATTAAGGTTAGTTTATTATTGTTTATGTACCAGACTAAATCTGAATTCCCATGCCGAATTCACTTGAACACACTTCCACAAGTGTTGTATTATTTCACCAAGTTTCTATTTTATAATGTTACACTGACTGCCATTGGGATCACTCAAATAAGAAATGTTTATAAACCAATATTAGATGTGCAAGTTGCTATGCCAACTGATTTAAGTAGGTATAATATTATTATTAGGTACAATATTAATTTGAAAGATTCACTTTGATCTGGTAGTAAATTTATCTGGGATCCAGTGCTAACAGCGGTTATTTTATTTAAAAATTTACTTTACCTGTCATATTTTTGTAGTTCCAGCAAGAGTTAAAGTAAGTACCTAAGTAAGTTTGTATAGGCACCCGGGTTAGCCCTAGTGTCAGAATTTATAAGCAGCCTGAAGGCCTCTGACATGGCTAAATGGTCAAAACAACCGAGGTTTACAATTTCATACACTGGGTCATCCAAGCCACAGATAACCCATAATTACACCTTTATTAATTTGTTTAATTTTTTAATAGAGACTTTTAGATGCTGGGGGCTGTGTTTCGGAAGGGCACCACCCTATAGATGTAGGTAGTGTCCTCAAACTTTACCTGCGATGTCTGCCAGAGCCTCTTATCAGCGCAGAAGTACAGGAGCTGCTGCTTCGATGTAGAATAACAGCGGGAGACGATGCTTTGAAGCCTATACTGCATACCCTATTGCTGCTACCAGTTTTGCATGTCCATTTGCTGCATTATATTATGGAGGTAAGTTATTGTTCCCTCAACTATAGGCCGTATCTTAAAAGTCAGCGTATGTGAAGTTATCTACATGCTGCATAATATCCAATTCTGATTGAAGCTCACATAAAGCTGCGCATTGATTGGATACTGTGCAGCTTGTAGCTAATTTCACATCCGCTGACTTGTTTGATTCGGCGGATCTATCGACTGGATCTATAGAGAGTGATTCCCTATAACATACGTAATTAAATACATATTATGCTCATGGGAGGTTTATCAAAATTTTTGTTTGCATATTTTCTTCAATACTAAAAGAAAAGGTTGCAATAAAAAATTATGAATCTCATGGTTAAAAATGTAAAACAAGTCAATCTCAATAAATATTTACTAAAAAAAAACCGGACAAGTGAACTTTTAAATGAGGTATCATATACATGGTACGATTTACTCACTTTGAATTTTGAACCCATATTTTGTGAATTTTGAGGCCCTATTTTTTGTGATTTAAATAAAAATGTACAGTTTTTAGATTTGTTCCTTTATGTGTACTCTAAGACAGTGCTTCTCGCCAAATTTTATAGTTCTATGTCAATGGGAAGTACCCTGTAGGTTTTGATTTTTGTGAGTGTCGAAAATGCGGTTTTTTACGACATAAACGGCTCTAACTTTTTTAAACGATTACTGAGAAGTTTTTTTTTTACACAAATGCAAGAAATCATAAATATACATATACAGTTTAAATTTCAACTCAATATCTTTACGCGTTCCCGAGATAAAGAGTCTATACACACAGACGGGCAATAATGTGAGGGTAAGGGTTCCGTTTTTTTCCTTTTGAGGTACAGAACCCTAAAAAACAAATAAAACCATATTCATGTCCATGAAACTGGGATTTACTTGTACTTTGTGTAAATGATATTATATGACACATTGTGAATGTAAATGTTATATGCTCATTATTATTCATTCTTATCACTGCATTCTGATAAGAAACAAAAAAATGAGTTGTTTGTCAATTATTTAGAGTACTTTTTCCTGTCTGTTTTTAATTAATTTGTCCTTTTTACCGGAAAGATAACGGTAACAGATAGATAATAATAGTATTAAATTGAAACCAAGTGGAGCTTGGTTTTTCTATAGTAATTATAAATAATAGTATCTAAGACCAAAATCTTCACTGAACTGAATATGTATCATTATGTTTATATTTCAGTTGCTAAACTTCATTGCATCCAGGCACAAAGAAAATTTGATGGACTCTTCAAACTTGGCTATTGTATTGACACCGAGCATTATGCCGCTGCCGGCCGCCGCCTCGGCGCAGCGACTGGACCATCACGTTGCACTTGTCAAGGTACCTCATTTACATCTACTTGTCCTGTATATGCCGAATCATACAAGTCTGGGGATGTGCAGGTATACTAAGCGCTACACAAATCGGCGGATGGGAAGTTATACGCAGAACGTTGCGCAAAAGCTGAAATATAGGTATGCGCGGGAGCCAGAGAGACGAGACGCCGGGGCACACCCGCCCGCCAACTTCATACCTCTCGCGCGCTCGCCACGCCCGTGCTCAACACTACGATACGTGGAGTCGGAATTGTGCACACACGCGCAATAATCTGCGAATCACGGCGAAGTGTCATCTGCGGCTAACTTCCCATCCGTTCCCATCCGTTCCCAACAGTTCTGAATAACCCTGTATAAACTAGCTTGAAATTAGACAATAGACATAATTTTATTTGCTACAGAAACCAATACAAAACAACTGCATAAAAATACATTTAATAAACAACTAACGTACACATGAATAACATGTTATGCATTATGTTTCGTCTCTGCTACAAATCCTACATTTTATGAATCTTAGTTGGTGTCGCAACCATGGAGCCCTAGCAGAGGCGTAGCGTGCCTTGGCAGGGCCCCGTATAAAAATTTGTTTGGGGGCCATACGAAGGGTAAAGATTTCTCAGAAAAGAAAAAAAATGTTTGCATAAAAGGTGACGTCCACGAGTGGTATATTATTCAGAGAAAAATCGAACCAAGATGATATATACATCATTTGAAACCTTGTTACATGGGCTTCCTAAAAATATTTAATTTAGATTTTTTCACCCCTCCGATTTTTTTTTAAATGCGAAAAATAATTTGTATGAAAAATAACAAAACAGCATATTATTTTTTCTAGTTTAGCAGTAATAAAGTGCTTCTATAGTTATTTTACTTGCATTCATAGCTGATTCTTTCACATTCATCTCTTAATTTGCTAAAATTAAAAATTATAACCTACCAGTGTGACCAGTTAGTAGGTACAATGTGACAAAAATCACTTAAAAAGAATGTCTAATTGGTAAAAATAGAATTATTTAACAATTTGGAGATTACTTAATCAGGACTGCTTGAGATAAACTAAATATTGAGCCAAATATATTTATATTTTCTAATATATTCAAAATTAATTTTAAAAAAATCGGAGGGCTCTTTTTTGTTTTTAACTGTTGTAATAGACTCAGACAAATATGAACTTTCTCGAAATGTAACGAGTGTTGTGGTTTGAATTTTTGATTATTATTATACCAGCCTCCATACATATTGTGGACATGTCCTTTAAAAAAAAAAATTATTTGTCATAATAATTATCTATTTGTCATCCATCAGCCAAAAGACGTCCACTGCTGGACATAGGCCTCCCCTATGGATCTCCAATAAAACCGGTTGGAAGCGGCTTGCATCCAGCGCGATCCTGCATAGCCATAGTTGGACATTGCCCAAGGGATTAGCAAGTTGAAATTGCAATGGGCAAGGCACATAGCGCGGAGGACTGATGACCGGTGGAGTCGAAAAGTTCTCGAGTGGAGACGTCCACCAACAAGGTAGACGGATGACCTCATCTATCTGTCACGTTTTTCAAAAAAATTACAAACAATTTAAATATACATTCTTCTTGCCTGCTTTCCTCGGCAAACTGATTTATTAAATCAGCTGATGAGCCTGATGATGACTTTAGTTTTTTTAATTTTATTAATTTTTGCTTACGCACGTCGGGGATTTCCGTGGCCCGGGGGCCCCGTATAATTGATATGATACGGCAGATACGGCGGTAGCTACGCTTCTGAGTCTTATTGATA
The DNA here is from genome assembly GCA_949316475.1 of Hypomecis punctinalis. Classification (NCBI taxonomy): domain Eukaryota; kingdom Metazoa; phylum Arthropoda; class Insecta; order Lepidoptera; family Geometridae; genus Hypomecis; species Hypomecis punctinalis. The sequence continues at coordinate 15,952,767 of OX438815.1, read as the reverse complement.
TAGGAGCACTAACCGTTAGCGCGATCGATGAGTCACGCGTTTGCATCTGGACGGAATTATTGGATGTGACCCCTCAGTGCGCACATATGCGCCTGCCTAGTCCCGCAAACTACGCGTTTTACGTGCTTGTTATTATTATTTATCAAATGGAATTGAATGAAAAATTCTTGTTTATCAGATGTTTATCGAGAACTCAAAGCACATCGGACTGCTCACAGACGACCTCATGAGTCAGCTGGACGACGACTCCGACGGCAGCCGCGCGAGGCGGAAAAAAAGGCGCAGCGGTTCTCTCAATCGTAAGACCCCAACCCTTTTTAGCTGATATTCAAAGAGTTTTATTTTTGAGAGCTTTTGGACTAAACAATGTGTTGGAGCTCTAAGCGGTGACATATAAGGCAAATTTTGAATAACTTTTAGTGTGGGATCAATTCTGAAAACGCAAAAAAATAGCTATTTAATACGTACGTCGTATACGACCAAACCATGCGAAGTTCAAAAAACGCGTCATCATCTGTGGTCCTTCCACCATTCTTTGGCGTGGTGAGTATTGGTCTCGGGGTCTCTCTCATTTGCCAAGGCTGGGCGCCACAGGCTACGACCTCTGGGGAATATGGTTTGCCTCCGGTGGCGTATCTTTTTAGAAGGCCTCTCAGTGGATTTTAGGTTTGAGACGTTCGGTTTTTGAACTTCGGACGCCTCGGAACGTATACGGAACTTTTACAGATTGTATGATGATACTCTATATTGTCTATGGGAGTTACGAGTGCTCCACACAAGTTCCACGACCAAGGCGTGCGAAGTTCAAAAAACGTTCCCCAGACCTATACTCTTTAAAATTTTACTTGATCTCTGCGACAGTTACAAATTGACATATTTAGAGTTGGGATAGTGGTGGAAAAAATCGATTTTCAAACAATGTTGTAATGAAATCGATTGAGTAGTTGAAGGTGAGAAATGGGATTTTATTTACTTACTATTATTTAAGATCAAGTATGTACACATGTAAATAATGTTATGATATTAATTAAATACTCATAATTATGTAACGATAGTATTTATCGACGTTTTTCACTATTATCGATGCTAATGTAACATATAATTGGGTTTAATTTAATTACACATGTAAAAAATGTTATGATATTAAAATATACAGTAAAATTAATGATAAATTAAGTTTTATTTAAAATATCGTTAGTTAAACTATCGATATTTAAAATAAAACTCTATCTAAAACTCTGTGGTCACGATCATTCGTCGCCCATCACTAATCGGCATGCCCATAAAGTGTGACATTGACAGGTACTGTCTGTACTATTAAGACATTCAGGACTTCATAGGCGTGATTTTTCTGACAGCTGTCGCAGAGATCAAGTTAAATTTTATCGAGTATAATAATGTATTTTTCCAGGCATGCTAAGCGGATTACGCAAGATGGTTTCCGGCAGCGTGAATACGCCGGCCACGGTTCGGGAAAATGCGAAAACCCCTGTCCTCAGCAAGTCTGCCGCCAAACGGAAGTTCGACACTCATGAGGGACTTTCTGCTAAAACTAAGTATGTATATCTTCAACATTATATTTGACTAGCTGACCCGGCGAACTTCGTTTCACGCGATATCTTTATAAATTATAGCCTATGTGTTATTCTGGTGTATAAGCATTACTATTGCAAAGTGTCATCTCAATCCGTTCAGTAGTTTTTGCGTGAAAGAGGAACAAACATCCATACATAAAAACTTTCGCCTTTATAATATTAGTAGGATATATAAGCTGAAAATATCTTTATGAGCATCAAATAACATACATTTAATGTCTTAAGTTTTATATTATAAGTAGCTGTTGGATTATGAGGAGCATATTTATTTAGTTTTAAAAGTTTTAAACCAAAAAAAAATTGTGTATCATCCACTGTATTGCTACTCATTGAAAATAAAAGTTGTTTGATGATCACTATTTTATTTTTTACAGAAAAGAAATCACAAAGAACTTGGCTCAAAAGGAGCTGACATTTACGCCTATGAAAATGTAAGTAAATCGAAAAAAAAGCACTTTAAAATACCTGTGGGTAAATTGAACTGATTTTAATTATACGTTTTTGTTTCAGGGGTCTCGAACGAAAACGGCTACGACTGAGTCTGATGGACGCGAGGAGCACTCCCGTGATAAATGTAGAATTCAGCAAAAACTCCGAAACCAGTATTAGTAGTGAAGACTTGATCACATCCTCCGAACAGTTGTTCAGCGCACACGACACTATCGACCTCTCCCCAGACATGAAGCAACACAAAGACTATGTGAGGATCTCTAAACAAGAATACGAAGAAATCAAGAGTAGAGTATCAGCTATAGAAAATAGACTGTCTAGAGAATTCACAGATGTCATCCCAAAGATGCAACCGCTACAGCAAGTGCAGAATGTCTACGAACAAACTTTGGAGGATGTAGCAATGCTCAACTGCCCTAACTCAGACACGTTAGCACGAAGACTCAGCAGAGAATTAAAGATAAGACCCGAGGACGAAGCTAAGATTATCAGGTCACCTAGTGCAAGAAAAATTGGGTCTATTAGAAGAAGATCGAAGGAGAATCTCACTAAAATTGTCAGACATAAATCGTGGAACGTTTCATCACAATCACAATCCCAAACTAGTCATATAGCCGATAGGTTCTATCCGTACATCGGGTTGAGTCGACGCCAGAGGACGAGCACGGCCAAACCTGATATAGCGCCGCCGAAAATACAGACATCTAACGAATGGGACGTATCCATGTCGGAATCGTTGAATAACTCCAATGCGAGTCAAAAGTATCAACTTAGAAAACGAATCAGTTTATCCGATTACAATCCCGATAAAACTATAAGCAAAATACCGGCGCGGAGATCGCTGAATCTTACCGTGAACAGCTGGGATAATACGGGCTCGGAAAATTCTATGAATAACACGCTCAATACGACAGGAAAGTCGAATAATTCCGATCATAGACGTTACCAAAATGTACCACCAAAGGCTTCCAGCAAACTTCCTAAGCCTAGTCCTACGCGACCCCAACAGAAGTGGCGAAGCGCTGCCGCGTTCTTTATGGATAAAGCAGGGGAAGCGGAAAATCCTGGACAAACTGGTAGACCTTCCGTGAACAAATTACGGAGAAACGCGGGGGCAGTTCTCGCTAAAGCGAAGCTGTTCGAGTCTAGTTCGGACAAGTCATCAGAAGTAGAAAAGACTGCGAATACTGGCTTTGCCAGAAAGCCTAGAATCAGCGGCCAGTACCAAACAAGGCCACAGAAGGTGGTAGCCCATATTAAACCAATAGAGCACAGAAATACAAACGAACACCCAACGCGGAGTATTCCCATCAGGATATCTAGGAGCGAGTTTGATAACGCTCCTAAATTTCAACGAGTAAATGGTCATCAAAACAAAGAAGAGATAGATTGGCGAAGTAATAGAAAGACTACGCCACCTGTTAAAAAAGTAGTTTCTCCTCAAAACAGTAATGTAACGTTGAGGACTCCACAGATACCGACGCTGAAAAAACCGTTGGTGACTCCCAAAAGTTCTCGGTTGGCGCCGTTAGCCACTGATGCAAGAAAAGCGAACACACCAATGAAAGCTGTTCATATTTCTCCAAGGCGACGCTCGCCGCGGCAAAAGCTACAACGACCATACAATTAATCGTACATATTTTACTTCAATCAGTATTTTAGCATTTACTTTTAGGCGAGGCCAAACGAGCGTAATCTGGCGTAGTGCGTCGCGTAATTTCGATTTTACACAAAACGAGTACTCATTTTCAGTCCCGGTGTGGTACAAACAGTATGAAACCGAATGCTGCGTAAATTCCACGGCTCATTTTACTTATTACTATTTTTCATTTAATAATTATTTTTTGCAAAAAATAGCTTGACCGACTTCACCCGTGTGCAGAATCATTACATGTATGCTTGTATCTTTAAAACTACGCAACGGATTTTGATGCAGTTTGTTTTAATAGATAGAGTAATTCAAGGGAAATGTTTATATGTATAATACACCTGTGCGAAGCCGGGGCGCATCGCTAGAACGCAAATATTATGCACGGATCGATGTAGCATTTTTCACATTAACGTTGATTTATCAAAAATGGCTCAGCCAATTTCGATGAAATTTAAATGGGACCAATTTCGAACTATAATTTTCCAACAAAAAAGAATTATTGAAATCGGACTACTAAGAAAAAAGTTATGCGTTTTAAAAAAAAAAAAAAATGTACGCGTTGAATTGTATACCTCCTCCGGTGGTTCGTCGGTCAAAAAATTACGCTCGTTTGGCCTCGTCCTTAAGCTGCTTATTGAGCTGCAAGCGTTCGCGGGGTAAGCGGCTGTCGCTCGACTATACAGGGTGTTGGAAAATACCGAACGCAGACTTGTATAGGCCGCGGCACACAAGTTGGCAGAAATGAAGTTAGCTACAAGCTGCGCAATATCCAATCCTAATTGTTCATTTCCGCCCAACTTGTGTGCCGCGGCATATACAGGCTGAATCAAACTTCTTGGCGGCTGTGAAATTATCTACAAGCTACGCAAAACTCAATCATGGCGCAGCTGTTATGTAAGCTTCAGTCAGGATTGGAATTTGCACAGCTAGTTTCTCAGCCGCCAAAAAGTTTGATTCGGCAAATACTTATCGATATGTAAGGGGCCTGATTCTCTATCGACAAAACGTAACGTAACGCGGTAAGTATTTTTTTTATTTCCTTGAATTTTATTGGAGAACTGTTTGATAAATGTAAAATTACGTTAAAATAAATTATAAACTGAGTTTAAGTTATGCTATTTGAAAAATAAGTAATTTTCATACTAATTTCTTAAAATCAAAGCACGTTAAAGCGCGTTACGTGCTCGTTTTCATACAGAATCACCCACCTGGACCCGCTCACGGCGCGCGCTTGCAATCAATACGCGCTTTAGACGTTTACCTACCGAGTGCCTTGACTAGGTATTTTACCTAATTATAGAAATTCACTCTAGGAATGATAATTTTTAATAAATCAAGTGGCCATCTGTACATACAAAGTTAATTTTATAAGCTCTGATTGTATTTTTTTTTTATTTTAATTAAACAAATGATTAAAATAAGTTTGTTTTAATTTACTTTGGAGAAATAATGTAGGAGCTCCTATTGGTATGGAAATTGGAAAGCAGGGGATTTCAGAGATAGGCTGATATTCATACATTACGGGCTTCGATCGGAATTGCCGGGCAGTAAAATTGAACATGAGGATTGCTACAAAAATACTCGGTTCGGCACGATCAGCACTGCCAGGCGGCAAATGCCGAACGGCTTTCGGTAGGCCGAGCGGCCGTGTTTCGCGGCATGTTAAAGTGATTTAAGCCGAACAAGTGTAGGTAAATGAGAAGTTAGGCGTAGAATGCTGCGCAAACGGCAAAATTTAGGTATTCGCGGGAGCCAGAGACGAGACGCGGGGGCACACCCGCCCGCCAACCTTCTGCCTCCCGCGCGCTCCCTACGCCCGTGCTCACTACTTCGCCACTTGTGTAGGCATTGTGCTCACATGCGAAATAATTATCGAATCACGGCGAAGTGTCATCTGCGGCTTACTTCTCATCCGCCGATTTGTGTGGCGCTTAGTATAACGGTCTCTACCGAGAGAAACAGTTATTTTATGTTCGACAACGTGCAAGTGTAACTATACTTTGAGTTCAAATAAATTGGTGTTTTCTGAATATTGAAGAGCCTTCAATTGTTATTGCCAAAATAAACCTTTTTTTAATATATGCGGGTAAAATACACTTACAGTAGGTTCGAATCCCGTGGGTTAACAAGGTGGTGAAATAAAAATCGAATATGTAATATTATATGATGTATATCACGGCTTTTACAGTGGTATTTTCGTGTAATAACAAAATATCCAGATTTGAGTTCAATAAATTAAGAACATACTGACAATTCAATAAATAACAATTTCCACATTAAAATACATAAAGTGTGGGCGCCACAATAATTTGGATGATAAAATACAATGAATATTCAATAAAATTCAATTCATAATAATTCAGAACGTGGGATTTCAATTAAAATATTCACTTACACATTTAGCGATGATCACAGATTTGAGGATTATAAAAAAGCAGATTCAGAACATACCGTGCTATGGAGAGACGATTTAACAATTCGAAATTTGCATGATTACTGATTAATTTAGATTTCATTGAGCTTAGGGCTAACTTACACTATCAGCACTCGGGCCGCTCGCGCGCGGCTCACTTCCCTAACATTGCTTCTCGGTCGATACCAATTTAAATTAACAATTATAATAAAATATCAATTGTACCTAAGATCTGTTCCGTCCATATAATACTCACATTCCATCTTAATTTACAGTGAGGCCGCCTGATATCTCCCTCTGCGGCCCCGAGCTCGCGACTAATTCATAATTAACCATACATGTTGCGATCAATAATAAAAATATAATGATACAAATACATTAATTGCTACGTTTCGATTATTGTGTGACATAGATATTTACAAAGCGCATAGGGAGCGCCAAAATAGTTAGGCGAGGCAGACTCCTTGAGAGATTACCGGGTGCTACCACCCTCCACCTTCCGAGTACAGATATCTTTATTAACTAAAACGTCTCGACCTTATTGTCAGGAGAGCTAACGAATAAATGCCCATAAAATAAAAACCAGTCGTGTCGTCAAATAGTTAAAATTGCAAGATCGTTAGACTTCGTTTACGACGGCCGTCCCGACCGGCGCGGTCGCGGATCGAGCGCTACAACTAAATACGATTATCATATAGACTTCCCTTTTGAGAAAAGAAAAAAAAACGACTTCCCCACGATTATGTATCTATGTGATATAACATTATACGCTCCTACGAGTACGCCTTACAAAACGAATAGCATTATTCTAAATATCAATGTGATCTCTCGATATAACCGTACGATTACAATTTGGGAATGCATGATACTACTCGAAATACAATAATTATTAAGTACCGATGATTAAAAACAATTCCCTACATATACAGATAGCGCGTCGGCGTGCGGAACGTCGACTATAAAATACAAAGTTGAAAAATACATAATTATAAAACGGTTACACGAGTGCGAAACACGCGGCCGACGGCCGGATGGCGACTCCCGAGGTGATACAATACCGAGTTTTAGATAATAAAAATAATCGAACTAGAAGAGATGAGGCGCCTACGTCGCGGCCGCCCGGCCTGCCCGGCGGCCGGCTCGCGGCTCCATATGGCATGTCGAGCGCTGCGGGCGCGGACTGCGCCGGACTCGCTGCCTTCTCGGGCTTCCACTACAGGCAGCCTCGGTCCTGAGACACGCCTCGCCGGAACCTTCTCACTAGTCCTATCTTCAAACTAGTGAGAATTTTTCTTCTCAGTAGTTCGACCGTCGAACTAATGAGGACTTTATTCTCATTTTTTCGACTGTCGAATCTCAAAAAACTCATTAGTTGGACCATCGGACTAAAAATGGGACTAGTGGGAAGGTTCCGCCTCGCCCTTAGCGAAAGTTGCCTCAGCCCGCCTCAAGTAGAGGCTGCCTTAACGGACACATACTTTAACAACCAATGAGGACCTCGTCCGTGACAACATCGTCCCGACCTAACAAATCTATTTTAACGCCGAAAGCCGAACAATGCGGTGGCGTCTTGAATGAATTCGAACCGCTACCTAATACTTTTGTTTCCCACAGAACTCGTGTAATATTGACCAGTGTACAATTTTTGCCGCTCATCGTAATTAGGATAGAGCAGTCGCAAAACGGATTTGGAGAGCTACCGTCCCTGTGTTAATAATAATTACTCTATTCTCACCGCCAGCGGATATCCGGCGGCGGCGCAGAGGAAAGGTTAGCGCACATTATGTCGGGTCGCAGCGCAAAAATCAGCTCATTTCGCTTATATGTATTTTATATTAACTAACGCACACAATACCGGAGCGCAGCGCATTTTCCAGATTTCCATACTAATATTGCGCTGCGGCTCGCCTGACATCATGTGCGCGAACCTTAAAGCTGCATTGAATCGCTAAATATTCTAGACGTTTTTTCGTACAAACATTTTGTTTTTCGCAGAATTTACTCGACTAATTTCAACTAGTCTCAGTATGCATGTCAGTAATAGATGCAACTGCTTTCAAGAGACATAAAATAAATAGAGAACATTTTTTCAGTAGTTATTACAGGAAAAGCTCAGACCAAAAGAAACAAACAAGTGAGGCCGGCTAAACTAAAACTACAGCCTCGCCGTGTACAGACTCAATTACACACACAAACACGTACAACGAAACTACGCCTTAGCTCGTCAGTCGAACTACGGCGGCGCAACACTGACGCACTCATCACATTTATAAAAAACCGGCCTCACTTGTCTGTCCACGACATTCTGTCTTTATTTTTCTATTTGGTCTGAGAGGAAAAGAAAAATATATTAAAAAGTCAAAAGAGTACTTTCTAAATAAAATAAAATAGAACCAAGCCAAAATTGCATATAAAATACCTAATGTTCTAACATTTCCAAAATCTTTCGACAATTCGAGTCGTTTTCGTGCCATATAGCAGTAGCAGCTCCAGTATAATTATAATCTTGAACAAATACAAAACTCATGGCTCACTAACAAAACATTTGCACGAAAAACGTCCCCGAGGCTTAACAGCTAAAATAAATAACGATGAGGACGGTGATCGGAATGAGGCGGCTGAGTAGGCGCGCTCGGCCTCAGTTCACAATCATCGTGTAGAACTCCATATAAAAGCGGCCAAGTCGTACAGCGTGTCCGTATCCTATGTGGGCTCGCCCTGGCAGTGGCTCGCAGCTGGCGTTGGTTGGCTAGCGTGCCCGCGCTGCAGTAAATAAATAACGATGAGGACAGTGTTGGGAACGAGGCAGCTGGCTGGGCGCGCTCGGCCTCAGTTCACCTTCATCGTATGAGACTCCATAGGCGCGGCCGAGTCTCATACAGCGTGTCCGTATCCTGCGTGGGCACGCCTTGCAGCTGGCAGTGGTTGGCTAGCGTGCCCGCGCCGCAGTCACAGACGATAAATAACGATGAGGACAGCGTTCGGAACGAGGCGGCTGGCTGGGCGCGCTCGGCCTCAGTTCACCATGAGGGTGAGACTATCGGTGCCGCCGAGTCATAGCGTTTCCGTATACTGCGTGGGCTCGCCCTGCAGCTGGCAGTGGTCGGCTAGCGTGCCCGCGCCGCAGTCGCAGACGATAAATGACGATGAGGACAGCGTTCGGAACGAGGCGACTGGCTGGGCGCGCTCGGCCTCAGTTCACCATGAGCGTATGAGACTCCATCGGTGCGGCCGAGTCGTACAGCGTGTCGGTATCCTGCGTGGGCTCGCCCTGCAGCTGGCACTGGTTGGACAGGGTGCCCGCGCCGCAGTCGCAGAAAAACCTGCAAGGAAATAAGGAGTTGTAGTTACAGATGTGTTTGGGTGGTTGAGACTTACGTGGGTTGATGTGGTAACGCCACCTTCGCTGAAAACTCAATGTTTTGTATTGTATGTTTTATCAGAACTAATTTAAAAAATTACTATTAAATAATATAAATGACGTGAAATAAGTCATGTTTGCCCAACGTGGTATTTTAATGTGCGCCTAATGAATAAGCTCAAGATAGCCCAACGTGCTATGGAGAGGGCTATGCTCGGTGTCTCTCAGCGGGATCGAATCAGAAATGAGGAGATCCGCAGACGAACCAAAGTTACCGACATAGCTCAGCAGATTAGCAAATTAAAGTGGCAATGGGCAGGACACATTGTTCGAAGAACGGATGGCCAATGGGGCCAGAAAGTTCTCGAATGGAGACCACGGACCAGCAAGCGCAGCGTAGGACGTGACGATATAATAAAAATAGCAGGAACGCGCTAGATGCAGGCCGCTTCCAACCGGCCTTATTGGATATCCATGGGGGAGGCCTATGTCCAGCAGTGGACATCCTACGGCTGATAGATAGATAGATATAAGTTATGTTTTACAAACACATGTTAGTTAGCAACAGTGTATTATAAATACCAAAATTATTCTATTCTAATGTCAATATATAAACTTGTATACACCTATATAAATAGCTTAAAAACTTTACCGGAACTTTGTCTACTTATTTAGTTTGTTTGTTATCTAGCCAGCACCAAAGATGTTTTGTGTGGTGGGGAGAACTACAGCCCAATAAACCAACTAAAATAAGTGAACTTACCTGTCATGGCGAATGAATTCTACGTCGTGACCAGAATGGCATGTCTTTATGCAGTTTACGCAAATTGCATTGCGGTCTGTCGTGTTGCAAGTCTGGCACCTGGAAATAAAGCAACTTTTATAACCAGTGATAAATTTTATACCTTGAGAACGACTGTTACTCTGGTCTTTCAAAAATAATCCATTTCAAAATATCACAAAGCATGTTACATTGTAAATTTCCGATAAAGGCTATATTCTACATTCTGATCCATTGGTAAACTTATTTAAATCAAAAGTAGGACTGATTTAAATGTTCCAAAATTATAGTGTGTGATCTGAATGATCGAACATTCAAACCACACAATTTCAAAATTTATTTATTTATGAAATTACATCAAGTTTTCGGAGGCTCTAGCTGCCAAGATGGTTGTAGGGAACCCGTGTTTCGGAAACTTTAGCATCAAAGCAAGATTTATTGTAGCTATTCCGAGTTAATGTGGGTGGACAAGGTATGCAATTTTGAGGCATGTATAAAACCTTTCACTCTAGTTTAATAATCAGATGTCTTCTTATTTTGTGCAGAAGCGATAAATCCTGCACTGCGCCCTTTGCAACATCTAACCGAGTTAGCTCAGCTCCTTAAAATAAGGAATCGTGGCTTTTGGCAAAATACTCCAGCGGCTTGGACGACGTTAAGGATGGCGGGGCGGATGTAATGATGCTTTCTGTGATAAGTTACCTATGAGTAAGTTCGTATAGGTCTGGAGGCTAGCCCTGGTGTCAGTTTTTAGGCGACCTGAAGGCCTCTGACATGGCTAAACGGCTAATTACCTATAAGTAACTTATAGGTCCCAGCACGTAAGTTGAACAAAAAAATATCACTCTCTCCCTTTCGTTAGCAGAGAAAATAAAAGAGGGTTTAGTTTTTTTTTTAGAGCTGTCTGACGGCCTCTGATACTACCTACCTAGATATCCTGTATCGGAATTCTGCACTGATATCCCACATGAGATATTTTGTGTGCTCCCTTTGCAACGTCTACCCAAGCTAAGGTCATCTTCATAAAATAACGGCGCGTGGCTTTAGCTGACCGCTCTAGTAATAGTTATTAGCTCGGACGTAAGAGGCGGCGATATGGATGACGATGCAGTTTTCTATAATGTTCTGTACCTGTAGAAGTCGTGCATCGGGAAGGAAGTGTAGGAGGATATCTTGTAGAGGCACTGGCCGCCGCCCACCGCCTTCTCCACGGCGTCCTGGTTGCTGAAGATCTTGTTCCCCCGCACCAGCGGCGACACGCCCGACGCCAGGCACAGACCTGATAATGTAAGGAACATAATGTTAACATTCACTTAATATAATTATTTTTTGCAAAAAAATAGTATGGCCTACTTCACCCGTGCACAGAATCATTACATAGTATAAAACAAAGTCGCTTTCCGCTGTCTGTCCCCATGTATGCTTATATCTTTAAAACTACGCAAAGGATTTTGATGCAGTTTGTTTTAATAGATAGAGTAGTTCAAGAGAATTTTTTATATGTATAATACACAGCCAAATTCGATGAAATTTAAATGGGACCAATTTCAAAGTATACTCTTTCCAATAAAAAAAGAATTATTGAAATAGGACCGCTATGAAAAAAGTTATGCGTGGTTATACTTAAAATATATATATATATATATATATATATATATACGCGTTAAATTGTATACCTCCTCCTGTGGTTCGTCGGTCAAAAACGGTATAAAGTTGCATCTATATTACGTTATGCAGCCCTAATGCTGCGGACGAATGCGCAAGCGTAACCATTAAAAGGTATATCGACCAGTCGGCGAAACTCCCAGTTATACACCTCCTTTGAGACAACCGCGTATTTCAGGATATAGGGACCATTGCTAAGTGATTTAAACGCGCGGCATAACCATGATTTCACTGATGATTACTTTTTATTTTTGAGAGGTTCTTGAAGTGGGCCCAACATTTAAACGTCAACAGAGCCACGGCAGCGCTCAGATGTAAATATTATCTGTTGTTAGCACACTTTGGTAATAGCTAATCCTTCTTGTTATCAAAAGAGGCCCGACCAGTGTTGCCAACCCCAACCTAAACTAAACCGGTTGAACTCGCGTAAGAAGCTTTCTAAAAGCTGTAGAACAATGTAAACCTACAGTTTTTTTCTTTTTTTGCATTATTTAATAATCAATAAAACAAAAATCTTTTAGGGGATCGATTTATGTGTTTTGTGATACCTTCGACATGGGGAGCCTACGACTATGTTTGAAAAGCGTTATTCTGAGTGATGGAACAACTTGCAACACAACTTATCGAGTATGAGACGTGAGTTTTGGCGGGAACGCAGAAAAGTCATGTCGCCTCATTGTATTATTTTGTTAAACTTGTGTTTTTATCAGTGATAATTAGTGAAAAATGGTGGTATTTCGTTGATTATGAGCTGATTTACGTGCATGAGTGTAGGCAAGTGATATAAAGCGACGTATCATGTTGTTCCGTGTTGTTACCAAAACTCCATAGACGCCTCTAGTAAAGTCTCCACTGCTTTACTGAGGTATGAATTGGACTATGATTGGATTTGACAGCGACTTTATTGGACTATGACGAGACTACGACTGTGACTATTTTGATAAAATATGTTTGTAAATTGTTTATTATTTAAGACTTCGACTGAAGGACTCTGTATCCATGGTCATGAATAAATTAAAAAAAAAAAAGTATGAGGCGTATGATATATCTATCGAAATAAAAAAATCAACACAATTTGAACATACCTCCAAACCTATTATTAAAAATCTGGTTATGTTCTAAGGTGGCGGTGGCGTTGTTGGTGATCTCGACGCCGGCCGCGAGCCCGTCGAAGATCCGATTCCGGCGCAGCACCGGGTGGCTCTGCGTCGATATCAACACGCCCGCTTGTGCGTTACGAAAAATATCATTCTCTTCTAATACTCCCTGGAACAGATATCATTCCATAAATATGGCGAAAACTTAGAAAATAAAAAAACTTTAATCGAAGCTTATAAATAATGGAAATGAAATAAATGGAAATATTTTCATTTAAAATGTACATTTTTCTACAATCAAGATGACAAGGTAATTAAAAAAATAAATATTGGGGGACATCTCACACACTGTCTCTGACCCCGAACTAAGCAAAGCTTGTGATATGGCTGCCAGAGACTGATATACTACATATACATATTTTAAATACATACTTATATAGATAGTACCTAAATAACACCCAGACACAGGGCAAACACCTATGTTCATCACAAAAATGCTTGCCCTGGTGGGGATCGAACCCACTCCTTTTTGACCCAGAAGTCAGGGTCACTAACCACTGAGCCACCGAGGCAGTCAACAACTATTAACATCATCTGTAGACTTCTTTATCAGCTGCTGGGTAACGGTCCCCTTTATCAGCTGCTGGGTAACGGTCCCTCTCTCTCTTACTTAGCCCTGCGAAAATCGCGCCAAGGTTCTTCAACCCACAATGTTATGGATTTATATTACAAGTTTAGTTGGGAAATTGCATTATGATCACCTTAGGCCCCTTGTCAGAGACGGTTTCTCGCCGTGGCTACGCCAGGTTTAAAACCGTGCTTACTTTCGGTAGTCAGAGTTGGGCAATATGAAATCTAACTACTGATTACTAACTGCGATTACATATTGTAGTTAGCAATCGTGATTTCAAATTACAAAAAAAAATCGTCAAAGTTGTTAAATATTTTAATTACTAACTAATAATTGTAGTCGCAATCACGATTGCTCGATTACTTTTTATAACTACTTTTCTAAACTTGCTAATTTCAAACTTAGTCCAATGTGACAAGGTCGGAACTATTAATATGTTTCAAATGCATCGAGTGACATCTAGTGCTCAGTAGTCTTGGAGCAAGTATGTACTGGAGAAGCTACTAGCGTATAGGGTGTGAGAGAAAAAAGAAATTGTTTTGATATTCAAACTCTAGATAATAGATGATAATAGTAAAAACCTGCATAATACCTACTAATAAAAGTGATAGAAGATAGATAATAGTTCATAAATATTTGATTTACTTAAGTATCTTATCAAAAATTCAACAGTAATTTAGTAGTTAATCGGTAGTTAAGATTACAGGAAGTTAACTACATGTAGTTATGATTGCATGTAACCATAACTACATGTAGTTAACTACTTTTGATGCAATGTAGTTAAGGTTACATGTAACCATAACTACATGTAGTTAACTACTTTCAGTCGTAGTTAGTAACCTGATTACAAAATTGTAGTTAACTGCGCCCAACTCTGTCGGTAGTCAGGTATAGACAGAATCAAACATCTCGGTAACTGATGTAAGATACAAGCTACAGATAACCCAATCCTCGCTAAGCTGTTAAGTGAGATTCAGTCAGAATTGGGTTATTCGCACTTGTAGCTAATATCATAACCACCAAGATGTTTGATTCGACCTATATGTACGGAACCTCAGGCCAAATAAAAAAAATAAGGACATAATGTTGTGTACAAACAAGTGAGGCCGAGCAAAACTACGCCTCGCCGTGTACAGACAATTACACACACACATCAACGTACAAGTAAACTACGCCTTGGCTTGTCAGTCAAACTATGGCGGCGCAATAGCGACGCACTCACACATGTATAAAAAACCTGCTTCACTTGACTGTTCAACGACGTTCTCCCTTGATTTTTTTATTTGCGGAACACTATGTGAGTTGTTGTTTGTTCGCCACTAAAGATGCGGCGCACCAGACACACTGTGCTCGTGAACAACCTTAGCCGACACCGGATCGGATAGAAACCGTCTCGTTAGCTAGAGGCCTTAGACTGCAACCTGTCTTTTAATTTCAACCATCAGATTTTGGGGCCGTTCAAGTATTACGTAAGCACTGTAGGAGGGCGGAGGGTTTTATCATTTGCTTATTTTTGATGACATGGGGGGTGGGGGTCTAAGATGTGATTACGTCATCAATAGTTATTTATTTCTTCTCGCATATGTGTGTTAAAGCCCTCTAAGCTAAATCTATTTTCTTATTTCTAGAATTAAATCTGCTGCTCATGAATCCATAAAAAAAAAGAAAAATGTATACAGGTACCAATGTTTACGTAAGAATGGGGGGCAGGGGTAAGAACTTTGCTTACTTCTGCTGACAAGAGGGGAGGGGGATATATTATTGTAATAAATCTGCTTACGTAATACTTGAATGGCCACTTATACAAATTTTACCCAAATGCTAAAAATAATGAACAATATGTATAAACTCACCTTTCCCCCATTAAAAATACATATACCCCCATCGCGCCCGTCGAAGATCTTATTCCTCTTGAGCGTCGGATTGGAGTCAGTCTTGATCCACACTCCGGCCATGGCATTGTCGAATATCTCGTTCTGTTCTAAATGGCCGAGCCCCCCGTTATACACTAGTACCCCGCCGTTCTGGCCGCCCCATATCTTGTTGCCCCGGATGACGGGGTTGCTGCCTGTTCGGATTTGAACTCCTGAGTATAGGTGGTTGAATATGTCGTTGTCTTCTAACTTGCCGTGGCCATTGTCGTAGAAGTATACGCCGACCTGCGGATAGAAAATGAGTGTTAGATCCCGTTGGGCGCTTTTCCATCTGCCGGCAACGAGAGAGCTGGCACGTAAGCACAGAATAGTAACAGTTAAATATCTAGTTTTGTCTTGACCATATTTCATAAGAGCAGATGTAGGCAAAATGTGGTCACAAAAGGGAAAAAATCATATATTGGATTATATCTATATGTTGACATTCAGTTAGAGGTTTAACAGAAACACAGTGTAGGATGATTAATCAAGCCCCAAATTAACAGTTTACAGAATACAAGGAACATTCCGCCAGTTAGCACATTAGGATTGATATATTATACATAAATGTACTTGTGAGACCCAAGCAGAAACAAATGCAGCAATGGAGGCATCAACATTGCGGCTTTAGAATGTACGTTATATTACGTTTTATCACGTTTTCTTCGGGTAACCCCGGCACAGTAACAAAGCGCCGGTGCATGTGAGCCTCCATTGCTATGTGCTAGTGCCATACCGTTGCCGACAAATAGAAAAACGCCCAAACCCATGGACCGTTAGATAAATAATGTATGTTTGCATTTCACTTATAAAACTATGGAGTTTATTTTCAAGATTCTACTAAAACAGTACACAATAGTAGAGTTGTAAATGTCAATAGATAAAGAAAATTCTAGACATCCTGGAGTTCCGAGATTGAATTAATCATAACCATTACAGTTTACCAGTGACCAAACGCTCTTCCAGCACAGGTAGCATGGCAAAGGGACAAAACAATTTTATCCACTTCTGTCAGGTGTCATTGTCAATCCATACTATATTTCCTCTGCGAGGGGCGGAAAGAGCATTTGTACCTTTGCCATGCTACCCGTGCAGAGGGGTTTAAGTGTCCTCTGCCCGTATCTCGCTATGACCATAGCCGGCGGGACATGAAATATGAAACGTTGGTCTCCACCTCGTTCTCCTATATCCTTAGTCCCTCTCCTACCCGTATATATATTGCCTCACCTGTTCTCAGAATGTATACGGTGTCGGCGTAGCACGGGCGTGGAGCTGGTGGTGATCCAGACGCCGGCGAGCGTGTTGGAGGACGAGAAGTACTCGTTCTCTATCAGTCCCTAGTCCCTCTCCTATCCGTATATATATTGCCTCACCTGTTCTCAGAATGTATACGGTGTCGGCGTAGCACGGGCGTGGAGCTGGTGGTGATCCAGACGCCGGCGAGCGTGTTGGAGGACGAGAAGTACTCGTTCTCTATCAGTCCCTAGTCCCTCTCCTACCCGTATATATATTGGCTCACCTGTTTCCCAGAATGTATACGGTTCCGGCGTAGCACGGGCGTGGAGCCGGTGGTGATCCAGACGCCGGCGAGCGTGTTGGCGTACACCTCGTTCTCCTCGATGAGTCCCTGGCCCTTCTCGTGCACGTAGATACCGCCGTGCTGCCCGTGGTGGATCTTGTTGTGCCTCACTATTGGATCGCTGTTTGTACGTATCTGGGGAAGAGAAATATTGCTATGAATTTGTGTTAATTCATTCAAAACTTAAAAGCAAGGCTGTTATCGGTGAAACAACTTCCACACCTCACAGTGCTCTGCCAGTGCTTTCAACTCTCTGTATGACATGACCTTCTCTTTATTATTCAAAAGAATTATAACAAAATTAATTAAAATATGTAAAATACTGCACATTCTACAAGTAACATGGAAGTAAGGGGTCTATGCTTATATTTCTACTACCACCAGTTTTACCACACATTATCACATAGTGATAATATAGATTAATAAATATACACAAAACAAGGGATAATTTTTTTTATCATGAAAATTCTTTATTTGTCAAAAGTAAATAGGAAAATCAAAGCAAGAGAATAAATCAATGTATGCTAGAAGAGCTATACTGAGCGCCACACAAATTGAAAGATGGGAAGTTAGCCGCAGGGAGCTGCGCAACCGCCAAAATATAGACGTTAGCGGATTCCAGAGAGACGAGACGCCGGCGCAAACCCGCCCGCCTACCTCGTCCTCCCGCGCGCTCCCTACGCCCGAACTCACTACTTCGCCATTTGTATAAGCATTGTGCACACATGCGCAATAAGTAGCGAATCGCGGCGAAGTGTCATCTGCGGCTAACTTCCCATCTTTCAATTTGTGTGGCGCTCGCCGCTCAGCATAAAAACATTTGGGTCCACCGTCGACTTTAATAAATGCTACCCTAAGCTAGATGAAGATCCAAACTAATTAAGACTAAGCCTCTCCCAATCTATAGTCAATTCAATTCTTGATATATGGCTTCTGCGAACCAATCTATAGTTCTGAAGCCTCTACTGTCCGAGAGATTGAAACATAACCAAGCACATTTCGGCATGATACTTTCGTCGTTCCTTCAATATGCGACTGATTAGGGTAGGTCAGTTTAGCAAACATTTCTGTGGTTGATTTTGTTAAGAACCATGGCACATGAAAGATACTAACTAACAAGTCAGCTGCTACCTATAAATCTATCAATGAATGAGTCACAACTATGTTGCAAACAGAGTAGCTATTTCTAGCAATTCATGTCCAACATGACCCTGAACAAGTTGATGTTTTCACAATATTAAAGTCCTGAAATTATATTAGTAACTACCATCGTTATTCAATTTTATCTTATTATCTATGAACTAGTCTAGGCCTAAAAAAGCCGTGGTGGTCAAGAGGTAGTGACACCCGCCTTGCAATCGTGAGGTTGTGGGTTCGAATCCCCGGTCCGGTACCAATGAGTTCTTTGGAATTTATGTACGGAATTTCACATCACTGGCTTTTCGGTGAAGGAAAACATCGTGAGGCAACCTGCGTACGTCCGTAGAAGAAATTCGATGGCGTATGTGAATCCGCCAACCCGCACTGGGCCAGCGTGGTGGATATGGCCCAATCACCCTTCGTGGGTAGGCCTACGTCCTGCAGTAGACTATTAAAAAAAAAAGAAGGCTGGTATAGGTACAGGTACAGTCTAGGCCTGACTTGTGTCTGTAGAAAAAAATCCTACTAATATTATAAAAGCGAAAGTTTGTGAGGAGGGATGGATGGATGGATGGATGTATGGATGTTTTTTACTCTTTCACGCAAAAACTACTGAACGGATTGAGATGATACTTTGCAATAATATAGGTTATATATCAGAATAACACATAGGCTATAAATTATAATGATATTGCGTCAAAAATCAAAACATCATACGGGCGAAGCCGCGGGTAAAAAACAAGTAATTCAATAAATCTCTTCGTTGTTGTGGAAAGAGTAACAAAAGTTCCCTCACCTGAATTCCAGCCAGAGCGTTCCCATAAATATTATTGTGCTCGATCAGGCCTCGCCCCTCTCCGAATATGTACACGCCTCCCTGGTGGCCGTTGTAAATCTCGTTGCGACGTATGGTGGGATTGCTATTGGACGTGATCCACACTCCGGCGAAGTTGTTGGAGTGTATCTTATTATCTATGAACTGGCCGAGGCCGGACTCGTGCACGTAGATGCCTCCAGTCTGGCCGTGGTGGATTTCACAATGTACTACGGTGGGATTCGCGCCGGCCTTCACCTCGAAGCCGGCGATTCTGTTGTTGTGAATGTCGTTGGCTTCGAAGTAACCCTGTTGGAAAAAATAATTGGTTGTAATGAATCGGTTTATTTACGATAATTTTACGTTAATGACATACGAAATTAATGATTGTTGAATTAAGAACTGAAACAAACCGAACGCTTAGGCCAATTGTGCCTCTTATTCCGCGCTCTCGCTTGCACGCTAGGCTCGTGCGGAACGTGACACTTATTCGTGCGTGCAGCCGGCGTTTATCTATATAAGACGTTATCACGTCAAAATTATAAGACTGCTAATGCCTAATAAGCTGGTTGAAAAGCAATTCACATGTTTTTCAAATCTAAGATGCTTTTTAGCAAATCCATATGAATATATATAACGATTTATAAAACATAACCAACAAGTAATTGGAATGGAATATAAGTAGTTTTCCACTATCATCAGCTTTGTTGCCTGAATCGCCATCATCAGCTGGGCTGGCTCAGGTAGATGCTGGAGGGGGAATGCACAAAACATCCCATGCCATCAGACAACCACTTATTTTTAACTGACTCGGTGGTGCAGTGGTTAGTGACTCTGACTCCTGGGTCAAAGAGGCGTGGGTTCGATTCCCACCCAGGGCAAATATTTATGTGATGAACATAGGTGTTTGCTCTGTGTTATTTAGGTATATTATCTATATAACTATGTATTTAAAAATATGTATATGTAGTATATCTATCTCTATCCAACATTTTCATTTAAATTGCTAATTTAAATTGACATATTTTTTCTGACCTAAATAAACAAATCTAATGTAATTAAATCTCATTTTAGTTTATTTGAGCGGTGTAAACCGACCAACCAACCCAACTGGTAGGAGTGGTGGGTTTCCATAACTCTCATATGGCAACATTGTGTTGTAATTTTTCGATGAGGTTATAATTTTACTTATAATTTTATTATTATTGTTCATTTGTTTTGTGTATGTTCTTGGATTAATGATTAGTCGCGCGACCTATCATTTGTTTTTCACGCTAATTGTTAATGATTTCAAAATTGTACATTCATGACGTTTCAAAAGTGTATCTTAGGTACTTAATTGAAATAAATACATTTGAACTTGAACTTGGCAGCCAAGTCACAAGCTTTGCTTAATTTGGGGTCAGAGACCGTGTGTAAGATGTCCTCAAATATTTATTTATTTACTTATAGGAATTTCTCTAAAATATGCAAACATTATAATATTTAGCTCTAGAATTTTATTATTCTTACCTTTCCACATTTCTAGCCTCCTCTATCTAGTATAATTAAAGGTGACAGGAAAACCATTAAAACACAACAGTAATAAGCCAAGACAGGTCCTCCATTAATTGTTTTAATCACTGCATAATGTCTTCGTGGAATATCAACTATTTTAGTCAGTTAACCTTTTGACCCTGATTTCATAATAGATAGATTGATAAATAATTATTTATTAGCTTAACCACATTACAAAACAAACAAAGTACATGAAAAACATTACGAATTACTTATACTAAATGGCGGCCTTATCGCTTCAAGCGATTTCTTTAAGGCAACCAAGTTTTTTGTCGACTATTGAGATGGTTTGCGCCTTTTGTCTGTTTGGTCTGTTTTTCACCCGTGTACAGAATTCGCAAATATTTCGCACGGATCGATGTAACATTTTTCACAATATTGTTGATTTATCAAAAATGGCTCAGCCGATTTCGATAAAAATTTAAATGGGACCAATTTCGAAGTATACTCTTTTCAATAAATTATTGAAATCGGACTACTACGAAAAAAGTTGAGCGTGGTTATACCTAAAAAAAATATATATATACGCGTCGAATTGTATACCTCCTCCGGTGGTTCGTTGGTCAAAAAGGTTTAAAATAATCACTCACCAATCCATTCTCAAACGTAAATATGCCAACATCTCTGCCGTGGTGTATATGATTGCGGCGCATGATGGGATTGGCAAAGTTCTTCACCCATATCCCTGCGAGAGCGTTCCGAGATATCTCATTGTCCTGGTAGGCCCCTTGCGCGTAGTCCGTCACGTAGAGGCCGACGTTCTCGCAGTCGCTGATGTCGCAATGCTTTATTACGGGGTTGGCGCCTGCGCCGATCACACACACCGCCGCACCCACTGTCAATAAAAATAGAAAAAAATAATTATTTTTTCACCAAAAATGGCACAACCAGCTTTAACCGTGAACAGAATTCGGATAGTTCGCACGGATTGATCTACGTAGTAATTTTCATATAATTGTTGATTTTACAAAAACAATTTCGCAGATTACGGTGAAAGGATATGGAAAAGATGCGGTTTTTGAAATCTTGCAGAAACAAAATATATACCAATAGAAAGCTTATATAATTATCTTTTCAAACATATATTTTTTAGAATTTTTTTCATCGCCATTGAATTTTCAAATGGGTTCTAAAAACATTAGAAAAATGAACTATGTGCTACACCAAATAACTGTATTAAGCCTAAATTGAAAAAAAAAACCTGACAGTGACATTATGAAACAGCAAAAGGAAATGACATTGTCAATATTGAACAACCAATAGAGGGCTGGTCGCCATGTTTTAAAAAATAAATAAATGTCAAACTCTAAAATACCAGCCCGCTATTGGTTGTTTGAAGATTCCTGTCTGATACGTAGACCTCCTCTTAGTATTTTACTTAGTTTTTTTCTTATATTTACCAGTTCAGTCTAAATATTTTCTACTTAGTGAAATAAAAAAGAGATATTATAATAAAACGGCGATACACAAAAATATGTTTTTGCGTGAAATAATATTCTTAAATATGGCACTAAACATTAATACAGCTCGCATCGCTGCCGGTTTTCAAGGACCGTCTCCCATATAAAAAGTTTACCAATTCCTTTAAATGGGACCACCTCTGAAGTATGCATCTACCAAACAAAAAAACAATCATCAAAATAGGTTTGTAAGTGGCGGAGTAATCGCGTAAAATACATACAAAAATAAACACAGTCGAATTGAGGACCTCCTTTTAACACGCTTTTATTAGTTTCTCCTGTATGTTTGCTTGCTTGCTTGTAACCAACCTCCTTGAGCTCGGTTTTGACCTACTTTAAGCGATCAGATTTTCTTTAAACTTTGCACATCTATCAAAGACCGATTTCAATGTATTTATAAAAAAAATTGACAACTCTTATGCATGTTTTTTTAAAACTATATTTTTATTATTTTAATCGGTTAAAAGTTAGTCAAATATACAACAGCAGCACAATCACATTGGCCAAAATTGATTTCTGATCAGATAAATATTTGGGTGAACCAAAGTTACCGACATATCCGAACCGATAAGCAAGTTGAAGTAGAACTGGCCAAGGCACATGGCCAGAGGCTCAGAACAGATGGCCGATGAGGCTGTTATGTTCTCAAATTTAAACCATGTGTGGGAGAGCCACACAGCTAACATAGGTACGGAACAATGGCTCTCAGGCTATTTGAGTGTGAAGAATTAATTTAGTTATGTTAATGCAATATTTTGTGAGATGGTGTAAGATTTACTATAAAGCTGAAATAAGTGATTCAGGTACTGTGAGTCACACTTGTTCTGGCCCAGGGGTAACAAGGGTGACAGTCAGCAATACTCAGAACATTGAGTTTTAACAGTTCAAAGCCTCATACGGACTGATGGATGAGTAACGGCGAAATTGTGATTCATACTTTCCCAAAATGGGTCTTTGAGAAAATCCTAAACACTATTATACCTTGTAAAATATAGCTTGATACGCGAGACATTAACATACGCGAAATGACCCACGCTCATCAAGTACTATATTTTTTATAGTCAAACTGTTCGGTTCACAATGTTATACTTCATGCTCGTGCATCTCGACCATGAAGTTCAGCATTGTGTACATTATGCGTAGGTCAATGTCTCGCGTATCAAGCTATAATTGACAAGGTATAACAAAACTACAGCCAAGGCATTTAACCTATTTATATCCAGCAAAAATCCTCACACGTTAGTATTAACGTACGTAGTGACCGTAAAGGAGTAAAAGTGCGACACTGATCGACACTGGCGGTGCAATGCAGTGGTCGTAGTAAGCAAGTAGTTGTCGGACACTTCCAGGCAGTAATGCTTATATTTCTGCCTTGGTGGCTCAGTGGCTAGTGACTCTGACTTCTGGATCAAAGAGGAGTGGGTTCGATCCCCACCCAGGGCAAGCATGAAAATAGGCGTTTGCTCTGTCTGGGTGTTATTTAGGTACTATTTATATTTATGTATTTAAAATATGTACCTATATGTAGTGTATCAGTCTCATCACAAGCTTAGCTTAATTTGGGGTCAGAGACCGTGTGTAGGATGCTAATATTTATTTATTACTGTTTACCAAAGGCCATGTCTAGACATGACCTTATCTTACTTGATGAAGTTATCTCTAGAGATAACTTCATCTCATACTCCTGTATAATACAGTATATAGGAAAGCAAGTGGCACTGACCGACACTGGCGCTGCGAATGATGCAGTGGTCGATGGTGGGCGAGCAGTTGTCGGAGACCTCGAGGCAGTAGTGCTTGTGGTGCTGCATGGTGCTGGTGGCGTCGGGTGAGAACTTGAGCGTCATGTGTCCGGCGTAAGCTCGGCTCGCGCCCTCGGCGAACACCAGCGTCGACTCCGCTTCACGCTCCAGCACCACCGACTCGGCGACGTTACCCGGGGCACAACCTGCAAACATACACTTTATTATTATTTTCAAATTCAAAACATCTGTGTAATTCCTTGGTCGCTACACATATTTTCAGTTCAGAAGGATTTGTCTAACGACATAATTATATTCAGCTTTGCCACACAACTGACGAAACAAACATTTGTGTGGAGCAACCCTAGCAACACAGCGCTGAAGATGGTACAAAAATACAGGAACTAATACAGAATTTACTGTTCTTCCCACAGAGATACCAGAGGGATAAAGTGGTCAATCAAGAGAAGAAAGAAAGAGATGCAATGATGGCGTGAGTTAGAAAGAGACATATAAGTATCTCAATTCAGTTGCTAGTTGCTGTGTTTTTCTCTCAGTAGTGTCAAATTCCAATACATATTTGACAGTTTTGACAGCTCTGAGCCAGATTTTCCCTACATTTTTTTGTGGTTGAGAATTGCCTCAAGCGACAACAGCACTAACTCTCTAGTTGTAATAGCTCTGTGGTTCTTCCTTATATGTCATTATAAATGTACATATGTTAATGGTGGGGCACTTCTAGTTAAACCGACGCAACACGAACGCGGGGTGACGCGCGGGCGCTATTATAGTTATGTTACATATCACTTAAAATAAGTCAGTTAATACAGGCTGAGAGGCTAGCCCTGGTGTTTTTGAGCCACCAGAAGGCCTCAAGGCCATGTATGGACATGGCTAAATAGTTAACTGCTGATCTACATTTTAACATGTCATCCGAGTCACCATAGTGCTTGGTTTTAAATGCCGCCCGCAGTCACCCATCTGAAGACTGACCGTGCTGAACGTTGCTTAACTTCGACGATCAATTGAACATGTTAGTGTCGAGTTGTCGACTCACCAATGAGTTGTATGTCGGTGTCGATGGTGAGGCACTCCTCCTGGTAGAGACCGGCGTGCACGAACACGAGCGCGGGGTGATGCGCGGGCGCGCGCCGACACGCGCACGCGCCGCCGCCGCACGCGCACGCGCCGCCCGCGCCCGCCGATGCGGTGCCGCTGCCCCCGGCTGTTGTGCTCGCGGCGGCACCGCTCGCCGGGACGGCTCCCCCGCGCTCCTCAACGTACTCGAACGCCGCCTGACCGAACACTCAACCGTTAGCAACTGCATGACGTCGTAAATCGTAAATAAATAATTAACCAGACCAGAATAGGACCCAGGACCAGACCAATTACGCCAGAAGTGTAAGTTTCTTTATTCTGATAAAAATGTAGGTTTGTCTAACTCGTTAATCAATAAATTGTCAAACCATTTTTCAAAATTTTGTCCAACTACTTCCAAAACGCAAACGAATATGCTTTCCGATAACAGATTGCATTTCAATTAGGACACTTATTCGACGTTACACATCACGTCTTCCTAGCGACAATACACACTGAGTGAAACAAAGACAGGCCGAACCAACCCTGATAGTGTTAAAGTGCTTGATCCGCGAGTCCTTCTTGGGGCGATAGTTGGGGCGCACGTGGATGCCGTAGTATAGCTGCCGGAAGCTCTCCTTCCACGGGTTGTCCGCCTCACAATCGTCGGCCGCCACGAACTCGAACTGGCACGGCGCGGGGTGCATCAGCGGCGTGTCGTACTCGAATACTGACTGGTACAGGCTCTTCCTGTTTTGGAGAAATTTTGGGATGATATTTGGTTCGAAATTTTAGTGCTAGCGTGAATTGAGCTGTCGATATAAGAACCCCAAAATTGTGCCGCTTTGAAAGAAAAAGTGTATGAACATGTCTCGCAGTCGTCGGCCGCTACGAACTCAAACTGGCACGGGCGGCGGGGTGCGTTAGCGGACTCTTGTACTCTAATACTGATATTTGGTTCGAAATTTTAGTACTTAGTACATTGAACTGATTGCTTCATGACTGAAAATCTGCAGAGATTTGACAAAAATATTTTGCCCTAAGATCACACGTTTCGATGTTTTATGATTATTTGCTTGTCTTAAGTGAAACCACGTCGCTAGCCTTCGTGTTCGATCCCTTTTTTTGTGACTTAGTACGTACTGTATAAAAATTACGTACTTATCGAGCTACACTACTGCTTTCAGAGATGAAAATCTACAAGCAGGCCAACTTCGTTTGTACTCACCATAGCTCAGTGTCGTTGGCGATGGTATTGAACCGCTTGCAGACCTGCGAGACCCGGCAGAGGTCGCGCTCCGTGAGGTGTGACAGGATGCACAGGAGCACTTCGTCCGGCAGCTCGTATTGTAAGTACTGCGACACGTTGCACACGTCTACGCCTTGGGACAGCGATCTGTGGACCAGACGGCGATCTTACATTGAAGAATTTATGAATTCAATTTTCGAAACAGCGACGTTGGTAAAATAAAAAGACAGTCTTGAATTGAGGGTTGCATTAGTCCACATTCTCTACCGATAACAGGCAATTATGCGATCTAGAATCATCATGGCCCACAGCATTGGGCCTCTCTTTTTGTGCTTCTCTCCTCTGGTTGATGTGTTAATCTTATTTAGCACCCCTCTCATGGAAAGGGGATTAAACCGTTTTATCCACCTTTAATGTATAGCTCAGTTGTCAATCTCAATACTTCTTTGTAATTTGTCTATTTACCATGTTTGGAGTGCAGGCTGCACAATATTTTAGAACATATCTCATTTCTCTAAAAGGCAAAGTTTACATAAGATCGATATTTTTTACGCGTAACGGAACAGTGACTCATGAAAACTTATTTTTAGTTTTTATATCATAGGCCTTATTAGGCCTGGAAGAAATCGCCATGGGTGATAAGGCCGCCACTTTATAATCATATTTTTTGTCGTATATATGTGTAAATAGTGTTTATTTTTTATATTGTGGTTATAAATAAAGAGTTTTGTCTGTCTGTCTGTCTGTCTGTCTTATTACAGCCTCATTTGAATTAATTTTATTTTATCATTAGATTATTTATCATTGTTTCTTGACATAGTTAAGTGTCCTTATTGTGCTCTTATGGCATAATAAATTGCATTGAACAGGAGACGTCTTGACTTGCGGATTTTGACCATATCTTTGCAATTTCATATGGGTAGAATCACTACAATTTTTGTTTTGCTTTTCCTACAAGTTACTTGGGTTCGGCTAACTAAAGCACGTAAATAACACTTCTCAATGACTAACAGCGCGTTTCCGAGCAATCTTATATTGTTAATTGTTATTAGATAAACATTGTTGCGCTTGCCTCGCCATCACTTTGGTTTAATTGTACATGTTTGCTACAGTGAGTCACAATATGCCATATTTTACCCGATAGCCCAAATAAGATGAGTAAAGATTTTAAGTTGACATTAGCATTTGTTATATTTAGTGAAAATTTGAGTGGCCTCATAGACTAATATAATACAACTAGCTGATCCAGCGAACTTTGTTTCACACAATATCTTTATAAATTATAGCCTATGTTTTATTCTGATGCATGAGCATTACTAAAGTTTCATCTCAATCTATTCAATAGTTTTTGCGTGAAAGAGGAACAAACATCTATACATACAAACTTTCCCGTTTATAATATTAGTAGGATTTTCGATTGAGAGGTGTGGTATGACTGTTACAATGCAAGTCAGTACTCAGTATTAATAAAACAAAATGTTAATTTAACATTGTAAAGTAAAATTTTATAAATATGGCTAGTTCTTGTTAATGCTGCTTCAACAAATCGAGCACTGTTGATTTGTACTGATTAAATACAATGTAGCTTCAAGATTTTTCCAAGTAAGTATTTAGAATTCAAACTGTTATATGAATGCATAATTAATTGTCTATAGATATTTACTAATGCCATACTAATCACTTTGGTACAAACATAAGTATTGAATTTTAGTATTTCTGTCAGTACCAATAAAATATTGTACTAATGTCGATTATTTTTGTCCTAGCCAGACTGCACATACATAACTGCAAAGGTATGGTGATAATAAACACAATGCAAGTAAATTAGTGAAAACAAAACCAGTTGGTTAAATTAATCTAGTCATTCATTCCACTAGAGCAGAAAAATAACTAAAATTAATATGGGAATGGAAAAGACTTTAGGAATCCATTTGCACCTATCTATATGAAATTAGTAAGGATGTCATCTCAGCAAGAACTATAAGCACATTTAAGAATAGACTGGACCTTTGGATAAAGATGGAAAACATTTCTTTGTCAGATAAATACTAGTTTAATTCGACTCTGCTTGATATAGGCATATCAGTATACACTGCTCGCCTATAAACAAATAAATAATATTAAATCACATGGCTATTTTCCTAGGAGCGTGAGGTAAAGCAGCAGTAAATACTAAATAATCTAGTACCTCATTAGAAGATCTTGTTCTAAGTGAAAGTTACATATGACTATCTTGCGTAAACAGGCGATGTGTGCATCTAGGTACTAAAACAACTGGTCAAATAATACTTTGGCAGATTTGTGTCCAGAAAACTTCATAAGAGTATGTACAAGTATACGTCATGATAAATTGAACACTTTTAATATAGGTACAACAACCTTTGATCAACTTAGGTAGACTGCATTTTAAAAGACGAAAATCAGGACATTAGTGCATAGTAAATATTTTATGAATCATATTACAATTAATACAAAATCATTGTTTTATTCCCAGTACCATGATTCAGTTTTACATTTGAGGTAAATTAGGAAAAACCAGGATTGCTAATGCTGTACTAGTAGCCCAAATATGAGAAAGTGCATAAAGAGCTAAATGTTGGCATTTATACTGAGCGCAACACAAATTGAAAGATGGGAAGTTAGCCGCAGATGACACTTCGCTGTGATTCGCTAATTATTGCGCATGTGTGCACAATGCCTATACAAATGGCGAAGTAGTGAGCTCGGGCGTAGGGAGCGCGCGGGAGGCACGAGGTTTGCGGGCGGGTGTGCGCCGGCGTCTCGTCTCTCTGGCACTCCTACCATCTATATTTTGGCGTTTGCAAAGCTCTCTGCAGCTAACTTCCCATCTTTCAATTTGTGTGGCGCTCAGTATACCAGTATTTTCTATTTTGTTCCATTGCAGTTGTGGGTGGTGGTCATAAAAATACTGGCTGGATATAAAGAGAAATACCACATAGTTTCTGTGCCATAACAAAGAATATTAAGGAATCTGACTTGTGTCAGTGTAGCATTTTATTAGATCTTCAGGATCTTTTTTTCTGGAAAAATTTCTAGATTATCATAAGCATAAGCATCCCTAGATTACCGAGGATGCGATGCGCGCGGACACAATCGGCCGGTTTGATTGATCGAAAGGAGCTCAAAGGTACAACCCGCTAGCTGCTCGCGCCGTTGGTGTTTGTGTCTTCAATTGTGAGAAAGCCCCATGCATCAAGGTTTGTAATGTTACTCACGTCCTGGGCCTCTTCCTGGCGGGTAGAGAGCAAGCGCCCGAGGGCCCGGGCTCGTGGTAGGCGGGCGGCGACTTGCGGCGCAGGTCGTAGGGCGAGTGATGGCCGGCGGTGGTGGCGGGCGCGGCGGCCGGCACAGGCGGGGAGCCGCCGCCGCCGCTGCCGCTCGGCCCGGCGCCCGCGTACGCCGCCGTCGCGGCCATCGCGCTCCCGGATACGTTGTTGGGGCACGGCACTTCACATGGCTCACCTGGAACACATGCACCTTGTGGTTACACACAAATCAGACTTACTGTACTTTACATTGTTCATCTGGAACACATGTAGCTTGCCTAACATTTACTACAGGTTGAAATTAAATGAAACTTGATGACGGTGTGAAGTTAACTAAGCTGCGAGATCCCCTCTCCTTGTGAAGTTGACATAACAAATTCGCTACTGTGCAATGATCAGCCCACGTGTTTACAGATGCTATAAAGTTTGATTCACCCATGAAGGAAGATTGGGCCATATGCAACCACAACAATACTGCTGGAGTTACACAATTAAGCTCAATTTATTGTTCTCAGTGCACACGGTAAAAAACATCTACAATTTGCCCATGGTTTGAGTTTCTGCTAGCATGTTTTCAAGAAATATGGGTTTTCTGAGCATTTCTGTTTTCTTTTAGAGCAGCAGAATGTCAATGAACAAACAAATTGCAAGACAAATGTATTTGTTACAGACCACTGATTATTTTTTTTTAGTAGATTGGTTTGTAATGTTTCAAAATAATAAAATTTGGTTACAATGAGTCCTAAATTTAAATGTTGTAAACTTGATTGATTATGCAATCTTAATTCCACCATTAATTTCATCAAGCCCGGGTGTGATACTTAGCAGTTAATACCCAGTAATTTTGATTTGCTGCCAAAAGGTGTGACCTATTTGAGAAGCAAATGTAGTGCAATGTTTTCTAAAATAACTAAAGAGAAATATTTGTGTCCAAATCGGGGGCATTATACTTTATGTCTAATGTTTTCATGTCTTTTTATGAGAAATACTGAAGAGAGTAAAATATGCTCTTTGTAAATTAGATTTGACTTCATTTATGTTTTTGAAATAGGTAGAGTTTAGATAGGTACCTATTTATATTTTGACTTTTTGTAAACTTTGTGTAAGTATAGGCAATATTTACAAATGTAATCTTTAGAAACAGTAAATTTACTGATTTATATTTAACATAAATATAAATATGATGTCTTTTTTGGTATTTAATGTTATAGGCCGAATAAAACTACTTGGCGGCTGTAATGATAGCTACAAGCTCCTCAGCTTATGACCCAATCCTGAGTGAAGCTCACATAACAGCTGAGCTAGAATTGGGATATCCACAGCTTGTAATTAACATACAGCTATAGCCGACTGTCTCGGTGGCTCAGTGGTTAGTGACCCTGACTTCTGGATCAACAAGGCATGGGTTCAATCCCCACCCAGGGCAAGCATTTATGTGATGAACATAGGTGTTTGCTTTGTGTCTGGGTGTTATTCAGGTATATACTATCTATATAAGTATGTATTTTTAAAATATGTATGTGTAGTATATCAGTCTCTGGCAGCCATATCACAAGCTTTGCTTAGTTTGGGGTCAGAGACTGTGTGTAAGATGTCCCCTAATATTTTTTGTTTTTAGCTTGTAGCAATAAGAGCCTAACAAAAACTTTATTGATTTTCAATACATTTGATTATTTTGTATAGGTTTGGCTTTGAATACATACTGCCTGATGTTAGGCAGTTGTGCGGTCTAGGGTGTAGCACCTAGAAGATACCTATTTACTCGGGATTTGAAGATACCCATGTTGTACTATAGCAGGAAGACAGACTCAGTACGAAACTTGAAGTAAATGCATGAAACAGCTGAGTTGATGTACTGTAGTTACAATTACGAGGTTGGTACTATAGTATAAGTTGGTAATAAAGTTGAGTACAATGATGTCTCTCATCTAGAGTAACAGGATATGCATAATGGTAATAAGTTGCTATAGATCGGGTGGCTAGCCCTGGTGTCAGAGTTATTAAGCCGCCTGAAGGCCTCTATGGCTAAATAAAAAATCTTCAATAACATTTACTTTCAGCAGATGTTTGTAATTAATGATGACTCGAGCTGTAGTACATACCTACTTATTATTATGCCAGCACAGAAGGTTCAAATAAACATCAATGCAAAATACATGTTTATAGGTTTTTAGGACAAGCATATTTATCATTTTAATGTTGTCAACAACTCCATGAATATAAATATGGGTTTTATTGTTTTTAATGTCCATGTTTAAATTCAGTGCCGTTTTGATCTCTTTTTGGAACAACATTTTATTCTGAATTTAAGAGTGCAGCTCTTGTAGGTGGAGGAACTTCCATGTTTTGCTCCCCTCGGCCAGTGTCTTCACCTCCCTGTACGACATCATATAAATTACAAATTTAGGTAATTTTGGTGCTCAGAATTAACCTCTGGACATTTACTATTTTGTATTAAAATAGATAAATAAATAAAAAAAATTGCATAAATAAATAAACTAAACTAGAGTAGATGAGTTATTAATCTATATATATAAAAATGAAACCCGTTTTCCATTGTCACGACATAACATGAAAACGGCTTGACCGATTTGGCTTATTTTTTTTTTGTAGTTTTCTAATACTCTGTACAAGGTTCTTACGTAAACAAATATTAAGAAAATCTCTCAGAAAGATTGAAAAATATACTAATAGACTCTCTCTTGGTCGGTTTTGTGACTATTGACGATGATTTGACATTCGACTTCTAGGCGAAACGAAGTTCGCCGGGTCCGCTAGTTACAAAAAAAAATCAGACTTAATTTGTATAAGTACTGCAGTATTTTCCCGCACATATTATCATATATTTATTGTTTTATGTATGTGTTTGCTTGTTAGATATTTCATTTATGACAAATAGCCAACAATCAGCACAAATAATATAATTTGTTTAAATCAATTGTTTCTATAACTTTAGAAACCATGTTTAGACAAAAACAATTGAA
Source organism: Hypomecis punctinalis (assembly GCA_949316475.1). Taxonomy (NCBI): domain Eukaryota; kingdom Metazoa; phylum Arthropoda; class Insecta; order Lepidoptera; family Geometridae; genus Hypomecis; species Hypomecis punctinalis. The sequence goes on along the minus strand of OX438815.1, from coordinate 15,920,321 downwards.
CTAAGTATAATTACTACATGTATTCATAGTAAAGATCTGTTTTGTATCTATTGTTTACAATTTGTACAGAACATTCCATGCATCTTTGATAACTCTGTAGGTAGGCTTTACAAAACTATTCTGTAATTTATTAGAAGTCACTTATAATAAGAGTCAAAATTGCTTATCAATTTGTACATATTACCAAGATATTACTAAGTGTATTGAATACTGATAGTAGAATATGTTAGCTCTTAACTTTATTAATAATAATAAAGTTAAGAGCTTATTTATTTTAACAAGATCAATAGCAAAAATATATTTCCCTTCATTTGGATACATTTTATAATGAAACTGTGATAAAATTAGAAGAAAACTCAAAAACCAACATTTGACATTCAACATGACACTTCAAGAAAATTTCAATAATATTAAAATACAATGCTTACAAGATCTCAGACAAAAATAACAGCGGATTCAAGAGGCGCACGACCACCACCATCGCCCGCCTCGTCGTCAGCTCCGAGCGCATCGTCGGGTGATGAGTTCCACACCACCCGCGAGACGAGCGACTCGTCGAGCGATACGAGCGGGCCACGGACGCCGCCGCCGCCAAGACCACCAGTGCGACGACGAGGCCGTCCACCGCTGCCGGCACGCTTGGGGCCTGTGGGGCATCCTGCCCCGCCATCCGCTCCCGCTACCGGTGGCATAGTGCGTCGCATGCGATGGACTCAACCCATTAATGAGAATTGCATGCGCGCGTACTTTGGGGCTACAGAGGGGGGAACCAACATGACAGCGTACTGTGCCAGAATGCTGCCTTTGTTTCAGGCCCTTGAACCGACCGTGGCCGTGACTGCCCAACGACTATCGGACCAAGTGCGGGCTATCCACCGGTGCAAACTGCTGGATCAGTCCGTCATTGATCGGCTCCGCCTGGAGGCGCTGCCTGCTCGCCCCACTGTTTCTTCGACGCAGGACCCGCCCGTACTTGTCGCGTCGTCAGCCCCGACAATGGCTTTAGTGCCGATGTCGGCGGCGACACTTGCGACATCACCGGCTGGTCCTGCGGTCGACGAGGCAGATGACGCGAGTATGAGCGTATCTAGCCAGGTGAGTGAGCAACTGAGGAGGGCTTTGGAAGACGCAATTTCCCAGTATCGATTCGCACCCGACTCTAGGCCGCGACTGCCACGTTTTCCCACCCATAGGCGTAACTTGGCGCTTATGGGAGCCCTGAACCCTTTGCTAGTCCCGTATTTACGGGCAAGCGAAGGCTTAGTCGATACCCACTCGATCTTGTACTGCGGCGCCATCGCGGCGTGTCGCGTTGCACGTGTTAAGTTTCCGGACACTAACCGTGCACCGCGACCCGCCGGGGGTGTGCCCGCGTGGCAAATGCGGATCCAGCGGCGTATCGACTCGTTCAGGACTCTCATAGCAAAGCTAATCTGTTTCAGCCGGGGGAATAACCGCCCCCGAGTCATGCGTTTCGTGACACAGGCATTTGCCGGGACTGGTATCAGACCCCAGCACTATTTGGCCAGTGTCACGGAACGCATAGACTATCTGAAACAGAAAGTCTATGCGTGGGCAAACCGCATTCGTCGCTACAGAGAGCGTGTGGACCGATATTGGCTAAATCGCCTCTTCCAAAGTGACCAAAGGAAGGTGTACCGAGGCTGGGAGGGAACTGACCAACGTGTGAGCGATGGGCAGTTGCCGGATGCTAGCGCCATGAATGACTTCTGGCGCGGCATCTGGTCGGTGCCCGTCGAACACACGGAGGGTGACTGGATGCGTGTGGTTGAGCGGGAATGCGAGACTATCGAACCTATGGGATCTGTTTTAATAGATCCCGTAGACGTTAGTTGTGCGATCCGTACGGCTCAGAACTGGAAAAGTCCTGGGCCGGACGGGCTGCACCACTTTTGGATAAAATGGTTTCGATGCTCGCATGACCGCTTAGCCACACAATTCCAGGAAGCCCTTGAGGTTGGTTCTCTACCTAGCTTTTTCACCACCGGTGTCACCTTCCTGCTCCATAAGTCCGGTAGTACCACGGAAGCAAAGAACTATCGACCCATTACGTGCTTGCCTACCATCTACAAGCTCCTCACATCCATTCTGAGCATCAAAATTAACGCGCACGTCGTTGCGCAAAACGTTTTGGCTTTCGCTCAGAATGGATGTAGGGTTGGGTCCCGTGGTACTAAGGAGCTCCTCCTTATAGACATGACCATAAGCCAGCAAGTCCGGCGGAACAAGGGAGCCCTCTCTGCCGCCTGGATTGACTATAAGAAGGCCTATGACTCAGTGCCTCATTCGTGGCTCGAGAGGATTTTAGAGTTGTATAAAATCGATACAACTCTAAAATCATTCTTAGTGTCATGCATGAGGCAATGGACCACAGTCCTTCGTCAACCAGGTGGTGGAGACAGCTCCGTTGGCTCGCAAGACTTGATAAGGATTGAGCGGGGAATATTCCAGGGTGACAGTCTGAGTCCATTGTGGTTCTGCCTGGCCCTGAATCCTCTCAGCACTTTGCTGAGGAATTCAGAGCTAGGCTATCGGCTTCGCAGACAGGGTGAAGTTATCTCTCACCTGCTGTACATGGATGATCTAAAGCTGTTTGCACCGAAATACCAAGACCTGGTGGAGCTGCTAAAAACCACTGAAGTTTTTAGCAAGGCCATCAGGATGGAGTTCGGTGTAGATAAGTGTGCGGTCATGCATGTACAGCGAGGGAAAGTTGTGGATTCTCCGAATCTACAACTTTCTGAGACGATGACTATCAGGTCTCTCTCCGAAGCCGAGACCTACAAGTACCTCGGTATGTCAGAGTCGTTGGGTATATCGGCAGTGGACATCAAGAAATCGGTGAAGGAGCGCTTTTTTTGTCGCCTGACAAAAGTACTTAACAGTCTTTTGTCCGGCGGCAACAAGGTGCGCGCCTTCAATGGTTGGGTAATGCCGCTGCTGATGTACTCCTTTGGCATACTGAGGTGGACTCAGACTGAGCTAGACGCCCTGGATAGGAGGGTCCGTCGACTGCTCACTTTGCATCGCATGCTACACCCGCGCTCGTCTGTCATGAGACTGTACATTCCGCGGAAGTGTGGTGGCCGAGGCTTTTTAAATGCCAAAGACCTCCACAACCGCGAAGTATACAGTCTTCGGGACTATTTCCGAAACAGCGGGCGTGGAATGCATTGCGATGTGGTGGCAGTTGATAGAGGCCTCACCCCGCTCTCCCTGGCGAAGGAGAACTGGCGCAGGCCATCGGTGCTCAGCACTGATGATCGCAAGGCGGTATGGAGGAGCAAGGAGCTGCACGGGCGGTTCTATCGGGCCCTAACAGGACCCGATGTGGACCTGCTCGCGTCGGTGGCCTGGCTGCGCTTCGGTGACCTCTTTGGGGAAACCGAAGGTTTTGCCTGTGCAATTGCGGACGAAGTTGTCATGACGAACAACTACCGGAAGTATATCCTGAAGGACGGTACGGTCGACATTTGTCGGGCATGCCACCGTCCCGGAGAGTCACTCAGGCATATTACTTCCGGTTGTTCTCATCTTGCCAACGGCGAGTACTTGCACAGGCATAACCAAGTAGCCAGGATCATCCATCAGCAACTTGCTCTTCGATACGGCCTTGTCGAGTCTGAGGTGCCGTACTATAAGTACGCACCGGCGCCAGTTCTCGAAAATGGTCGTGCGTTGCTCTACTGGGACCGCTCTATCATCACGGACAGGACTATTGTCGCCAATAGGCCTGATATCGTGGTGGTCGACCGGTCCCAACGCCGGGCAGTGCTCGTCGACGTCACCATCCCACATGACGAGAACCTCGTGAAGGCCGAGAAGGACAAGCTCAGCAAGTACCTTGACTTGGCTCACGAGGTTACCGCCATGTGGGATGTGGACTCTACGATCATTGTCCCGATAGTCGTTTCGGTAAACGGCTTAATAGCGAAAAGTCTCGACCACCATCTTAAGAGGCTCTCGCTAGACGGTTGGGTCAAGGGTCAGATACAGAAGGCGGTCGTCCTGGACACAGCGCGCATTGTCAGGAGGTTCCTCTCTCTGTAGACCCAACCACCGGTAGCTTGGGCCTCGCCCCGCTGCCGGCGGCACTCTAGGTTTAGGTTTTTTTTATAGTATTTTATTTTTTATTATATAAATATTGTAAAAAAACTTAAATTTAAGACTATAAATAAATATGTGTATAATAATAATAATAATAATATCGCAGGGGCGGCTTTGTGGCGAGCCGTCGGTGAGTGGCGACACCGCGTACCCTGATTCCCTGGGGCTAAATGAGACCCCTGACTCCTCTCTTGCCTTAACTGGCTGGCTTGGAGTGGAAACCGCAAGAGCTAAGAACCTAAGCTCCAGGGTGGAAGTGTTAAAGGGCATAACGCCGCTAGTAGCGTCTAGTGAAAGCGCAGCACACCTCTCGACACCCGAAGCCGTCCACACCAATGTTGCCCCTCCGGCGCCAAATTACGGTAGCCTTTATGGGGGGCCCATTTAGTGGATGGCAAGTCACCACCCGCCTAAATATTTTGAAATGAGGCATCACTTGGCGGGTGCCGCACCTCATTCCATAGACCAGCTTATAATCATGTAATAATTCATTAAAATAGCCTAAGAAGTACCTATTCCCCGCCTTTACAATAGTTTCCATCTTCCTATCACCCAAAAACTGTATTTTTTTACTTAATAATTGTAAAAGGGCCTCTTGGTGTTGGTTTCGGCCCCACCAATGCCCTTCAAAGATCCGGGGCAACCCGTGTGTTGTAAAACAAATAATAATAATAAATATTTATTCAAAAAAACCTTAGTACTAATAAACTTACACCTAAATCGAACAGAATACAGTTTGAAACTTAATGATTAAATAAGCAATCGGTGTACACTGGGGCCCACACTAGGGTAGCCTGTGTCGTGGGCTCCAGGCTCTTCCACAAATAATAGTTTTAAAAACAATATGCAAGATATAGTTGTATAGCAATATGCAAGTTGGAATACACTGTAAGTATATGAAAAGTCCACTAAATCTAATCTATTAAACTATGCTATCTGAGTTAATCTTAAAATATTTGAGTTAAATTATTATTAGGTACTTTGGTACTTACTACAAACATACCAGCCAAAGACAATAATGAGTTATCAAGCGAAACCTACTACCACCCCAGTTACACCCACTTACGAATGCGTTTGTGTAGTATATAACGCGAGCGTGTGAGTGCGATAAGGTAGATCACCACTACAAACGATGAAGATGTGTAGGTAATAGGTAAAATTAGCTAGGCTCGAGGTGTGCGTGTTATTCATCAATGCAACTGAGCTGCATGTGAGAGCTGGCTGCACATGAGTGCAGGTTTGGTGTTATGGTTACAAAGTATGAATAACGTCACTTCATTACGTTTGGCGCGTCGCAGCGAAGATGTGACAGAATAGATGAGGTGCAGGTTATTGGTAGCAATTAAGTTTTCCATAGTTGATATTTGTACAACACATTACCATTTTTATTTAAAGTATAAGTAAAATGAAGTAGTCATTATGCAAGTACATGAATCCTAAACACTGCATGCCGAGTAATTTGCGAGTGAAATGAATAGTGTCGTAACTCCTCGCGTACATCGCGGATATTCGGACTCCCATGAGAACAGCTGTTTCATCACTTCATTGTAAAATGTGTTCATCTTGCAAATCAATACTGGATAATGCGCAAAATGTCACTGAATTGCGCTACACGAGACTGTCGGAGACGTGGAATGTATGAAACAAGAATTTGCATGCCAATCAACATACGAGGAACAATGATCAACGAATCGAAAATCCTGTCGTTGACTTCTACATTTTTACATACAAATAATTTCGTCAAACTTTCCGTAGTCGTAACGATCACACATTAATTGCCATGATACTGTATGCTATAGCTCAAATGTAAGGATCTCGTATCATTGCGGTCATGGGAACCGCTATAAAGTAGCATTTAAAAAGATTGGGGCGACTTGTGCCGACCCGGATTACTTACTTGATTGTGTCCTAGAAGGTAGAGGTATTCTGTGTCCGCCTTTTCTTCGCGATCTGCGGACGTAAGAACGCGAAGAGGAAAACGAGGCACTAGGCATTATTTCTTTTAGCACTTATTTTCACTAGAATTCAGTCCTAAACAAAGGAGACACCCGCACCAACACCGTCGGCCATTTTCTGTTTAGATTAGATTGGGGAGACAAAACGGGAAACAGAGATTTAACTGCATCGGTGGTTTCTATTTATAATTACAATAGTTCTCTAAATTGATCACTAATCACAGACACTATTTATACATTAGTTAGCTAATAAAACACATGATTTGAATATTTTTTAGTGAAAAATTACACTACCACCGAGCAACGGGCGACTCTCAGCAAAAATATGGCGGATTCAACATGGCGGCGGCGCAGCGGCGCTACTAGTGCCACCTATGAGGCATGTTTTGTTTTTTATTTTATTTTCCAAGCGTTCAATACATTTTTTAGTTAGAATCAATACATATTTTTTCAAAAATTAAGGTTTATTTAGTCACTGCGCTGCATATGACTAACATTAAATTGTGTATAGCATGATTCAAAATGTGTTTATATCAAGGAGAGAAAGATCTCTTTTTTAAATAAACACAACCGAATCGAATAAATAATCGAATACACTCAATTAAATGGCACATCTCAAATTATGAAAGTTCATTCTTTCTTTTTCTTCGAGCAAAGAAAAAGAAAGAATGAACGATGTTCGATGTCATAATATTTCTATTGTCAATGTCATATAGGTCCTGGCAATGTTTCACTCTAAAAATAATCTCCTGATTTACAAGTAAAATGGATTTTCTATAAAATCATGACAATACAAACAACATTAAATTGATTCCATATTAAGGTTCCGTACCTCAAACAGAAAAAAACGGAACCCCTATAGGATAACTTCGTTGTCCGTCTGTCCGTCTGTGTGTATGTCAAGACTCTTTATCTCGGGAACGCGTAAAGATATCGAGTTGAAATTTTAATTGTATATGTATATCTTGCAGTTGTGTAAAAGAAAAACTTGTCAGTTATCGTTTAAAAAAGTTACAGCCGTTTATGTCGTAAAAAATCGCATATTTCGACACACAAAAATCAAAACCTACAGGGTACTTCCCGTTGACATAGAACTATGAAATTTGACGAGAAACATTGTCTCATAGTACACATATAGGAATAAATCTAAAAACTGTACATTTTTATTTAAACCACAAAAAAATAGGGCCTAAAAATTCAAAAAATATGGGTTCAAAATTCAATGTGAGTAAATCGTATAATGTAAGGTATCACATAAAATAACTTCATTACAACATGCTAAAACAGGTTTTTAACTACTTTAACAATGTGTAATTTTCGAAATTGTTGCCATCGATGATATTTCTGAGTCAGGTTTGGTCATTTTCAATTCAATATTTAAACATACTTCTTTAATATTGTATTCCTATGTAGTTTATTTAGTTGTAAACAAACAGTTATTTACAAGTCTGACACGTGACAACTGTCATAAGTCCAAATTCACGATAAAGTTTTTAGCCACACGCAAGAAGTTAGAGTATACTACATTGGTATATAATAATATTATGTATTTGAGTTCGTTTGTTTATAGAATAATCTGTGTTTGTTTCAGAGGTTAACGGTATAAAATCCTAAAAACTGTAGACTAACTAATACAGTAGGTATATCATTAGACACCGTACAAATTATCTACGTTTGATGGCAGTACTACACAAGACAATGGCGAAATTGTGAAACACCCTCACAGAAGCCACAAATAATTTTTTATTGAACTTGATTTATTATAACTCCTACCACAAAAACTGATGTTTTGTACTTATCTTCATATAAAACACTTCTCCCAGATTAATATACTTAGTTAAAGTTTAAGTAAGTTAAGTTTGTTTATATGTAAGTATGTAGTATGTACAGCCTTGGCCAAAAGTATTAGGAACCTTTAAAAATCAAAATGCATGTTTACTACTTAACCAATAACTGAGTGCTTATCTTAAATGACTTACCAGGGTCATAAATAACTTCGTAGAATATCAAGCGGCTCTTTGTTATGGTCATAAAATACCTGGTGACCGAAAACAAAGGATTCGGTTTTCTTTCGGTCTTATCAGTCAATGTTTGGTCACTTGTGTTCTGGAGTAACAAGTAAACAAGCTTTCATTTCTGTTGATGTGATTTAATTGACACCTAATTTTGTTAAAAATGCCAAAAAGGAGTGAAAGTAGTTTAGAAGATAGAGTGACTACAGGGTGTCTAATACTTTTGGCCAAGGCTGTATGTATAATAATATGGTACCGTGGAGTTGGTTTGGTTGAGTTACGTTAAACATTATAACACTAGAGCAAACAGATAACCATGCAACTACAGCTGGTATTCATTGTTAGGGTTTATTAGCTTAGTCGTTAATATGTAGACAATAAATAAATATGATACAGAGATTTCAGAGGGCACTTCAAATGGTTTCGTATCTATGAAGGTGTGGCGAAATATTGACATTTCGGAAACGTTATTTTCAGGCGATTCAGGTTACATTTGATATCTGGTTGACAAGACAAAACAGCATTGTTGGACATCTTTACTGTTTTTGTTGTGTCACTGAGGTTGTCGGACTCGGAATACAACTCACTCTCGGGTAAAATTGAAGGAGCAACTTGAAACACTGACACTGAGATAATCGGACTGCCACTTGAATATTGTTGTTTAAACAAAAAATAATTTTATTAAAGTATTTAACAGACATGGATTTCTTAAAAGAATTTATCACTATAAACCATTGCAGCTTCTCTATATTGGCTAGTGTTTTCTTGGCCATATCTTATGTTGCAAGTTTATACGTTTGGAGGTCAAATCTTAGCAGGTATCTATGTCTCCGATTTGTGTAATTTTACAGGGCTGAAAACAAGAATCGTACTAATATAAAACTTAATTTCAGGGACCATCCATCTACAATAAAGCGAAGGTTTTTCAGTGCATCCTGTATGATGATATTGGCACCATTTTTCTGCCATTTCTTTATGTCCGAAGATTCACTCAAGAAAGGCGACATGATCGAACAGCTGGGTTTACGATGGCCCGGCTTACTTCCGGCCAGTTTCTTACCTCTACTTCTGACTGTTATTCTATTTTTGGGACCATTAACAATGCAGTTTTTATCAGGAATTTGGAAATTGTACTCAGGTGTGTATTGCATTTGGCTTTGTTACAAGGTCAATTTATCTGACATCAATGGCTTTATGTACCTACCTAGTTGTGTAATGATTATATGTTCTTTTTTTGGTGTGTACATTGCTCATTAGATTTATACTAATGTAGCAGATGTTTTAAGATAAAGACAAACCTAATAGAATGAGTAACAAGATACAAGTGTATTGTAGGTATTTGGAATATCTGTATCAAATCATAATCTCTCTCAATTCATGCACCTTCACTTATTTCTATGTCATATTTTAAATTCACACTTATATGACTACTGTTATTATAATTATTGTGCAAAAATAAATACTTTATATTGCAGCAGAAGCATAACCAGGGAGGGATAGGGCATAAAACTTGTCAAATTTCCAAAATGTTAGAATTACCATATTTCACAATGAATTTTACCTTAGATAACAATAGTCTCAAAATTACAATTGAATTGTACCACTTACAGTACAACGCGGTCACATTAACTATACGCTTGACCATGTGATGTTATTTTGGCGCTCAAGTACAGTGTGCAAAAAAACCGGCCAAGTGCGAGTCGGATTCCCGCACGAAAGGTTCCAAACCATCATCTATAAAATAGGCCTAGATAGTTTCTACCTGTTTATTAAGATCGAGTAAAAATTGCTTTAAAAATTCCAGCGATGCGTTGAGTTAATGTGACCATGTTGTATACTTCAACAAAACTTGAATAACATTTCCATATGCTAAAAATATTTTATTTATAGTAACCCTAAATTACTCAAATTATCCTACTCTAAATAAAAAAAAACTTATACTAATAACACAAAACTTATACATATTAAAATAAAAATAAAGCTAATCTAAGAACCCTGTAGCAGAGGTTAACATGGATGGCCCAGAATTGCTTCATTGCCTTGCTGAATAGCAATATTTTAGCTTTTTTATAAAATTAACTTTACAGAGCTTTTTTTGTTTCAACATATATATTAATACTCTGATTTAGTTAGCTATACTAAGCACCACACAAGTCGGCGGATGGCAAGTTATGCGTAGAACGCTGCGCAAAAGCCGAAATATAGGTATGCGCGGGAGCCAGAGAGGCGAGACACCGGGGCATACCCGCCCGCCAACCTCATGCCTTCCGCGCGCTCCCCACGCCCGTGCTCAACACTACGATACGTGGAGTCGGAATTGTGCACACACGCGCAATAGTTAGCGAATCACGGCGAAGTGTCATCTGCAGCTAACTTCTCATCCGCCATTTTGTGTGGCGCTTAGTATACATACAATTTATATTCTATGTATAAGTTTCAATAGCTTATTATACCTATTTATTTTGTCTTTCAACAGAACCAATGTACTGGTTATCAAGCTGGCAAGACCTCGTTTGGGTGAGGAACCATGTGATGGCGCCACTCAGCGAAGAATGGGTGTTCAGAGCTTGCATGATGCCATTACTGTTGCAATGTCTTCCTCCCATGACTGCTGTCTTTGTAGGCCCTTTACTGTTTGGCGTTGGTAAGAAACTCTTGTATTTTTTTTTTTTTTTATTTCAAATAGGTTTGCGTTTGACTACACGTTTGTCTTGTATTTTGCCATATTGCGACTATTTCAATTTTCTTCAAAAAACAAGGATCTCAATTCAACTGTATGTTTTTGTTTGTATGTAACTGTTAAGCGATTACTCCGCCAATTATGGTCCGACTTTGATGATTCTTTTTTTAATTGGTAATTGTAATGGCCGCAAAATCTATGAAGATAGGTTTAAAGCTCTTCATCTCAAAATTCTAGAAGAATGACGATTGTGTGGAGACCTGATTGAGACCTTCAAAATTTTTAATGACTTCTATAATCTTCCGGATATTCACGACTTGGTAAGATAAGATAACTTAATTGATATTAATAGAACCTAATATTACAAAAAATTAATATTGATTCATAACCATGCTTGTCGAGGTTTAACATTTTTACTAATAATGAGTAGATACAGAAATGCAGTGTTATCTAAAAAAATTTCACATAAAAAATATTAAATTCATTGACAAAATATGCATTATGTTAGTAATTATGTCAATCCAATAATTCCAAAAAAAGTGCAGGCATGTATACCTTGAAGGAAAACATGCGTGACTGCAGACGCCATAAATTCCTCTTACAGCCTACACCATCACAAACCAACACTGCACACCACATCCTCTGCAATATAGTGGTTTACAACTGGAACAGGTTGCCTGACAATAAGCCCGATTACAGAGGCGCCAGATTAATGAAATAGCAGCGTAAAAAGCGTTATCTCTATCGAATGCCTAAAGTGAAAAAGAAACAGAAATATGCTATTTCGCTAATTTAGTTACGCTGGTGCTTCTGTAATCGGGCTTAATGTAATTTCAGCAAAGACTAAACACATTTAAGAATAGACTGGTTCTTTGGATAAAGAAGGAAGAAATTTCCTCAACAGATAAATACTAATTTTAGTCGACTCTGCTTGATATTTTGGTACATCAGTTTATACTGCTATATATAAGCAAAATAAATAATATTAATAAATATTTCATTTCATTCCAGCTCACTTTCACCATATATTTGAACAGATGAAAGCAGGATTTGAATTCAAAACAGCCTTGATGATCTCAAGTGAGTATTACATTCATTTCAGCATGAACTTGGCTTAAAATCTTTTTCTTTTGTACTGATTCTTCACTGCTTTGTATTTGAAATATTTCGTCAGAACGAAGCATTTTGAATCTATTTTCTTCTTACAAACATCCAGAGTGTGGAACTCTTTGAGTCTGTCTTTCTACTAAAGTATACATAGTCTTCAAGTCTTGAGTAAATAGGCAAGTATACTGGCAGGATAGTATGCTTGCCTATTTACTCATAATAGTACATTGTTCACCGAGAGGAGAAAGTGACCGATTACCGTCGAGGGTGTCGTTTGAAGCCCGAGCCGTAGGCGAGGGCTTTAAAACACCCGAGATCGGGAATCGCATTTTCTCTCGAGTGATTCATAGTGCTTTATACTACACCTACGAGGAAAATAAAAAACTAAATCTTTACTAATTGAAATTTGTATTGAAATTGTTGCAGTTAGTGAAGCTTAATGTAACACTTTTTCCATTAATGTTTGTTTGAGATGTTTGCGACAATGTAAGAGGAATAACTGGCTGTGCTGTTGGCACCGCGCGTAGAAGGCTGTGGTGCCAAAGGGGCAACTGGCTGCGGGCCTTTTCCATTGCAAAAAATCGTCATAAGTTTAAGATAAGATAACGTTTATTTTTTTTGCTCAAAAAGTTACAGGTTTTGGAGTTAGTAAATCTTGATGATGCTTAAAGTAATGTTAGTAGGTAGGTACTTAGATTAAATTTACAAACTTCCAGAGTGGAACCCTAAATCTCACACTAGTGTGGTCCTGTGTCGTGAGATTTAGTCTCTTCCGTTTAATTATATTTTTTTATTGATTTCTGTGGTAAAAGGTTATCAATCAGTATTTTTGCTGTTTCCTTCAACTGCGGCGGAGTTAAAAAATCTTCATCATCACTATCACTACTTATCATTTTGATAGTTTTATTTTACTTTTCTACGAAAACTGAATCCTCAAACAACACACAAATTGAAAATGGCGCCAATGGCGTCTGCAATTTTCACATGTTCTTTTTTCAAATTGTTTGACACCATCCAACACACAGCTAGTGGCCAGTGTCATTTTGCGAACTTGGAGATTAAAACTCACTGTAAAAACTTTTTGGCTTTTGATATTTAGGTTACCAGCGCATAGTCTTACCCAAAATTAAAAAAGCAAAACCACGTAAGAAATGGATTTTCATACACTTTTCTCTCCCGCTCAGATGCGTTTTCTCGCCGCATATTTGTTCGATATGCAATGACGTACTTTCTACCGTAAATTTGATAAAGTATCAAATTTCCGAGCAGGTGTAGTATAAACATAATTATCTGCTTAACATCAGGCAGTGTCACAGAACAGCAGACTTTCTCTCTTCTGTGGACAGTGTAGTCAAACACAAACATAATTATGTTAAATAAAAAATATATGTTTGAAACAAACTCCATATGAGTAGTTCACAAAATGACAAAACAACATCTAATATCTACAGAGTTATTGATAACTTATAATTTTAATTTAATTTTGAATGAACATAATTAAATTTATTTTATATTAAAATTATTAAATTATTATTTGATGAAATTATATGACGTGTACTAATATGTATCAATAAATGAGTATAGAGTCTCTTAGCGTGACTTTAGCACGTCAAATTAAAAGCCTTTTAACTATGGACCTATACTTAACTAACCGAGATCTAAAATGAGAATAGAAATCAGTTATTCCATAGAAAAATTTCATTAAATATCAACAAGATTTACTGTAGAATAATTATTGTCTTGATTTTGTTCTGCAGCAAAAATCGTATGTCTTGATTGATCGTCTGGCTACATATAATGTATGTGGAAGAGACAAACTATTAAAAAAATACAATGAATTATAATTTTGTTTCCAGCATTCCAGTTTACATACACTACCCTATTTGGCGCATACTCTGCTTACATCTTTGTTAGGACAGGTGAGCATTTTGTATTATACAAACTTTGACAAATTTAAAAGCCTTCATAGATAGTCCAGTTTCGTTGGTGCCAATTTATACCAAATTGGATCATGTGAGAGGTATTTGGTCCAGCATTATTATTAATACTCGAAATGTCTATGAGGGCTTTAATATTAGATAGCATATAGCTTGGCTCTGATGTCGCCAGAGCCATTTAAATGTAAACTGCATAAAAGATAGCTTGATCTCTGCGACAGTGACATTGACATAGAAGATTGACATTTTTAGAGTTGGGATAGTGGTGAAAAAAATCGATTATCACACAATGTTGTAATGAAATCGAATGAGTAGTTGTAGATGAGAAATTGGGTTTTATTTACTTACTATTATTTAAGATCAAGTAACACATGTAAATAATGTTATGATATCAATTAAATAAATTATAATAATGTTAAGATAATATTTATCGACGTTTTTCACTATTACCGATGCTAATGTAACATATAGTTGGGTTTAATTTAATTACAAACGTTACTAAATTAATGATAAATTAAGTTTTAATTTTAAATAAAACTCTGTGGTCACGATCATTCGTCGCCCATCACTAATCGGCATGCCCATAAAGTATGACATTGACAGGTACTGTCTGTACTATTAAGACATTCAGGACTTCATAGGCGTGATTTTTCTGACAGCTGTCGCAGAGATCAAGTTATATTTTATTGAGTATAGAATATTAAGAATTTGATGACTTAGGCCGAATCATATTAGTCAGCGGATATGAAGTTAGCCACAAGCTGCGCAAGATCCAATCCTGACTGAAGCTCACATAAAGCTGCCCATTGATTGGGTTTCACGCAACTTCTAGCTAACTTCACATCCACTGACTTGTATGATTCGCCCGATAACAACAATCTTACCAACACACTTCTATAATAATTTATAGAATACATACTTAATAGGCCAAATCACTCAAAGGCGATCACTAGAACCGCCATGGACAAAATGAAGAAAATATGGAGGAACAGGAACATCACCAAAACCACGAAGATCAGACTCGTGCGAACACTAATGTTACCCATATTTTTGTACGCCTCTGAGACGTGGACGTTACGAGAAATCGAAAAGAAGAAAGTAGATGCGCTAGAGATGTGGTGCTGGAGAAGAATGCTTGGGGTATCATGGACTGAATTTCGTACCAATGTCTCGATACTACAAGAACTCGGCGTCAAGCAGCGTCTATCATCCGTAGTACAGTCTCGAATACTCGCTTACTTCGGACACGTCTCACGGCGAGGTAGTCAGTCCATAGAGCGTCTTGTCGTCCAAGGCAAAGTTAAGGGCACAAGACCACGCGGAAGGTCGCCCATGAGATGGACCGATCAGATCAAGTCTGCTGTGGGCGGGCCCGTGCATGAATGTGCCAGATTGACGTCCAATAGAGAAAGATGGCGAGACATCGTGAGGCGCATTACATCTGCCCTTACCAATAATAATACTGCGTGATGACCACGACCGTTCTGTCAAGAGCGCAACGATCAAGAAGAAGGCCAAATCAAACAACTTGGCAGTTGTGAGGTGAGCTACAAGCTGCGGATAATCCAACCCTGACTGAAGCTCAGACAGACAGACAAAACTCTTTATTTACAACCACAATATGAAAAATAAACACTATTTACACATATACGACAAAAAATATGATTATAAAGTGGCGGCCTTATCACCCATGGCGATTTCTTCCAGGCTCACTTAACAGCTGCGCTATGATTCGGTTATTAGCAGCTTGTAGTTAACATCACAGCGCCAAATGGTTTGATACGGCTTGTAAAAAGATTTTTAGACATAACTTTATTTTCAACGAAAAACAATATACATATAAATAAATACAATACAAACATCAAAAGTGCAGTACATGAATAAATATAAGCATTAATTATATTAAAATGCTACATTTTCGCCACAAATCAGCCTCATCTCAGCATAATGCCGACCGAATTTTTTTAGATTTTTGCTAAAAAATAGGCATGATGATTAAAAAATATAATTAGTCCGTCAGATAGACTATAAAATAAAAAACCGGACAAGTGCGATTCAGGCTCGCACATTGAGGGTTCCGTACAAACATATTGTTAAAATAATTAAAAACCTGTTTTAGCATGTGCTAATTAAGTTCTTTTATATTATACCTTACATAATACGATTTACTCACTCGATATATTTACGCGTTCCCGAGATAAAGAGTTTTGACATACACACAGACGGACAGACGGACAACAAAGTGATCCTATAAGGGTTCCGTTTTTTCCGTTTGAGGTACGGAACCCTAAAAATATTAGACGCGTATTTTTCCTTTTGTCAATTAAACAATAATTGATGAAGATATAGCCCGTCAAAGTTTCGCGTGACGTCACAAGTCCCATACAAAGGACATGTCCACAAAATGTATGGAGGCTAGTATAATGTACTGTACTGTACCAGCCTTTTTTTTTAATAGTCCACTGCAGGACGTAGGCCTACCCACGAAAGGTGATTGGGCCATATCCACCACGCTGGCCCAGTGCGGGTTGGTGGATTCACATACGCCATCGAATTTCTTCTACGGACGCTTGCAGGTTTCCTCACGATGTTTTCCTTCACCGAAAAGCCCGTGGTGTGAAATTCCGTACATAAATTCCAAGGAATTCATTGGTACGGGACCGGGATTTGAACCCACGACCTCACGATTGTAAGGCGAGTGTCATTACCACTAGACCACCACGGCTTCAAGTATAATAATAATCAAAAATTCTAACCACAACACTCGTCACATTTCGAGAAAGTTCATATTTTTCTAAGTCTAATACATCAGTTAAAAATATAAAAGAGCCCACCGATTTTTTAAAATTAATTTTGATTTTATTAAGATAAATAAACATGTTTGGCTCGATAGGTAGTTTATCTCTAGCAACCCTGATTAAGTAACCTACAAATTGTTAAATAAAAGCATTTTTACCAATTAGACACACTTTTTAAGTGTTTTTTTTGTCACATTGTACCTACTAACTGGTCACACTGGTCGGTTAAAATTTTTAATTTTAGCAAATAAAGAGATGAATGTGGAAGAATCGGCTACAAATGGAAGTAAAATAACGATAGACGCCGCACTTTACTTTTGCTAAACTAGTAAAAATAAAAAGTTGTATTATTATTTTTCATACTAGTTATTTCTCACATTTAAAAAAAATTGAGGAATTGAAAAATCTCAATTAAATATTTTTGAAAAGGCCATAAAACAAGCTTTCAAATGATGTATATATCATCTTGGTTTGATTTTTCTGAATAATATACCACTTGTGGACGTCACCTTTATATACTTCTGTGACGTCACGACCCCCACTCTCGAACTTTGACAAGGTTTATCTTTGTTATTTGTTGTTTGATTGGAAAAAGAAAAAATACGTGCCCAATAGTTTTTTTGATTATCCAACTCAGAGATTAATTATAATAATGATTTTTGTACCCTGTCATTAAACCTATTGTCTGTTTTATCAGTTGGTCTATTTACCATGAACCGATTACAATGTGTTTGATGTTTAAATTTTCTTTCCAGGTCATTTCGTCGCTCCGCTAGTCGCGCACATGTTTTGCAACCACATGGGCTTTCCAAACTTCAGTGAGATCGGTCAGTACCCTCCTTTGCAAAGAGTGGTAATAATCTTCAACTTGCTCTTAGGTTTCGGTTTATGGTGCGTCATGTTGGTACCAATCACTGACCCTGCTTTGTATGGAAACACCCTTCATTGGGAGACTTGAATTGCTGGAAGGTCCTTTATCTTACAAGGTCATATGCTAATTTCATAATGAGTACATTTTGTATTTTTAACCGGAGGTACTCAATTCGACGCGTATACAGGGTTATTTCTAATTGATTAGAAATAACCCTGTATATTTTTTTTATGTATAACCAAGCATAACTTTTTTCGTAGTAGACCGATTTCAATAATTATTTTTTTTATTGAAAAGAGTATACTTCGAAATTGGTCCCATTTAAATTTTATCGAAATCGGCTGAGCTATTTTTGATAAATCAACAATAATGTGAGAAATGCTACATCGATCAGTGCGAAATATTCGCGAATTCAATACACGGGTGAAGTCGGTCATGCCAAGTTTTGTAATAATCTTGTTGATTTTTTACTTGAGCCATTTTTGAGATGTGTAACATTTACTGTTGTTTAATTTTACAAGTTATTATGCGTAGGACAGTTTATTGTTTTGAATTGTTGCGACTAAAACCAAGGCTACTGAAGAAGCGCAGTCAAGGATGTGGCACTAAAACTTTAGCTAAAACCTTAATTGTATTGCGTTTCGCTTCGCTTTCTCAGCTGGAGAAAAACTGGTATAGGGTGAATCAAATTATCTTTATCATGAAATTTTAGCTAAAACCTTAATTGTATCGAGTTTCGCTTCGCTTTCTCAGCTGGAGAAAAACTGGTATAGGGTGAATCAAATTATCTTTATCATGAAATTTTAGCTGAAACCTTAATTGTATCGCGTTTCGCTTCGCTTTCTCAGCTGGAGAAAAACTGGTACGGGGTGAATCAAATTATCTTTGTCATGAAATTTTAGCTAAAACCTTAATTGTATCGCGTTTCGCTTCGCTTTCTCAGCTGGAGAAAAACTGGTACGGGGTGAATCAAATTATCTTTATCATGAAATTTTAGCTAAAACCTTAATTGTATCGCGTTTCGCTTCGCTTTCTCAGCTGGAGAAAAACTGGTACGGGGTGAATCAAATTATCTTTGTCATGAAATTTTAGCTAAAACCTTAATTGTATCGCGTTTCGCTTCGCTTTCTCAGCTGGAGAAAAACTGGTATAGGGTGAATCAAATTATCTTTAACATGAAATTTTAGCTAAAACCTTAATTGTATCGCGTTTCGCTTCGCTTTCTCAGCTGGAGAAAAACTGGTATAGGGTGAATCAAATTATCTTTACCATGAAATTTTAGCTAAAACCTTAATTGTATCGCGTTTCGCTTCGCTTTCTCAGCTGGAGAAAAACTGGTATAGGGTGGATCAAATTATCTTTACCATGAAATTTTAGCTAAAACCTTAATTGTATCGCGTTTCGCTTCGCTTTCTCAGCTGGAGAAAAACTGGTATAGGGTGAATCAAATTATCTTTACCATGAAATTTTAGCTAAAACCTTAATTGTATCGCGTTTCGCTTCGCTTTCTCAGCTGGAGAAAAACTGGTATAGGGTGAATCAAATTATCTTTAACATGAAATTTTAGCTAAAACCTTAATTGTATCGCGTTTCGCTTCGCTTTCTCAGCTGGAGAAAAACTGGTATAGGGTGAATCAAATTATCTTTACCATGAAATTTTAGCTAAAACCTTAATTGTATCGCGTTTCGCTTCGCTTTCTCAGCTGGAGAAAAACTGGTATAGGGTGAATCAAATTATCTTTACCATGAAATTTTAGCTAAAACCTTAATTGTATCGCGTTTCGCTTCGCTTTCTCAGCTGGAGAAAAACTGGTATAGGGTGAATCAAATTATCTTTACCATGAAATTTTAGCTAAAACCTTAATTGTATCGCGTTTCGCTTCGCTTTCTCAGCTGGAGAAAAACTGGTATAGGGTGGATCAAATTATCTTTACCATGAAATTTTAGCTAAAACCTTAATTGTATCGCGTTTCGCTTCGCTTTCTCAGCTGGAGAAAAACTGGTATAGGGTGAATCAAATTATCTTTACCATGAAATTTTAGCTAAAACCTTAATTGTATCGCGTTTCGCTTCGCTTTCTCAGCTGGAGAAAAACTGGTATAGGGTGAATCAAATTATCTTTAACATGAAATTTTAGCTAAAACCTTAATTGTATCGCGTTTCGCTTCGCTTTCTCAGCTGGAGAAAAACTGGTATAGGGTGAATCAAATTATCTTTACCATGAAATTTTAGCTAAAACCTTAATTGTATCGCGTTTCGCTTCGCTTTCTCAGCTGGAGAAAAACTGGTATAGGGTGAATCAAATTATCTTTACCATGAAATTTTAGCTAAAACCTTAATTGTATCGCGTTTCGCTTCGCTTTCTCAGCTGGAGAAAAACTGGTATAGGGTGAATCAAATTTCTTAGCATCTCTGAAGTTAGCTACAAGCTGCACGGAACTCAATCCTGGCGCAGGTGTTATAGGCCGCACCACACAAGTTGGCGGGTGTGAATTTAGCTACAAGATGCGCAATATCCAATCTTGACTGAAGCTCACATAAAGTTGCACGTTGATTGGCTATTGCGTAGCTTGTAACTAACTTCACATCTGCCTACTTTTGTGGCGCGGGCCTATAAGTGAGCAGACAGCAGTGGGTTTTGCGCAGCTTGCAGCTAACACCACAGCTGCCATGAAGTTTGATTCAGCCTAAGCCAACGCGATCCAGTTTAGACTCGCGTTAAAAGCTTATGGTACAGTCCAGCTAGCTTAGCATGCGACCACGAAAAGCCACGAAAATAATTCTTTTCGATGTATGATAAAGTGATAGATATATACTTCGGTCTCGTTCTGGTACGTCGAAAGAAATATTTCGTGATGCGCATCCTAACGGCGAAATCGAAAGTGTGTCGAGTAGGGTTGTATACCTGATACTCAGAATATCCAAACGATATTCGTTGAAGGTCATCCAGGTATACGCACCGACCTCGTCACACCCAGATGATGAAGTGGAGGCTATGTATGAGGACGTAAGTCGGGCCATACATACGTCTAAGACCCGCTTCACGGTTGTTATGGGAGACTTCAACGCAAAGTTGGGCAAGAAAAGCGATGATGAGTTGAGAGTGGGGCAATTTGGATGTGGGCAACGGAACCCCAGGGGCCACATGCTGGCAGACTTTCTGGAGAAAGAGGAACTCTTCATGATGAACTCTTTCTTCCAGAAGCCACCTCGCAGGAAATGGACCTGGATGAGTCCCGACGGTACCACGAGAAATGAGATAGACTTCATCATGACTAGCGAGAAACGGATATTCAACGACGTCTCCGTGATCCACAGGGTAAAAACTGGCAGTGATCACAGAATCGTGCGAGGCAAACTGAATATCAACGTTAAACTCGAAAGGTCCCGCCTGATGAAGTCTACGCTCCGACCTACTCGTGCCCACATACAAAACCCCGAGAACTTTCAGCTCGAGCTCTCAAATCGCTTTGCTTGCCTGGAGAACTTTGCGTCGGTGGACGAGATCAATAACGGGCTCGTAGAAACTGTCCAAACGGTGGGTTCTAAGTTCTTTAGACCCCGCCGTTCAGATAAACCTAAGAAATTCTCCGATCATACTCTAAATCTCATGGCCGAACGACGCTCGCTAAGACTGCAGTCTTCCGATGATGTAAAGTCATACAGGCGGCTCAATAGACAGATTTCAAAATCGGTGCGGTGCGACATTCGTCTCTTTAATACTAAACATGTTAAAGAGACA
This sequence comes from Hypomecis punctinalis, assembly GCA_949316475.1. NCBI lineage: Eukaryota > Metazoa > Arthropoda > Insecta > Lepidoptera > Geometridae > Hypomecis > Hypomecis punctinalis. Next base: position 15,899,091 of record OX438815.1, on the reverse strand, counting down.
ATAGAGCGGAACAAAGGCTCCAAAGTGTTCGCGAGGCATTTTTCTATTGGGCAAAGCCAGTTGACAAAGCTGAAGAGAGAAGATGGCAGTATAGCGTCAACCAAGGCAGAGGTATTGCAGGAGATCGAAAGGTTTTACGGACAGTTATACGCCTCGGTAGCAAAGCCTGTAAACAGCACGGCCAAAGACCCAAGAGCCAAGCTGACCCGACACTTCACCGAAGACATCCCGGACATTAGCCTATACGAGATTAGGATGGCCCTGAACCAACTTAAGAACAATAAGGCGCCGGGTGACGACGGAATCACTTCAGAGCTTCTGAAAGCGGGTGGAACGCCGGTACTAAAAGTCCTTCAGAAGCTTTTTAACAAATCGTCGTCCTCGAGGGCATAACGCCAGAAGCGTGGAACAGAAGCGTGGTGGTGTTGTTCTTCAAAAAAGGTGACAACACCTTATTGAAAAACTACAGACCCATCTCGCTTCTGAGCCATGTTTATAAGTTGTTTTCAAGGGTCATTACGAATCGTCTCGAACGCAGGCTTGATGACTTCCAGCCTGCCGAACAAGCCGGTTTCCGGAAGGGCTTTGGCACCATGGACCACATACATACGCTGCGGCAGGTTATACAGAATACCGAGGAGTATAACCTGCCACTTTGCTTGGCGTTTGTGGACTATGAGAAAGCCTTTGATTCGGTTGAGACGTGGGCTGTGCTTGAGTCTCTTCAACGATGCCGTATTGACCATCGGTACATTGAAGTGCTGAAGTGTTTGTATAATAACGCCACTATGTCGGTTCGAGTACAGGAAGAGAGCTCCAAGGCGATCCCTTTAAAGAGAGGCGTAAGACAGGGAGACGTAATATCTCCGAAACTGTTTACTACTACTCTGGAGAACGCCTTTAAGCTCCTGGAATGGAAAGGACTCGGCATCAACATCAATGGCGAATACATCACTCACCTTCGATTTGCCGACGATATCGTAGTCATGGCAAAGTCGATGGAAGAACTCAGCACGATGCTCGAAGGCCTTAATCGAGTCTCTCAACAGGTGGGTCTTAAAATGAACATGGATAAGACAAAGGTCATGTGTAATTCTCATGTTGTACCCACCCCTATTTCAGTTGGGAACTCGGTTCTTGAAGTCGTTGACTCGTACGTCTACCTGGGACAAGTAGTCCAGTTAGGTAGGTCCGACTTCAAGAAAGAGGCCAATCGCCGAATCCAACTCGGTTGGGCAGCGTTTGGAAAATTGCGTAACGTCTTCTTGTCTGACATACCTCAGTGCCTCAAGTCGAAAGTTTTCGACCAGTGTGTGTTGCCAGTGATGACTTATGGCACAGAAACGTGGTCTCTCACTATGGGCCTTATTAGTAAGCTCCAAGTAGCCCAACGAGCCATGGAGAGGGCTATGCTCGGAGTTTCTCTGCGAGATCGAATCAGGAATGAGGAGATCCGTAGAAGAACCAAGGTTACCGACATAGCTCAGCGGATTGGCAAGTTGAAGTGGCAATGGGCAGGGCACATAGCGCGGAGAACTGATGACCGATGGGGTCGAAAAGTTCTCGAGTGGAGACCACGTACCGGCAAGCGCAGCGTAGGACGTCCACCCACAAGGTGGACGGATGACCTTATTAGAACCGCAGGATCGCGCTGGATGCAAACCGCTATCAACCGGTCTTATTGGAAATCATTAGGGGAGGCCTATGTCCAGCAGTGGACGTCCTATGGCTGAAATGATGATGATGATGATGATGATCCTAACGGCAGGTAACGTGGACGCTTCTCTTGTCTGTTGCTTCGAGGCGTCAACGAGGCAATTTTGAACTTTAGCTGTTTTCAAGTATTAATTTATTTAAAAAAATGCATATTCCAAAGCCCCCTTGCCCCTTCAGTGACTTGCGTCTTCTTCAAGCGTTTATCAGGTAAGTTTTTATTGACATAAAATAAGCTACATGAAGAATTATGGAGCCTCTGATTCCCCGAACTAGCCAGGGGCTGTAATACGGGAACCAGCGTCTTCTCCTATATTTACGACAAATTATGTCAATTTACTTATGCGGAATCAAACTTTATGGCGTCTGTCAACATGGGGCTAGTTCTGCGCAGTAGCGAATTCGTTGTCAGAAGCGCGAGAAGTGGATATGAACGGGTTGTAGTTAACCTTACAGACGCCATTAAGTTCGGCCTCTAACTTCAATTTTATTTTGAAGGACAAAAAGCTTTAGGTATTGACATAGAGCTATCACAACCAGAGAGATAATGTGCTCGATTGAGACAAGGGGACGTCAAATCTCAATACTTATTTGACAGTTTTGACATCAGCTTGGAAAATTTTCCATGCTTTATTGTGGTTGAGAATCGCCTTATACTCTATAAAATATAGCTTGATCTCTGCGACAACTGTCACGCCTATCATATATTCAAATCACGCCTATGAAGTCCTGAATTTCTTAATAGTACAGACAGTACCTGTCAATGTCATACTTTATGGGCATGCCGATTAGTGATGGGCGACGAATGATTGTGACTACAAAGTTTTAGACAGAGTATTATTTAAAATATCAATAGTTTATACTAACGAAATTTTAAATAAAACTTAATTTATCATTAATTTAATTTAGTAACGTTTGTAATTAAATTAAACCCAATTATATGTTACATTAGCATCGATAATAGTGAAAAACGTCGATAAATACTATCGTAACATTATTATAATTTATTTAATTAGTATCATCAAATTATTTACATGTGTAGATACTTGATCTTAAATAATAGTAAGTAAATAAGATCCAATTTCTCACCTACAACTACTCATTCGATTTCATTACAACATTGTTTGATAATCGATTTTTTTCACCACTATCCCAACTCTAAAAATGTCAATCTTCTATGTCAATGTCACTGTCGCAGAGATCAAGCTATCTTTTATGCAGTATAATCGGCAACAGCGCTATCTCTCAGATTGTAGTGACTCTGTGGATATATTACTTTAAAAATAAGACAAATGAATAGAAAAAAATATTAAAGAGTGTCAATGACAATCATTTTGCGTGCTCAGATAAAATAACTATCATTATGTTTGTCAAATCATCATCATCATTCCAACACTTATCGACTGCTGTAAATGTAAGCAGCGAAGTAAAGCTCTCAACTCATTATAGCATAGCTAGTTTGAAACCAAATTGTTTAGCCATAAGTTTTGTAATTTTGTGTGCCATAAAAAAGCTTCCAAGACGATTGCTTTCAAAGAAATGTCTGTTGTAGCTAATTCATATAGAACGCGGCTTTTTATCCGCACTTTGCGCGCGGCAGATTTGTACTTTTTTTGGTACATCTCGCTTATTCGGAAAAAAGATGCGTTCTATATATTCTATGCACACTATATTTTTATTGCATGTTTTACAATAAGTATTTTAGTTTGTTGTGTTTAAATTTTCGTGATTTGAATACATTATTATTATATATATATACTACGGGATTAATCGCGCACTAAAATTACGAGATAAATAAATACCTCATCGTCCCGACGTTTCGACTGAGTTGCATCAATCGTGGTCACGGGTGTGTCTACCCGTGGCCACGAATGATGCACTAGATTCAGTCTACCTGGTCGATACAATTCGGTCGAAACGTCGGGATAGTGATTTATTTATTTATCTCGTAATTTTAGTGCGTATTTCGACCAAGTTGCATCGATCGTGGTCACGGGTAGACTCAGTCAACCCGATTGATGCAACTCTGTCGAAACGTCGGGATGATGAGGTATTTATTTATCTCGTAATTTTAGTGCGTATTTCGACCAAGTTGCATCGATCGTGGTCACGGGTGACTCAGTCAACCCGATTGATGCAACTCTGTCGAAACGTCGGGATGCTGAGGTATTTATTTATCTCGTAATTTTAGTGCGCGATTAATCCCGTAGTATACAATAATAAAGTATTTTAGTTGTTTAAATACGTAGCCAACGTGGGCACCTCATTAACGCTCTACCTCTACCCTATTGTTGCGTTGTTTTGCCCTCCCACTGTAAAATAGATTTTACTCATTATAAATTCAATTCAAAATTGAATTGAAACATTAAAAAGAAACAGTGGGCGTTCGTTTGTTATATGTACGCGCGGCACAGGGTTGACTCTTTAAATATTACTGCGTCATTTGGTCAAGTTTCCTCTTCGAATTTTTAGTGTAGGTCGAATCATACAAGTCGGCGGATATGAAGTTTCCTACAGGCTGCATGAAACCCAATCAACGCGCAGCTTTGTGACCTTCGGTCTGAATTGGATATTGCGCAGTCTGTAGCTAACTTCACATCCGCTGACTTGTATGATTCGGTCTGTAGTATTTGTTGTTTTTATACTCTATAAAATATAACTTGATCTCTGCGACAGCTGTCAGAAAAATCACGCCTATGAAGTCCTGAATTTCTTAATAGTACAGACAGTACCTGTCAATGTCATACTTTATGGGCATGCCGATTAGTGATGGGCGACGAATGATCGTGACCACAGAGTTTTAGATAGTTTTTTTTTAAATATCGATAGTTTATACTAACGATATTTTAAATAAAACTTAATTTATCATTAATTTTATCGTATATTTTAATATCATAATATTATTTACATGTGTAATTAAATTAAACCCAATTATATGTCACATTAGCATCGATAATAGTGAAAAACGTCGCTAAATACTATCGTAACATTATAATATTTTATTTAATTAATATCATACATAACATTATTTACATGTGTAGATACTTGGTCTTAAATAATAGTGAGTAAATAAAATCCAATTACTCACCTACAACTACTCATTCGATTTCATTACAACATTGTTTGATAATCGATTTTTTCCACCACTATCCCAACTCTAAAAATGTCAATCTTCTATGTCAATGTCACTGTCGCAGAGATCAAGTTATATTTTATAGAGTATAGTTGTGAAGTAGTATCTTACTCATTTATGGTTAAGCAAGTATACACAACACTATTAATGTATACCATTCCAATTTTTTTCCCGACTCGCTCAAGCCCGCCGCGTATATTTCGTTTTTAGAAAACTCACGAGTTACAATTAACTTATAAATAAGTATACCTATTTACATTACTAAAATAAGAACGACAGGGTTAACACATGTGTTACTAACTAGTCAATTCACTTACGAGTATTGTTTTGTATTTCATAAGTATTATTGTAGAAAAATCTTTGTAGGATCTAATGCTGTATGTTAGGAAAATTAAGGCCTCGTTCTCACGATCGAAGTATAATGAAACAAAGTTAGAGGAAAACATCGTGGGGTAATCTGCATACGTCCGTAGAAGAAATTCGAAGGCGTATGTGAATCACCAATTTGCACTAGGTCAGTGTGTTGGATTTAGCCCAATCATGCGTCGTGGGTACTTCTATGCAAGGCTTGAAACCGGTTTAAAATTAACCAAAATTCAAATGGTAAAAACCGGTTTCACTTATTTTTTCGTTCGGAGTTTATCCGTAAAAAGAGTGTTTTAAAAATCTTTATTGACCGGTTTATTTCGCGAGACGCCCGCGTCGCGGTACGTGCGCTAACTTGCTCCTTGCCCTCTCGTCACGTGGCCTGTTTAAGGCGTGAAGAAGGGGCGCGCGGGTGGAAATAACTGTTCTAAACCCGTTTATTCCTTTCAACCCATATGCGAATTTTAACAAAACTTTGACCAAAATCCTTAAAATTAACCTCAATTAGAACGAAATCGAAAAATAAAGTTCATCATCATCATTTCGTGGCAATGGCTAAATTTTTATTTATATTTTTTTTCTATTTACAATATTTACAAAACATCAGTGATCAAATCTTTTAAAATAAAATTATCATGTAGGTACTTTATTCCTTAACCGGTTTGTAAATGAACCGGGTTTTCAAGCCTTGCTTCTAAGTTGAGTGCTGCGCTATTAAAATACTGTAGAGTACAAGTTGTGATATATTTCGATCGTGTCAACATGGTAATAAGATCGTATTAAGATTAAAAAATAGTAAATTAAAAATCTAAGATTACTGTTTGTAATTTAATTTCAAAAATACGTAAAGCTCCGTTCGTAAATTTAATTTTAAGAAACGCTTGACTGGCTTTATCATGTCTTAATTAAGCTTGTACACGCTGATGGTGATAATTTATCGATGATGCCTTGAATGCATCACGCAGTATCACTCCAGACCAACCACAAACGCCGCTTCCGGTCACTAAGGTTTGCTACTGCTGCTTACACACAAGCGAGCCGGCACAGTTTTTTAATTTTAACTTCACATCCACCGCCTTGTGTGTTTCGACTTATACAACGTTCGGCATCCCTCGACTTGTAGTAAAAATCGTACTAATATATGTATTATAAATCCGAAAAGTTTGTTGGTTTGTTCCTCTTTCATGCAGCAACAGAGCAACGGATCGACTTGATTTTTGGCATGGATATAGTTCAAGGGCCCGAAAGTTCCATAGGCTACTTTTTATCCCGAAAAAAAATGAAAGGTTCCTATGGGATATCACAAGAGTCAAATTCCGCGCGAGCAGAGCTGCGGGCAAAAGCTAGTAGAAAATAAAGTGCCCGATAGGGTAGTTCCTTCGGGTCCAATCGGCACAGGTCGGTTTTCATTCGGCCGTCACGCGTCTCCGTCGCAGCATTCACGAACATTTATCTACACATATTTATGATTACATTCTACATCTACGATTTTACCGCTCGGCAGTGCCGATCGATGCCGGCCCGTTTATTTGTATAGCAAGTCTAATGTCGCGCGCTAGTAGCTCGTTAGCCTCTCTTTTAGAGTGAAATGATTTTTATCGTGCTTTACACACTAGGTGTATAGAAACTTTCTTTTTGTGATAAACATTTCAAAAATTGACGCGTTCGCAGGATTTGAACCTGCATCTTTCTGGGATTCCGGCCCAGATGTTTTGTTCAATTAAGCTCAAACGCTGTCAGCGAAGGTGCCGAATTAGTGAAACTGTTGTATCATTTTTACCAACTACTACATCTCTTTTAGAGTGTTCAGTATGCTGAGTGTGAGTTGTGTCGTAAACATGACGCGCTCTTCAGCGAGCGCGTAAGCATATAATTTGTATGAACTTGCACTCGCACAAAGTGTTTCAAAAACGCGCCGCTAGTGCCGCTGTACATTTCTTCATACAAATTACATGCTTACGCGCTCTCGCGATCGTCATGTTTACGACAAAACTTACACTCAGCATACAGAAAGAGCAATTTACGCGCGATTGTCACATATACGCGACTCACATCCGCGCGTAAAACGCATGCAGTTCGGGCTATGCGCGCAGTCGCGCGTAATACGTCCCATCTAAACGTGCTCTTAGGTAAAATATTATCACTAGAGTCTGGCTAACGAAAGTTGATACTGACAAAGCGCGGCAAATTTAAAAAAATATCAGTATGGCAGCCCTAAACTAAGAGGGAAACACTTTCTCTCACACGATGTAGCATTGTTACCATACTGCGATTTTGATTCTTCGAAATCTTTGGGGGAATCGCAAAGAAATCTTTTTTCAAGCTTCAACTTGTCGTGTAGGAGTTTTATATTCATTACGTTAATTATTTTTTGTTTTTTGACCTTATTATTATGCCCAATTGAGGCTTCGTATTGCTCTCCAAATGATCCAAATGATTTCAACGCGTACCTATCTACTTCGTTACGATGAAGATTATAATAATATAATGAATAATAATTTTGTTCAGTTTAGTACATGAAGTTTGAAAAAGTTTTTAATACATGGTAAAATACCCCAATTTAAAGGTAAATCCACGATGGTAGTAGCACCGTGTGTTGTCATTTAAAAAGTTTGCGAAAAATTCCAGTATCAACTTTCGTTAGCCAGACTACAGCATATTATGTGCAAAATAAATAAGATTGATGAATTAATTATGAACTACATTCTTTTGGTATCACGATAGATTTATTACCATCAATGTGTATGGCGCCTAATGTTTTAACTTGTTTACTAATAAACTAAAAGTTCATTGTGATCAGTACAATTTTTAAAATAAATAGAACATTTTCTACTTTTACACGCTTTTCTTTCAATAAAACAACATACCTCTGTAAATATAATTTATTACTCCTTAATATACATCAGTTGAAGCATTGTATAATCTATACTAACAACAATACTAAATTAATACCTTATTACATTTTTTGATTTTTACTAAAGATTTTGAATTTGATGACAAACATTTCATTTATAAATATAAATTCTAACATCGATATGGATTTATTTTAAGAACTTTGTCGAGTTAAAAATAGCATTCAATAGCTGATAAAAATATTTCTATAAGTTCTAAGCAATACGTCCAAAGCCCACTAAAAAGTCGAGGCAAAACGTACGAGGCATCGTAAGAAAAACAAAATCAAGTTTTAAACTATTACATAAATGAACTTATGAGAAAACATTAAACTATTTCATTTACACGTGATTTAACTCTAAGTTCATCTCAAATGACGAGTGAATATTAATTTTAAATCGACTTACAAAAAGAAAGAGGTTCTATGTTCGTCTGTATGTTTTTTCTTGTGTATATTCATCAATATTAACTCTAATTGTGAACCGATTTAAAAAAATATTTTTTAGTTGAAAAGGGTATACTTTAATTCTAGGTTCATCTCAAATGACGAGTGAATATTAATTTTAAATCGACTTACAAAAAGAAAGAGGTTCTATGTTCGTCTGTATATTTTTTCTTGTGTATATTCATCAATATTAACTCTAATTGTGAACCGATTTAAAAAAATATTTTTTAGTTGAAAAGGGTATACTCCCGAGGTGGTCCCAAGTTTTATCGAAATCTAAAGGAAGTTTTTGAAAATACAATAATAATGTAAAAATTGTATATGTTACAGTCAAAGTGATTAGTTCGTGATTATGTATAATAACTGGTTATTATACATAATAACTAATCTGCTTAGTAAATGTGATAAAATAATCTCATTAACACCATTGGTTTTTCGGTGAAGGAAAACATCGTGAGGCAACTTGCATACTTCCGTAGAAGAAATTCGATGGCGTATGCGAATCCACCAAGCCGCACTGGGCTAGCGTGGTGGATATGGCCCAATCACCCTTCGTGGGTAGGCCTACGTCCTGTAGTGGACTATTAAAAGGCTGATACAGTACAGTACAGTCTCATTAACTAGTTATTATTCATAATAACCGGTCAGGGACATGGAAAGTAATGAATGTTCAAAATGGCAACATTCAAGTAGCAGAATATTTTGGTGAGCGTAATATGCATTTAGTTGTTTATTGTTTACCAATTGTTGTATGTTGGTTACGTTTTTTTTACAAAGGGAATAGCTTCTGGCACTTCGCCGGCCGCAGCCGCGGCATGCTCGTTTCGCTCGCTCGGCTCGTGCATTGTTTGTCATTTTCTAACCTAATATATCAAGGCGGTTCGCTTCTGGCACTTTATTAGAAATATATAATAACGTTGAATATAACTTTTTGAAAATGTATGGTAAAAAATATTAATACTAAAGCAAAATCAAATAAAACTTTATAATCATAGTTTAAAAAAATATCACATTAACTAAGTCGTCCCAGGTATTATATATAATAACTAGTTGAAGTGATTAATTCTGTGCCATTCATTTATCACTTTCACTAAATCAAGTAGTAATTATACATAATCCCTGGTTAGTATAAATAATAACTAAATTAATCACTTTGACATTGACTCGAGCGAACTATTCGAATTTTGTACACGATGGAAGTTGGTTTTGCCATTTTGTCCGTAAAATAATTAGAATAGTAAATATGTTTAAAATAATTAATGAATTAATAATTTCAAAAACAACTATCTAGGAAAAGTTTTATTTACACGATGCGTCCGCCTCGACTTTAGTGACAAGCACGGCTAGCATGGGCATCGCGATGTGAGAAAATGAGACGGATATATACTTTTCCATAACTTTGTCTTGTCCCGTCGATATAATTATGTCGTAATGCGTATGCTAACCGTGTTAGCCTTACATTTTCTTGAAACCTTTAAATAACAATATACAATGCTCGACAGTAAATATTGCATACCTAAGAAAGTATCATACGAAAACAATATCTTACCAATAGCAACATTTTTTATAGTTCAAGTCTAGCCTAAATAGAATTAATAAAACTGAAAAATACAAAACTTCATTAATGTCATATGATTGGAATATTAATTACATTATCATAATAAATAGTATACCTCAACTCATACAACGCTTTAAAAGTTCATTTATTTTCAATAACACAGAAATATAGACAAGAATTAGTTGAAAAAACATCAAAATTACAGAAGCGATTTACAAGCTACCTGGTTAGAGATTTAACCTCATTTACATATTCTCCAAGCTATCCTCAACAAATTCATAAAATATGTATTTTTTTATAATTTAAAATATAAATAAGATCAACTCGACCAATATCATGATTGAGCTTCAAAAATTAAATCAGTCTTAGTGTGCCGTTGTTCAAGGCTTGAACAATTCACATCTTGTAAAAGATATTTTAGTATTTATATGTTTTGTCATGACATGTAAATAAAATTGGTAAAAAACCTTTTTAAATAAAACGGTTTTATGTACCAAAAGCTAAAAAATAATGACTCCTAATGGGTAACTAACGTAAATAATGAAATCTACCAGGCGACGGCCCCACGATTTTATTTTTGAGTCATTATTTTTTTTCTTTTAGCACATAAAACCGTTTAATTTAAAAAAGTTTTTTGACAATTTTGGTTTTGTGTTTTTAGTTTGTATTTTGGTACTACAAAATGTGTTCTACATGAAAAGCCCTTTCATTTGATACCCATATTGAAGGAGTTGTGTAAAAAAATTAAATCCGCCATGTTGTGGCGGTGGCCATATTGTATTTACGTCAATACTGTGTACAAAAATTATATTGTCATTGAAACTAAAGCTGTGTATCAAATATCAAATCAATCCGGCCACAGGAAGGGGGCAAATTTTAACTAAATACTAGCTATTCATTAATTACTAGATTTGACCCAAAAAACGGGCAAGTGAAATTAAATAAAACCGTTTAAAAAACACCTGAAAACTAATGTAGAAAATATACTTTGACCAATATCCTCGATGTTGGGCAAGTTTAGGAAAGAAATAAGAGTTTTATTATAAGGTACAGTAAAATCGATCCTGCTAGATATTATCGTCAATAAGAATGAACGAACTCGATTCACATAGCTCACGACTGTATATTGGATAATGTAATAAGTTCGCACACTAAAGTGCGCGACTTCAGAAGGTATAAATGACCACAAGTTGGAGTTGTCTTTGGCAAGCTCAGTAAATAAGAGCGAAATAGCTCGCTCCACTTGGCTCATGAAAGTATGACTTTATTAGGTGATGCATCCTAGTCTATCAGGTCTCAAGCTGAGTTTACAAGGTACAAATGATCACAAGTATTACTTGGCAAGCGCCGTACACAAGTATTGGGCGAGGTCGACCCACGTGGCTCACGACTGTGGGCTGCATGGTTGGGCATCCAGGTCTAAAGCTGACGTCACGAGGTACAAATGATCACAACATGTCTTATTTGGTAAGCGACACATGTATCGTACGAGGTCGACCCACGAGGCTCACGACTAAAACGGCTGGCCGAGGCGTCCAGATCACAAGCGACGTCACAAGGTACAAATAATCACAAGTCCTAAGTTTTACTTGGCAAGTGCCGTACACAGGTATCGGACGAGGTCGGCCCGCGAGGCTCACGACTCTATGTGCCGGACGCTTACTTCACAAGGTACAAATGATCACCAGGTGTTACTCAGCAGGTGCCGTTCACGCGTATCGGACGAGGTCGACCCACGAGGCTTACGAGGATCAGGTCTCAAGCTGACTTCACAAAGTACAAAATAAACGATCACAAGTTTTACTTGACAAGTGCCGTACACAAGTATAGGACGAGGTCGACCCACCAGGCTCACGAGGCCCATGTCACAAGCTGACTTCAAAAGGTACAAATGATCACAAGTTATTTTACTTGACAAGTGCCGTACACAGGTATCGGACGAGGTCGACCTACGAGGCTCACGAGGCTCAGATCACAAGCTGCTTCACAAGGTACAAATAATCACAAGTCCTAAGTTTTACTTGGCAAGTGCCGTACACAGGTATCGGACGAGGTCGACCCACGAGGCTCACGACTGTATGGGCCGGTTAGGTGACGGCGGCGCGGGCGAAGCGTCTAGGTCACAGGCTGATAGTAAGCGCACCAGCTCGTCGGGGCTCGGCCCGCCGTCGGCCGACGGGGATTCTTCACCTTCACCTGAGGGCAAGAAGTACGAGTAATAAATAAACCTCGTTTTTGTCAAAGAGACTCGGAAAATTTGAAATTCGATCAGAGCTTTTAAGATTATTAATCTTAAAAGCTCTGATAAAAGAGACAGAGACTACATCTTTCAAGATTGAATTTCAAATTTTCCGATATATAAATACACAAGTTCATCAATTGAACAAATTACTGTGCCAGATCCAAAAACTTACGTCTAGACATATGATCATTGACGAGCATTCATAAATGGAACAGCTGGTTTATATATTATATTGATAAAAAAATAGAAACATCTAACAGTTAGCAATAAGTTACGGATTTCTTTTGCTTACTTGTATTCTATCATTTACCGAAAGATATCAAAAAATAAATTGCGCTCACTATGCTCGCGCAATATTTGCGTCCTAGTTTGGCACATGACGTCGATCCTTGATTGCGCCCGTGTAGTGTACACCGACGGCGGTTTGGTGGCTTGGTCTACAGAGTAACTTCACACTCGATACCGACCCGTCTACTGAACTAACGCTGGTATAACCCGGTTCATTAAAGAAAGGAATCTAAAATGGCGGCGCTTATCATGTTCTCTCGCTCGCACACTAGTGCCGTCTATACTCACTCTCGCGCGTACCGTAAGCAGAAAAAATATTAGTCTTGATTTGCTCTTGGAATGAAGAAATGTTGGGAGTAGAACCCTTACCCTTTGATGATCCTGGTGAAGGACCGTCACATAGACAGTATTAATAAATGAGTTAAAAATAATATTCGTTCTTTATTTTAACCAACATCATAATAAGGATCCTCCTGAAATTTTGTTATATACATTGTCAGGTGCAGAAACGGACAAAGAGTCTTTTCATCCCGAAAAAAAGTAGGTACTGTTTCCGATGAAAACAACAATAACGTTCTAATGATAATAGATGGCGCCACGTGTCTTTCAAATTTTCAACTTTCACGCGGGCCAGAGAAGAAGCTAGTTTGAAATTAATACGACCCGGTCTTGTTTTTATTATTTATGATTTGAAAAAAAAAACTGACTTGTAATTTTTTGTGCTAACTATACTATCTGTCAACGCAAGTACAAGCCGCCATTTTAGATTCCTTTCTGTAATGCATCGGCTTATATAATGTACGAACCTGGCTGCGGTCCGGGCGGGGGCGGCTTGGCGGCCTTGTCTATAGGCGCGGTGAGGTCCCACATCTGCGCGGCGCCGGACCGGTGCCCGCAGAGTAACAGCCGCCGCGGCCGTAGGGCCCCTTCACACTCGGCCACTACGAAGCACGACACCGCCGACCCGTCTACTGAACGTATTGTGCACACCCTAAAAAACAAAAGATATATGATAAAAATTTTCTTTTTGTGATAAACATTTCAAAAATTGACGCGTTCGCAGGATTTGAACCTGCGTCTTCTGGGACTCCGGCCTAGATGCTTTGTCCAATTAAGCTAAAACGCTCTCTGCGAAAGCGCCGAATTAGTGAAAGTGTTTATCATTTTTTTTTACCAACTACTACATTTTTTGGATCGCCATTTGTGAGAACTGCTTTAAACCAGTCAGTCACTTAATGTGAAATTATTAGAACTTCTTACCATTAACGAGAAATGACGCATTGCTTAATCAATGAAATTATTTTTATCGTGCTTCACACACTAGGTGTATAGAAACTTTCTTTTTGTGATAAACATTTCAAAAAATATATGATGATGAATCAAATAAAGAATCAGCTATTCCATCCAAAATATTTATTCACTTTCGACAATATACGTAATGTAGATAAGCTAAGGAATGTCTCGTCTCTCGACGCCTCTCGTCGAAGATTTCAACTTATCATGACTTTAAACATAGTCAGGGCACATAGCGCGGAGAACTGATGACCGATGGGGTCGAAAAGTTCTTGAGTGGAGACCACGTACCGGCAAGCGCAGCGTAGGACGTCCACCCACAAGGTGGACGGATGACCTTATTAGGACCGCAGGATCGCGCTGGATGCAAACCGCTATCAACCGGTCTTATTGGAAATCATTAGGGGAGGCCTATGTCCAGCAGCTGATATTCTATGGCTGATATGATGATGATGATGACTTTAAAATAGCCAATACGATATAAGTAGGCGTAACTAGTGCTTGTGTGGGATTTTTCTGCGAGTTTGAATCAAATATGAAATATTAGGTCAGGACTTACCTTTTCCCATTTGAAGCAAGTCTAACATACAAGGTATCTGTATCAGGAACTACTTTTTGTATGAATATTTGCTCTTCATCTTGCTCGCCATATGGACCTGTAAATAAAGAACAAAATAGGCAAATGTTTAACTTAATTTTAAGAAAGTTGGTGCTTTTCCTTAATGTATAGTCAGAACCATACAAGTCGGATGGGAAGATAGTTACAAGGTGCGCAATATCTAATCAACGCGCAGCTTTATGTGAGCTTCATTCACATGGAGGAGACTGGAGAGCGCGTGGGCCCCGTTTTTGTTGAAACAATAGGTCACCGATTTTAAGCGGGGGGAGAGGTAAGCTCCGCTGGCTGTAATTGGCTGACGCCAGAATGACGCGGTGACAACATTTCTTGTAGTGGTGCCAAAAATGTTACTAGCAAAATATCGATATCGATATTTTTGACTTAGTTCTACTTTGAATAAAATATCGTATCGCAATAACTCATCTTATTAACTATTGACACGATACTGGATCAAATATCGTATCGAAACCACACAATCGTATCGTCTCAACAAATAGCGGCTTTAGAAAATATTATTTCTGTGTACTTTGCCACTTACAGGTTGGTCGACGTAAATAAGTATTGTTTATGTACATACCTAAAACAATAAACTTTAATGGTATAAAAGACAATATGTTCTATTTTATAAAATACGATACCGGATCGATCCCAAATATCGTATCGATACACTGCGATGCGATCCATTGCAATCCAAAGTATCGATACAAACACCTGGATCGAGCATCCCTACTCGGTAGTCATCTAAAGCGCCTATCGATGGTGAGCGAGGCCGCCCCGCGCACTTTCTCCACTGGTTAATATGCTCCTTGTTCATTCAGGATTGGACATAGGGCAGCTTGTAGCTTACTTCACATCCACCGACCTGTATGATTCGACATATACAATGATCCCCATTTCGTGTTATTTCACTGAACTATATTTAGTTTTGCCCTCCTGTTCTGTTAGAACTGGACAAGACTGATATTGAAGTACGCCTCGGACGCGAGTCACGTTGTACTCGCTACACACTGATATTGTAGTTATATTTCCTTACCACAGTCATTATGCGCCTGCGCCGTGGGCGCCTCTAAAGCTAACACGTTGAAAGCTGCCTTGGGCGTGGTGCCGGGCTGCGTGGAGATCATGCCTCGGAAGCGAGTCACGCGCCACGACCGCACGTGGTTGTATTCGCTACACACTGATATTAAGTAGTTTTCTGATAATGATACCTGTGGACAAATATAAAGGCTATCCATATAAAAGTTATAAATCCGAAAGTGTGTTTGTTGGTTTGTTTGATACTCTTTCACGCAGCAACAGAGCAACAAATCGACTTGATTTCTGCATCGATATAATTTAAAAGTCAGGGAGTGGTAAGCTACTTTTGTCCCGAAAAAATTAAAGGGTTCTGTGAGAAGCCGCAGGTAAAATTAGTAAGAATAATTACGATTGAAAATTATATAAAATGTTACTGAATGCCAGGAAAGTAAATGCGTAACAAATGTTGTGATACTACGAGTACACATATATGGAGACGAAAATACTGTAGATGGCTTGCAATTTTATCTAAAACATCTGACGGTGGCATCACTAGTCAAATGGTTTTCTGTTATAGTTTAATGTTTTGTTAGGCCCTTCTAATAGTTATTACGTTCACTGTAACATATTCGATTGATAAACCACTTTGCCTTGCTTTCACTAAGACTGGAGTTGAAATCTTAGGACCAGTCACTATCACATCAACACAAGACCGCTGGAACATGCTGGATGAAAGCTATTTCCAACCTGTCATATGGCAAACCCATAGGGGTTATCCAAAGGCCTTTGTCCAGCAGTGGAATGATAATGATAAGTAAGTTTGTATTGGCCGAGCCTCTGACATGGCTAAACGGTTAAAACAACCGAGACCTACAATTTAACGTGTCATCCGAGTCACGGTAGCCTTCAGTTGGAAAATGGCACCCGCAGTTACCCATCCAAATACTGACCGTGCGGACCGTTGCTTAATTTCGGTGATCGCTGTCAAACATCGAGTCAAACTACGCTACGAGCGCTACGATGATGATGATGAAATCACAATATAGATAAAACTTTTTACATTTATTAGTTTTATGACATTTTCAACTTACTTTGGTGATAGGACTCTGATGAACAGTGAAGGTTTGGAACAGCTGCGGTCCGTGGCCGACGGTTTCCGGATGTTGAACGATAACCCGGACCGCGCCGCTTCTGGTGCCATACGCTATTTCTATCCAGTTGCCACAGAGATCTGAAACAAAAAAGGAAGCTGCTTTATAATACAGGGTTACTGATAATCGATTAAAGATTAAAGTGCTGTTTTATAATACAGGGTTACTGATAATCGATTAAAGATTAAAGTGCTGTTTTATAATACAGGGTTACTGATAATCGATTAAAGATTAAAGTGCTGTTTTATAATACAGGGTTACTGATAATCGATTAAAGATTAAAGTGCTGTTTTATAATACAGGGTTACTGATAATCGATTAAAGATTAAAGTGCTGTTTTATAATACAGGGTTACTGATAATCGATAAGCATCCTTTAGGGGCTTTTTATATACATCAAAACTAACAACTTCTGTTCAAAGACTTATCAAACCTCAAATAAAAAAACTTTTCTATAGAAAAATATCGTTCACCGTCGACAAAATGTATGGAACAGTTTTTTTTTTCTTTGAGTTTTGACAAAAGTCGCAGAACAAAAGTTGTTAGTTTTGATTTTAGAATAAGCCTCCATTAAGATGATAATTCATTACCAGTAACCCTGTGTATTCTACTCGTAAGTAGGATTCATAAAACATTTTGGAGAAAGAGAAACGGATATTTATATTTCAACGGAATCTGTTTGTGAGATCCCACTTTGTGCTGTTGCATGTACATAACAACTCTATTTTTTATGGATGTAGGTATTGATATTGATTGGCAGTGACGTCTTCGTAAATAAGCTCCGTCATGTCATAGGCCTTCAGGCGGTCTAAAAACTCTGACACCAGGGCTAGCCACCCGGCCTATACGAACTTACTTAGCTCCGCCTTGACGGTGTCTGCTATTTTGGGGAGTAGACTATTGTCTTCATCTATTCTGACGTTTGAAGAGTAGTTAAAATATAAGCTCTGACCGGTTTTATCCTTAATAAATAGTAGTTTCTATGCGTTCGTTTCAGTCCAGAAGTGTTGGCTTCAGGACACGTGACCTTATAGCTTATCCACTATCCTACATTAATGATATTATTCAAAATTCACCAACATTTCGTGTTGGAATGAGTAATCTTCTATAGAAATAGAAATGATTCTTCAACTTACTCGTTTTTGGTGTTAGATATACTGATATCGCCGTAATAGGTTCTTGGGTAGGGTCCTTGTACAGCTGAGTCACGAGGAGATCATTGTCTTTCATTCTTAGGGGGAACTTTTGCATGTCTGAAAGAAGAGATCGCACATTTCTATTATTCTGCAAGTAACCTAGGTATTTGAACAGATCAAATAGACATCAACTTATAACTGGTGAATAAGGCGAATACTAGAAAGTTCTACATACAAATTACTAGCCAACGCAGTTAATAGTAGGACTCAATGTATATTGCCATTTTTTACTGAGATTATTGGGAGAGGCTCGAAGATTATTGGGGGACATCAAAAAGTGGAAGATGAAAAGATTTGGTGGCCTCTGTCGGAACACAAGGCCGATGGTTTTAAAGTGAAACGTCTATTTCAGCGAGTCATTGTTATAGATGGGCTTTGCCCGGCAGATTGAGAACTTTGAAGTGCTCCCAAAACCGCCTCGCTCGAAGGCGGACGTTGGGGTACCCACACGTGGCCCATAACCCCCCGCCTTTCTGATGATAGCCGAGATTTATATTTCTTGCTGGCTCTTAAGCGGGATGATGCCGACATATTCAATTTAAATTTATTGATTGATTGTCATATATTTTTTTACACTTCGCGCTCCACATGTTGAGTCTGCCAGTGTTGTGTGCCACACGCCAGCCTTGCTGAGGCTGCGGGCATCGCTCAGCACTTCATGTGTTCCTAGATCTCTATAATACTGACCTATATAATTAATGGCGCCAGTAGCCGTCCCCAGCAGCAGGAACGAGCCAGCTGTATCATAGGTAGTGAGATGAGCCACGTCCTGAGTCTGCCAGTGTTGCGTGCTGGTGTGCCACACTCCGGCTTTGCTGCGGCTGCCCGCACCGCTTAGTGCTACGAGTTGGGGGCCCACGAATAGTAGGTGCTCTACTCGTACGCCTAAGTTGAATGTGCCTGGAAAATAATGACATTTTAACACTTTAAGAGTCTCGAGTATCATGTAGCGTCCCGCCGTATCTCGACAAACAAGCCGCACATGCCCGTATTAAACATATGGTATCCCACTACACTCAGTTTTTTTTAATAACATTGTAAGACCCAAATGGTACGTTTTTGGTAATAAGTACTTAAATAATTATGTGGCATCTAAAAACGGCTTTGGGCCTACATAGAGCAATTCTAGCTTTATTAGGGGACTGTTAAAGTGTTCATTTTTAACTAACGTCTGTTTCAACTGTTTTGTAATAAACTATTCTGGTGGTAGGTACCTATCATTTTTTAAACGCTTTTTACATGTTAACCATCGTTTTTAAAACAGCATTAATTTGTGGGCTTATAAATTATTCGTAGCTTTTTATAATTTTGTTAATATATGTTGATTCCAATTTAATTAATTACTTTAATTTATTTTTTTAACCAAATGTTTATTTTAAGAAATTCTGTTGTTACATGCACATATCGAGAATGCCTAGGCCGCAAGATACGGGTGCTTTGTTGTACCCAGTTTGGGGAACAGTATATAAATGTAGAAGTTGTATAATTTGTATCTTGTGACAATAAATTATTTTGAATTTTGAATATTATTTTGAATTAAAATTTAATCTATCTTACCGGGTAAATAACCGAGGTCCACCATTTAACGTGTAATCCCGAGGCGCAAGTGCGTTCTGTTGTAAATACACCGTTAACGAACTTCCCTTACCGCTTCTGGACAATCAAGTGTCGCGATAAGAAGCGTAACTAACTAAAACTTACCAACTAAAGTCCTTCTAACAGGGTCGCTATGCGTGGAAAAGGCTCACAGTCTGACCAGCGGGCCTCTGGCTATCCCTAGCATCACATACGTGCCGGTAGAACTACTGCCGCTGGAGCTCCCACCCCTGTTCTTTAGCGTTCAACGCTATCCTCTCTATGACAGAGTCTTGACACGGTGATGGTACCTATGCAGTATTGCGACTCAGCCCTGTCCTTGAAATAAATACCTACAACCCCGCGTGGCCACGCAGAACGTAACATGCGCTAGGGCTGCCCAGCTGGTAGGTAAATCGCACGCTTACTTATTACAAACCCAAACGTTAGTTCGTGACTACGGCGCATCTGCGACTGTTGTGTACCGAACTCCAAGGCGCGTAGGTGTGATTCGCGTTCCGACCCTTTGTATAAAGACGGATTTTGAATACTGCATAGATCTCATTAATGTGGTCTTGGACTGGCGAGTTATGCCATTTTTGGCGAAAAATAATTATTAATGTTACGAGATGGGTTCTTGGATAGTCAGTTAAAACGCCGATTATTCACTTTGCACTTTATTGCACACAATCACTTCAAAAAATCACAAAAACACACGACACAACTGGTTCGCACAAACACTTTACACTGGCACTGATATTCACACAAGCTAGTCACTTCACAATAACTGGTATCGCACTCTAACCCGAGTAGTTATCGCTTCGACGGTAAACGAATAAACTGAACCCCAAAGGTTGGCCGGCGTATTTATATCCGTTATTTCCTACAGTCTCGAACCTACGAGATATTTCGCAACATTACTCGATCTTAATAAACGCTATTGTGTTAACAAGTAAACAACTTGAAAGTTCGAGAATCCCTATTGTTTTTCAAATACGTACAAATAAACTAGACAATAGACGAAATACAAAGACTGATCCCGCTCGAGTCGTAAAGCCATAAAACCGAATACAAAAGGCACCAATAAAAAATGCAAAACAATAGAGCTTCCCAGAAGCGTATACACCGCAGATTACACCATAGTTACCACATACCTACAACGGGCTCTTACTGCGTTACATTAACATAAAATAAATAAGTACCTACGCCAAACTAAAACTTACCAACTAGAGTCCTCCTAACGGGCTCGCTATGCGTGGAAAAGGCCCACAGTCTGACCAGAGGCCCGCTGGCTATTCCTAGCATCACATCCGTGCCGGTAGAACTACTGCCGCTAGAGCTTCCGCCACCAGTCTTCGCGTTTAACGCTATCCTCTCTATTACAGAGTCTTGCACTGGCGATTGAAATACGACGTACCAACCGCACGAGTCTGTCAATCTAAAAATGTATTGTTTGTTATATGACTATAAAAGGCCGTTCGAAGATAGCGGAGAAGATTACTGCTTATATGGAACAATAAAATTCGATAAAAAATTTACACTCTTTTAAAGCGACTTCAAAAACGTAGGTTCTCAATTCGATGTTTATAGGGTTCCTTACCTCAAAAGGAAAAAACGGAACCCTTATAAGATCACTTTGTTGTCCGTCTGTCCGTTGGTTCGTCTGTCTGTACATCAAAACTCTTTATCTCGGGAACGCGTAAAGATATCGAGTTGAAATTTAAACTATATACGTATATCTATGGTCTCTTGCAGTTGTGTAAAAGAAAAACTTCTCAGTTATCGTATGAAAATGTTAGAGCCGTTTATATCGAAAAAAAATCATATTTCGACACTCACGAAAATCAAAACCTACAGGGTACTTCCCGTTGACATAGAACTATGAAATTTTATTATAACAATTTGACTGCCTCGGTGGCACAGTGGTTAGTGACCCTAACTTCTGGATCAAAGAGGCGTGGGTTCGATCCCCACCCAGGGCAAATATTTATGTGATGAACATAAGTGTTTGCTCTGTGTCTGGGTGTTATTTAGTTACTATCTATATAAGTATGTATTTAAAAATAAGTTTATGTAGTATATCAGTCTCTGGCAGCCATGTCACAAGCTTTGCTTAGTTTGGGGTCAGAGGCCGTGTGTAACTGTATCAGCCTTTTTAGTAGTCCACTGCAGGACGTAGGCCTACCCACGAAGGGTGATTGGGCCATATCCACCACGCGGGCCCAGTGCGGGTTGGTGGATTCAGATACGCCATCGAATTTCTTCTACGGACGTATGCAGGTTGCCTCACGATGTTTTCCTTCACCGAAAAGCCTGTGGTGTGAAATTCCGTACATAAATTCCAAAGAACTCATTGGTACGGGACCGGGGATTCGAACCCACGATCTTACGATTGTAAGGCGGGTGTCACTACCTCTTGACCACCACGGCTTAACGGCCGTGTGTAAGATGTCCCAAAAATATTTATATTTAATAATACCTAATGTGATTACAAAATTTCAAAAGACTAGCGGAGACTAGGAGAGATTCTATGAGCTTGAGTCAAGATTCGGTTTTACGCAGCTACTCGTAGCTTTACATCCGCCAAGGAGCTTGAGTCGGCTTACGGCTTATATTATCCATGACCCATTTGATTTTTATTTGATAAAATGTGACAATAATAAAATTTAATCAGGCTTCAAACAGGCCAGTCTAAATATGTGTTGGTGTATTTTAATTATCCACCAACCCGCACTAGGCCAGCGTGGTGGATATGGCCCAATCACCCTTCGTGGGTAGGCCTACGTCCTGCAGTGGACTATTAAAAAGGCTGGTACCGTACCGTACCGTATTTTAATTTACAATTACACAAATAGGTTTTAAAAGATTTTCTGAGATGATTATAAGTTAAGCGGTCTACACACCAAAGCCGCTGACCCGGCGGCACGGATCGCCGGCCCAACCCGCCGGCCTTATTTTGTACAATCATGCCGCCGGCTTGCGCCCGCGCGGGCAAGCCGGCGGGGCAGCATGCCGATGCCGACGGCATCCCTCTCCACTCACTCAGTCAGTTGCCCGCCGGCATCTCTACGACTATTTGGCAATTACTAGAACACCACATGCCGCGGCTGTCGTGCCGCCGGCATTGCCGCCGGCAAAGTCGTTCGGCTTGGACATTCTGAAGCCGCCGGGTTAACCCGCCGGCACTAAGCCGGGCTGTGCCGCCGGGTCAGCGGCTTTGGTGTGTAGACCGCTTTACGCAAATTAAAAACCTGGTTTTGATGAAAATTTTAGATTTCAGTTGTTTATCTCTTATTCAAGCTTGTTAGTCTTTTGAAAGAAAATATATGTAATGGATTAAACAAAAGTGTCTACATAATTTAAGCTCAATTTTGAAGGCATAAGTTAAAAATATCAACAGCCAAATTAATCAAATGTAATCAATTTCACGACGAGATAAGATAAACTACAGCTAAAGCTATTAAAGTTTATAATTAAATGTGATTAAAATGAATTTGTGACGTAAATAAGCTCACTTCGGTAGTTCTGTGTTGTTGTAGATAGTGCAAGACCTTTTGAAAACAAATCCAATTATTGTACAGAACTTCAAATGGTACTTTACTGCTGTCCCAAGACAAAGTACCAAAACTACTTATTAGATGAAAAAAACTGGCACCAAGTTAATTTATCAATGCGTTTCTGCATCTGCATACAAAATTTATATATTTAAAAAAATGATTACGTACAGTTCGCGCCAAGTCGATAAGAAAAATTTGAGCGAAAGTCAATTAAGATAAATTGATTGAGTACTCGTTTTACTGCGCAGTGGCGACTGCAGTTCCTCCGATTGTTTGCATTGTACTACAGATGCCCAGAACGTGGCTTTTGTTATTTGGCGCTATAAAAAAAACAAACCACAGTCTTTGGTTTTTGGACAGCAGTGAAGTAACATTTCGTCAAAGGGTTTTAAAGGGCATGGTATATCTCTATTACTAATTTTAAAAAATTCGTCCACTATGATTTCATAAATTAGTCATAAAAGTAAAAAAGTCATAAAATTGTTTTTTATTTACCTATATCCAGTAACGAAGTGTGTGTAGGCAACAGCTATCCAGTTGTGATGCGCCTTGATGATTTGGACTTTCAATGCAGCTGGAACATATAGTAACTTCAACCAAAAGTTTGTTATTTAGGGCAAAAGACTGCATTTCCACAATCCTACTATTTATGAGCACTGTATAGGCTGAATGAAACTTCTTGGCAGGTGTGAAGTTAGCTACGAATTGCACGAAATTCAATCCTCGCCTGCTCCAGCCGACCAGCTGAAGCTCACTTAGCTTCAATCAGGATTGGGTTTTGCGCAGTTTGTAGCTAATATCACAGCCCCCAAGAAATTTGATTCGAAATGATTCAAAAACTTCTTACATACTTATACGAAACAGTTTCCTTATGAATTTGTTAAAACAACAGTACGAATCTTAAAAATTTTACTCTCATGATGTTCAAAAAGCTCTAACGAACTATTTGCAATGCACTAGGTATACATATTGGCTTGATGTAAAATATCCCTGATCCTGTATATTTTATTTATTACAACGATATACCTAGTTGATGTAATTTATTACAGAATGATGTAGTAGGAAGATAATATGAATATTCAGTTTATCAATGTACATTACTATAGTCTTTTTTTATGTATTTTTGTTGTAAAAATGAACATTGACATGTACATTTTATGAGTATGAATATAAGTGTAGGCTAATGTAGTAAAGCAAGATTACAAATAATGATTTAGTATGGTTAAATAACTAGCTACAATGTAGCACTACCTAAGTGGACTCTAGCAGAGACTGTATTCATTGATTGATTGATTGACTCATGATTTGTGGAAATGCAGCCTTTTACTACAGAATTATGGTGATAAATACATACTCTCTGGAGGCCTGTGCCCTTTATGGCAGTCTGCGTTGCCAAGTGAAGCTGCCCTTGAGTGACCTCTACCGCATCGGCTGGAAAAATAAATAAAAATTAATAAGATTAAAGTCCAAGCTTTATTTATTTCATCTCATTAAGAGATGCTAAAGTATTACATAAAAAATACTACATATAAAGCTTGCTCATAATTTTCATTACTAGTTAAGAGACAAGACATAAAAAGTGTACATTCTATATAAAAAAATAAACTGCAATTTGATTAATACATTTTTCTAAATTTTTAATTTGTTTACAAAACGATGTATATTTAATTTATACTTACATGAAATTTTAAAGTCACAAAGTATGTCGATTTCAGTTTTATTATTAAAGGCTGATAATAAAATATTATTATAATCGGTATGATGGGCCGAATCAAAAATTTTTGACGGCTATGATGCTAGTTACCATATGCGCGAAACTCAATCAAAATATCAAAAATGTACCTATTTAATTATGATTTGACTAATCAAACAAACCTAAGTTTTTTTTTTTTTTTTTTTGTTGTTCCTCTTGTACTTGCGACATAGGTCGGAGATATTGTCAAGCTGAACATTTGCTTACGCAGTTTTCTATTTTATTAATGAACGGCCAATTTGATTGCCTCATGCACTTTTGATTAGGTTCATATACCCTGCAAATCTAATAAAGCTAGACTAAATGCAGTCTTTAAGTAGAGTCTACTTAAAACTACTTAGTAGACCAATATCTAGATCAATTGCCTTTTGTTGAATTAAATTATGTTGTTTAATTTTGGTGGAGAAAAATATTGTGACAAAACCTCCATATAAATGCAAAAAACCCAATAAATATATTTTCGTACCACTTTGATGAAGCGGGTACAATGCAGAACAGTAAGTGTGGTAACAATCTAAATCTAAAATAATACCTCAGTTGATCCTGTGATGGTATCCTGCCAATAGTGCGCAAGTCAAGTGATGAGTTTCTAGAATGTGTCCTATTAGTAGGTGCATCTGAGTTTGAAGCAGTGGAGTTCTTACGAGAGCAGCTGCTCCCATTTCTTCCATTAGTTCCATTTGGCACATTTACTGAAAACATATAAGGTGTTTTGTAAAGAGATTTTAAGAGATGGTTTTACTTGGTTTCTCTCATGGTTGCCTGTGGAATTGCAAGGCCATGGCAGAAACTAGAAACGCTTGTGGGTTGCATGACACTACTATTTCTTTGTCATCAGAATCAACATCCTCCTCATCGCTATCGTTACCATCCAAGCCACTGGAGCAGTTGTGCCAGCGGTTCAGAGCCACACTCCGTTATTTTAAGGAGCTAGGATGGCTCAGATATATGCTGGAGGGGGAAATGAACAAAACACCCCATTCGGGTCGTCAGTGCAGGACTTATCGCCCCTACCTCGAATAAGAATAAGAATGGAAGTATAATAATTTTTATTCGATGTAGGGGCGAAGCTCATTATGAACAACTTGTTCTATGGGACCAATGCCAAAATTGCGAAAAAAATCTGCTGTTTTGATAAAAATATGGAACAAGTGATTTTTTTTCAAGCGATTCTGGGATTGGTACCATAGTAAGAATTGTTCATAATGATGAGTGCCTATATTCGCTTTTGTAAAACCCTGAATGTTCCAGCCAGTATAAATATAAAGAGATAAAAATATATTTATACTGTGAGTTTCAATGATATTAAAATTAGGTAGGTATATGCAATTACTGATGATTATCTTGTTATCAAAGTAAATAAAAGTTTCAATAACGCTACTGATAATTCTAATCTAAGGCTTGTTTACAAGATGTGCTAAATACCTAATTAGTGTTAAATTGAGTCTAAAATGAAACGATTGAATTAAATTCACACCCAGTTTCTCACCATATATGTCATTTATAAAGTAACATAGATCATTCTGTGTGTAACCTATGAGAAAATAGAATCAAAGTTTAAAAGATATACAAACAAATAAGAACATAATAAGTGTCCTGCTATATAAATCAATAAATTCAATGCTAAATAAATATAAATATTGAGAACAAAGGATAGGTACATACAATGTGGTCACATTAACTCGACGCATCGTTGGAATTTTTAAGCAATTTTTACCCGATCTTAATAAACAGATAGAAACTTATCTCTAATAGATGATGGTTTGGAACCTTTTTTGCGGAAGTCCGATTCGTACTTGAGCGCCAAAATAACGTCACATGGTCAAGCGTCTAGTTAATGTGACCGTGTTGTACAATACAACAAGCTAATTGAACAAAAAAGTACTAGGTGCATTTTTTCGATATTAATCTTTGTATTAAAATCTGCTCAAAAATTGTTTTGAGTAAAAAAACAGTTGAGTAAAAAGTAATAGAGTTTGTGCAAAAAGAGAACTGTTGTGGAGTCACAGTAAATAAACAATAAATTTTAATCAGCAGCCAAGGTACTGACTACCTTGTAGACACAAGTCTACTGATTCATTCATTTTGTGTCAATGAACCAAACTGGTGTCTACCAAGTATCAAACACAGTTGTATTAGCAATGACAGAGTTGCTTTGTCCACACAACAAAATTAGTAAAATGGCACACAGGCAACCGCATCTACAATGAAAATAAAAACTTTCTCTTTTTCCACCAACCTTAGAACAATAATGACTAAAAATTGCATGAAGTTAGTCTTTCTTAGCTCACTTCAGAAATTGTTAGGTAAATAGAAGTCAAAAACGTACATGGAGGTGGCAAGTATCCATAGAATAGTACATCCCCACATGAGGAGTGGTTCATCTCATCACACAAAGCAAGCCTCCTGCTCAGCGGAGTGATACCAAAGTAATCACATTCATGTTTCAGTGCTCTTATGTTTACATTGTTCAGATCTATGTCCCGAGTTCGTAAATAGTTCAGAATGAGACCAAACAGTTGAGGATCTCTGTCTATGAATATGGCCCCAGTCTCGTCTCTCACTGTAGGTATCCTTCCACTTAGGAGAGCGGTGAAGAAAGTATCTGGTACCCATGTGAGTGTATGCCAGGATGTTGCAAACCTGAAAGAGTTTATATCAGTCATTGTTGTATAGTACCAACTAACATTATACAATTAGTGTATTCATTGGAGTCTAGAATAGAACGATAAGAGACCAATGACCTAAAATGTAGTGTAATACAAGTGCAATTCCATTAAAATACCTATTTACTTTCACTCATGTACTCAGATCATTTTATGTATGTCGCAGTTGATTGTATCAACTTTTTACTGGGAAATATTAGTCATTAAGCTTCTTATCAATAATTTATGGACTAATTTGTAAGATTTGCACTACGA
The DNA here is from genome assembly GCA_949316475.1 of Hypomecis punctinalis. Taxonomy (NCBI): domain Eukaryota; kingdom Metazoa; phylum Arthropoda; class Insecta; order Lepidoptera; family Geometridae; genus Hypomecis; species Hypomecis punctinalis. The sequence goes on along the minus strand of OX438815.1, from coordinate 15,871,373 downwards.
AAGTAGGCTAAAACACGACGTTAAACTATCACGTATGATAATCTTTTCGATTTCTGCGATTCTCTTGCACTTATAATAAGGATTTACCTACCTAGTGCCACCGATGTTCAAGTTAACAATTTCTTGGTAGTTGGCCATTGTTATTAATTTGCTGCGAAGACGTCTAATTAGATTTTAATTTTATATTTATTGTATTTTTGTAAATTAATAACAAAACGTCAACAAAGCACAACAAATGGCGGAGGGAATATGCTAATGTCAACGTCAACAATCAGCTGACGTACAGATTAAAAATATTCTGGCTTGTTTACATTCGAAAGTAGTAGAAACCGTTCAATGAGTGAAATATCGGTAAGTTCCGACAAAAAAAAATATCTTTTTGTATTTTAGAACTGGCAATGATTTTTAAGAGAGACGTGTCCGTCCGTCAGTGTCCGAAAAAGTCAATTTTTATTGAATTCAATTCTCAAAACTGATGTATGAAAATAAGATTTTTGTGAGAAATTAGGACTATTTAAGGTATTTGGAAGCTTCGACATGCCGGCCACCGCAGTCTCGAAGCCGGACAATAGTCCCAAAAAGGGATTGTTCCATAACACGGCCGGCTTCAGCACCCTTATCACTGTAACCGTGCTAACGTTGGCCTGGTTGGCCGGTTTCGCGTCCCGGCTCTTCGCTGTTATTCGTTTTGAAAGTATCATTCACGAGTTTGACCCATGGTAAGAGTTAGAAAAATAATTTATGGTCCTAACCTGTTCTCCATGCAAATGTATTCCCTCCATAAAAATGTTTTCTGTTCCAGGTTCAACTACCGCTCTACGGCCTACATGGTCCAGCATGGGTTTTACAATTTCCTAAATTGGTTCGACGAGCGAGCGTGGTATCCTCTCGGCCGTATCGTCGGGGGTACAGTTTACCCTGGCCTGATGATCACATCAGGAACTATACACTGGATACTACATGCTATGAATATTCCAATACATATTAGAGATATTTGTGTGTTTCTTGCACCTGTGTTCAGGTATTATTAAAATTTTGTTTTATTCATTTAAATAATATTTGCAAACTATATAGGATGGTCCTCTCTATTTTTTTCTTTGTATCATGTACTGGAATTCAGAAAATTTATTTAATTTTGGTCCAATTAGGCTCATATAAGTGACTGACTGAGATCACAATTCAGTGCAATAACAAATTCATTCTTAAGTGTCACAATCATTTTTCCTTGTATGTTTCAGTGGTCTCACAGCCATAGCGACATACCTCTTAACATCAGAGCTATGGTCCAGAGGAGCTGGTCTCTTTGCCGCTTGCTTCATTGCCATGGTGCCTGGCTACAGCAGTCGGTCAGTCGCTGGAAGTTATGACAATGAAGGCATTGCCATCTTTGCCCTGCAGTTCACGTACTATCTATGGCTAAAGAGTGTTAAAAGTGGATCCATCTTTTGGTCTATTTGTACAGCACTGTCATATTTCTACATGGTAAGTTTTATTGTTTTAGGTGTTATAAATATGTATGTGTGTGTATGTAAATGTCTGTTTTGCTTATTAAAGTTGCTAAATGCTCTGACATGGCGGCATTAGCTACACTCAAACATGGGTATAAGCCGAATTTAACGTAATGACATCTTTGAATACAAGGTAAGTTCTTGCACAGATGCAAACTCATTCAGTGGTGGTGTGGAGTGGGGTTTTGCACAGCTTGTAGCTAACTTCACAGATGCAGAAGTTTGATTCGGCCTATATCTTTAGTTAATATTGTCACATTGCAATTTTAAATAAATATTTAGTGTTTATGTAAGAAAATAAATATAAATGTTACGGGGATCTCATCAAAAAATCAAAATCAAAATTTGCTTTATTCTTTAGACATGGAAATGCGCTTAGAATCGTCTTTTTACAAAGGTTTTCGATAACATAATTACTAATTACAGTTGAATTAATTAGGTACATAAAATAATCTATTACAAATTAGAACACCCTAACATAAAATAATCTAAAGTAATGCAATAAAATTAAAAAATAGCACAGGCTATGGGATTGTTAAATATTTTATTAATAAATATTTTAGTAATTTATGTGCAAATGTGCAGTTATTTAAGAGTACTGTCAATGTTATCAGTCTTATCAAGCCTTAGATCTGAGTGACACAGTCACAACTTTTACAACTATTGTTTTGATGAGATAAGATTACTTTGCATAATGATATTTAGTTTAAGTGGATTCGTTTTCTAAAATACCCACAGATAATTATGCATGTCTAGATAAAACTATTCATTGCTCAAAATAAATAAACCAGACTGTGTTCTACTCATATTCAAGTAAAAGACATTTCTTGCTTTTGCATTTTGCCACTGTATTACTGTACTGTGTTTTGAGTCTAGTTTTTTATCTGTACAGCAAGATAGTATTTTTTAGGGTTACAATCCAGGGCAAACAGGAAGTAATTAAATACACATGATCCAATCTAGATCAGTAGGTATGTGGTATTATGCAATGCCGTATCAACTTATGCTTTTTATAACAGTACCTACTACACAAAACAGAACTTTTATCTACTAAGAAAGTAAAGAATTTCAAATGAAAACATTTGCTTACACTCAAATACGCTCATATTTTGTATTGATTAATTTTTATTATTATTGATCAACTTATAAATATTTGTCTATTTATATGTATATGCGGATTGGCAAGTTGACATGGCAGTGGGCAGGGCACATAGCATGGCGAACTGATGACCAATGGGGTCGAAAAGTACTCTAGTGGAGACCACATACCTACTGGCAAGCGCAGTGTAGGACATCCACTCATAATGTGGATGGATGACCTTATGAAGACCGCAGGACGGTGCTGGATGCAAGCTGCTTCCAACATGTCTTATTGGAGATCTATAGAGGAGGCCTTTGTCTAGTAGTTGACATCCTTTGGCTATTGATGTTTATAGATAAGCAGCATATCAAGCAGTTTCATAATTAGTATTTGTGTCAAGACGCAGAGATACCAGAGGGATGCTGTGTTCGACTGAGAAAAGAAACAAAGAGATGCAATTTGTTAATATGTAATAAATTAGAAAGAGACATGATAAATATCTCGATTCAGTGGCTAGTTGTCGTGTTTTTCTCTCAGTAGTGTCAAATTCCAATTCATATTTGACAGTTTTGACAGCTCTGGGCAAGATTTTACATACATTTTGTGGTTGAGAATAGCCTCAAGCAACAACAGTGCTATCTCTATAGTTTAATAGCTCTAAAAAGTTCCAGTGTGTTCTTAAATGTATGTTGTTTTGTTGTAGGTGTCAGCATGGGGTGGATATGTGTTCATCATCAACTTGATCCCACTTCACGTGTTTGTGTTACTCATAATGGGACGGTTCTCACAGCGTCTGTTTGTGAGCTATTCGGTCTTCTACATTGTGGGGCTGCTGATGTCCATGCAGATACCTTTTGTTGGATTCCAGCCCATTAGAACTAGTGAACATATGGCTGCTTCTGGTAAGTACCCTTACAATAATGTTTAGGAGTCATAGTGCGTAGTAGAGCACTTTGATTGAAATGTTCTTCATAATCAGCAAATGTTAGCTAAGCAATAGTTGGCACAATCAATTTGGTTGGGTGACCGCTGGTGGCATTTAAAAAATAAAAAATAGCTGAGTGTTACCATAGCCTTATACTCTATAAAATTTAACTTGATCTCTGCGACAGCTGTCAGAAAAATCACGCCTATGAAGTCCTGAATTTCTTAATAGTACAGACAGTACCTGTCAATGTCATACTTTATGGGCATGCCGATTAGTGATGGGCGACGAATGATCGTGACCACAGAGTTTTAGATAGTTTTAATTAAAATATTGATAGTTTATACTGACAATATTTTAAATAAAACTTAATTTATCATTAATTTTATTGTATATTTTAATATCATAACATTTTTTACATGTGTAATTAAATTAAACCCAATTATATGTTACATTAGTATCGATAATAGTGAAAAACGTCGATAAATACTAACATTACATTATTATGAGTATTTAATTAATATCATAACATTATTTACATGTGTACATACTTGATTTTAAATAATAGTAAGTAAATAAAATCCAATTTCTCACCTTCAACTACTCATTCGATTTCATTACAACATTGTTTTACAATCGATTTTTTCCACCACTATCTCAACTCTAAAAATGTCAATCATCTATGTCAATGTCACTGTCGCAGAGATCAAGTTAAATTTTATATAGAGTATAGTTTTTCTAGCCATTTAGCCACATTATAGCATTCAGCCTCTGCTGACTAGCTTTTTACTCAGAGCTATCCATCCAGCCTATACAAACATACATACTGCGGCGCGTCGGGTGATTTTCAGTCAACGCCAAACCCCTACACACCACGACATTTCCTCGAAAAGGTTACAACAGTTTAGGATGAAAAGCTGAAAAAAGTAGGTACCTATTGATAGAGGTCTTGGGTAAAACCACTAAGCACTGATGTAACAAACATTCATATACATCAAGAAATCAATGTTTAAACAAGAATATTACAGTTTAATGTAATAATGTAACAAGTTGTATTTTATCAACCAATGTTCATAGTGTTATTGTTACTGATAACAGTTATCCAACTAGGTACAACACTAGTGAGATTGATTTTTCACCTTAATTAATTTGATAAGCTTGATAAAAGTTTATGTAGCATACCCGTACCATGTCATTTGAAATCAGTTCATAATGTTGCTGTTTACTTTTTGGGGATCTGTAATAAGACTGGAAATATAAAACTTGGGGATTAAAGCCCAAGACCTCAGTCGTGAACAAACAAGTGAGGCCGACCAAAACTACGCCTCACCGTGTGCAGTCAATTACACACACATCCAAGTACAACGAAACTCGCCTTGCCTTGTCAGTCAAACTATGGCGGCGCAACCGCGACACACTCACATGTGTAAAAAAAACCGGACTCACTTGACTGTTCAACGACGTTCCCAAGACCCGCAAAATATATTTTCTTTGCACACATTTCTCTTGAAGCTATAATGCGTATTGTAAATTATATAACTGCGACAATTATTATCGCCAACGTCGAACGGTGAAAACTTTGCGAGAAGATATTTATTTTATAAAAGTTATTTAAACCTAATTATATGATATACTAGCTATATCAGGTTGCCTGGAAGAAATCGCTCTAAGCGATAAGGCCGCCGATTGTCGCAATATTTTAATTATATTGTATTATTTTATTGTTATATTGTAAATTGTGTGAACAATAAAGCGTTTTCTATTCTATTCTAGCTGAGCCCCACGGTGTTACCCGCGTTAGCCCGAGATAAAAAGTAGTCTATGTGTTAATCCAAGGTCTAAGCTAACTTCATACCAAATTTTATCCAAATCGGTTCAGCCGTTTGGACGTAAATGAGTAACAAACATCCATATATATATATACAAACTTTCTCGTTTATAATATTAGTAGGAGTCTGACGTATAGTATAGTGATAAATGACGTAGATCCCTAACTATCCTCATAATAAAGAAACACCAGCTCTCTGAGGGGTTAGTACAGGTTTACCCGTAAATTGGAACTACAGTTGTTTCCGTACGGCTCCACACATTTTTGTATAGTGCGTGCTTAACGAGCGTCAGTGGTGGGGGATCTTGCGCAGGTACAGTCGTGTACAAACTAACTATCCAGAATTTGTATATTTAGTACAAACCAAAGTGGTTTCTCAAGTCTCATCTTTGGTGGTCTATACACCTGGCGGAAACGAGGAAGAATTAACCAAAATATATGGAGCCACACGCGAACGCGAAAATTTATGTATGTATACTACACAAAACCTGGACTAAGGGCTCAGCAGTAAAATAGTTCAATACGGGACAGCAGATGAATCGAGCGATCGATTCGATGTTCTATTTACTTGAAAATCTTACTGGCTCTGTTGGATATCAAATGACAGTAATTGTTCATTCGCTATAAATTATAACCGTCGACCTATCATGATCTATCAATTAACCCGCTGTAGGTGCTTATTTGCGGGGACTAGTTGACCTTTAAACTATGGCAGAAACTTGATAGACTCTTCGTGTATAGTATATTAAGTACAGTAACATCAATCGATGAAACTATTCTTTCTATTATAAAATAGGCCATTGCAATCCGAAGAAATTTCTATTCAATCAATGTTTTGAATAAATATTTAGTGTATTTCCGCTATGTTGTTGTAGGCAAATAATAATAATAAGTTTAAGGGCATTAAAACATTTATAAAAAAAAAAATCACAATTACTAAATTACAATAATTATACATTTAAAAACTTAATTTTACAAACACTTCACTAATAAATAACACCCTTATTCTCACTGCACTACACTCTGTTCGACACGTGTTTCGCCTCTCAACAAGACATATTTATTAGTGAAGTGTTTGAAATATTTTGTCATTTTATTTTTAAAGATTTTTTATAATATTTATTTGTTGTTAACGGGTTATTAATATAGTATTAAAAAAAATATATAATAGAGTGTAGTGAAAATAAGTGACATTTATTATTATTTTAACTATTTTGTAAAATTAAGTTTTTAATGTATAATTATTGTATTATTTATTTATTTATCAATTGCTTGCCGCATTCACAGCGTACGCCAAGGCATGCGACAAGCTAGCTATTTATACTACAATTTCAACAATTCCAACATTCTACATAAAACAATTCAAAGAATAAAATAAACATACAAAAATAAAAACAATTAAATCAGGTCAATAGTGATAAAATGTCAAAGTCAAATAAAAATAATTAATCATAATTCGTAGAAACAAAATTAAATGTCAGAAAAAAAGTTATAATGAAAAGAAAAAAAAAAGTTGATGTCAAGACACAAAACATTAACTTAAAAAACTAATAGACACATTTATAAATACAAAAAACTTAACCAAAAATATGTCAACGTCTGGATGTTGAGCAATAAGAGCATTGAGCAAGGCGCGACAGGCACTCAGGATTATCAATTTTACTCTGGAGTAACAGGTAAAAGTGCAACATTATTAATAATTGTGTTTTTTTTTTTATTTTATAATTTCCTTAATGCCCTTAAACTTATTTGCCTACAACAAGATAGCGGAAATACACTAAATATTTATTCAAAACATAGATTTGAAGATGAATTTCCGCAAAGTAACGCCTGATTCTATCAACTATCTATTCAATATTACGAGGTGCATTCAATAAGTACCTAGCCTCATCGCCAGAGGGCGCTGTAGTTTCAAAAGAGTTTTACCGAGTCCTGCGTCGTTTCGCCCCGCAAGCGGTTGGTCCCGCGGGGCGAATCGACCAAGACTCTTTTTGAAGGTCCCCATTCGGCCCGCTCCAAACAATGCGGGGCGAATGGGGGACCTTCAAAAAGAGTCTTGGGCGATTCGCCCCGCGATTCACTTTTTTATCTGTACATTTAAGTAGAAAAGTAGTCAATGGAAAAAATAAACAATTGCATTATTTTGAGGGCGTCATTCTATAAATCCTATGGGAGTGTATGAACAAAAATGCATTTGTTTGAATGATGCAATTGATGATTGAATCACATGAATCTAATGTGCCAAATTAGTTTCACGTGTTTTGTAAACAAATATTTCATTTGAAGCAAACAAATGAACCATTCGATGTCTTTTTATCTACAATATACTTTTTAATTTTATCTAGAATAAAAATATAATTGTCATGGGGCTCTTTAGAAGTTTGTTGGATTACCAACCGTGTCCCACAGCTGCCATGATAGAAAAAGATTTTTACACTGTCTCACAGATTTTTTTGAAAATCATTTATCTTCTATCTATATTTATAAAAGAAAGTTGTATTAGTTACACAATTTGTAACTTAAGAACAGCTGAACCGATTTGGCTGAAAATTGGTGAAGAGATAGCTTAGAACTAGGAAAAGGATATAGAGGATACTTTTTTCCAGTTCCTTTTAATAAATTTTTTTACTTCTATTTATTATCTGCAAAAGCTCTGTGTGCAAAAGTAATCCGTTTGCATGAACTTTGCTTTGACAGCTGTAAAAAATGTAAAATGACAGCTACCAAAATTAAAAGAGATCTCTGTAACTGTCAATTTTAGACTGTTGATGTTTTCACAAAAGTGATAGAGCTCAACGATATTTACATTTCGGATGACAGTTGTCAAACTTAAATCAATTGAATCAATTGTTGAATCAATAATAACCGAGATAAATCACTTTTAAGTTTGACAGTTGTCATCCGAAATGTAGATCTCGTCAAGTTCTATCATTTTTGTAAAGACAGGCGTAGTCTAGAATCGATAATAACCGAGATATATCACGTTGAAGTTTGACAGCTGTCATCCGAAATGTAGATCTCGATGAGCTCTATCACTTTAAGTGAAGAGATCAGTAGTCTAGAATCAATAATTACCGAGATAAATCACTTTTAAGTTTGACAGCTGTCATCCAAAATGTAGATCTTGTTGAGTTCTGTCACTTTTGTGAAGACAGCAGTAGTCTAGAATCGATAATTACCGAGATAAATTACTTTTAAGTTTGACAGCTGTCATCCGAAATGTAGATTTCGTCGAGTTCTATTACTTTTGTGAAGAAAGCAGTAGTCTAGAATCGATAATAACCGAGATAAATCACTTTTAAGTTTGACAGCTGTCATCTGAAATGTGGATCTCGTTGAGCTCTATCACTTTTGTCAAGACATCAATGGTCTACAATTAATAATAACCGAGATAAATCACTTTTAAGTTTGACAGCTGTCAACAGAAATGTAGGTCTCGTCAAGTTCTATCACTTTTTGAAGACAACAGTAGTCTAGAATCAGGGACGTTTTATCTCCGGACTAGTAACGCTCTACCATTCGCACTCACTACATTCTGTCAGCTTTACGTGAGGCGCGGGGGAGGAGGTGTTCACTGAAATTTCGACCTTAAACATATCAGGGTAAAGTCGAAACGTTAACGGGTGACGGGTTTATGGAGCGGAGCGAGCGAGAACAATGCACCCAGATGCTGATAATCCATTTTCGCCTTAATTGCTTGAACGCTTAAGTCTAAAATTGTGTAATAAAATGTCCGGTGTCTCTTTTACGTGTAGGCACAATTTTTCTTATACCGTGGCAGAGGGGTACGCGTACTGAATTCTTCTCCACAATAGACAATAATAGATTGTAAGGTATGGACATATGGCTGAATGTTGCATAAACATGGGAGGATATGATTCTCAATCTTTGGCGGAGACTCCATTACTGAATCGATATATTCGATGCCGGTCCGAGTGAACTATTTTAAGTTTTTATATAAAAATAAGCTTCAATGAAACAAAAAAATACTTACATGTGAAACGTTACACCATCTTTTTGTAAAGAAGGATGCACGGAATTAACCTGTCAATATTTTTTATTTTTTTTTTGTTAGTAAAAAACCAAACATATTTTCTAAAAATGATATGTGCTTCAAAAATATTGGGATTTTTTGCTGTTTTCATATCACTAATTAAAATTAAAATTAACCCACCAGAAAAATTACAATGATTTTTTATTGTTTTTACATTACGGATTACATACATAAGAAGTGGCGGTATGGTCTTAAAGGCTTTAGTGTCCAAAAATGGGCGAATTATTTGAAAAAAAAAAAACAATCTTTTATTACTGTTGCTGTCAAAAAAAAAGGAAATGTCAAATTCAGTCAATCAGATGACGTATTTAGTGTTGCCAGACTCGTCGTTGGTATCCAGACTTAGCAATTTTGGAAATGTTGACGTGTTGATGTAATAATTATTTTCTTTTTTAACTATTGGCACATAATCCTGCGTTAACTCGTTTTAGCCCGTAATGTTTACAAACTGAGGTGTTATTATACATTTTTGTATACTAAAAGATTATCAAAAAGAAAGAATATTCTTATTATTTTTATATGTACTTTTTATCATATATTTTACTACTAAAAACAAAAAGCAGTAGTTGAAGTTATCCAAGAAATTCGTGGCAATTTTAATATTACTCGTAATAATCCTTAAGGGTGCTATTCGAATCTTTCACTTGCTTTACTACACTTGCAGCAGCTGCACTAGGCCGGCTGTGGCTACACAACTGAGGCGTTAGTCCAGGTTTACACATAAATTGAAATTACATCTGTTCGATATTGCCCTATACATTTTTGTATAGCGCCCCTGGCCGAAACGATGAAGAACTAACCAAAATGTATGGAGCCACACGCGAACGCAAAAGTTTAAGTAAACAACACAAAACCTGGACTAAGGGCTCTGGTTATCTGGTTGTATGAATTTCTACAAAAAGATTCCGAACACGGCTGCGGCAGCATGTGCTACCGAGCCTCGGCTGCAAGTGATGTTCTGCAAGTTAGTCTGTTTAAACAAGTCCAACGTACCTGCGATGTACGACGTAGGCAACCAGCATCGGAATCATTCCCGACTGCGGATACAAGCAGCGGCTCATGTGTGTGCTACCTCCATTCGCAACCTGCATCCGCAGGCTGCAGCTGAGGTTCGAATAGCTGCTTTACTTATATTCTTAACTTATAGTTGCGGTTCTTGTACTTTTGCTAATGAAATGGATGAATACCGAATTTTTTTTATCATTCCATTTTTCATTTTCTTTTTATATCAGTCCTAGACATTGATTTTTTTGACGTGACAACGTCTTATAAATCGATGAACTCCAAAAAGTAATCTGATATTACAGACAAGATGACATGCACTGTTTTAAAAATCAATATAAATATCATTGAGACAATATTGACTAAAAATACATGACATCAAGTTTTTTAAAATCGAGCACCATTTTAGCACTCTGAACATAACAAACCTGGCAATCCATAATCTTTAGTGTGTATACATGTCTATAAATAGGTACTTATAGCTTGAAAATTGTTTTCGTTTTTTCTTATTTTATATTCAATTTTAGCCAAATTGTACATATTTGAACAGTTTTAGAAGCGTCATAAATCACATTGGTGAACATATCATTCTTAGAAAATAAGTGAGGAAAAATTAGTCTGTTCGTATATAACAGGTCCTGGTATGTATGGGCTCGCGCATCCTTCTTTGAGGTATAAGATTTATTTTCACACGTTCTAACTGCACAAGCTGGCATTTTTTCAATGAGCACTTCGCGCAGCGGATTCAATCAGATGACTGTTGAAATATCGATTGGTAAGTGGTTTTTATAAACGTGTAAGAATTATAGTTCTCATACCATGACAGAGGGGTGCGCGCGTAGAATTCTATTCCCGAGGATAACTCTTCCAAGTCTAGAATTGATAATGACCGAGATAAATTACTTTGAAGTTTGACAGCTGTCACTTGGACAGCTGTTACTGTGACATTAGTCGTGACATATTACACGATCCGATTTCTAACGTGTACGAGGGATTTATCTTGTCGGGAACGGTTGTCGTCAAAACCTTTTTTTCCCGCTAAATATTCATAGAATACTCGAATACTCTAGATTTAATGCCTAAATTGCTACCGGCAACACTGGTCGCCCGGTGCGATGTCGCGGCGACACCGCCCGTGTGGCATGTCTGTAACTGAACACCTTTGATCCAAATTGGCAGGAATCAACACAAGACCGACAAAATTGGAAATCTCGAGAGGAGGCCTTTGTCCAACAATGTGATAATAAAGGCTCATAAACATACTAACAATTCTTTTTATAGCGTTGCACATCTGTTGATTTTTTTAGTCGGATTTTTATTTTATGTCATGTAATTTTATGCGTGGCTGTACCATAAGAAATACTGCGGGAAATTGATCTTTAACCCGGTCAATTTAGACATTCGAAGTTACATAAAGTCCCAACAAGCTGAATTTATGTGAAATTGTTCAAAACATAACTATAAACAATGTCTAGAAGTTCCCCATCATTCCCCTGTAAGGAAAATTTTTTATTCAAGGTCAAAGGTCAAAAAAATGAGTTTTTCGCTATTTTCAGCAAAACGGTAAGGTTTATCATAAAAGTACCCCAGACAAAAATTGTAGATCATAAAATTATCTATAAAAAATGTATCAATACTTTTTTTCTTACGAGCCACCGTTTCTGAGATATAACGATTCAAAAAGTTATAAAAGTTGTTATCGTCATAATATGCACACGTTTCCACGCCACCTATGAGGTAGTGTACTTAGCGCGTTTTTTAACGTGGTTTCCCCAGTAGGCCTACTCCACGGGTCAGTTGTGATCCTGTTTGATGTAAAACTACTGCATAATAACGGAAATTTTCAAAGATTGGGAAAGATAAAAGCGATGTAAATTAAAAAAAAAGTGTTGAAGTTTATTCGTAAGTTTCAAATTCTTGTTCTTCTTCTTGATCTTCTTCTTGTTCTTCTTCTCCTGCTTCTTCTTCATCTTCATTTTGGATGCAAGTAAATTGCGTCAATAGCGATGTATCGCATGATACTTCGTCGGGGTCAAACGAATCCTCCATTGTTATGATTTTATTTTGAGTGTTTTCCACACTAGATTTTTATCTCAAAGAGTTATCTTTGAAACCTTGAGTTATCTTTTAATCTGCGTTCAAATCCAGGTGGCGCCACCAACCCTATAAGTTGGGAAATGTAAGCACTTCAGAAATTTGAAGCTTGCGTAGGAGGCGGGCTGGCTCAGCAGGCAACTTCAGCACATTGAATTAAATCTTGTTTTTCAAATATTTTGAAACTGCTGTTTTACCCCTCCTGTAAAATGCAGATATCGTATCACAGCCAGTTATTGCGTGTAAAAATAGTTCATGATCTTGACACTTTACAAAAGTAAATAAACTTTTTGATGAATATATATCTGATTGATGCTGAGCTTTTCCTCAACGACCAAACAGTTACTTTTTTACCAAAGCCATAGCCACATCACAATTACGAGTATTAATAGTATTAGTTATTTTCGATTCAAGCGAGCAAAAAGTAATACACAACAATTAAATTATCTGTCATCACAAGATAACCAAGCTGAAACTAAGGTATATTGAAATATAAGGCAGATTAAAAATATATAATATATAGCAAAATCTACGCCCATCAATTTATTTAAATTACATGAACTTGTTCGTTAAACTTATGTATATATTTTATATTGTAAGTATAAGTTACAATGACCGATAGAAAAATATTTAAACATTTAATATATAATATATATATATTATATAAAATATAACAACTCTAGATGTATATACGTGGCGTACTCATGCATATTATGACGATAACAACTTTTATAACTTTTTGAATCGTTATATCTCAGAAACGGTGGCTCGTAAGAAAAAAAGTATTGATACATTTTTTATAGATAATTTTATGATCTAGAATTTTTGTCTGAGGTACTTTTATGATAAAACTTACCGTTTTGCTGAAAATCGCGAAAAACTCATTTTTTTGACCTTTGACCTTGAATAAAAAAATTTCCTTACAGGGGAATGATGGGAAACTTCTAGACATTGTTTATAATTATATTTTGAACAATTTCACTGAAATTCAGCTTGTTGGGACTTTATGTAACTTCACTCTCAGTTTTTGGTCTAAATTGACCGGGTTACTTTATCAACGTGGGCCCAAACGACCTCTTCATTCATAGTTCTCTGCGTTTCGCCCCGCGGGCCCAATGGGGGCCTTCAAAAAGAGTCATGGTCGATTCGCCCCGCGGGACCAACAGCTTGCGGGGCGAAACGCCGCAATACCCGTTTTACCACAGTGTAGCACATTCTTTTTTAATTCTTTTTTCAAATTTTCATTCCAATCCCTTCATTTGTTTTAATTTGACAACTTATGGAAGCGAACGTATCGATCGGTTTTACAAAAATGGAAAAAAAGCAATATCGTTCGGTGATTAGATTCCTATTTTTGGAAGGGAAAACGCGCATCGAAATCAAAGAGCGCTTGGATGCTGTGTATGGTGACTCTTCTCCATCGATGGCCACAGTCAAGAATTGGTTCAACGAGTTTGCACGTGGCCGTACGTCATTGAAGTATAATACACATCAAACATCATTGCCGTACGTCGGTTTTTGATGAACCACGTCCAGGTGCACCGAAAACAGCTGCTACGGAGGAAAACATTAAAAAAATCCATGATCTCGTATTGGCAGATCGCCGATTGAAGGTTCGGGAGCTAGCTGAGACTGTAGGCATTTCAGAAGGAACAGTGTATCATATTCTTCACGAGGAACTCGGCATGAGAAAGCTGTCGGCGCGATGGGTGCCGCGTTTACTCACACCGGAAAACAAGTGCAACCGTGAGACCACATCGGAGACGTGTTTGGCGCTGTTTAAGCGGAATCCAGCGGAGTTTTTGCGTCGTTTTGTGACCGTCGATGAAACCTGGATCCACTGGTACACACCAGAGACCAAGGAGCAATCAAAACAATGGATCCAGACCGGGGAACGTGCTCCAAAGAAGGCGAAAACTGTAAAATCGGCCGGAAAAGTTATGGCCACCGTTTTCTGGTATTCACAAGGTGTGATCTACATCGATTACCTCGAGAAGGGTAAAACAATTACAGGGCTTTACTATGCCGATTTATTGGGCCGATTCGACGCCGAATTAAAGAAAAAACGACTCCATCTGGCGAAGAAAAAAGTGCTGTTTCACCACGACAACGCACCGGTTCACACGTCTGCCGTTGCCATGGCCAAATTGGTCGAATTACGCTACGAATTGCTGCCCCATCCACCGTATTCTCCAGATTTGGCCCCTTGTGACTTCTTTCTGTTTCCTAATCTGAATAAATCTCTCGCCGGGAATAGATATGGATCAAATGAGGAGGTCATCGCCGCCACGGAGGCCTATTTTGCAGTTTGACAAAAACTATTTTTCGGACGGGTTAAAAAAGTTGGAGCATCGCTGGGCTAAGTGTATCGAACTAAAAGGAGACTATGTTGAAAAATAAATTGCCACTTTTCCAAAATTTTCGTTTACTTTTTGTAGGCTAAGTATTTATTGAATGACCCTCGTATCTATTCTGTATCTATAACTGGCTGCCCTATTTTACTCGCAGATATTCTACTTGTGAAATAATTTTTGAAGTCGACCGAGTATCTTTAGCTCTTATTATATTAGGTAAAAAGAAAAAAAAACCAAAGAGCTCTTTAATATTGGCATAGATATTCTAGATCTAGATTTACTTACATAGATCATGAAGACTTTGAGTAGATGCAGTAGATTACTTTTTATAATAACAATTAATCAGTAGTGTGCATGCAATTTGGTAGTGCAAGACATCAAAACTGTGTTTCCATATGCATTTCACTAAAACTTGACTTCAGTGTTTGCTCCGGTTGATGTTTATTCCTGGAAATTTCCTGACGGACGTTACGATGTTCTACGTTCCGACTGAAATCTATTTTGGCGATAACATTTTGATGAATTTGTTTACAGTCTAGGAAAATCTTTGGTAATAGTTCTTGATAAACATTCAAAACTTTTTGCCTCGATCGCAGGATTTGAACCTGCATCTTTTGGGAGTCCGGCCTAGATTTGAGTCCCAAAAGATGCAGGTTCAAATCCTGAGATCGCGGCATACATTTTTGAAATGTTTATTACAAAGAACATTTCTTTGAAATAAACATTGTGAGAAGCGTGCGTGTGCGAGTGTGCGAAGCACTATACAATTAAATAATTAACTTATGTTATAAAATTAAGAAAAAAAATTGAAATTAAATAATAAAATCCTAGGTATTGTTTTAATCGTACCTGCACATTGGGGCCTGAATCCCTCATACGTACTCCGACGTCAACCGCACAAACCATAATTAAAAAGTAATCTACTGCATCTATTCAAAGTCTTCTAATTCTAATTTGAAGTAGAAAGGGGCGATAAGTCCTGCACTGACGTCCCGCATGGGGTGTTTTGTGCATTTCCCCCTCCAGCGTCTACCCGAGCCAGCCCAGCTCCTTAAAGTAACGGAGCGTGGCTCTGGGCCGCTGGCATAACTGCTCCAGTAGCTTAGATGGTGAATCAGATGATGGCTATGCAGATGCCAAAGCTGATGATAATGCAGAAGCATCATGCAATCCGTTAGCTATTCTAGTGTCTTCCGTGGCCTTGCAGTGCCACATAACATGCTCTACAGTTTCGTTCTCCTGCAAACAGCCACGACAAAGTGGGCTGTCATTGGCTCCAAGTTTAAACAAGTGACTATTTAAGTTGCAGTAACCAGTTATGAGTCCTACCATAAGTCGGAGGTCTTGCCGCTGCAACTTCAATAGGTCGTTTGTGATGTTTCTATTTAGATTGGGGAAAGCAGCCTTAGAATGCTAGCAATCCTCCCTTTTGTTCTAGATATTCTGTTGTTCTTTTTCGATATGACGACGCAGCAACTCGCGCACTTCCGCCGCTGTTGGCTTACAGTGTTTTGTTGTCTCGCCCCCCACCTGTTTTCTCGTGCCCTCTTTAGCGAGGGTGTCGGCTATGTTGTTGCCTGAACATGATCCGTGACTCTTTGTCCAGCGCACGATTGTTCTGTGATTTCTTGATAGAGTTTGAAGTGTCACATGACACTCAGCGGTAACTCTAGACCTTGTCACAGGTCTTTTGAGTGCGTAGATAGTAGCAGCACTGTCAACCGTGAACACGATGACTTCTTTGGCCTCACTGTTTTCTGTAGCTGTCAAAAGCTCATTTATTCAGTCTTCATGATCTATGTAAGTAAATCTAGATCTAGAATATCTATGCCAATATTAAAGAGCTCCTTGTTTTTTTTCTTTTTTACCTAATTAGCTCTAAAGATTCTCGGTCGACTTCAAAAATTCTTTCACGAGTAGAATATCTGCGAGTATAATAGGGCAGCCAGTTATAGAAAAAGGATAGATAATATTGAATAGATATTTCTTCGCAAAAAATGGCATGACCGAGTACTGACAGAAAACCACTTCACATGTACAGAATTCGCGAATATTTCGCACGGATCGTTGTAGCATTTTTCACATTATTGTTGATATAGGTATTAAATGGCTCAGCAGATTTCAATAAAATTTGAATGGAACCAATTTCGACGTATAAACTTTCCATTAAAAAAATTATTATCGAAATCGGACTACTACGTAAAATGTTATACATAAAAAAATATACGCGTCGAATTGAGTACATCCTCCGTTTCGTCGGTCAACAATGTAAATACTAAGTACCTTCTTCAAGTAGGGCACAGTTACGCGGATGTCAGTGTTGCATCTTTGTCCGTACAGCTGTACGCTGCTTGAAAGGCTAAGCTAAGGCAAAGAAGATTTAATAATACTACGTAGCTACGGCGAAATCCAACATATTATGCCATTCTTATGCCGCCGAGTTTGTCAGTTGGTTGAGGCCACCGGCATAAATGTATTTTGGCGGCTCTAGCGCACATGCCTTCACCCTGACAAAGATATTCACTTAGACGTTTACTGTTTACTCCATAGAGTATCTGAATAAAAAAAGTCTGTCAGTGATTAAGTTAATAGCATTGCAGCCAACCCCAGTGGGACACGTGGGCCGACAGCTCAGTCTGATCGATTCAACGGCAATAATTTTAAATTCACTGAGTTATTTATAGATATTTATAAAACAAAACAGACTAAGAAAGAACACGAATGTTTTATTTTAATGCCGACGCGATAAGCGCGAGACCTCTATATTAAATTAACTGCCTATCAACTCTATCATGAAATTAAACGGTCGTAGTCGATCCTATTTTAGAATAAGTTTATTTACGTCTAGCCTCTATCATTTAGAAGGTCATGGTCAATGTTAATAGGTATTTTCTGAGTCTGTGAACTCCTTTGACTTCGTGATAGTAACAAACGGCATCATCATATCAGCGCTAGAATGTCAACGGCTGATCGTAGGCCTTCCTAGGTTTCCAATAAAACAGTTAGGAAAAGTCTTTATCTAGCGTGTTATTGCCGGTGTATTCTGCCATTATAGTGCCATTCTAGAACTTTATAATTCATGCAGTTCATGCTACATTAATTCTGCTTCCATACAGTATATGGTGGTAAATATAATTTAGGGTTCAAAGTAGCACATTGTGTGGAACTCGTCGGACTTTACGCCACATCAGCTTTTTCTTCTTCATTAGCGTTTTATCTTCAATATTTTTTGGCTACAGGGCTCTTCTAATTGGTGTTAGGCCCTACGCCCTGCGATCAAACTTACGATAAAGTTTCATCTAGAAACATTCTTCACCCATCTTCTTGATAGGGCGGCCTGCTTCCCTACCGCCTAAGCAATAGCAATCGTTTATGACTTCACTTTAGTCATTTGGCACCGCCTATGTGACGTTAGCCATCAATTGCTTTGCGCGGATTGCGAAAGTAATCGTTGAATGAACAACTTTGATGGCTAACGTCACATAGGCGGTGCCAAATGACTAAAATGAAGTCATAAACGATTGCTATTGCTTTAGGCGGTAGGGGGGCTGGTGATTAGGTGCCAACGGCTATCGACTATCCACTCTATTATCTGTCGATACTAAAAAATAAGTTCGTAAAGGGCGGGTGGCTATTCTTGGTGTCAGAGTTTTTAATCCGCCTGGAGGCCTCTGACATGGCTAAACGGTTATACACAACCGGGGCCTACAATTTAACGTGTCGTTCGAGCCACGGTAGCGCTCAGTTGTAAGTGCCACCTGCGGTCACCCATCCGAAGACTGACCGTGCCGAATGTTGCTTAACTTTGGTAATCGCTGACAGACACCTAGTCAGACTACAGAGCGCTAGTACACTACGCTATGCAATAAGCGTTATTAAGACAGTCTTAATTTGTTCGATATTGAATTATGAATTAGGTAAAATATTCTTGTGATGTTTCAGGTGTGTTCGCCCTAATAATGGCCGTGGGAGCTCTGAAGTATCTCCACAGCCTGAACCCCAAGGGGCAGTGGAAGCAACTGCTGATTCTCTTAGGTATCCTGGCTGCGGGCTTCGTGTTCTTGGCCGTCGTGCTGCTCACGTATATGGGAGTCATCGCGCCGTGGAGCGGAAGGTAAGGAGCCAACATACTATTGGTGGAAATGGAAATGATGGAAAGAATCGAACCGTGACGAAAATGTCAATGGCCTGCCAGCATTTGAAAGATATGCGGGCCGTGCGCGTGTGCGATAATGTTGGTGCAAAAATTTAATGTAAAGATTGATGAATGCTCTGCGGTCGGCTGCTTCGGTTCGTGCAAGTAAGCGATTAGCTTACCTAATTAATTTTCCGATCCAAGAACTCAACTGCGTTTATTTAAAATATAGATTCTAATATGATTCAAAGTTAACGGCGGCTCGGAGACGATGTATAAGTCAGCAGGAGGTACTCCACAGTACAGTACATGGTCCACTTCACAACAACTATAAATTTTGACGCGATATTCTATGATTGTTGCTCCTATTTACTATGATTCTAATTATAACAGAAATTATGAAAGTTTGTGTTTCTTCAGTAAAATCTTGGCTACACTCAGTGGATGGTTGTTTAAAAATAAACGTTAGTGTAACTTCAATATTTGTCTTAAAATTATCAAACATACGCGACTTCGTTCGTAAACGATGAGCTACTACCGATGTGCGTGCATTAAGCTTGCCTTTCATCAACTTTGAAAGGTGTATGGGACGAGAACTGCTTTGAATATACATACTGACCAATTTCCATCTGAATAGGTGCATTGACCTTGAATATGTTTATTTATAGCTGTGGATGAGTTTGGTAGATCCTAAAATTTAGTTATTATTTTAACCGATGCCGAACCATGTGCCTGTGTGATCACAAGTTAAAAAAGTGCAGATGAAAATTATCTGCATATTATTATTATACAGGGTTATTTGCCTACCCTGTGCCTGTACTAAGCCCGAAAGGAGGTGATTCAGACCATCATTACGAAAAAAAAATACTTTGGGGCAACCCAAAATTCGAGAAAAAAATCAGATGTTTCACACTTTTTATCGATTCCCAGTTGCAATTTTGTATGAAACAGCCGATTTATTTTATCTCGAATTTTGGGTTGGTCCCATATTAAAAGTTGTTCGGAATGATGGTCTGAATCACCCCCTTTCGGATTAGTACAGGGTAAGCAAATAACCTTGTATTATTAACATCGGCTTGATCTTGAATCACTTTAATGAGTTATGAACCGACTTCACAAAAGGAGGTCGCTAATTCGACTGAATGCTATTTTTGTATCTAATATCTCAAGTACTTGAGTACTTTTGTCTATGGTAATACTAAGAAATTTGTTCACTTAACATAAACATGAAAATAACATTTTAGTAAATTTATTAGTAAATCAATAATCATAACCAGCAAAATATTCACAAATAACTATATGTTACGTGATTACTACACCAGTTATGAACCAATTTTATGTTTTTTCTGATGGGTAAATCATACTTTTTAATATCAAAATCATACTTTAGAGGTTTTATCGAAATCGGATGAGCCGAATACAAATACTACATGGATTACAAATCGATTCGTGCTAACTACTCGAATTATCTTACACGGGTCGAAGTCGATTATCCCATTTTTGGCGAAATATAATAATGGTGGTACTATCAATGCTGTTCTGGCTAATCATAGTGTCATTTTTAGGTTCTACTCCCTTTGGGACACAGCATACGCCAAGATCCACATCCCAATCATCGCGTCCGTATCAGAGCACCAACCGACCACGTGGTCTTCCTTCTTCTTCGATCTGCACGTACTGGTGTGCACCTTCCCTGTGGGACTGTGGTACTGCATCAAGAATATCAACGATGAACGAGTATTTGGTAAGTGTCTAGTGTATCACGAAAATAATTTAGGCAGCATAGGCTTACGTACTTCGCGTCCGATATATCTCAGTGCCTCAAGAAGCAAGTGTTTGGCCAGTCTGTGTTACCAGTGACGACTTACGTCACTGAAATGTGGTCTCTTACTTGTTAATTAATCTCTTTGTTTGTTTATGAGAATGTACTGTCCCATTGTTGGGCAAAGGCCTCCTCTCGAGATTTTCAGTTTTGTCGGTCTTGTGCTGATTCCTGCCAATTTGGGTCAAAGGTTTTATTTATTAATATCTCTCATCAATACAATTTTATCTCTTACTCATTATTAATTAAATTTATTATTAAAGCGCTAAATAGCTCAAATATCTATCTATAGTTCTCTAAACGGTACGCTCGCAATGTCTGCGAGATCGAATCAGAAATGAAGAGAAGAGAGAGGTATTATAAGTAAATTTTTTTTATTTCGAATAGGTTCGCGTTTGTCTACACACTGCCTGATGTTAAGCAGATGTGCGGTCTAGGGTGTAGCACGCTTACCTAGAAGATACCTATTTACACGGGATTTGAAGACACCCACGTTGTACTTTAACGGGAAGACAGACCCAGGCAAAGCGTTCCACATTCCGGCTGTTCGTATGAGGAATGAGGATTCGAAACGCTTGGTTCTAACGCGCGGAATGTCCACCATAAAAGGGTGGCGCTTTGGTCGCGTCTGTCTAGCCGTACGATAGAAGAAAGGGGCAGGGGGGACCAGATTGTGCAACTCCTGGGCGCACTCTCACACACTCATATTACTCCTCATATTACATATTACTCATGCCTTTCATGTAAAGCGAGCGTTACCGACCACGGTATAGTTCAAGTATGTGAAATATCGATATGCGTATTAGAACAGCAGCTAATCAGCAGAAAACCAAATTAGTATGTTTAATTACTGTAGTTAATGAACTTTGTTTCAAAACATTGTACTACTCGAAGCAATTAGTTTTTTCATATCTAAGTACCGAAGTGAAACTAATTGAAAATAGTATAGTATAGCGTATGATGCGTCATAAATGTAGCGAATACACTCGGCATCCTAACAGGTGTGCCGAAAGGCATGACCTTATTCCATATTTACAGTAGCAAATTGAGTGTTTTAGTAACGCTCAATTTGATAAATGGTTATAGAGATTGGATTAACATCTTATTTATTACCGAAGTACGGTAATATAGAAATGGATGTAACGTCTATGGAATAAATGATTTTTTAAAACTTTTAGAATCTTTATAAAATCTTGAACTATCAGGGTTATCAATGCTAATTCAATTATTATCCCATTTTTATCACGAATCCTTGAAGTCAGCGCGATGCGACCTATCTTTCTTAGCTATTTATAAACCATCATTCTTAGCTATTTATTAATCACAATTCGAAGAGGTGCTGAATTGCTGCATTGATGGGAAAACGTGATGTATTGACAAATGACTTGTCGTCATTCAATTTTACAAACAAAATTGGTAACTTACTTGTGGTCACGCATAAAGTAACAAGATCAAGGTGTCAACAAAGTCTCATCGTGAACTAGTAGAAAGAGCTTAGATTGAAGGCTCTTTAGAAAATCAGAAAACTTAAATCTCTGATAGACGAATTTCGATATTTCTTTCTTGATATTAAAATTCGTCTATCGTAATTTATAAATGACGCCTTAGGGGAAAAGCGCGAGGCTGTCTTGTCGCTTGAGCAATTTTTGGAAGCGGCTTGCATCCAGCGCGATCCTGCGGACTTCATGAGGTAATCCGTCCACCTTGTAGGTGGACGTCCTACGCTGCGCTTGCCAGTACGTGGTCTCCACTCGAGAACTTTTCGACTCCACCGGTCATCAGTCCTCCGCGCTATGTGCCCTGCCCCTTGCCATTTCAACTTGCTAATCCGTTGGGCTATGTCGATAACTTTGGTTCTTCTACGGATCTTCTCATTCCTGATTCGATCCCGCAGAGAGACTACGAGCATAGCCCTCTCCATAGCTCGTTGGGCTACTTTCTTGCCCACCCCGATTTCTGTTGGAAACTCGGTTCTTGAAGTCGTTGACTCGTACGTCTACCTAGGACAAGTAGTCCAGTTAGGTAGGTCCGACTTCAATAAAGAGGCCAATCGCCAAATCCAACTCGGCTGGGCAGCGTTCGGAAAATTGCGTAGCGTCTTCTCGTCGGACATACCTCAGTGCCTCAAGTCGAAAGTTTTCGACCAGTGTGTGTTGCCAGTGATAACTTATGGCACAGAAACGTGGTCTCTCACTATGGGCCTTATTAGTAAGCTTTCCATGAGTGTAAAATTATAACTTTATTTTCTAGTGGCACTATACGCGCTGAGCGCGGTATATTTCGCTGGTGTGATGGTGCGTCTCATGCTGACGCTGACGCCGGTAGTGTGCGTGCTGGCAGGCATCGCCTTCTCCATCCTGCTGGAACTGGTGCTTAAAGAGGACGACCTGCCTGTCGGAGACGAGGATAAGAGCCTTTATGACAAGGTAATAAGTTCGAGGTTTGTTTGTAAGTTGGTATACGGTATATTTCGCTGGTGTGATGGTGCGTCTCATGCTGACGCTGACGCCGGTGGTGTGCGTGCTGGCAGGCATCGCCTTCTCCATCCTGCTGGAACTGGTGCTTAAAGAGGACGACCTGCCTGTCGGAGACGAGGATAAGAGCCTTTATGACAAGGTAATAAGTTCGAGGTTTGTTTGTAAGTTGGTATACGGTATATTTCGCTGGTGTGATGGTGCGTCTCATGCTGACGCTGACGCCGGTGGTGTGCGTGCTGGCAGGCATCGCCTTCTCCATCCTGCTGGAACTGGTGCTTAAAGAGGACGACCTGCCTGTCGGAGACGAGGATAAGAGCCTTTATGACAAGGTAATAAGTTCGAGGTTTGTTTGTAAGTTGGTATACGGTATATTTCGCTGGTGTGATGGTGCGTCTCATGCTGACGCTGACGCCGGTGCTGTGCGTGCTGGCAGGCATCGCCTTCTCCATCCTGCTGGAACTGGTGCTTAAAGAGGACGACCTGCCTGTCGGAGACGAGGATAAGAGCCTTTATGACAAGGTAATAAGTTCGAGGTTTGTTTGTAAGTTGGTATACGGTATATTTCGCTGGTGTGATGGTGCGTCTCATGCTGACGCTGACGCCGGTGGTGTGCGTGCTGGCTGGCATCGCCTTCTCCATCCTGCTGGAACTGGTGCTTAAAGAGGACGACCTGCCTGTCGGAGACGAGGATAAGAGCTTTTATGACAAGGTAATAAGTTCGAGGTTTGTTTGTAAGTTGGTATACGGTATATTTCGCTGGTGTGATGGTGCGTCTCATGCTGACGCTGACGCCGGTGGTGTGCGTGCTGGCAGGCATCGCCTTCTCCATCCTGCTGGAACTGGTGCTTAAAGAGGACGACCTGCCTGTCGGAGACGAGGATAAGAGCTTTTATGACAAGGTAATAAGTTCGAGGTTTGTTTGTAAGTTGGTATACGGTATATTTCGCTGGTGTGATGGTGCGTCTCATGCTGACGCTGACGCCGGTGGTGTGCGTGCTGGCAGGCATCGCCTTCTCCATCCTGCTGGAACTGGTGCTTAAAGAGGACGACCTGCCTGTCGGAGACGAGGATAAGAGCCTTTATGACAAGGTAATAAGATCGAGGTTTGTTTGGAAGATGGCACACATTCGGTATACTTCGCGGGTGTGATGGTGCGTCTCATGTTGACGCTGACGCCGGTGGTGTGTATAAGGTCGATTTTTGTATGTCAAATTTTTTTACGTGATAACGTCTTATAAATTGATGTCGAATTAATGAAAAGCATGACTCATTCTCACGTTCCGAATGAGCCGAGCGTGCAAACGAGAGCTCGGAACAAGCGATAGAGAGGCAAGACCGGCCTAAGCGTTACGCTTGTGACGCATATGACGTTATCACGTAAAATAAAGATTCGTAAACCGCTTGGCGAAATGACAAGTGTGGAGGTCTCGTATTAAATTGAACATTTACAATATAACTGATCGTGTTCTTTAATTACTACGCAACGAGAGAGACAGAGAAAGAGGTACGCGATCTGCCCTGTCTTGAAATCTCAATGAAGCCAAGTAAACCATCCCAAACCGTCTTACCTATGAAATGCTACACTTCTATTTTCTTCACTTTTCTTTGAACTATGGCTGTTACAGCCATAAGCTAGACAAGCTATCACAAGAAAAAAGATTCAAGGTTTCATATAACAAAGTATTTCACACCTAAACACTTCCCGAACAAAAATGTATCACAAAATTCGAAAACAGAGAGTCACCAGCTGGTCACTTTGACAAGTAAATTAGGGCTTCACGTCGTTCAAGATATATTCTGAAATATAAGCTATATTATTGCAAAGTTTCATCTCAATCCGTTCAGTAGTTTTTGCGTGAAAGAGTAACAAACATCCATCCATCCATCCATCCATCCATCCATCCATCCATCCATCCATCCATCCATCCATCCATCCATCCATCCATCCATCCATCCATCCATCCATCCATCCATCCATCCATCCATCCATCCATCCTCACAAACTTTCACGTTTGTAATATTAGTAGGATGACAAACTTTTTTAAGATAAAGCAGTAGCGACTATATGTTTTATCGTTCAATTGAATACGTCTTTTTTTTTTTTTTTACTAAACCTACTCATGACCATGGATCCAGAGTCCTTCAGTCGAAGTCTTAAATAATGCTTTTTTTCAACTTCTTCTTAGTAAAGCAGTGGAGACTTTACTAGAGGCGTCTATGGAGTTTTGGTAACAACACGGAAGAACATGATACGTCACATTATATCATTTGCCTACACTCATGCACGTAAATCAGCTCATAATCAACGAAATACCACCATTTTACACTAATTATCACTGATAAAAACACAAGTTTAACAAAATAATACAATGAGGCGACATGATTTTTCCGCGTTCCCGCCAAAACTCTCAATTGAATACGAGAGCTCCAGTCTTGCCATATCTCCAAGGTAAACCGAATTGACAGACAATCAATTTTTTTATTTCCAGTCTGGCAAGCCAAAAAAGCGCGCGCACACCGAGCCAGCAACACCCGCGACCAACGGCGCCGACACCGGCCTGGGAATGAACGTGCGCTCCGGAACCCTCATCTCCTGCATGATCCTACTCATGTTGTTCTGCGTGCACTGTACCTGGGCTACTTCTAACGCGTACTCCAGTCCTAGTATCGTACTCGCTAGCTATGGAAATGATGGGTAAGTTGTTAGACTGTGCTCAACCTATTTAGATGTTTTTAAGAAAGTGTATCCCAAGATTTTTGTCATTTATGATCCTGCTCATGTTGTTCTGCGTTCACTGTACCTGGGTCACATCTAACGCGTATTTCAGTCCTAGTATTGGTGCTAGCTAGCTATGGAAATGATGAGTAAGTTATAGGAATGTCTCAACCAAATAAGAAAATATTATAGGTGAAGGTTGGTTTTTTGCTCCGAGACTATTGCATGATTCTACTCATATTGTTCTGCGTGTATGTACTGAGGACTCTTCAAACGCTTAATCCAATCCGAATATCGTGCACGCTAGCTACGGCCATCTATTCCAAAAGGATATTCACGGAGACTCATTGTATGTTGTGCTTATTGAGATGGGACCATTGTACGCATAATATACTCGATATTACCGCTGAGAAGACTAGGTCCGTCTGGCGGCTCAACAAAATTGTATTGATGAACTTAAATACGTGAATCATTTTACGCCACTACTAAAGCTTTCACTCATTAAAACTCGCGTGAGAAATCATTATACTAAATAAAACATCATATTGACATAGTTCGCACAAATAATCAGTGCGCGTGCGCCAGTCGACGGGAGCGTGCGTATTCCCTGATGAAGGAGTACTAATTTACTCCGAAACCGGTCGGGTTCCCAGCGGGCCGGCCGTATATCATACATGAGTGAAAACCGGTGTTTTATTTAGTATACTAAAGCTTTAACTAATAATTAAGCTCATTTGACCGCATGCTATTTTAGGTACATAAATAAATCTAAAACTACATCTGTTCAAATATTTTTCTGTACTTATATCGTTTGTTTTTATATTGTGTAGATCACGCAAAATTCTGGATGATTTCCGTGAGGCATACGGCTGGCTCTCCCAAAACACCGCTGACGATGCTCGAGTCATGTCCTGGTGGGATTATGGATATCAGGTAATTTTCCGCTGCGGGGCTCGTCCGGCACCGTCCCGTGCATGTCCGGGCCCGTCCCGTGCACTAATAATCCCTTATATATACGGTGGGGTAATTTTAAATTTTCGCGACTCTAAAACGAGCGTTATTCCAACTGTGGTATACATTCCATAGCTTATTTTATTTATATTTCGATTCACGACAAAGATTGATACTTAAAGTATAAATGTAAAAATAACTATAAAATATATCTGAAGGTGTGAAATATTGACATATTTTACTTTATGACAATTTAAGATAACAAAACTACCTAAATGTATAAAATTAAAATCAGGTTAAAAATTGTAACTTGATCATTTGTAACATTGAGATATAATGTTTGTAGTAACAATTTAAATAACAATTATAAAAAGACCCTAAAATATTCATACATCAGGGGAATAGGTGGAGGAGGACGGAATAAAAAAACTGGTATTCTAATTATTATTATACCACAGTTTTACACCATCATTCACAGTTTTCCTTATCCCACTGTGGAGTATAGGTCTCATTCTTACTGTGCTGTCTGTCAATCGTGTCCACCAGCCTAGAGGTACGTATTATGACCTAATTTTTGTCGACGTGTGAAAAGTGACTGAAGACAGTGACTTAATACATTTTGTCGATGCAATGTTGTGCGTGGAACGTCTGATTTTTTTTTCTAATTCCGTGTTTACCCCATGCTAAAAATGTTCGTAATGATGGCCTGAGTCACCTCATTTCGGCTTAGTACACCAGTTCTGGATAACCCTGTATAAACTACAATATATACATCACCAAATGCCATAGAGCTTTGTACTTTACGTAGTCAGCGCTGTTTTATTTTCATACAAATTGTTGTATCTTTTTAAGTAACCAAAGTACAACTTCTAATGAAAATTGTGGTTTGTGTCCGCCACAAGCTCGTGACTCCAATTCAGTTCAAGCATATCACAGAGTGAATAAAATTATGTCGTAGTGCGTACGTCCAGCAGGTTTGACATGCGATTTTAACTATACCGTTGATCAATCTTGCAGCCGTCCGGCTGCAACCAACGCTCCGCTTATGACATCACACCACTCGACTAAACTTATAGGTCGAAAATCAAACTTGATTATGACTCCACCTGTCATCACTTTGTCTCGCTACGTATCCTTCCCATCTCTCTACTCTATAAAATTTAACTTTATCTCTGCGACAGCAGTCAGAAAAATCACGCCTATGAAGTCCTGAATTTCTTAATAGTACAGACAGTACCTGTCAATGTCATACTTTATGGACATGCCGATTAGTGATGGGCGACGAATGATCGTGACCACAGAATTTTAGATAGAGTTTTAATTAAAATATCGATAGTTTATACCGACGATATTTTAAATAAAACTTGATTTATCATTAATTTTATTGTATATTTTAATATCATAACATTGTTTACATGTGTAATTAAATTAAACCCAATTATATGTTACATTAGCATCGATAATAGTGAAAAACGTCGATAAATACTATCGTTACATTATTATGAGTATATAATTAATATCATAACATTATTTACATGTGTACATACTTGATCTTAAATAATAGTAAGTAAATGAAATCCAATTTCTCACCTTCAACTACTCATTCGATTTCATTACAATTGTTTGAAAATCGATTTTTTCCACCACTATCCCAACTCTAAAAATGTCAATCTTCTACTGTTGCAGAAATCAAGTAAAATTTTATAGAGTATAGTTTTATTATTACTGTTCCAGCGCCCCGAACTATAACTTACCACCATTTATTCTAAATTGTTAATTTTTTTCCAGATCGCCGGTATGGGCAATCGAACAACGCTAGTAGACAATAACACATGGAACAATTCCCACATCGCGCTCGTGGGTAAAGCCATGGCCAGCAACGAGACCGCCGCCTACGACATAATGACCATGCTTGATGTAGACTACGTCCTTGTCATTTTCGGAGGAGCCATCGGGTATTCTGGAGACGATATCAACAAGTTCATTTGGATGGTCAGGATTGCGGAGGGAGAGCACCCTAAGGATATTCATGTGAGTTGAATTGTCTGTTTTTTATTTCTGTGGTTTTAGGTACTTTTGGGCGACAGGCTGAAGTAGTGTCTAGTGATCCCGCTCTAATATCGAGTTTCATTCCATAGACAGAAAGAGATGGGTACAATCAGAGAGTAAGGATATTCACGTGAGTTGAATCTTATTGTCATTGTGAATTGGGTACCTTTGAACCAGGTTCTGAACTAGTGACTAGTGTTTTCGTACTAGTATATCGGGTATAAATCCGTAGACAGAAAGGGATAGCACACTCAATTGTGACTTTTCACACATTATACTTAAATAATTTTTAGATAATGACCATGTTCGATGTAGACTACGTACATGTGTGATATTCACGTGAGTTGAATTGTCTGTTTCTTTTTTATTTTAGTGTGGCAGTGTTTTCATACTCTACAAGATTATTTTTTGCAAAAATTAGCATGACCGACTTCACCAGTGTCGTGTACAGAATTCGCGAATATTTCGCACGGATCGATGAAGCATATTTCACATTATTGTCGATTTATCAAAAATGGCTCAGCCGATTTCGATAAATTTTAAATGGGACCTCGAAGGAAGGAATTTCGAAGTATAATCTTTCCAATAAAAAAATAATTATTGAAATCGGACCACTACGAAAAAAGTTATGCGTGGTTATACCTACATAAAATATATATATATATAAATATATATATATATATATATACGCGTCGAATTGTATACCTACTCCGGAGGTTTGTCGGTCAAAAATCATAAAATTAGATTGGATTAAATTTGACATTCACACATCAAATTTTGATTCAATAATTGTCTTCGTCATAGTCATACGAGTTGAGTTTTTATTTCTGTGATCTTGTACCTTTCGATGAAGGGCTGAAGTAGTGACCAATGTTTATCCACTCTAAAATCATCGTATAAATGTGACTCAAAAAAATCTTCGCCATTCTTTGTTTAATTGTCAATAAAAATACGCGACCAAAGCGCCACCCTTTTATGGTGGACATTCCGCGCGTCTAACGCGCGGAATGAACCAAGCGTTTCGAATCCTCAATCCTCATACGAACAGCCGGGATGTGGAACGCTTTGCCTGGGTCTGTCTTTCCGCTTAAGTACAACGTGGGTGTCTTCAAATCCCGAGTAAATAGGTATCTTCTAGGTAAGCGTGCTACACCCTATCTCTAATATCAAGCAGTATGTACTCAAACGCAAACCTACAAGGAATTAAAAAAAAATAAAAAAGTCAAAAGTAAAATGTCTAATATTTTTTTCATCTATCTGACGGAATAAGTATATTTTTTAGTCACCATGCCTATAGTAAGATGGTCACAACCAGTAGCGGAAGCACGAACTCCTTGCGAAAAAATATTCGTATCGGTATCGAGAAAGAAATGTATGAAAAATTAACAGCGCCCCTATCGCACGGAAAAGGAACTAAATCTCGAAGCACAAACTATAAATATTCTATCGTATCGGTAACGTATCGAGTAGGTATCGAGTTAGTATCGAGAAGTCCGTGAAACGTAAACAAAAATGCGAGCACGAACCGCATTTTGACGTATCGTATCGACGATTTCGAAGGCTGGCTATCGAGACTTGTCTCACTTAAAATTTGTCGGTGAGAAAAGTATCGAGTTGGATAAAATTGTTATTTTGCGGTCTTTTTTTACAATATTAAGTAGTTTTCGTTGCTTTCGAATATTATTACAATTAATGCAAAGCCAGAAAATGCAAATACCACTAGTATTTTCACATAATTCTTTATTATACAACGTGTTTAAGAAAGGTGTAGTAAGTTGTAATCACACATGAGGTAAATCATAATGAGCAACTTTAATGAGTAATGAAAGTTGTTCATTATCATGAACCTAGAAAAAACAGTTGTTTTTTCTAGGTTCATGGTCATTATGTTTACCTCATGCGTGGTACCTCAACAGTCATTATTTTCTGAAGATGTTTTTATGAGATTAGATTAGAGGAAGAGCTTTGAAAAATATATTAGTGGACAGGAATAACAGGCTAGACACATGAATAATGTTTTTATTTAAATTCAATAAGTAGAAGTAAACTATACGAAAATATAGATAAAAATAAGACTTTTTCCATAAACGATACACAAACATTCATAGCCTGTTTCATTATCCATCCATGCAGCTGCAATTGCAGGTCCATATAACTCCGTCATACTATTTTCTTGTAGCTACTAGGGATAAAAGAGGAACCTCCTCTTTAGAGGTGACCAGTGGTGGAGGCGGAACAACAGTGGGCTGACTGCTCGATCCTGGAATATTCCAATCTGAAAAAGGCCCAAATGAATAAGATTAATAAATATATTAGAGTCATCATTCACGTGGCCTCTGTGTAACCTCAACTTGTAATATGAACAAAGCCTCCTAGAAATTTATATGGTAGGTACATAATTATAATCATTATATTTTGAAATACATACCTGTCCCTATTGATAATAACGTCCAGACACGGGGCAAACACCTATATTAATCCCAAATGCTTGCCCTAGGAGGGACTCGAACCCACCACTTATTACATTAGCCAGAGTTGCTAACTACTGGGCCATCAAGGCAGTAAAAATTAATCTGTCATTAATTAATTATCTTAAGTTTATTTTGTATAATTTATATATGATAATTACCATTTAGATTGAAATGACAAATCCTTTGGTGAGCTGAGTCTTGTTTAATTTCATTATTTGAACAGTGTGATATATCATAGTAAGAATCCTACTTAAGATCAACTGTATCAACTGTACCTTTTACATAAAAATTTGATGTAACTACCTACTGGCTGGATGTAACTACTAACTGGCTCATATGGTACAAGTTCTTGAGTGCTTCAGGTTGCTTTGACAGGCTCTTCCTCTACCACAGACATCATGCCCTGGAATAATAATAAAAAATAAGTTATTAAACTAGCTGTTACGTATTTACAAAATGCACATCATTCTAACCTGTTCAAACCAAGCTTCTTCTATCACTATACCCAAAAAAAGTCTAGCCATTGACACGAAATGAATGATCACCATACCCGTTGCTGCTTGCACTCCAATTATCTGTATAACCCTATTTTCAAGGACCTTAGCTAAGCAAATCTTAAAAGTATGAAGTACCGAGAAGGTAGAGGCGGTATGTCAAGTGCCCCAAACAGCAAAAAATGCAACTGAGACAACATACCTTGGACCATTTCTCCTCCGACTATGGTCTCCTGTGACATCACTATTTATTAGCAAGCTTTTTCCATTTGAAGCGTCGACTTAGTGGGCCACCACCCCTTCGACAAATATCAATTTCTGCAAGAATGGATCTAATTAGTTTCCATTTCACATCACGAAAACACAAAACTGCACATAACAAAACACTTAAATAAAACTTACTTTCCAAAGTACATTCAATATCATCATGTACTTAATATGGCTAGTTCCTCAATTATAATATTATTTACTGTTCAATGCGACAGGAATCATTTAAAACATTTAATTTTAAGTCTTCGTACGTCGTATTGTAAACAAACTTGACCTCAATATTTTGTTTGGAGCAAGTGTCAATGAAATCATTTCGTTCGAAAACCGTGAAAGCTTACGTTGTTAGAAAGACTTGGTCAAAATAAATTCGACTTTCTAGGAGTAGAGTAAGCATTTCTTTATTTGTGTTTGTTTTATGGATTATATTCGTATAAAAAATGATTTATAATTCATGATAAATACATTTCTATGTCCAATATAATAAAACCGGTAATTTCCGACTTTATTTCTGAACGAAACACGCACCTCCTTGCTTACGATAGTATGACGTCACTTACGG
Organism: Hypomecis punctinalis; assembly: GCA_949316475.1. NCBI lineage: Eukaryota > Metazoa > Arthropoda > Insecta > Lepidoptera > Geometridae > Hypomecis > Hypomecis punctinalis. Next base: position 15,838,583 of record OX438815.1, on the reverse strand, counting down.
AATCGTATCGAGCATTCGAATGTCCGACGATACCGCTTCGTGCTGCCTCCTATCGTTATCGTATCGAGCCGTCGATACGTTGACGATACGAAACCGCTGGAAGTTCGTGCTTGAGCTACAGTACACTTCCCTCCTCCTCTTCGCGTCGTATTCCTCGTGTCTGAGGGTCGTGACCTCCACCTCCCATAAGCTTCTCTTTCACGATGTTTCTCCATTGCCCTCTGTCCGTGTACACTTCCCTACTATTTACAAATTTGTTGTCACGTTTCAAGGTTACGTTTTTGACTATATAATATAAAAAAAACTAAGGCTTGCTCGAGTGGATAGTTTTCATGCCATAATGCGCAAACGAGCTGCATCACTGCTAAGCCGCATCCGTAGCAGCACCAGCAGCATTATACGCGTTATAGCCGATCGTTTTGACTGCCCTTTTGTCAACCATGCAGTCCAGCAGCATGTACGTAAAAATATTTCAGCTCTGTTTTAATTTGTATTCATGACATAGTATATAATCAATTTTTTTTTATTTTTTTTTATTTGGATTGACATTTTGTAGGATTGATTTGTTTATATTATGTATTATTTAGACTAATGGATGTTTGTTTTTGATTTTTATTTAATTCTTAATTGTATTGGAAATGTATGGACTCTGTCTGAAGTAGATGAATAAATGAAATAAGAGATATTGATGATTCTGTTTATTTGTTGCAGGAAGCGGACTATTTCACCGAGAGGGGAGAGTATAGAGTGGATTCAGAAGCTTCCAAAACAATGTTGAATTGTCTAATGTATAAGTTGTCGTATTATAGGTAAGTTTTCCAATTTTCATATTTTTACTACTTTGTACGCAAAGACGAACTTTTACTTTGTAAAAAGCCGTGGTGGTCAAGAGGTAGTGACACCTGCCTTACAATCGTGAGGTCGTGGGTTCGAATCCCCGGGCCCGTACCAATGAGTTCTTTGGAATTTATGTACGGAATTTCACACCACGGGCTTTTCGGTGAAGGAAAACATCGTGAGGCAACCTGCATACGTCCGTAGAAGAAATTCGATGGCGTATGTGAATCCACCAACCCGCACTGGGCCAGCGTGGTGGATATGGCCCAATCACCCTTCGTGGGTAGGCCTACGTCCTGCAGTGGACTACTAAAAAGGCTGGTACAGTACAGTACAGTACGCAAAGACGGTTTTCTGCTGTGGCTACGTGGCTCCTTTTTTTTGTGTAACTGTTTAGACGTGAGCATGTCGTATTGTTACTATTCTGGTACATATTATGTATGTGTCACGCTTGTCTAGTATTAATGATGTCTGCAGACTATTTAGACAAAACAGTAACGAAACAGACTGTGTTGTGGAAACTGTGCAAACATTGACACATGTTTGCACAACGTTGCTTGGCGATTAAATGTGTAATAATTTCTTAAGATGAAAACTAAGTTACCTGAGTGGACGAAATGTAAATTTTTGAACATCTTAATAAATGTCTTCTTTTCTTTGCGGAGGGCACGCCTGCCCTCCGCCTCCGCCTTAAGGCATGCCCTCCGCAAATAAATATTTATATGCGGTATGATGAATTCTTTAAAATTTTATTATAAAGAATTAATTAAATTGCATTTGCAGTGCAATATTTAAATTAGCCACGAATTTTCCTCATAATCCTTATTATTCTTACGTTTTTTGCTTTGATGTTTCAACTGTTGCCAGTTTGGTCATACACGATGTTCTACTATGGAAAGAAACTAGCTTGCGGACACAAAACGACCGCCTAATGCAGTAAACTATGATATAATCGTCCCAACTATTACATTTTCTTTTAATGTTTTTTTTATTCATGATATTACAACATTTGGCTACTAACTCGCCTGATGGAAAGCGATGTTGAGCCTATTCACTCTTGTCTTAAAGATATCTAGATTGTATTTATCAGAAAATAATGACGGAGGTAAGGCATTCCAATCCCTAGCGGTCCGCAGTATGAAGAAAGAAGCGAATCGCTTAAGCTCTCGTCACACAGAAGCGGGAAGTGCGGGAAAGCGATCGCATTCCGGGACGGGAATTTTTTGTAATATTCGAATTTGTATGCAACCTGACACATCACAAGCGGGCGCACGCGCTTTGCACTGGACCGCCATCGGATCGCTTCCTCGCGGCTCTCGCCTCTGTGTGACCCGAGCTTTAGTACGAGGAAGTGGTATGTCGACTTGGTGGGGATGGTATTTAAGAGATTTTCGGTTTGTTCTGTTTTCGGAAAGTTTCCGTTGTAAATGGTATTTGTTTATAGATATGACAGCGGCGGCAGTCCGCCGGGGTACGATCGGACTCGCGGGGCGCTGCCCGGGAACCGAGGGTTTAAACTCACATACTTGGAGGAAGCCTACACTACCGAGCACTGGCTGGTCAGAATATACAGGTACGTTGCCCTTTACGTTGTACGTTGTCTTTAAGCGCCTTGTGCGGGAGCATTACTTAAAGTTGTCCAAAATCTCGAACACATAGGATAAGCTATTTTTATCTTTTACTAGTTATCATCTTATTATTTAGTATAATAGTTTATGTAAGTTTATGTATTTTATTTATTTTGAAATTGTATTATTATTTAGTATTTTTTTTTTTTTTTAGTTTTGATCTGTGTTGATTCTAGTTAATTTATCTCTTTGTTTGTTTATTCATGCCTACTTCCCAATGTCTTCTACCTGTAGGTAGACTGGCAGATAATGCTATTTAGCGTTAAGTCCTCCTTGTGTACAAATGGTGTGCAAAAAAGTGATAAATAAATAAATATATGGTGTTCATCACATCTGCATCTGCATTTAACTGGTCCTATAGAAAAGCTCCAAGTAGCCCAACGAGCTATGGAGAGGGCTATGCTCGGAGTCTCTCTGCGGGATCGAATCAGGAATGAGGAGATCCGTAGAAGAACCAAAGTTACCCACATGGCCCAACAGATTAGCAAGTTAGCATAGCGCGGAGGACTGATGACCGGAGTCAAAAAGTTCTCGAGTGGAGACCACGTACCGGCAAGCGCAGCGTAGGACGTCCACCCACAAGGTAGACGGATGACCTCATTAAGACCGCAGGAACGCGCTGGATGCAAGGCGCTTCCAACCGGTCTTATTGGAGATCCATAGGGGAGGCCTATGTTCAGCAGTGGACGTCCTTTGGCTGATGGATGGATGGATGACAGAAAATCAGTAGAACAAGCTTATGTCTTACGGCCGAGATGATGATTTCAGTAGAGAATATACACAGTCAGGTCATAAATTCTGTCACATGTTTAATCCTACTAATATTATAAACGCGAAAGTTTGTGAGGATGGATGGATGGATGGAAAGTCCAACTCCAAGTGTTGCCATATCTTGTAATGAGTAAAATTCTAAAAAGCATACATTTTTATTTTCATGAACAATTTGAAATTCGAATTCAATAAACTTTTTTATGGCCAGCTTTCTAAAAGAAAAGTTTTTACTGTGTGACAATACTTATGACCTGACTAGGTACTATTCACTCGATGATCAGATCCGTCTAAAACTCTGTTACACTGTTCCCTACAAAGTAAACGTAAAGTATAGGCCCAACATGAAGCGAGTCTTGGAGTGTTAGCAATTTATTCATACATCAGCGATGCAAGGAATGGATATTTAGGCAGCTTGTAGATAACTTCACAGACGCTATTAAATTGGATTTAACCAATACTGTCAGTGGAATGTAACTCAAAATCAGCTTCAAATCTTTGTTTTGAAATAAATATTTAGTGTGTTTCCGCTGTGTTGTGTTGAAAGCAAATAAGTTTAAGGGCCCTATTTAGCAAATTAATTTTAAAAAACATACAACACAATTTTTTTTTAAATAACTCAAGTTAAAATAACTAATTAATACATTTTTTATTGATAGAGGTCGCTCGCAAGAGTTCTAGCCACCTCTGAAGTATAATAAGTCCATAAGTCCTTAAGATGCCTCGTTTAGAGGTGAAACAGGTGTTTTAAGTGTTTTTACTATTTTATCATATTATTTTATCGCTTTTTTTGTTATATTTGTTTGTGCAGTTTTTAACGGATTAATTACAATGATATTTCTAATAGTGCAGTGAAAATAAGAGTGAAATTTATTTATTAGTTATTTTAACTTAATTTAACAGACTCAATGTATGTTGAATAATAATTATATACCTATTAGTTATATGTATACTATAAAACTGTATTACTGTACCTATTTCTGTACACAGCCATAAGAAAAGTCAAAAAAAATGTATTACTTATAAATTTTTTATTTTAGTGTTTTTGTATGTTTTTAAAATTAATTTACTAAATAGGGCCCTATAAAGTTATTTGCAACACAACACAGCGGACATACACTAAATATATTTTTTTTCAGAATAAAGATTTGAAGATGAACTTCCGCAAAGTAACGCCTGTATGCTGAGTGTGAGTTTTGTCGTAAACATGACGCGCTCTTCGGCGAGCGCGTAAGCATGTAATTTGTATGAAGAAATGTACAGCGCCACTAGCGGCGCGTTTTTGAAACGCAACAAGTTCATACAAATTACATGCTTACGCGCTCGCCGAAGAGCGCGTCATGTTTACGAAAAAACTCACACTCAGAATGCTGATTCAAGCAACTACCAAAATGAGATTTATTGACAGTAAAATATTATTGTTTCAGAGTGAAGAAGCCAGACGAGTTCAACCGTCCGCGCCTGCCGCTGGCCAAGCGGACGATATCTACTAGCAATTCTCTTTCCAAAAAGGTAAGATCTTGATGCGTTTATATCTTTATTGTGACTAATGGAATTGAAATTAGTTTTACAATTGAAATTAACGTGGTTTTCACACATTTTATACTATACAGGGTTATTTCTAATCAATTAGCATCCTTCTAGGGGCTTGTTCTGTACATCAAAACTAACAACTTTTGTTTTACGACTTTCGCCAAAACACAAAAAAAAATTACGTTGTTCCATAGAAAAATTTCGTTTACCCGCGACAAAATGTATGGAACAGATGATTTTTTTTTTTGAGTTTTGACGAAAGTCGTTATTTTTGATGTACAGAATAAGCCACTAATTGATTAGAAATAACCCTGTATAGAACATAACAACGACTATGGTTTCGATCGCGTTAGGCGACCTTTCTCAAGTTGGCGAGTGCTAGCTCGCGGAGCCGTCTCGCAATGCACTGCGGGCTGCGGCGCGTAGCGCTCGCGATGACTGCGTTTGCGGCGGTGGTGAGCCCACAGTGCATAGACGGCTCCGGGTGCTTGCACTCGCCAACTTGAGAAAGGTCGCCGAACGCGATCGAAACCATAGTCGTTGTTATGACTTTCCGTACACGTGAGTTTATTATTATTATATACTACGGGATCGCGCACTAAAATTACAAGATAAATAAATACCTCCTCATCCCGACGTTTCGGCCGAGTTGCATCGACAGAGGTACTGCCCCCCGACCGCCTAAAGCAATTGATGGCTAACGTCACATAGGCGGTGCCAAATGACTAAAATGAAGTCATAAACGATTGCTATTACGATTGCTATTGCTTAGGCGGTCGGGGGGCAGTACCTCTGTCGATGCAACTCGGCCGAAACGTCGGGATGAGGAGGTATTTATTTATCTCGTAATTTTAGTGCGCGATTAGTCCCGTAGTATATAATAATAATGTGTTCAAATCGCGGAAGTTTAAAAAGAACACGTGAGTTTAGTCCCGTTATATATAGTATAAATAAAATAATTGAAATGAGTTGTCGAAACACGCGTATAGATAATGCTGATGATGATAATCATAAAAAAATATGAAGTAATTTCATAGTCAGCTACTAAAAACAAGCACTACGCTCGTAGCGCTTAGCCTAGTTTGACTAGGTTTGCGTTAGCGATCATCGAAGTTCAGCACGGTCAGTCTTCGGATGGGTGACCGCGGGTGGCATTTACAACTGAGTGCTACCGTGGCTCGGATGACATGTAAATACCGATTGATTTAACAGTTTAGCCATGTCAGAGGCCTTCAGGCGGTTTTAAAACTGACACCAGCCCCCCGACCGCCTAAGCAATAGCAATCGTAATAGCAATCGTTTATGACTTCATTTTAGTCATTATTATTTTATACTACGGGACTAATCGCGCACTAAAATTACGAGATAAATAAATACCTCCTCATCCCATTGTGTCTACCCGTGACCACGGTCGATGCAACTCGGCCGAAACGTCGGGATGAGGAGGTATTTATTTATCTCGTAATTTTAGTGCGCGATTAGTCCCGTAGTATAAAATAATAATGTGTTCAAATCGCGAAAGTTTAAAAACAACATTCATTTTAGTCATTTGGCACCGCCTATGTGACGTTAGCCATCAAAGTTGTTCATTCAACGATTGCTTTCGCAATCCGCACAAAGCAATTGTCACATAGGCGGTGCCAAATGACTAAAATGAAGTCATAAACGATTGCTATTACGATTGCTATTGCTTAGGCGGTCGGGGAGCTGGACTAGCCACTCGATCTATACATACTTACTAATATAAGCATTTATTGGTAAAGAAATCTGATTCAGTCTGGGTGTAGGAAAAAATACTCCCACTTTAAAGTCAAAATCTTCCTATTTTTAAATCTCCTGAAGTTGATATGTTTATGTTTACTAAAACTATTACAATGCCAAATTTCACATAATTTGATTCATTAATCTAGGAGTTACAAAGCTCTGTTCACATTTAACAGACAAACAAAATGATTTCAATAACGATTTCTTGATTTAATGTGGAACCCTAAAAACAACCAACCGATAGTAAATTGCATTATTATAGTTGCATAATAATGTGATATTCTAAACAACGAGAATAAAGGTACGTTTTTGCCAAAAATACTTATACATTATTATTATATACTACGGGACTAATCGCGCACTAAAATTACGAGATAAATAAATGTGTCTACCCGTGACCACTGGTCGATGCAACTCGACCGAAATGTCGGGATGAGGAGGTATTTATTTATCTCGTAATTTTAGTGCGCGATTAGTCCCGTAGTATATAATAATAATGTGTTCAAATCGCGAAAGTTTAAAAACAATACTTATACACCTAGAAAATTGAAAACAAAACATTCAATTTATCAAATCCTAGATAATCCTAATAAAGAATTTTATTTGATATTACGTTGTGAATGAAATGCGATCCCATGTTGAAACAACAGTACCTATAACTTAACGAAGTAAATAAAATATCATATTTACAAAACAAAGACAAATGTCACTGACGAAACGTCTGCGCGTGTAAGAGACAGTTTAGATAATACTAGCTGCTAGTCTTATATAAACGAAGAGTTAAATTTTCATTGCAGCGTGAGCACTGTTATACTATCACTTTTTCCAACCAATTACGTCTAGTCCCTGATTCTAGACTTTTGACTAGTTTAATTTGGTGTACATAGTATTTGAACGTTTTTGCATAATGTCGATGTCGTGTGAAAACCTCGCCACTCATTTGCGGTGCAATATTTTTCGGGAAAAAGGTACTTCCACTAAAAGCAGATGTTAGTTACGATTATATTTGTGTTTCCAAACATTTCTTGATATTCGTGCGTCCTAATATTTGATTCAAACGTAACGGAAACCATATTACAGAAGTAAGAAAGTCTTTTGAAGAATACTAATCCTTTAATCTTTTACATATGTATTGCTTTAGCAAATCGATAATGAGATTTGTTGCTATAATTTAGATTACAATAGTTTTTTTTTAAAGTTGAAAATACTTAAAATTATTACTTTTGCCTCGGTTTAATCGTGTTTGATCGAAATTAGCTCTGTAAATGTATTTCACACGACATTGACAAAGTAAAAAGAAAATGGTACATAACGCATTATTTTCATATTTGCAGCCAGCATTAGGACAGGCCGCCACGGTATAGTAATTATACTTTGAATCTACCTTATTCATGTTGTGAAAAGTCTAACGGTATTATAATTTGTATGTGAATGCATGGTTTGTTGCATTGCTTACTTTGTCTTCATAGTACTAGGTCCGAGTAGTCCAGAAGGGTCAAATAATTGTACTGTAAAGATATTGTCGTTTCTTTTATGGTGTAATATAGCTGGTTTATTGAAGTACACATCGTCGTAAAAGTAAGTTTTATTCGTTGCACATGAATTAATTTGTATTTATTAGAATTCGTGACTAAGTTACGATCAAGTTGGTCCTTGGGGTATCAAGTAATACCTAGTTAGTTACATGTTAATGTGTAATGGTCTCTATTTTTTTTTAGAGTTGTGATCCTCAGAATATTAGATTATTGCTGCATGTTTACTACCTATTTTACTGTTTAGTACTTGTCCTTTGCTTTATGTGGTTTTGTTCGTTGATCCATTTTGAGGCTCCTGAGAGTCGGCGGCGTATATGGTTGTTTAAGTATTTAAAGAGACAAGTACCTACAAATCAGTGTGAATATTTTTAAACAGTTTAAACAGGTATACTGAGCGCCACACAAATTGAAACATGGGAAGTTAGCCGCAGAGAGCTGCGCAAACGCCAAAATATAGACGTTAGCGGGTGCCAGAGAGACGAGATGCCGGTGTGCCTCCCGCGCGCTCCCTACGCCCGAGCTCACTACTTCACAATTTGTATAGGCATTGTGCACACATGCGCAATAATTAGCGAATCAGCGCGAAGTGTCATCTGCGGCTAACTTCCCATCTTTCAATTTGTGTGGCGCTCAGTAGTTTATTTAACATCCATTTTGTCAATTCCACTTTCTCTTTTAGTTTAGACACAATATCTAGTCTTTGTAATAGTATGTAAAATTCCACTTTTCAACAGATTTAGTTTATCAACCATCCATTATGTCAATTCCACTTTCTCTATTAGTCTAGTCACAAAATATAGCGTTTCTAATATATAAAAGAAATGTATCTACATGCCTGGACTAAATAGTAGCCAGTTGAACTTACCAACGAGCTTGCATCCTGTAGACATCACAATGATTTACGATTCAGACATAGTGATGCCACTTGCGTTGATTGTTGGGTGTTTATTTGACATGAAACTCGATTAGAAAAGGTGACGTCCACAAGTGGTATATTATTCAGAGAAAAATCGAACCAAGATATACATCATTTGAAAGCTTGATTTATGGGCTTCTCAAAAATATTTAAGTAATTTAGAGTTTATTATCCCTCCATTTTTTTTAAATCTAAATATTAAATTGTATGAAAAATAATAATACAGTTTTGTATTTTTTCTAGTTTAGCAATAATAAAGGGCTTCTATCGTTATTTTACTTGCATTCGTAGCTGATTCTTCCACATTCATCTCTTAATTTGCTAAAATTAAAAATTATAACCTACCAGTGTGACCAGTTAGTAGGTACAACGTGAGAAAAAAACACTAAAAAACTGTGTCTAATTGGTAAAAATGCTTCTATTTAACAATTTGGAGGTTACTTAATAAGGGTTGCTAGAGATAAACTATCTACTGAGCCAAATGTATTTATTTAACTTAATAAATTCAATATTATTTAAAAAAAAATAGGAGGGTTCTTATTTGGTTTTAACTGATGTAATCCACTCAGAAAAATATGAACTATCTCGAAATGCAACGAGTGTTGTGGTTAGAATTTTTGTTTATTATTATACTAGCCTCCATACATTTTGTGGACATGTCCTGGATTTATTTTTGATTGATTTTTAATTTATAAAGTGCTGACGTGGCACATTGCAGATAGGTGAGGATCTCGAATAGGCTTGAAAGTTTCTTTAATTAAAACAACGCTGCTTGCCACCGGCCTTGAATGTGTAGAGTTCGTAAAACGCCGTTCTATGTAACCAATATAATATTTTACTCACATAACTTTGAATCTATTACCTGGATATGAAAACGAACATTACTGTCTATTTTTATAGTCTTTGCTGCTGATAAATAGAGTACTAAATTTTATTTGATTTTATTGTATGTGTACTTGGGTGAAATATATAGGTAAAGATTAACTTTGTAAAGTTCAAGATTTAAAGTTATGTGATGATTAATTGCTACGTTATCCGCTTATACGCAAAAAGATTGAAAGGATTGTTTATAATTTATATAAACGCAATTTGCGCTTGGCTGGAATTGCTCAAAATTGTATGGGGTGCAATTGTGAATTGTCTACGGGATGGGAATCGGTTGGAAGCAAACCATACGCATCATTTTAAGGTTCTAATTGCACGTCTTGCCACCAGATTTTGAACTATAAAATGCAGGATTTTTGCAAAAAAGTTTTGAGGTTCAAAGTTTGTTGAAAAAGGGGTGCTTCATTCCTTAAAGGATGATTCATATTAGACCGGGACGGGCCGTGACGGGTGGTGACTGGCCGGGACGTTCCATACATTTTGTCCGTCCTGTCTCGTCCGTACAGTATGTATATGGAACGGCCTACACTACACGAAATGTATGGACCGTCACGGCCCGTCCCGGTGTAACATGAATTATCCCTAATTCTCTAATTTTCTCCCTACAGACGTCCAGAAGAAGAAAAGGCCTTCTAAGGAACAAGCCCACGGTAGTGAAAGGCAAGAAGGTTGGACGGCTGGAGTGACGCACCTCCCTCCTTCACCCTCATATTAATTCGTTAAAAAAGCGAAAGTTCCACGCTGTATTATCAAATTGCAACGTTCGACACTATTCCTTTTAATCTCTTCATTATAAATATCAAGTGATTTGGTCACTACTACAGTTTGGCAAAAAAGAAACATTATTTTCTTCAATGGCGGCCACATATAAAACCCTGGGGTTTTTGGCGAGGACGCGGAAAAATCATGACGTCGCATTATTTATTATTTTGTAGAACTTTGTGTTTTATCGATGATAATTAGTGAAATCCAGCTGAATTTCAATTATTATGAATCTAATTACGTAAACAATGGCATGTGTTATGATTTGGTGAATCGTGTCTTTTCGTGTTGCTACCAAAACTACAAAGACGCTTTTAGTAAACTCTCCGTTGTTACGCTGAGGCATGACTGACTTGACCGTGACTTACTTTTAGGCTTAACGACTGTGACTATAGTAAAATTAAAAAATAAAAACAAGATATCGATGACAAAAATAAACAGACTGAAGGATTTTGTTTCTTTGGTAGAGAGAGTTACACAAGTTGCTGATAAATAATGATTTTTTCGATTGTAATTATAGACTTCGATGCCCTTAATATTTTGATTATTTTTTGCCAATCTGTAGTTGTATATGATATCATGTGAGTTTGAATCTTATTTACTGGACTTATAAGGTTTTTTATTCATTTACATTTATTCAAGTTTAGTTATCTACATCTGATCTTAACTTTTCCCGTTTTATTTAGTACAGTGACGTACGCGCAATTTCATAATAGGCCTAAATTAAAAGAACGACTGACACCAATTTTGAGTGTATTGTATTAGTCCATTAGATAAACAGATGTTTTAAAGAAAATTTAAATATAATTATTGGTTTTAGCACTGGGTGAGTTGGTGTATGTGAGCGTGGAGTGTCCTTTAATATAGAATAAACTATTGTTTCTTTAAAACATTTATGATACTAGTTTCTCCATTGAAGACAATAAATACAAGCGCGCTATTGGAAAAATGTTGCATAAACCTTAAGGCCCCCAATGACCATCGCTCTGAATGGATGACATCCGATGTTACGAGTTTGCAATATTGTCGTTAGAAATGGCGACTTCTCGCTCGCTAATCCAAAATTAGCGAGCGCTTTGGCGCCAAAAATTTACCAACTTGTCCGATTAACTTGATACCATAACATCTGTGGATTTATCTCTATGTACATTGTATTTCTGGTTACCTATATCTTCAAACAATGTTTGGGTGAAGCATGAAGTCTAAACTTAACTATATCAAATTGGCAACATTGGTCATATCCATTTGTGTCATGTCATTCGGCGCGATGGTCAGTGGGGCCCTTTAGACTCAATGTCCATTTAAGTGACGTAAAGGCACGGTTCTGTCGAAAACATGTTAGCCAAAGTTGACAACATGTTGTATAGGGTTCCAACACTGTTGAACTAGAGTTTTAGATGTTTGTCTGTAATTTCGTATCCGCGAGATACATTTGTACTCAACAGTGTGCCATAGTTGGTAACTCCGGTATTACAGCGCCTTCACACGTGATCTAGAAATATAAAACGAGCAAGTAGTATACGTTTACTACACAAGTATTGAGATTTGTCAGATACTGGATAGCTCACGTAGTCAGTTCCTTAAGTGGGTTTTGGCTCTTTGGCGTGACATTTATGTTTGTCATTTATCTAATCCATGATCTGTTTAAATTTTAAACTAGACAAACTTTGGCCTTAATAATAATCTCCAATTAGGGGCAGATGTTTCAAAATGAGTTGTGATAAATGCAATAATATTTCTAGATGTTTTAGAGACAGTTTCATAGGCACTGCTTTAACCAATGTTAAAATCGTTGGCCTTTCACAGAAACACACCACTCCAATATACTAGTAGTGTATTGAAAGAGGATTTTCTCAAGTAACTGCCCTCGATATAGTGTAAATAAAATCTAACCCACTGTCGTAGCTCGTGTATGTTTTGTAAATATCATTCAGAAGAGAATAAACATCTACGTCCATTTTGTAAATGATGTTCAAGTTTTTTTTAGCGTTACTCTATCACTTTTACGTAATATTAAACCTCGCTTCGAACTTCTGTACTTATCACAAGTTTAGTTTATATCAAGGTACGCTCTTTTTCTTTAGATTATGATGTGAAAGAATGCAATAATATTGTATGTGACTATGTACTTGTTATAACGTAATAAACACCAAAGTTTAAATACGTTAAGGACGTTTACAGTCTACGTCGGCGGTTTCCAGCTTTGGGTTATTGTTTTCATCTTTTAAATAGTACAGTTGTACACTTAGATCTAGATGTTCTGTACATATCATAAAATACTGTTTTTGAGGATTTAAATGGTTGAATTTTCTTTCGATTAATTGATTTATAGCCCATTGTTTGGAGCGGTCGACTTGTGATAAGCCTTATGACCTCGCAGAACCCTTTGTAAGTGTAAATGCCTATTAATACTGGTTGCGAGACTGTCTTTACACCTCATCGACATAGTCCGGTAGTTATGTGTGTTACGATTTTTATTTAATTGTTGTCCTGCACTATTTTGTTTTCGTGTTTGTAACAGAGTTTTATCGGTCTGTGAATAGGAACGGTTTGTGTTCTACAATGTTCTTAATAAACAGATTAAGATGATAAATTCTTTTATTGTACTTTAATGGCTAGTTAAGAACAAAGGTGATCCAAGTAGTATTTTTTGATAGCATTTGAATTTCTTCGGTATACTCGTATACTTAGGTTGACGAAAATAGATTACAGAAAAAAATCCGACTTTAATCACTTTTGTTCTTAATAATTAGCCATTTACCTTAGTCTTTATCCTATCCCAACTATTTATATTTTAAAGAATAGGGTACAACCAGTTTGAAGTTATTAAAAAAAATTATTTGTGTTTTTCTATAACTATCACCAGTTATAGTTTGAAGTACACAAAATGTCATAAAACGTTTGATCGGAATCTATAGAAGAGTAATTTGCTTGAAAGTCTCAGTCAAGAGGGTCCGTTCATAATGTCTATACTAAAGTCTATATTTGATAGTAATTGTAGCAGGTAGGTAAATAAAAACAAATTGACAAAACCTTCACCATATATTTATTAATAAAGACAATCTAAAAGATCACGTAATAGTCATCGTCTTAAAAAATTAGTTACCCTAATAAATTTATCAATATATATTAATAGAGATTTATTACTTATTGTTCGAGGATATGCGAAGTTGCGAAGAGCCGCCCAGAGGCCGGGGAGGGAGGAGTGGGGGGTGGAGGGGGTACACGGGGCGAAGTTAGTCGTTGTTTATACGATCATCACATTGATTGAATATGTAACAATGAATCTATACGCAAATACACTTATTCCATGATTAACTACCAATGTTTAATCTAAATGCTTATTAAATTTTGCCTAACGTGTCTACGCGAAGAATTGTGCTAATCTAAAAAGGTGTCTACAAATCTTTCATAGATAAAGACTTTTGTAATTTACAGAACGTTCAAAATCACAACACAGAGTGTATATCAATTATCGTGCAGTTTGGCACGTTTTAGACGACTACAGTTATTTTACAAGTACGTATGGAATACGCAGTGCAGACGGGCGCGGGCGCGGGTGCGCGGGCTCCCGGCTGCACCTTCACATGAAACGGGGCGATCCGCCTCTCACCTTAGCTATTATCCGATACAAAATTAGAAGAATATAATATCCATTTAGACTTATACAATATTTATTTATATGCTATTTGACTTTACGTGTTGACACATACAGAAGTACTTACATTATACACTAGGTGCCATTTTTGGGCTATAGAGTATGTGGATAGATAGACAATATATGAATTTCTATAGAGTTAAGCGAACATAAAAGGGACTTACATAAATATAAATAGATAGACATTTTTCCAACTAATATTAGCGCTGTGTTTAGTTGATTCTAATTAGTATATTCTTTCTTTTAAATGTCCGTGTTATTAAATATCTTTAATTCTTTACTCTTCGTAGAATTGACATGCAGTTAGGTAATTCGTACATCTACTACATTAGCTGTTGGTATAATTAATATTTTATTAGATCTTTATATCATTATTCATAGGTAACTTTAATTTGGTAGAAATCTAATTTTTATAGTGATGACTTACTATGATAAACGAAATAATATAAAGTAACAGGAAACTCGATCCGTCTCTAGCTCTGTTCCGGCAGAGCGCAGACGATCAATAAATGCATATTTCAGTGTTTTTAACTAAAATAAATTAGTAAACAAAATCTGTACTTAAAAAATTAAATTGTAAGGCACTTCTATATTTAATTTGAAGTTAAGTCCTCATCTTACTCGTAATTTTAATTAGTGAAACTAATGATGGGTGTGCGTAGTGATGAGTCTAATGATCGCGCACTAAACACAGAGCTTGAAACGTGAAAGTTTTCTAAACAAACGAGGGTAATATCTAGTTCTATACCCTGACTAGTATGACTTGGCACATGGAATGGGTTAGTGTTATGTATGAACACTACTGCTAACGTTAATACGAATGAAATAACAGAAAAAAATGCTCTACAATTTGGCAAAATAACGCTGTTCAGATAATTTAGAGAGTACTTTTCAGTCTTAATTGCTAGAGTATTTGCTAAGTTAATATCTGGAGGGACTTGTTTGATTTTTTGGCATAAATATTTTTTTATTCCGGAGTGCAGAGACAAGTCGATGTTATAAAATACAGTATTAATGGTTTATTCCCAGTGTTACTACCATTTTTACTACCAGTAGTAAGAACGGTAAACGAATTACTCTTCTTACTACTACAGTTAGGACAGTAAAAAGAACAGCAAATTTTTCAGACATAATCACAGAGTCTGTGAACATGTTACATACTTATAATTTGTTTTGATTATTACAGCAATTTTCCTGTTTAGTTTTTGGTTACAGTTCATGTTTTTTTGTTATTTATAAGCATAATACAAACTTAAATTCGGTTTAAAATACAAATCTGTCATGTTTTGTTTGTTTTTGTCATTTTTTATTTTACGGTAGTAACACGAGTAAGTAATTTTTTTTTACTGTTCTAACAACTTTCAACTGTAGTAGTTAGAAAGAGTAATTCGTTTACCGTTCTTACTACTGGTAGTAAGAATGGTAGTAACACTGGGAACAAACCGTATTAATTATGATTTCATTATAATTTATTTATGATGTTTCTTCTATTCTACCAATAGAGTTTTTGGCACATTTATTTAGTTTACTTACTCGGAGTCTTAATCTAAAATAACAATTTTATCACTATTGCGTGGTGGCCGATATCTTTGTTCTACATAAAAAAGTAGTTATAATTCTGTCACTAATAAATCTTTGGCAAAACTTTGGCATCGAGCTAGAATAGAATAAGATTTAACATTAGAAATATCTGCCTACGTCTCGTTATGATAGAACACAACCAAATAATCACTCAAGTTAGTGTACCTATTACTTTATACAATATGAATATCGATCTTAGATATAAAATAGGTACTTATTAGGTACATGGTAGTACCGGGACACTGAGTACAAAAATATTCGTGTCGTTTTGGCGTTCAGGTACTTCTGGAAGGAAAATTAACATTTTTCCATTCTCTGTTTACAATCAGAAAAATATTTTATATCATAGGCTTTTCGTTGCGTATCTGAGAAATAATTTATTTGTAATTTTGAAATAATTGAGATCGATTCTGTAGTACTTTTGTAACTAAATCAACTTCAACCAATTTAGACTTGTCAGATTTAGTTATAATCGTGTAACAAAATCGAGCCGTTGCGCCATATCCAAAACGTTGACAATAGTGGTAGCTTTCACCATTCCTATGCAGTATTGAAAAGTAATATATAAACAGTACAGCGCTCTAATTTGACTAAATTCAATTAAATTAACGGTGTCTTATGTTCATCCTTAAATATTGTTATTGAACTAAATTTTTCTATAATACTGTGCGCGTTACACGCGTTAAGAAGTTACGAGTTAGTAATGATATTGTTAGTAAAATAAGAACAAAGGTAAACATGTCTTTTATGAGGAATTCTGCCCCAGAATAGTGTTAGTTTAATAAATAGGAAGACAACAAATGATTAGAGACATCACAACCGCAAAATATTTGTCACTCGAGAGACGTTTACACTTGGGAGCAGTGATGTAAACCCTCATTCAGTACCTGCCAGAAAGGTGCACGACATTTTAGAGAAAAGATAAATTCTGCTATCTTTAACATGCTGTATAAATATGTACGTCAAAAAAAACAGTAAAAAGCTGTTAACTTTAACATTCTGTACATGCGTACGTTATACCTGCATACGAGGAGAAAACTTTATATTTGTTGTTCGATATCAATATGAACTACGAGTACTTTATTAGGAGACTAACTCTCAAATCGTATTAAAGTGCGTGATCAAATTAAATGACATCTTACTGTAATAGATAGTGGTACACATATTCCCACTTTGTTACAGAACAGTCATTTTTTTTCGTTATTTCGTGGTTGATTCCTTGATGAAAATTGTTAATAATGATAGAGTTCAACCTATCAGTCGGTAGATCACGTATGACGCATTGTTCCTTGTCAAAATGTTATTTCTATTGAAATCTAGAAAAGTTTTGGCGTACTTTTCCCAATGTTTTTCAAGAAAAATATGTTTTCATGTTTCGTGAAACTGGTTTGTGATTTTCCAGTTTAAAAGTATCTGATTTTGGCAGTTTTTCTCTTGTCTCCAAAATGACGTCCTAGCACAGGTACTGGTCTATAATGTTCCTATAATAGTGTTAGATTCTCTAATACAACCTTGAGCAATGGCTGCTGCTCTTTGTACCATCAAATTATAGATTTAGAAACAATTAACAAATAACATTTATCACAACACGTATTTAGTACCTAGAAACATACACGTGTAGAGAAAATGTAGAGTCGTACCTAAATTAACTCTGTACGTTTTTGACTTACTAATTTTACACAATATTATGACACTAATTCATCAATAGAAATGTTAAAAAAACTAGTTAACTAGAAAAAACAAAATATCCTACTTTTGAGCATTCTATGTAATATTTGTGTAAAAATATCCCTCCATTTTGTTATTACTTTGGTTCTGTGAATGCTTTGGAATCAAGTGGAATATTGGCTCGGCTTACCTATAAATCTTCAATTTCCTTTAGTGCTTTGTAAAATTCATTCTCGTTTGGCTCAATCATGCTTATTTTTCTTTGAAAGTTGTATGTGAATTCGGAGCGGTTTAGATTTTTCGCTTTCTACTTGATTCGAGATATTCGCAGAATCCAACTCATTCTCAGCGTTTTCTTTAAGGTTGTGCATACACAGATATGTGACTAGTGAAGGTAGGGTGCGAAATTGAATTATTTCTTCTTAACTATCACTTAAAACAGAGCAACGATTGAAATTCGTATGTGCAATAAAACGTCGATACGACTAGAAAAATAATATTAAAAACAAATGAACGAGCAAAATAAGCAAATGTAACATCGAGCTGTGCTCAGAATAAAATGAAAACAATCGAATAGAAACGAGGTAGTGTAGTTACTACACGATTTTATGTATCACACGAAATAACATAGTTTGATTAGGTACAGCGACGCAGGAGAGCTGCGGCGGCGCCGTAGATATCGAGTAACAACCATCTACGAATTTTATTTACAACATCACACTTGCAAGTCACATTTAGAAGTCTGTCATATAAAAATTTACGAAGATCTTATCTACTTAAGTATCAATCGTTATACAAAATATCTTTATGCCATCTCTTCAAGCTTAGCATTAGAAGGATTTTCGATGCTGACGTAGTAACAATTCGGTTTCACCCGAAAGCTAATCTCTCTAGCAACTAGTCACTATTTCGTTATTTTCTAGGTCACTTTAATTTTTAATCTAGGTATAATTAACTATTTTGTAACAGTAAGTAAATGCCGAGAGGAGCATTTGTCGGAGCGAGTCACTCATTGCTCAGGACGTCGGGTCGGGGGCGAGCGAGAAGCGCGGCGCGCGAGCGGGACGAGCGATTGCGGTGAAGCGCGGTGCGAGCGAGAACGCGCACGGGCGGAATGAGCGAGCGAGAGGTTACTGAGCGGGAGCTTTATTTTGGTATTCGGCGATCGCGTGCGGTCTGTCATCGGATCTCTCGACCTTTTCATAAGGCTTTTCGAGTTTTGGCCTTTTCGGCTCGGCGTCGAGTGGCCGGTGCGACTTCATATGCGCGCTACGACTTTTTACTTTGTTAAAAACTCTGAAACATAACAGGGTATATATTAGAAAGGCAACACAACAAGAGATAAGCGAAAAAAACGTGTGATCAAATGAAAACATAAAGCAGATTGCGAGAAAGCGAAGCGACAAGCGTTAGTACCGTTAAAAACATATATACATACATCAATATAATTAGTACACAAAACCGTTCAAACGTTAATTATTTCTACGCCAAATAAAATATTACAGAATAGATGTAAGTATGTAAATATATCTTATATAATGGACACAAATTCTTTGACTTAAATACAATACATATTGGTTAATTCCTATTTACAATAAACGCAGATACATATTTAAAAATATAGACTTATAATCATAGCATAAATTCAAGTTTTTGAAAATAAGTACTTTGTTATTTTCATAAAATAATCTCACACGATCCACAGATCGGTAGTACTAGACCAACTTAGGTACCTGAATGTAATGCTATTTAACGTATTAATACAATAATGATTAATACTGCTAATAACAATACACTGATTGAAAATTTATAGGTATTTAGTTCAGTGAAAGAAAGGCTCTCTTAATCATCAATAAATAATGTACCTTCTCGTACTAAAGATATACTGAAATAATAGTAGGTACTGAAAATAAGTCATAGTAGGTATTAGTATTAGATTCTACGAAAACCTCGTAAAGTAGGTTTCTCGTACAGAAGGTAGGTACCTAAGTTACATAATCATGAAGTCTTTGGCAGTATTTCAAGCATTGGCACAAGTTTTGTTCGAACTTATTCTAAAACGAATACTAAACATGACAAACTGTACTCTAGATATTTTTCGCAAACAACTCCGCATGCAATCAACATCAATACTAGCGGTCCTCAGGACCGGGCACCGGCCCAGCAAACTGCAATATATTCCAAGCACTTGTTCGCTTACGATTTATGAAACAACGATAAAGCCATATTTACGGAACCAGTGCACAATATTTTAACTTAATTAAACATTTTCGTTCACCAAGTTAGTAACTGTTAAACCGTAAATTGTCCTGTCTTAACTTTTAATGCATGCACGAGAGGCAATTTATGTGAAACCTAATCCCCGAAAGCGCCATAATCCAAACGTCCATATAAAATCTAGGGAAGGCTCCAAAGATAGTTGAACACATAAAATGTAACTTTCAATTTGCGCTTAATAGGCTAGATGACTAAAAAAAAATATGCCCGTCAGGCAGATTATCAAAAAATGCATATATTTTTTTTTTGTTAATTAAACAAAAATTTATGAAGATATATACCGTTAAAAAGTTCCTTGTAACGTCACTTCTACGTGATAAGAATATCACTTTTCTCGTAGATGTGAAGGCACGAGCCCCCACTCCCCAAACTTGACAAGGCTCAGGTATTATTATTATATACTACGGGACTAATCGCGCACTAAAATTACGAGATAAATTAATACCTCCTCATCCCGACGTTTCGGCCGAGTTGCATCGATCGTGGTCACGGGTAGAACTCGGCCGAAACGTCGGGATGAGGAGGTATTTATTTATCTCGTAATTTTAGTGCGCGACTAGTCCCGTAGTATATAATAATAATACCTGAACCTTGTCAAGTATATAATAATAATGTGTTCAATTCGCGAAATTTTATAAACAACAAAGGTTCTTAAACAAAGGTATCTTTGTCTTTAATTGTTGGATTGACAAAAGAAAAAAATGGTGTCCAATATTTTTTGATAAACTAAAACCATGTATTCACCGAGCAACAATTGTTTATAAACTCTGTATCAGAAACAAAACAAAAAATGTTTCCGAAACAAAAAATAATGTTTCAGAGATACATAAGGTGTTTTTCTTACAAGAATAAAACTAGGATCTACGAACAACTTCAATGGGAATTAATTTTGTAAGTACCAACATAACTTTCTAAATTTTTTTTTCAAAATTTTCGAGATCTCGTTACAGGAAGGGACTAATATACCTAAACACAGGGAAACCTAGCTAGGAGTTAGAGCTCAGCCACACATACGGTCAATATTTACTTTAGCTTTTTATTATATATATATATATCTATTGGTAAATAATAATATATATATAAATAAATACATGAGCCAAGTTGTAAACAACAGCAATAATACAATTAAAAAATTACTGTTAACTTTGATTTCCACATTACTGTTGTCTTTAATTTCCTTCCAAAATTGCATCCTTTTAAAAATTATTGTGTTAGAGGGTAACCTCTACTAACAAAAACCTACTAAAGTAATTCATAGTTAACGAAAAATTTACTTACCTACATTTGTTAAAAGCTGAGAATCGCGTAACTTGTAATTTTAAGACCCAATAAAGATATTTGTATTGTATAGGACAATTACTTTGTTTCTGTAAACACTACCGTGTAATACGGAAACAAATCAGTTCCTGGAAACATTTACGTAATGTTTCAGAAACTGTGTATACGAAACTTTCCTGCTCAGTGAATACATGGCTTAACTAACGGGCTAATTATAATAATGATTTTTACCCAGTCATCATGCCTATTGCTGTAGATACATAATAATATTTTGTAAGCTATAAGATGCTGCATATTTCCGTATTTGGCACTTACTTCCCGCATATCTTGCAAGGGAATTCCTCTGTCTCTATGGGAGAAGGCGAAGCGCTCGATAGCGCGTGCGTCACCGTTTGTCCTACCGAAACCTGAATGGACAACTCTAGTTTAAATTCTGTCTACTAATCATCGAGTTTGAAGATAAAATGCTGCAGCCCCGAATTGATGGCATTGCTTACTTGTGATTGCTCCGAGTTCCAGCTCCGTAAGTATAATGTCTTATAGTCTTTTGTAACTTTCTTCCAGAAGTAGTAGAATTGAACACACTGCTTCGAGTCTTTTGTTCGTACCTGTATAATGAAAAACAATAAAATATAGGTACGTAAATATATTGAAACTAAAGATACTTGTAGTTTCGGACCTTACGGAAAATGTCGAAAAAATGCAAAAATTTCATCCAATTTACAGGGTTATTTTTAATCAATTAGCATCCTCTTAGGGGCTTATTCTGTACATGAAAACTAACAACTTTTCTTCTGCGACTTTTGTCAAAACTCAAAAATTTTTTTTTGTTCCATACAAAAATTTCGTTCACTCCCGACAAAATGTATGAATTTTTTTTTCAGTTTTGACAAAAGTGTTAGTTTTCATGTACATAATAAGCCCCTAAAAGGATGCTAATTGATTAGAAATAACCATGTATAAGGTACGAGGGTGTGAAAATAGGGCAGGTATCTTAGGATGTTTCCAAGTAAAAATGGGTGGAAGCTTCTATTATATTAATTTATATGTGTATACAGCTTCAATTATTCGTATATTAATTTGAAAATCGAATCGAATCGAATTAATTTGAATAGGTATAAACTTCTATCATTAGATAGAAGTTTAGTTTTCTATTCAGCACGGCACTTCCGTCTGAGATGACCATATCTCACCAGGTGCAATTTCCGATAAAAATCCTTATCGCTTGGAGCTGCAACGTTGCGAGGCCGACCTCGTTGAGCCCCAGCAGAAGGAGAGTCGCATATTGTGTCAACATAGCCAAACGTGTGCGGCATGTGTCCAAAACTGAACCTGGCTAGATAGTCTGCGTGTCTCTCCAGCTGTAAGAACCGGTAGAAGATCTTGTCGCAGTGCTGCAGTAAGATCTCAACAGGTATGTCTAGTTAACGCTATGGTGTCTCACCAGCTGCGAGATCCGGTAGAAGTCCTTGTCGTAGTGCTGCAGCGCGGCGAGGAAGGCCTCCACCTCGTCGGGCGCCCAGCGCTGGTCGTGCGGGTGGTCGGCGGGGCGCGACATGAGGCGCAGCGTGGCGGCGCGCACGTCGCCTCCGCACTCGCCCAGCGCTTGCAGCGCCGCCTCGCGCGTGTGCCCGCCCACCGGCATCGCCGCGCACATAGCCAGCTCCATGAACATGCGCACTGAACACATACAACTAATTACATATGTGTACAAACCTACTCTTTTTCGATCTCTGATCGAACGAAGCGTCGTTAAATTCATATCGGGGGATAAAATCAACGGGGCTTAGGAATGGGGTTTTGCGCAGCTCGTCGTAGTTAACTTCACAAACGCCATTTAGTTTAATTATACTTATATGTGTCGAAAACTGCTTTTTTTGCTAAATCTGTGATAGTAATAATTGTATGTCCTCCTTTTAGTAATGCATGATTTAGTACTTTGCGCTGCAGAAACAGTATGAAACTGGAATAGGTATTTCAGTTTAAAATCGATTTTAAAAAAAATTAACAAGACTGCTTGTTAATTTTTTTTAAAATCGACTTGTACGATTTGTACTGACAAAAATCATTAAAATACCTACATCTTATAGTAAGAAAGTTTCAATAAAAGCTTTACATCTTTTATCTGAATTGTCTTATTTTTTTTATTGACTATCTAGATTCTAAACCATTTTTTCAAATTCCTTTCTACGGGTATTACAATAACGAAGATAAAGTACGATAAAAGTAGCAAAACAAACAAAAATGCAGTAATTTGATTGTACCTTCATTATCGTCAAGCGCGTCGTTTATGCCGGGGTCCCAGAGCAGCTGTTCCGGCGCCCGATGCAGGTCTATCCTGTTGTTGCAGAGCTCCGGGAGCTCCGCCTGGAAGTCGCGCCCGATGTTCACGTGCGCCTGCTGAGGCTCTTCTAGTTGCGCTAGTACGTCTGTCTCACTCATTGGCAAACCTAGGAACAAAAAAATCATTAGAAATATTGAAAAAGCTGTGAAAACTCCGATTATTTATAGCACTTCCGTTCTTTATTTTTTTTTATTTCGAATAGGTTTCTAGGTTTCACTCATTGGTAAACCTAGAAACAAAACAAATTAGAAATATTTAAATAGCCGTGAATGTTTAGATTCATTTTATAGTTGTAGAAAATGATAATCCGTGGTGGCCTAGAGGTAGTGACACCCGCCTTGCAATTGTGAGGTCGTGGGTTCAAATCCCGGTCCCGTACCAATGACATCTTTAGAATTTATGTACGGAATTTCACACCACTGGCTTTTCGGTGAAGGAAAACCTCGTGAGGCAACCTGCATACTTCCGTAGAAGAAATTCGATGGCGTATGCGAATTCACCAACCCGCACTGGGCCAGCGTGTTGGATATGGCCCCATCACCCTTCTTGGGTAGGCTTACGTCCTGCAGTGGACTATTAAAAGGCTGATACAGTACAGTACAGAAAATGATATCTTAAAGACGCGTTGCTCAACTCAGTTATCTCAAAATCCAAAACTTGTCTGGGGTAAATTTAGAGTCAGGTCAAGTTCAAGAGAAAAAGAGCCGGTCTTTAAAAAATATAAAGTTCTCAGTCGAACGATTTCCTCTATTACGTCAAAGCCTAGTCATCAAGTTTAAAAGATCCTATCAGATTTGCAAGTCAAGTATCAAGTCTATCAAGAGTTAAAATAGAGCTTACCAGCAGTAAGTTCTATGAGTAGCCCTGACCCATCTCGATCTGGGGGTAGGATCGGTTGCGGAGTATAGTGCGAAGTGACGCGGCGCATTCGCGATCGGTACGGACCAGCTGGAGATGCGCGCCTTTTGCGACGCTGAGGCGATGCGGGCACGCTGCTTGGGCTTAGGAACACTGCTGGTACGGTATCTCGACCTTCCACGCACACCTGCCAAACAGAAAACGCTTTTTAATATTATTTCTTCATCCGGTGATGATGACGGCATGTCCGAAGCTCGAGAGAAGCGAAAAGCATCTCATGAAAAACACACTCGCGAGGCGTGTTCATCCTAACTGGTATTGTAAAGCGGTCTACACACCAAAGCCGCTGACCCGGCGGCACGGATCGCCGGCCCAACCCGCCGGCCTTATTGTACAAACAATCATGCCGCCGGCTTGCGCCCGCGCGGGCAAGCCGGCGGGGCAGCATGCCGATGCCGACGGTATCCCTCTCCACTCACTCAGTCAGTTGCCCGCCGGCATCTCTACGACTATTTGGCAATTACTAGAACACCACATGCCGCGGCTGTCGTGCCGCCGGCATTGCCGCCGGCAAAGTCGTTCGGCTTGGATATTCTGAAGCCGCCGGGTTAACCCGCCGGCACTAAGCCGCCGGGCTGTGCCGCCGGGTCAGCGGCTTTGGTGTGTAGACCGCTTTAGATATCGTTTGCGACGTAACGAAAACTTACCTGAAGTGAAGAGTTGTCACTCTGCCATTGCAATTGCGTGCCGATAGAAGACCCTAAGCGATTTTGCCGTCGAACAGGTCTTTGATGTGCAAAATCACGGGGACTACTCGAAAGTAGAGGGTCTTCCGAGTTAAGCATCATCCGTCTTGCTGGTGGTTCTAGAACATACGCGTCTAGAGACCGGCATTCTTCGGGCAACACTTCTTCTAAGGCTTCTTCCACCTAAAAATAAATCCATATTAATGATTTAAAATAGCTTTAATAATTGACATTAATATTGATTGAAATCTTTAGGTACCTCTTCCTGGCTCGACATCGTGGCAGTGAAGAAAGCGGCAGACAGTGGTGATGAGGCTCGTGGAACTGTATGTGCTGGCGAATGGGCATCGTGAGACGCTGGAGGTGTTGGGTACGCCAACCCAGGGGATGGTTCCGCGTGGTTTGAGTAGCCTCCGCCTGGCGAGGCAGCCGTGAAGCCAAGTCCTGGTGAATCTCCAGTGGAATACGATAATCCCGGGGAATTCGCCGCGTATCCAAGACCGGGCGATGGAACTGGAGAACCTCCATGGCAAGCTCCAAAGTCAGCCAGCGATTCAGGTAACGGTGAATTAAGAACTGCGGCAAGTCGCCGATTGGACGGAAATGTGACGGGCGACCGTTCTCTTATAGAAGCAGCAACCGTAGCATAATCTTCTAACGCTAATTCATCTAGCTGGTCCGGAGTGGTGGTAAATTGAAACGTATCTTCGTTCAGCGCTGGTGAAAAATAGCCATCATCTGAGTTGAAAGAGACGCCAAATAGTTCAGGTCTAAAAGTAAAATCTTGCTGTGGCGACTGTCCTGGATCTGATGCCGATCTTTTTACCGAACCCTGTAGAAAATAAGAAATAAGTTGGATTTCGAAAAAATATTAATCAATAGTAGAACGACAAAAACGAAAATCTATATACCTTCGCGTTCCCTTTTTTTAACAGTTCGATAAGGGTGGAGTCCGTCCGTTGAGCGGTTGTGATGTTGGTAGATACGTTAGTGGTGACTGTGAGGACGGGCGCGGGCGGGGCGCGCGGCGATACGAAGTGTGCGGTCGTGGTGACAGGCGATGCGGGTGACGCCACCGAGGACCGAATAGTTGACAGCGGTGGTGGAGCAGGTGCGACGAAACCCGCCCGTGTCACCGTTTCCGTATTACCTGTTCATTGGAAACACATAAATTGTACCCTAATTTGTTGCTCTCCATATTCGAGATGAAAAATTGGTTTAATTCTTTAGAAATCTTGATTGTTTTGTTGTTTACCTGTAGTTGCTGTTGTTGTCGAAGTAGCAGCTACTCGTCGGCTTATAATTTTTTCTTCAATTAACGCTCTAACAGATACTGAAGCTGTTTGTAATGGAGGTCCGGTTGCTTCTTTTTTGTCTAGTTTCTTACTATCTGATTCCTGAAAAATGAGGAAAAATATGATGATGATGCATGAAAACACAAGTAAATATAGAATGTGCGTAACGTGCATAAAATATATAACTTGCATTGTGTTGTGTATCCTACCTTTTTGAAATAACCGCCATGTAATCGCATATGGCCATTGAGGGCAGGTATATTCTTGAACTTGCGATGGCAGAGGTTGCACTCGACCTGCTTGATATCGGCCGCACGCGCCGCGCTCGCGGCCGCCCCGCTCGTCGCTCCGCTTGTCGCCCCGCCGCTACTCGCTCCACTCCCATTCTTCTGACTTCCTTGCTGTGCCTGTAAAATTCGCGATGACTTTTCAAAAGTTCAAAAGACTTTCGAACCTATTACGTACTTCGTAATTTCAGGGTATAAACTTTCGATTTACGGCAGCTCGTTAATATTCCGAGTTAATTAATGGATTTTGATGGACTCGGCTTAATCCGCGGCCCGTTATAAAAGTAAATCTGTAATTATAGGTCAATCCGAGACGGTAAATAGCCCGTGAAAAGTGTTAACTCTGCTTTTTAAAAGTTTCGCGAGTTGAGTGGTCGGGAGAGGTATAAAAATGTTGCGGATAATGAGTGCTGCGTGCAACGAGAACGCAGGACGCAATGCAGTTATTTTAGTAGAATTTTAATTAGTTGCGGGTTTCAGCGAGCCGGGATGCGGCGCGGCTCGATGCGATGCGACGTACACACGCCAATTATGCTGGAGGATAAAACTTCGTTATGAGTTCATTAGCAACATCAAACAAACGCGACGCCGCCATAGGCGATGTTGTATTTCCCCGAAACGTTCTAGATTAGGCAGTGCCAGAAAATTTCTGGAAATGTAGCTTGGTCATTAACTCGTACAGCTCGTGTAGGGAATTACGTTTAAGTAGGTTTTGCTTTATGAAATGGTAACTAATTTATTTTAGGTAACACAAATTGTAAAATGTTTTTAGGAGACTAAGTTCAAACAGATGTATGTGTATTACAGATACACATGTCCCTAATGTAGGCAAATAAGCATCGCTCATTTCGCGAGCGATACAACGAGGTGAAATAAGCATAATGGCGCGTGGGACAGGGTTGGCTCCCAAAAGTTTGGCCGCCATTGTCTTGCAAACAATCATACTTGAATGTTTCCCTCGGCGCAGTTTGAACAGGTAAACGACTGAGACTGTCAAACGACTTAACTCCCTCAAAGGCTGTCTAGTTTTAATATTTGTTTTAACAGCCCTAATTCTGAGGGCGCACATCACGCGAGAGGATCCTTGGAAATTGAAGCTCATATTGCAAAAATGACTAGTCTTTTGGTGGAATTTCACATCGCTGTTTGGTGTTTGTGTATTTGTTGGGCTTTGTTTGTTAATTCGTGGTGGTAGGTGTACACGAATAACAGGAACACACTATCCTCACGAACCGGCGGATACGGGAGTTAGCGAATTTAGGCTTTACGTATTCGTTTGGTTTATCCGAATATGTCTTACCATAAACCAATATTATAAATCAATATTCTTTTATGTGGGCAGATAAAAAATACGCGAACACGAATAGCGATCTGAAGTGCCAGCATTAAGTAAAAGCCTGCTAATATTCTTAATGTTGACTTGTTTGGTGTCGCCATTAAGACGTCGCTATGCGCACGATGATACAACAAGATTAAGCAGGTATAAGGCAATGAACCGAGGTAATGAAAATCTAGATGTGTTTGGCTCAAAGATTTAGGTAATTACTGGTTACTTGTTATGCTGTTTTGCCGTTTTGCGAGGCAAACAAAATTGTAAACTATTCGTAAAGTAGTAAGCTAAGTAATCTATTAGTTTTCCTAAATCATGTTTTGGACAAGGATCAAATGTATTTTATCATTTATGTTCAATTTCCAACAAATACATTCAGGTACCAAATCCTTGACAAAAATATGTACCTACCTACCTAGGTATCAGATAAGTTACTTAAAATCAAATTAGGTACCTACCTATATTTCTTCCCTTGAAAGGCCTAACTAAAGTTACTAGATATCTATTGATATTTCTTTCTCAACTTAATCACAAGCGCAATTTGCTTTATCAAAGTTTATAGAGATCTAGATCTTGCTTTTTGCTCCATTTCTTATCACGAGAATTCAAATAATTATTATGAAAGTAAACTTCACAGAGGAAACGACATAAAAAGAACAGAAATAAACTCCCGTCTCTGCTAATTTATGTTGGAAATGGATGAAATAAGAATTAAACAAATAATATACCTAGCTGTTCATAAGGAGCCAGGGGTGCCAGTTTAGAAATTCAATTTGATATAGCTCGAAGGCACAGACCAGGCTATTTTGGAAACGTCTTTTATCTTATCTGACAAGATTTAAGTCAAAGGCTCACTCACACTAAGAAGGCTATAGCGAATAGGTCTATTATTTACTACTACCAAGTAATACATAAGGAATTCGACATCATTTATTAGTTTGATACCTTCCTTACTGCTCCAATACTCATCTTTGTAAGCATTGAATTGAATATCTTACAGCCAAATCTAATTCGAACTGTTTCACTCTAATGCTCAATAATTATATTAGCGTTGATGACTCTATTGTTCAAAAATAAAATGTTAATGTGCGCTACTTAGGTATGTAGGTATCCTATAAATCCAGTAACAAATTGTTCCTGTTAAAATTAAACTCATGTTAAAATTGTAAAAAGGCAATTCAAAACAACATCACGCATCGCTCACCAGCTTAAATTCCGGGTGGGTTGCGATTACACTGGTATCCCTACACGCCACGCCACGCTGCATTATGTCTTCATTTGTCGAGATAACCGTGTTTTGTCAGCTGACTGATACGGGAGACTTGTAACCGGGTCGCGCGGGTGAATGCCGCCCATTTGTTTGATTTTTTCGTGTGGTAACCCTAAAGCGCCATTAGGGTAGCTCGTTAGACTAATGCGCGGGAGGTGCGAGCAGATGGTGCGCGAGAGAGAGCGGATAGCGGTTTTTGCAATACATCATGTACACCGCAGTTAAGTTCAACTGTACTCGTTTTTTGGCCGTTGTTTTGCCAATTTCAGTTGTAGTTTAATCGCGAATGTAAATGGGAACAGCTGCTCGGCTGAGCGTTATGATTTGATTAATAGCTGCGGTCAGATTATGCGCTGAACTAGCTCGTATAACAATTTGGTCTGCTTTGCGTTGAACGACCGCAACTAATTTCTACCCAGTGACCTGTCTAAATAAATCTATGTCATTGCAGTTGATCACTAGGCACAGAAAATTGTTGACTGGCAATACTGGCATGTTATCGGTTTGAATAATTATTTTTCACAAAAATCGCAACACCGACTTCCACCGCGTACAGAATTTGAATACTTTGCACGAGTCAATGTGACATTCATGTACATTATTGATGATTTATCAAAAACAGCTCAGCCAATTTCGATAAAATTTAAATGGGACCTCGGAAGTATACCCTTTATAAATAAAAAAATATTTTTTTTAAATGGCAAAAATATCGATGAACATGCACAAAAAAGAATACATACAGACGAACATAATACCTCCTCCTTTTTGGAAGTCGGTAAAAAGAGAGAGGTATGTATTTCAAACGCACTAGGTCTCCAATCTTTTCCACTAAAATGAACAATTTTGACCTTTCAACTTATTGTTTTTACCTTGGGTTTATGATGGGCGGGCGTTTGAAATAGCTCGGTAATCCAGTCCATATTACACTACAGCACTACAAGCACTGAATAAAATAAACTAAGTACACATAATGGTGTTTATCTCACGGCATTCAAGATTGGAATGACGTTGTATGGGAAAGATATCGAAAGATGACCCCTCGATGGTCCGCGCTCGCGAATCCAGATAACACCGTTGACCAACAAAGAGTCTGAATAATTTGCATACGTTTAATAGGTGCGCTCTATTTTGATCTAAAGGATTCTTATGTGAATATTAATTTCGTTTCAAAATTAACCTTTTGTGTTTGTGAGAATCGAATGGTCGCATCTGTGTACAGACGTAATAATACTTAAAAAGTAAATTGAAAAGGTCTTGTCTAATAGATGAAAAAGTCGCTGGCTAGTAGACTCTTTTCATTTAGATTTTTTTCTAGGTTCATTACTTGTTTATTATCACTTCTTTGGTTTCGAAATATTTGCTCTACTTTTGCTTTGAGAAACAAGTTTTATTAAATGTTTTGGTGACTTGTAAGTTCATTTTTACTTGATAGTCATTGTGTTTAAGTGACATTTACTTTGTTATTGTTTTTACTTGTAGGTATCTACTGTGATTGCGTATATTCTTATCTTTGAATATATACCTATAGGTAGATGTAAATTTCGCTTTGCAAAAAAGACTCAAACAAAATTATTAATCATTTTCTGTAGGTACCTATGTTCTGCTTTTAGTTCTTTCCATAAAGGTTGGAGTATTTTTTTCAGCTCTTTAAATACAGTTGATTTCATTCGCTGAAAACTAATAAGTTTACTAATGTACCTAAATTTAGGTAAACAGTCGCAAACATACATTCTTAAAAAAACATTGGTAACAATTCTACTAACTTATTAAAAAATCAATACAAACGAGCTAAAAGCAAAGGGAGCGTGGCGTTTCCAAATCGTGTGAAAAATGTAAAAATATGTTGATTCCCATAGTTAAACAAATCGGGGTCACCAGACGTCACATTTGACGGCAGGACGGGCCGGCGCCACGTGGCGAGTAAGGTCACAGGTCACTCTGCGAAAGGTCAAGTCTTTTAAAAATAAAATAGGGGTGTCCGCTTCAAGTGGTGCGCGTTTAATTATGGAATTTTATTGCTCATTTTCCTTGGGCTAGGCACTTGTATTAACTTTTTATGCGCGGCTTGGGTCAAAAGTTCAGTATTTTTTACGGTACCGTTATTAGAAATTGCTGTAAAGAATGTTTTATATGTAGTAGGGATGTACATGTACTGTATCCCGGAATATTTGGCAGTAGTGATTTTGAGTTTCGCCAATTTTAAGGCAATACATTTGATTGATATTTAAACATTCTTTGGGCTACCTCCGTTGGATAACGTTACTATTGCATTACTATTTACTACAGTAAATTCAATAAATTTGATGTATTTTATTTTTCAAAATTTATGCTGAACAGTAATAAAGCTATACAGACCTTTCTTCTTTTTTTGATGCTAAACTTAGTCTAATAAATATTAAATACTTAATCAATACCTACAAGGAGAAAAAATATCCCGTAGATACATAATACCTAATGTAAGCATATTATATAGGACTATAGTTATATCAAAGCTGTAGGTATTTTCACTACTCCTAACTTAATCCTACAAATAGAAAGGAAATGTTCGATATTTTTTCATGTAGTCAAATGATGCGATTATAAATACATAGATTAGCGTCACACAGAATCTGGTTCAAAACCTTGCGCATCGTAGCAATACGCTCGTTACTCTGAGCCTATTTATCCTTGTCCCCTTTATTTTTTTACTGGAAACAAAGCTCTTTAATCCGCCTTAGTGTGGTATATTAATTTGTTTAAACCACTATTTATCGGTTGAAAGGCAGAGGTGCGCCACAAATAATAATAAATAACCTTTGCCCTAAATACTTCTTTTTATGACTAAAAATGTGGCAACCAGCGCAATTTATCAGAGTATTAGAAAGCCATCTGTAACGCGGTTCACGCTGATACTTAGAAGATGAGTGCGAGAGGCGTGACGTTAGGCACACGTCTTCAATTATGCATCGCTACGTTTATCGGAGCGGCGCGGCACCTGCGTCGTTGTCACCCTACATTATTAATGGACGGACCTGCGTTATACCGGGGTTGCCAGCCCCGAGCCTGCATTAAACAACCTCCCTCTTAGATTTCAACTTTAAGACCACACCAGCTAGTAAAATAATCTCGTAGTACCTACGCCGTAGCGTTTGTCTCTACTATGAGGTTCTCAGGTGTTTCTGCATTTCAAAAATAACAGATTTCATTGCCCATTTTATCATGAAACCGTTCAAGTTCTACATTTGAGTTACAGCCCTTTGTTATCACGTGCCAGCCCTAGCTGGAAGTGATTCCTTGACGGGCTGAAACAATGACGTCGTCTTTATAAACGATCGCGTTTCAGAAACTTATGAATTATTGCGCGGAGCCTCCGGAATGGGACTGTTTTTAATCTTACCAAAGGGCGGGAGCAGGTTAAATGTCACTCATGTAAGAAATATTTTAAGAGCTGAGCGACACGGCTCCAGCCTTGATACACGAGAAGAATGGAATCGTTACTTACCCAGCTTATTACAAAGTTTCCGAGACTTATATGCTACTTATTTGTAAGAATATTTTTCCTTATGAAAGTTTGATACTTTTACCTTTATTAAATTGACTGACAATATCAAAGTTCGAAAAGTCTCAGTAGGGTCGTAATGCCTTCATCATTTATGATTTTCGGCATTGATTACATCTTACAAACTTTGACCTATTTCCTCCGCAATGGGGAGACAGGGGAACCGATATGAAATATTCACCGCCTTGTTGACAGCTGAGAAAGAATCGAATTTGTGATTCGAGAACGTTCGAGGTAACACATGATACTCTGCACTGTACCTTACACATTCTTTGGGGACATTTTGCGGGTCACTGATCATCACACGAACGTGGAGTCTTATAAGTAAAGTAGGTAGGTACACATAACGCACAAAAAGTTTATGGCGATTCTAGATAGGTATATCGTACTGTACTTACCTATCTCATAACTTTAGCAGATACTTTGAGTACCGAAGTTTTTAAGAAAAATAGATATACAGGGGAAAAATAGATAATTAGCATCTTTTTAGGGGCTTATTCTGTACATCAAAATTAAAAAAGTTTGTTCTGCAACTTAAGAACAACTGTTCCATTCATTTTGTTGAGGGTGAAAGATATTTTTCTATGGAACAGCATTTTTTTGAGATTTGATAAGTCGTTGAACATAAGTTAGCTTATTAGTTTGATGTACAGAATAAACCTCTAAAATGTTGCTAATTGATTGCCAGTAACCCTGTATGTGTATATTACAAGTGATTTAGAAATCATCACCATCATCTACACTTACTTACCGACTTACCTACATATTTCTACGTTAACAATATACGAATATTCTTAGTGATAACGGTACGTAGAAACAGAGAAATAAACATAATTTAATCTCTATATTTGATAAATTACGTGTTACTAACCACAGGTGGTGGCCTAGTGGTAATGACACCCGCCTTACAATCGTGAGGTCGCGGGTTCGAATTCCGGTGCCGTACCAATGAATTCCTTGGAATTTATGTACGGAATTTCACACCACGGGCTTTTCGGCGAAGGAAAACATCGTGAGGCAACCTGCATGCGTCCGTAGAAGAAATTCGATGGCGTATGTGAATCCACCAACCGCAATGGGCCAGCGTGGTGGATATGGCCCAGTCACCCTTCGTGGGTAGGCCTATGTCCTGCAGTGGACTATTAAAAAGGGCTGGTACAGTACAGTATAACCACAGATACGAAAACGCACATTAAATACAAATAAAATGCTTATCACTTTACGGTGAACGTTCCGAAAAATGTTTTATATTGCTGTTAAACAGTGAGAGAGTAAAATGATTCCAATTCCAAGCGAAGGCAACCTAGGAATTTACACTGCAGCTAGGTACCTAAATACACCTGGCTACGGACATCGTCTAACAAATATCACTGAACAGAACACAGTCACAGATTACAGACTCGCATATCCGCCACCTGGCAGTGAGCAGGGTCAGCGCGCAAACTTAATTTGGGTAGCCCCATATATTTCGTTGCTCGCCCGACGCTCACTAGGTGAGAAAGCGAGTCCGCGCGGGATGCAATTTGCGGCCACTGGGATTGCAGTCTCAAGTTCCAATTCTCACTTATTGAACATTGGCTCCGACGTCGCATCACTGATGCTAGGCTTACGATGAAATGTTTGGGACTCGGACAGCGATATTTTACCTAAGATGGGTACAATATCTTGGTTTAGTTTATCTTTGCGCAGTACCACTGGGCATTTAAGTGCACAGATTTGTGACTACTGAATATTTCTAGATGACATTTTACTCCCAAAAAGCCCGATATATTTCGGCGCTTGCCCGACACTCACTACGTGAGAAAGCGTGTCGCGGGAGATGCAATTTGCGGCCACCAGGACTGCAGTCTCAAGTTCCAATTTTCACTTATTGAACATTGGCTCCGACGTCGCGTTACTGATGCCAGGCTTACGATGAAATATTCGGGACTCGGACAGTGACATATTTTATACAAGATGAAAATTTATCACGGCAAATCATGGCAATCATGGTAAACTGTAAATCTGGGTGATAATCATTTATCTATTACACAAACTGAACCAGATCCAGATTAACTAACAAACACTTAATTTTTACTTTGTATTATGATTCGTAAACTGAACAAATAACTAAAATTGTCTAATCCAGTCCAGAGATATACATTGTAAAGATTTTGGTAGGGATTAAGAGGGGATATTTTGTCCCTTTCCCACAAAGCATAGCATAGTATGGCGAATGTATGACACTTACGGGCCGTGACGTCATATTCTGCGATAGTGTGCTCTCTGTCTAGCAAGAAAATAAAATGCTTGTAACTTCTTTATTTATAAGTTGATTTTATTTTGTTTTCGTTAATCGGCTCTGTTTATGATTAGCTACAAGAGGACATAAAAAAAATAATTGTCAACTAGCCTGATTCTGAATAATGTTGAGTACTTTGCTATTCTAAAATAAAATTGAAAAATAATAAACTCATTGTACTAATACAAACATAATACAAACATTGACATTGGCAGATGAATAAAATATGTATCGCCAAAATGGCGACGAAAAAAGTCAAAACGCATTGTTGGTTTGTCCTTTGCAAAGCTAAACTCTTGGCAGCACTACAACCCCACGGGTCTCTCTAAACATGTACGGCGACCTGTCGACCGCGAAAATTGTTTTCCATTCAAAATTAGTTGCTCTTTTATATTTCCGCTGGACGTCGGTGCGCGGCGAGGTCCCTGTGGAAACTTGAAAAGAGAATCGATTTTGTTTGGTCTGGGTCCAGTATAGTAGAGCTTAGTTGATCTGATTTGATAGCGATTGTTCGATTTTGCTACATTTTTTAATTAGTTGTACACCTAGATATAGCTGTAATGAACCCTTTTAAAGATAGGAGTTGGCTGTAAATAAATTACTTAGTTGTATTCTTTTTTTTTCGTTGCATCAAAAGGCCCGTCAGCGTATTTGTCACCACGAATAAATAGAGTTGGTATTGTTCTTTGTGTTGTATTATTTGTTACTAGTATTTGGGGCCGCTTCAATTATACACGCAGGGGATGTTTTTATGTAGGATTTTATTTTATATCTTCTATAGGTTTTACTACTTGTTTTATATTTTTACACTGGTTAAACATAAATGTTTTAAGAAAGTATTTTTCAGCAGACATTTTTTAGAGAGAATTACCATTTTTACTTATTCAGGAAGAGGATGTTGCCATAGACATAAATATAATCACACAATAGAGATACTACTTGAAAAATAATGGATTATATCTCAACAGGTATTTATTCGTAGCTTACCTATTACATAATAAAATCACATATTTCATGGGACGTGATAAAATATAGTAAAATCATTTCGTTTTATATCGAGATCGAGTCATTTAATTAAACTGTATCATGCGGCTCATCACAGGCCTCCTCCCATAAGAAAAGGTTTAGTTAAAACAACATCCAAATTCAATTTGACAGATTTCACAAAAGCATTACAATATTGAACTTCTGTCACAAATTAAAATAGTATTAGGTGAATCATTTACAACCTTATTTCTATCTATGTACTTCTATGGTATATTTATAGCTATACCCTATCCTTACACAAAGATTTTCTATTAGATTCCTTCTCTATGTATTCCTAACCTTTACATTAGCATTGAGGATTCAACAATTGATAAACGTACTTAGTATCAAAAATAATATCATGAGATAGATCGAAATAGATAAAATCAAATAAGCTAGGAGTTAAAATCTCTCTGGATATTTTTTCGGTCTTCATATGAAATGCAGTTCTTAATACATAGTACAATATTCGCAGAAATGTGGGTTAATTCTTTCCTCTACATAATGGATGGCTCTCGTGCCGTTGTAATTTAATCAATTAGTTCCGAGTAACTCCATCCTTCAGCTTTTCCTCAACCAAACAGCGTATGGTATTATCATCTCTACTAATTATCTCGATGAAGTATATATCTACAACGTACGACTATAGTTTCGACTGTATTAGACTAACTGTGGTTATATGGTGATATTGAAACATTTTTAGGGTTCCGTACCTCAAACGGAAAAACGGAACCCTTATAGGATCACTTTGTTGTCCGTCTGTCCGTCTGTGTGTATGTCAAGACTCTTTATCTCGAGAACGCGTAAAGATATCGAGTTGAAATTTAAACTATATACGTATATTTATGGTCTCTTGCAGTCGTGTAAAAGAAAAACTTCTCAGTTATTGTTTAAAAAAGTTAGAGCCGCTTAGGTATGTCGTAAAAAGCCGCATATTTCGACACTCACTAAAATCAAAACCTACAGGATACTTCCCGTTGACATAGAACTATGAAATTTGACGAGAAGCATTGTCTCAGAGTACACATATAGGAATAAATCTGAAAACTGTACATTTTTACTTAAATCACAGAAAAATAGGGCCTCAAAATTCACAAAATATGGATTCAAAATTCAAAGTGAGTAAATCGTATCATGTAAGGTATCATATAAAAGAACTTCATTAGCACATGCTAAAACAAGTTTTTAATTATTTTAACAATGTGTAATTTTCGATGTATGACGACAAAAGTGAAAAAAAAAATTAAACTTTTTTGTCGATGGTTATAGTATAGAGATTTTAACAACTTACTTCTCAATTTTGTGAAATTTTCTGGATTTGTACGGAACCCTCGATGTGCCTGACTCGCACTTGTCCGTTTTTTTTCATACCAGTAGACCTCCGAACAGCAGGCCTCGCATATGTTTAACTGAATCTTCATTTTAAGCCTATATCTATAGCGCTACAGAAAATTTCCTCCTTTTATGAGGGAAATACCACTTCCAATAAAAAATGGCCGACGACATAGAAATTACGACAAAAACATAATTATAGAAATTGTGTACTAAGTTTCGACAAGATTCACTGCAAAATGTGTCCTGTAGAGGAGAGCCAACATCCGAGCAGACGAAAGCAAAATTGTCGAGTCAAAACTGAGACTCTCATTTCGTTCGCTAGTTTATTACAGTTACTTTTGTTCAAGTTTTTCGGTCACGAAATAATTAGTAATGTGATTAGTTAATTACACTTAGGTAAACGATTAGGCAAAGCCGTGGTAATCACACCGGCCTTCCAATCATGAGGTTGTGGTTTCAAATCCCGGTTCCGTACCAATGAGTTCTTTGGAATTAATGTACGGAATTTCACACCACTGGCTTTTCGGTGAAGGAAAACATCGTGAGGTTACCCGCACTGGCTCAGCGTGGTGGATATGGCCCAATCACTCTTTGTGGGTAGGCCTATGTCTTGCAGACTTTAAAAGGCTGGTGCAGTACAGTACTGTAAACGCTTACATTCTTCTTCTTAGTCGTTACGCTCTTGACAGAGCGGTCGTGGTCATCACGTAGTACTTGTGGTGGTAGAGGCAGATGTAATACGCCTCACGATGTCTCGCCATCTCTCTCTATTAGATGTCAATCTGGTACAATCATGCACCGGCCCTCCCACAGCAGATTTGATTTGTTCGGTCCATCGCATGGGCGACCTTCCGCGCGGTCTTGTGCCTTCCACTTTGCCCTTGACGACTAGACGCTCTAAGGACTGGCTACCTCGTCTGGAAACGTGTCCGAAGAATGAAAGTATACGAGATTGTACTGTGGCCGACAGACGCTGCCTGATGCTGAGTTCTTGAAGTATCGAGACATTGGTGCGAAATTCAGTCCACGATACCCCAAACATTCGTCTCCAGCACCACATCTCGAGACCATCTATCTTCTTCCTCTCAATGTCTCGCAAAGTCTACGTTTCCGAGGCGTACAAAAATATGGGTAGAATAAGCGTACGCACTAGTCTTGTCTTCGTGGTTTTTTAAACGCTTACATAGCTACCTACATTATTATTGTCAGCGTATAACCTAAAGGCAAATTTCACGCTGCGTGGTCGTCAATACAACTAATTATCGAAACGAGATATAGGAGATTAGGGTTCCGATTACACACGAAAAGCTCTAAATTTAATCAAGCCATTATACTAATTAACATTATGATGATGAGCTTTTGAAGCCTGCTTTGTTACGAGCCGACATGATTACAATGTACGAAAATAGTTAAGTATATAGTAATTTGAGGCACGATAAATAAATAATTGATGTAGGCATATCTGGAAGTAAAGATTATACAGAATAACTAATAAATATAATATCAAACAATGCATAAATAATAGGAAAGCGCTAAAATGTACTAATGGTAGTATGTTACATGTTTCGTTCTTCTATGGTTATATATTACATATTTTATGTCGTTGTCGTATGTAATTGTTACCTAATTGTGCAGACATTGATTTTACTTTCATTTTCACATTTCATCATTTTAAACATTAGGACATAAACTAGGTACTCGTATTAGATACTAGTTTTTACCCGCGGCTTCGCCCGCATGATGTTTTGATTTTTGTGCTATCCCATGTGAATCCCTTTATTTATCTGGGATAAAAAGTAGACTATGTCACGTTTCGTCTTTCAAACCCGAGGCCTACCTTACCACCCTTAATAAAGTAAGTGGAAAATCTGGGAAAATCCAATAAATAAAACAAAAAACGATTTGACGGTTGTTCGATTCGACAGTTGATTTTTTTTGACATTTCTTGAAGCGCACTCTAGAATAGCTTCTAAGAGTTTTCAGATCTTACTTAACACTTATCATTATATTATGAAAAATTTACGCAATATATTATTATAATTTATAGCCTATGTGTTATTCTGATATATAAGCTATATTATTGCAAAGTGTCATCTCAATGCGTTCAGTAGTTTTTGCGTGAAAAAGTAACAAACATCCATCCATCCTCACAAACTTTCGTGTTTATAATATTAGTAGGATAGTAGGATGACTATAAGACACCCTGCCTCTTCTACAACATTTCGATGTGTCCTTATTAAATGCGTTTGTTTTGTTATTCTCTGTAAAGTCCGATCAGATTTCTTAATATCCTGCCAGAAGTTATATTTTATGCATCCTAAAACGTATTTTCGCGGCATAGGAAGCAGCGCTGGTAATAATAATAGTTAACGCGAATTCCAAATATTTCGTATAATATCGACAAAATTGAAATAATATTGGACTTGTTTCATCTACACATTTATCTAACAGGACTGTTACATATTCGCTTTTGTAATATTCCAGTTATGCCACATTATTAATATCATGGTCGTTAACGGAAATGATTAAAAGCTGTATGATGCTCCAAAACAATTCGATATTTCATTTTCGACCTGAAAATTAAATACTGCAGAAATACGAGGAATATTTGCACTTGTTCAGCGTACAATTATACCTGAGTTATGAAAGCAAATTTACTAGTCCCCAACACAAATAATGAAGTGGCACAAAGCTGGTTTACAATCAAAAGCATACCGATGTCAATAGTGGGCGGCCGAAGCAGTCCGGCGGCGGCGGCGGGCGGCAGGCGGCAGGCGCCTGGGGCGGCAGTAATTATGAGCTGTGTTGCCTGCCTTTATTACATCCTGCAGGTGACGGCAAATCATGGCTGCGATCAAAGTGAGAGCTTTTAATAAAGTCACCAGACGCATTGCCGCCGCGCCACCCCTTCCCCAATCTAAACGGACCTCTTCTATCTTCCGCAGCGCCGACCTCCTCCACACTACCAGAGCTCCATTTAAACTGGGTTACTACCTATACTTGCCAATGGCCTGTCGATTCGGTATTAATATTGCACGATGTTATGGCTCAATTTGCTGTTAGGTCGAAACAAATATTCAAAACATTTTATGCCGCTATCCAATTACTTACTTTTGCTGTTTTATTCGCTTTTAGTGAAGCTGGATTAAAATAATTGTTTGTTTCAGCGGATTCGTTTGGTTCATGAAACATTATACACTATAGCATTAATTTGCTCGTTCAACGAAATAATGATTACTTAGTTGCTTTGTGTGATTATTTCGAACAAAGAATTTCTCTGTTCTTTTCTTAGTTAATTAAATAAATACTGAACTGTTACATTAATTACTCCGAGTTCTGACTGCAGATGTAGATATAAAAAGTATCCCACGCTCATTTACTTGCAGCGGTAAATTAGAACAGATGTCTCCGCAAAATTTCGAAATCCTTTAATCTTTTATTTTGAAACTCGTTAAACAAGTGTAACTAAAGCTAAGCGCCCCATGATTTTGCGTGTTATTGAAATACGAGCTTTATATTTTGAGTGTTAAAGTGTATCGGGGTTGTTTTTGAAGGTTTAGGGTGGCGTAGAACAGGTGTAGTGGCGGCTCCCACGTCGAGACCGCATTTCGCGAGTGCGACCCCTCGACATAACTCAGCGTTGATAAACGGTATTGACCCACATTCTTTATAACGCTTTATTTATGTTGCGATATTGAACACATAAATACTTTTGGCGACTTATTGGCTAATGCAGCTTGTTTGGATTGCGGCTCGGCTGTTGAAGTTGGGAATGATGTAAGGAGCTCTGTTTCGTTACAAGGGCTTGTATTTGTTGATTTGGTATGACTTGTTTTTATTTCCAAAGTTCTAGTCGTTGACATAATATCGTATATTAAGTTACTTAGTCGCTCCTGAAAATCAAGCACCAAAAGAACAAAGATCGCTGAATGCGGCAGGTATCAAACGACTGATCTTGAACAATGGGTGGTTCACATGTCAGAGTGGCTATAGTATGGCGTAGAAAATTGACTTTAAAAATTTTAAAGTTATTTAAGTTTTCATATAAGTGGCATGTGGTTTAATGCAGTTGTAAAGCGGTGGCCAAATAATTAAAGTTTCTAAAGCTGAAGATGACGTATAACCACCTTTGAACCTTCATCTCTCATTGATGAGTATGAGTTAGTCCCAGTATGAGTTTGTCAAGTTTCACGCAGTCGACAAAGTTAGCGTAAACCACCGTTCTTTATCTGATTTATATAGCGCTATCATCGAGTTTGTGTGTCATTTCTATACAGAATTATGGTTAACTTTAAAAAAAAACTATGTCGGAAGAGCTCTATGAGTGTGCTGATATTTCGTGCGAATACATGATATGGCCTATGATAAAATAATAGATAGATACTTTTTGCGAGATGTCTCACTAACGTAGTGTTTTTTATTGCTAATCATCTTTAACGTTGTCCTTAATAAAATACTTTTGAATTTTTGTATTGACCTCTACCGAGCGCGTCTAAAACTCGAAAAACTCCTACTATACTCTATAAAATTTTACTTGATCTCTGCGACAGCTGTCAGAAAAATCACGCCTATGAAGTCCTGAATTTCTTAATAGTACAGGCAGTACCTGTCAATGTCATACTTTTTGGGCATGCCGATTAGTGATGGGCGACGAATGATCGTGACCGCAGAGTTTTAGATAGAGTTTTTACTATCGATATTTTAAATAAAACTTAATTTATCATTAATTTTATTGTATATTTTATTATCATAACATTTTTTACATGTGTAATTAAATTAAACCCAATTATATGTTACATTAGCATCGATAATAGTGAAAAACGTCGATAAATAATATCGTTACATTATTTTGAGTATTTAATGAATATCATAACATTATTTACATGTGTACATACTTGATCTTAAATAATAGTAAGTAAATAAAATCCAATTTCTCACCTTCAACCACTCATTCGATTTCATTACAACATTGTTTGAAAATCGATTTTTTCCACCACTATCTCAACTCTAAATATGTCAATATGTAACTGTCGCAGAGATCAAGTTAAATTTTATAGAGTATAAGGGTAAAGGTACCGAATGAACGCGCTGCCAGCTGCGGGTGGCCACACGCCGGTGAATA
The DNA here is from genome assembly GCA_949316475.1 of Hypomecis punctinalis. Lineage (NCBI taxonomy): Eukaryota > Metazoa > Arthropoda > Insecta > Lepidoptera > Geometridae > Hypomecis > Hypomecis punctinalis. Next base: position 15,796,061 of record OX438815.1, on the reverse strand, counting down.
ATTAATACCAGCACGGGAACAAAGACCCGCAAATGGACGATTGAAACTTAGACTGTGGAGATGTGGACGGGACTCATACTTAAAGATTTTAGTACACAAGTAGATTTCAGAAAGGATTGTTAGTAAAGTAAGTCAATTGCTTAGGTCAAGGTCGGAAGTCACTTAGTAAATTTTTTAATATTTTTCTTAAATATTTAAATTACACTTCACGTGGTTTGTCCGCAAGGGACTTCTAAACTACTTAACCGATTTTAACCAAATTTTGCACACTATGTGCGGTTTGATACAATTGGAGGGATAAGTTAGTTTATAATATGTCAATTTATAATTGCATTTGTTTATTATACTTTTAAAATCGATCCGTACCGGAGCGAAACCGGGATGGACAGCTAGTATATATTATGCATAAATAGTATATACTTATCTACATTTTTTTAACTCGGAGTATTAGACCATTAGGTTCACTTATGTATGTCAGAGTCTAGTATAACAGGATGTCAAGAATAATTCACGGCTCAGACCAAATAAAAAAATAAAAAAATCAAGACAGAATGTTGTGAACAAACAAGTGAGGCCGACCAAAAGTACGCCTCACCGTGTACAGACAATTTACACACACATAAACGTACAAGGAAACTGCGCCTTGGCTTGACAGTCGAACTATGGCGGCGCAACAGCGACGCACTCACACATGTATAAAAAACCGGCTTCACTTGACTGTTTCACGACGTTCCCTTTTGATTTTTTTATTTGCTCTGAGATTTACGGTAGGTGAAGTAAAACGTGTGATGTTTTGATATTTCACTATGGAAACTAGCGTGGTTTTCGCACATTTTAAATAAGTAAAGCACAGGTGTTACTCACGCATAAATTAAGTAGAAAACTGCTGCTATAGTTTCAATTGACTACTACAGATCGATAGTTCTACTATAGATCGCCAAATGCGATTGAAACTATAGTAGCAGTCTCTACTTAATTTATGCGTGAGTAACACCTGTGCTTTACTTATTTAAGATATTTTGATACTTTTCAAGGCAAAAAAGGGTTAAGGGTCGGTTCATATTCGTACGATTTGAGTGGGATTGGTTTTCCGTTCAGATTCTTCTTATCTTAGTGGAATTGGGCCACTGCTCTCAATATAACCTGCCAATCGGTCAATATGCTATAAACACAGTGCACTAGGTATCTATCAAGCCAACTTACGGACTCTCCCTAAGTTAAATGCGCTCATAGTTCGTCCTGCATTATGAGCCTGCAGCGCCCTAAGCTGATGAATGACGACCACAGGCCTCGCGAGATGATACATGTCATGTATTGTGATGTAGCGGAGACCTACTTGCTCACAAAACTACACAAATCACTACTACTCGTAGGTAATGCTAATAATAACAATTACTACCTACTCACATAGCACACAAAGCACTTATCATTTGCGCTCACATAACACTGAGTTCTGCTATGTAAGTTTCATGAATATGTATTTTACGGTGTATGAGTATTGACTACTGATAAAATTTATTTATTTATCCTACGAATATTATAAACGCGAAAGTTTGTAAGTATGGACGTTTGTTTCTCTTTCACGCAAAAACTATTGAATAGATTGAGATATTAAGATATTGCGTGAAACGAACTTCGCCGGGTCAGCTAGTTAGCTATATTTATGTGTTCAGTTCAGTTTATTAGTTTTTTTAGTGGAATCTGGTATCTAGCTATCAATGCATCTTACTGAGCTGTAAGATTTCCAAATAAAATAAAGTGTCTTGGACGCTGGGTTTATAGTATTGTCATTGTTTATTTCTTGATGTGCACAATAAGTCTTTGTGCGGCGGATCGCACCACAAGCGGTTTGCACCGCGGTTTATCTAATCCTGACACGATCTTTTCAGATAATGTTTGTATATTTAAAAAAAAAAACTTTTTTTTTCTTAATCTATGCTGTCCCAGTTCTGGGCAAACGTCTTCCTCACTTCCTTCCCTTTATCGCATTCTGTAGCCAAAACAAAAAAAAACTTATCACCTAATAAAAATATCTCTCTAAATGACAAGGTGTCTCTCTAGACCTCTACGATGGCGACTGGCCAGCGTCCATTTCGCGCCGATCCTCGATCTATCGGCCACATTAGCATATGAGTCCAGAATCGCGACCCTCGTTCCCACGGCATCTCCGCTCGTCTATTTAATGTATTTAGATTAATAAATTCGCGAAGAGCTCTTTGAATTGCGTAACTAGTTTGCTGGATGATTGAAAACATTAATTGTTGATTCGTTTGAAACTTGTTTTAGATGTTTTTGGTCGAATAATCGCATAGAATATAATTTGCTTCACTTGAGTAATATTTAGATGAAGCGGATTGAACTTGAATGAGTTTATTGAATGACTGCGATGTGATTTGATTAGTATGAAATTGATTTAATAGAACTATGATTGAATAGTTTGTAAATTCGGCCCAGAATAAACAGTTACTTAAACTTATTGTTTAAAGGTAATTGACCAGATTTATTTGAACTTGATAAGCGTTAGGTTGAATATTGGAATATTGTTGAACTCTTATTTTTTGTATAGAAAATGTACAATATCCTTACAGAGGGAGTTCAACTCGCTATTGTTTGGAACTTGTTTGGGGTTACTTCTACAGAAAAAATTAAATAGGGACTACAGTAAACAAAACATAGCCTACTTAAAATACATTCCAGCGTAAAATTATATTCATAAACTTCAGTTATTTCTCTCTGATGTCGAACTCCCTCGCAAACTAATATGCTTTAATTACTATCAGGTATCAGGTGGCGAAGTACTGGCTTTGCGCCATTACTGGCTAGTAACAGCACTCCTGGTATTTCGCACTTGTTTTCCCAGAACTCTCAGAATTCCGAAATATTCCCCTTGCATGGCGATTCCAACTATCCACAATATCCTGGCTAGAAACTAAATTTCATACTCGAAATTATTTCATGATTCCTGGTATTGCAGTTTCGTGAAAATATTTAATACTAGCACCATTCTGGTTTCGCCCGGGCTATGTATTTAAAGGGATAAGATACAGCCATGTATGGTTACCGGAATGAAACCATCGGTGGAGAATTATTTGAAATATGTCGTACTTTTGAATACTATTGTTTGTAATATGTAAATCCATTGCGATTCATCTATTTGTATTTGTGTACTTTTTACTGTCTTATTGTGTGTATATGCACAAATATACGATTTGCAAGCATTATTTTGAAAAAAAAATAACGTCTATTTATAAAATTAGTGTAGACATAAATGTAGAAGTGTAGTTATTATAGATTTAGATTCATTCACATTTCAAATACATCAAAGTTTAATGGGCGAACGAGCTAGCCTTGTAGCTGGCTAATCCTTAACAAATAGAGGCACAATCCCTAAGCGAGAACTTAAAATAGACTACAATAACACAATGGTTGAAACTTGCAAGTTCAACCGTGCAAGTAAACCCGAGTGATCTTTACTTAACAATACACAATGTAGACTAAACTCGTGCAAGTCCAACATTGCGAGAATTTAGCGTAGCGCACCGCTACGCTACGTCAGCGACGGAACTTTTGGGTTTGCCCGCGGATTTGAAAGAAGTTGAGATGGAAAATCGCGTAGAAATTGGGTGAAGCCAAGGTGAAGCACTTCAATATTGTCTGTGTGCTACTTAGCTTGGAAATGAGCGTTGTTCGTAAAGTCGACCTGCCAGATTTGATAGAAGTTCAGGTGGAATATTGCGGAGAAGTTGGATGACGCACACTACCATGCATAAGTATGGGTTATTTTGTTTGGAGAATGCGCTCTATATACACAAAAAAGATTGATAACAGAACTTTTTCTCACAATTTGGGTATGATTGGGTAAAATTGCGTTCGGCAAATGTGCGAACATAATTTTCTTGATTATTATAAATACATACCATCTATAGCTTGAACCAATTGATGACAAAGATCTTTACTAAACAATACACAATGTAGACTAAACTCACCCAAGTCAAACATTGAGAGGATTTAGCGGTGCGCTACGCTACGTCAGCGGCGGAACTTTTGGGTTTGCCCGCGGATTTGAAAGAAGTTGAGATGGAATGTCGCGTGGATATTGGGTAAAAGATAGTCACTGACTGTGTATTATTTAGCTTGATGTATGTTCACAAGAAAGTTTAAAATGCAATCACAGGAGATGGAATGTTGCATAGAAATTGGATCAAGCATACTACTTTGCCTGGGTGTGTGTTATTTGGCTTAGGTAATGCACGCTCTAGATTAGAATGTGGTTTCTTGTTCACGAGTCGGACCGGGTTGCGATCGAGCAAAATTGTGCACGGTATACACGAAATATTCGCTATAATGGTTGTTATTTAAAAAAATAATATTTTTTTGCGTTTTCTAAAGTATACATAAACTTATAAAAAGTAAATAAGACGTACGAGCGTGCAATGTTTCTTAACTCAAGCGATTGACACCAAAACATATTAATATTTTGTTACAATTTAAGGGGTGAAAAGAGTTTTATCCTGGAACGTAAATTTTATCAAAAACATACCGATAATTCTCTCGATATTCTACAGAAAACGCGAAAACAGCCGAATCAGCCTCCTCTTAACGGTGTGCTACAGCTACGTCAGCTACGAAACTTCCGAACTTAGTTCACGGCTACGGCGTAGCATGTTACGATGTAGCTGTTTTACCCAAATAAAAGTTAGTGCTTTTAATATCGAGTCATTTTACTAAAACTCCGTATATGAACATAGGTGTCACGTTGTTTAATAAGTTATTGAAAAGGATGTGTTAAAAGTTTTTGCGATATCAGATTTAACATGAAGAAACACGTTGATGAACTAAAGTTACGTCATTTGGAATTCATAGATTTTTTTATATAGCGCAGTTTGTGTTCGTTAGAGATAGTCGAAGTTGAGCAACTTTCAGCACGGTTAGTCTTCGGATGGGTGACTGCTGGTGGCATTTACAACTGAGCACAACTAACTAAGCGCACTAATAAGCAACTAAGCGTTGACTGCCTCGGTGGCTCAATGGTTAGTGACCCTGACTCCTGGGTCAAAGAGGGTCAATTCCCACCCAAGGCAAACATTTATGTGATGAACATAGGTGTTTGCTCTGTGTCTGGGTGTTATTTAGGTATTATCTATATAAGTAATGTATATGTAGTATATAAGTCTTTGGCAGCCACATCACAAGCTTTCCTTAGTTTGGGGTCAGAGAACGAGTGTAAAAAAAAAAAACTAAGCGCTACCGTGGCTCGGATGGCACGTTAAATTGTAGGTTCTGGTTGTTTTAACCATTTAGCTATGTCAGAGGTCTTCAGGCGGATTTCAAACTCATACACACTCTTCACTTTTCTCTGTGACACTCACTCTGTCAATCTTAGGTCATCTAGCAATCTTCTTCTATCAACTCCATCTCACAATACTGTCTTTTACGATTCTTCTTTCTGTGTCCGGGCTGTGGCTCTCTGGAATGACCTTCCGGTGACCATCAGGCGTGCGCAGAGCGTTGAATCTTTCAAGACTCAAGTCAAGGAACACTATCTTGCTAAGCAGTTTTAAAAACTGATATTACTTATCGCTTACGTTTTAACTATCTGTATTTATTTATGTATATAAGTAGGTTTATTTTTATTGTATGTATTATAAGAAGTATTTGTGTATGCCTAATATTATGTAGTGTATTTTATTGTTTTTGGATATTTATAGCTTTATTCATTTATGTTTACACCACCGTCCACGTCAATCACATGTTTCCACACAGTAGAGGTTGTCTGGAAGAAATCGCTTTTAGCGATAAGACCGCCTTTTGTACCATTCTTCTGTCGTTATTTCTTTTTCTGTAATGTTTTACTACTTGTGGTGTCAATAAAGTGTTTTTGTATTGTATTGTTGTATTGTATACACCGCAGGGCAATCTTTTGCACTATTATAAAATATTATTACGTAAAAGAAATTAAAAAGATCTTATTTGTTGTGGCACCGGTATCTGTCCGTCTGTCTGTATGTCACGACGGATATTCTTAGGAGCCATAAAAGCTATCCACTTGAAACTTGGCACAAGTCGAGATGTTTACCAAATGTGACCGCTTTTGTCTGCAAACTTTATTGGAGAAAAATTCTGAATAGTGCACTAAACGACATTTATAGGCAAAATAAAATAAATAAGTAGTTTCAATAACTAAAACAGTTTGTTTTTGAAATTTACAGCGTTATTTAAAAAGGGTATCCTATGCTAATAAATTAATAGTTAATAAAACACTAGAAAAACACGCTTTACGTGACCTTTCTCACAAGTGCAAACACGACTATGTTAGCTACGATATTCCATCATGAAATGCCAGTGCCTATCTTCCGGCTTCATCATCAGATCTTGAAACCTAATCGTGGTCAATCAAAGTTCATTACAAGACTTTTTTGAGAAATCTAAAACAGCTATGATACGATTTCTATCATGAAGTTCCAGTTCATATCTTCCGCATCCATCATCAGATCAGTTCGACAATACCATTTTATTGTATTATCATCAGAACTACATACAGCGGTCATTTTTCATAAAGCTACGACCCTTGAAAGATGGTTAAATTAGTTACCTTAGATTCTATTACATAGGTTACAGGTAGACCTAATATAAGCGTGTTAAAAAGGGTGTTTAAGGCAAAAAAGTTAATTCAGATAAATAATTATGAATAGTTTTTAAGTTTGAACCAGGAATTCTAGACAAAAAGTCAGCTATTTCATACACTTTGTCGATTTTTAGTTTTGTATTTGACAGTCAAGTTTGAAGGAAACGGCGATTTGTTTTTTGAATTCCGGGTTGGCTCCATAGTAAAAGTTGTTCATAACGATGATTTTAAACTAGTTGTGTGAAAGCAGTTGGTCCACGAGGAACTCTTCTTATTCAGACCATTTTCAGCTCAGTAAAACCCCTTTCTGAATCCGGTCTGAATAACATATACGAGTTTAAAATGTGTAACGATGCATTTTAGAGTATAATGCATATGTGTGATACAATACAAAATCTATCGTGCTTTTATTAACTGCCGCAAAATAAATCAAAGTCAAAGTTGAAGTCAAAGTTATTTATTTATTACTAAAATTGAAATACACGAATAAATACGTGAATAACAGTTGAAGTAAAACAATACATGAATAACAGTTGAATGATATAATAACATTTCATGAATAACATTAAATACAAACTAACTACAAAATGTATTAAATCAAAGCCAATGTAATAAGCTAGAGATTATCCAAATGCTTTAGACCGATGTTCCAAACCGATCGGCAGTGTGCTTACCTAATTGGCAGCATTATAGTGCCGAATTTAACAATTGTTTATTTGTTGAGCCAGATTAGTACCTAGTTATAGTGCGTGCCACCAAACATGAGACTTGACGAGCGTCATTGGTGGGGGTGTACAAACTAATTATACAGAATTTGTATATCTATTAAACGTTTTTTTAATAGTTTGTATATCTATTATCCAGAATTTGTATATTTATTACAAATCAAAGTGGTTTCTCAAGTTTCATCTTTGGTGGCACGTAGTATACCTGCTAGAATAAATAGATCATTTCATATTATACTAGCTGACCCGGTGAACTTCATATCACCTCCTTCTGTCACGCTAATTTCGATGGCGTTTAGCATCAACAACGACCCGATACGGCAACTTAAGAACATTTTGTATGGGAATTTAAATTGTTGTTTTTATTACTTTTCCCAGCAATTATCTTATTTTTTCTTTCATAAGAACCTTCTCCTGATAATAACAATTACAACAAAAAGGAATTAGCGAAATCAGCCCATCCGTTCACGCGTGATGCCGTGACCAAGGGAAATAGGGATTAATTCTTACCGACTTCCAAAAAAGGAGGAGGTACTTGTGTTCGTCTTTAAGTATTTTTTTAGTGTATGTTCATCGATATTTTCGTCAATTGTGAACCGATTTAAAAAAAACTTTTTTAGTTCGATAGGGCATACTTCCCGTTAAAATTTTATCGCAGTCAGTTGAGCCGTTTTTGATAAATCCACAAAAATGTACATGGATGTCACATCGATTCGTGAAAATTATTCAAATTATGTACGCGATGAAAGTCAGTGTTGCGATTTTTTGGCAAAAATAATTATTATATAGGTACGAGTATATAGATTATTTTTGAATTCGAATCGATATTGCTTAGTCATTATATCATTGGAGTATGAAAAAAACCGGACAAGCGCGAGTCAGGCTCGCACATCGAGGGTTCCGTACAAATCCAGAAAATTTCACAAAATTGGGAAGTTAATTGTTAAAATCTCTATACTATAATCATCGACAAAAAAGTTTTTTTTTTCACTTTTCTTGTCATTCAACGAAAATGATACGATTTACTCACATTGATTTTTTAACCCATTTTTTGTGAATCAAATAAAATTGTACAGTTTTCAGATTTATTCCTATATGTGTAGTCTAAGACAATACTTCTCGCCAAATTTCATAGTTATATGTCATCGGGAAGTACCCTGTAGATTTTGATTTTTGAGTGTCGAAATATGCGGTTTTTTACGACATAAACGGCTTTAACTTTTTTAAACGATAACTGAGAAGTTTTTCTTTTACACAACAGCAAGAAACCATAGATATACGTATATAGTTTAAATTTCATTTCGATATCTTTACGCGTTTCCGAGATAAAGAGTCTTGACATACGGACAGACAGACACACGGACATACGGACAACAAAGGGATCCTATAAGGGTTCCGTTTTTTTCCTTTTGAGGTACGGAACCCTCAAAAAATCTATATAAGTATGTAGATATGCAGTGCGTTGTCTGTTCCAATATTTGCCAGTTTATTCTATTCGTAATGTTACTAAACTATCATGTGTTTTCTCTTATTGTATATTTAAAATTATAAAATAACTATCTTATATCAGTTAAGTATTGGCAAAAGATGAATAACAGTGCTTACTTTTAGTTTGTGTAAAAGAAATTAGTTTCTCCGAAGTACCAATTTACTGCAATAACTCTAGTTTACGTTGTAAAAAGGTAGGCACAACTTGCAAGTTCGCTAAGTAACTTTCCCAAGGAGCAGGTACCTGATATAATTCAGTTTTGAACTTCAAAGGTGCTGTTTTTTGGGATCATTAAAGGCGAAAGAAAAGTTACAGTTCAAGCAGAATACTGGTACAGATCATAAGCGATCGCGATTTGGTTCAACTACAAAGTAAGTTATACTTTTCCACCATTTATTTAGAAATCATGGTATGAAAAGAGGGATAGTGAGAGTAAAAAGAGCAAGAGTACTGGATTCAGATAGAAACAAGATGAAAATTTTAGCAATTTTAGTTGACGTATTGGATTTTTTTTACTTATCGTTATCACGCAGTAAACCTAGTAACGCAGTAAAAATTACGAATATCATTTTTCGAGATAATTAGTGTGTTAAAACCGTTCTTTAACTGTTTCAGTAAAACCTAGCGTATAATTAGTTTTCTGTGGTTATAAGTACTTCTTGGCCTTACAATTTGCAATGAACAATACTTACCACAAACCCGAGCATGTATCATTTTGATAATAAGATTAGTTACTTACCATATGACTAAGCTTTGGTTTGCTAGTAGTTGATTTAGTCTTTGGAGGCTTTGCTGGTGGCGTGGGCGGAGCGGGCGGCGTGCTCGGCGGACTAGAGTCGCTCGCCCCGCTTCCGCTCCCGCTCGCACTCGCACCACTCGACCGCTCCGACCCGGAGTTGCTCGACTGCAAACGTGCCAACGTGATTTATCGTATTGAATAAGTTCCTTTCCACTCGCAACTATAGCGGTATCGAACTTTGCAACTTTACGAAAATCGCGAGATATATCACGCCAATGAGGGGCTCTAACTGCTTTGCTATACTTACTGCGCTAACATAAACTGTATTGACACTATGATATATTGTATTGGAGTTATGTGACCCACTTTTACTATTTCTTTCATGACATTAATGGATGCATCTTTTGCAGAGCTCGCTTGGGGAGGTGTCCCATGTTTTCCAGTTATTTGAGTAGTTGAGTTGAGTTGCAAGCGTTACTAAGCGCGTACTTTTACTACGCAAGAGTACTTGTGCAGTGCAGTGTTTTGAATTACATAGTTCCAAATTTTGGATGACATTATTGACATATCTAATTTTGATTAAGAAACTGAGCTGTCGAAGTTATACATACGTATTATCACAGATATCTTCGTATTATTATTCTATATATATTTTTTTTATTGAAAATTTTTACAAACCACAGACTCCAGGGTCTGTGCGCTTTGTTATAATCTAACGATTATACTGTACAAAGAGAGTTAGTAGGTACTTAAAATTTTAGCCTAATTTAGTTAGTTGGTGCATTGCGTGAATGCCACATCGTTCATATTGCTCATCTCGTCACTAAATTGGATAAAAAAGAATGCATTTCATCCTAAAGAATATTTTGTATAACATTTCATACAATATTACAGAACCGGTCAGAGCTCGGGCATTACTTTAAGAAAAATAAGGTCGGTACGCCGGAGGGCAAGAAAAAGCGCCGAACAAAATTAAATTGGTTCAGCCACAAAAAACCCTGTTGATTCGCCGAAACAATGTTTGTGAGGGATAGAGTAAATGAATTGAAATAAACACGGTCAGTGGCCGGTCGGCCAACTTTTTTCGGGAAACCTTTAATGGTCGCGCGAAATTAAAAAGCACACAACGCAGATTTAGGCTAATTGGTTAATTAATAAGGGTTGCTGGGGCTGAATTTTACATGTGCAGCCAACTGGAACCGTGCCAGGATTGCTTAAGTATAAAAAGCTAGATTAATGAGGGCGCGCACGTTTCACTATTAGTAAGCCCTGAAATATGTATGGGCTAGATAGTGCTGGATTAATTTGAATCTTCATTAGAGGCAGTTAGCTTTGACAGATATGAAGTTACGAGTACGTGGCGCATTTAGCGTGATTTACTTCCCGGTTCAGATCAAAGATTTTACAAATGGAACCAGCGAATAGTGATTTGAATAGTAATTATTTTGGTAATTCGTACCTCAGAATGTGGGGGGTTGTTCCTTCCCGGTGAGATGGGAGATGCCACTCGGTGGGAGGTTGCGTCGCGTTCACTGCTACTCGTTCCACTGCTTGAACCTAAACAAAGAGATTGTGTTTTAATATGTGCTTAACACTCTTATAGCTTCACTGTTTTACCATCGGTAAGGGCCTTGGCTCCCTCCACTTGGATCCACAGCTCAGCTCCACTTGTGGATCCGCGGATACCTTTATCTCCTCTTAAATCCACCGGTGGATCCATGTATACTTTTTCCTCTTAAATCTACCGTGGATTTATGGATACTTATTTTTCCTCTTAAATTCACAAGTAGATTCATGGATAGGACGGAGGAAAGAGAAGTATCCATGGATCCACCGGTGGATTTAAGAGGAGATAAAGGTATCTGCGGATCCACAAGTGGAGCCGAGCTGTGGATCCAAGTGGAGGGAGCCAGGGCCATCATTGACTACAATAGTATATAAGCTACAGACTACGGTTAAAATAATTTGCCTTGTGCCAGAAAAACTAACGTAAAATTGAAGATGATCGAGTATCTACACCAGAAATTAAATCTTTGAAATCTCTTACGTTTAAGAACTTTATAAACAAGTATGCTGTATCCTGATATCATTACCAACCTGCGGCGAAATTTGTACTTACTTATATATGGTTGGTAACTTGCTTGTATAAAAATAATTGGACCTTAGACACAAAGCCCTCGCGTTACAATAAAATTAAAATTGAAACGTAAACGTTACACCAATAATATTGCACTAGTTCTTGTATTAAAATACACAAAGGAATTGTCAACTTTACCTACAACATAGTGAACTAGACACAGCTATTTGAATAACTATGTATTCTCCGAGCGAGCGACTCAAGTTGCTTGACGTCCTCGAGATACATTTAGTTACCTCATATGTCAAAGGCAGCCTTCCGCCATCCATTGTAGTACAGATTACACCTTGATTACTCGCTTTGTGTGGAGCCTGCACTGTAATAACTTAGACGCTTGTCTAAGTGATGGGCAATAATTGAAACTGAATATAGCGTCTTTACGACCTATTTATATAAAATACACCTAGTAGGTATATGACTAGTACCTATTATCATTTTCATACAAGCCGTGGGACTTGGCTATTAGAAATTACTTAGCTAAATAGTTTTTAGACCTTATGTCCTATAACAAGGAAGACGAGGTCTAAATATAACGACAATTTTGTGACTTAATTTTGACACCCCTATCACGTCTTGGTCTAATACCAAGTGCACCTCAGTTGTGCAAACTACCTTTTTATTTTATACGAGGGGGAAATCTTTGATACCCAACTGCTTCGGGGTACAGCCGGGTTATGTGGGATTTCCCCACTGAAACCCCCTGCCTTGAGAGCTCTGGGATCTCCAGCGGAACGCACCGGAGCTCCCAGCACTTTTCTAATAACATCCTGCAATCAATCATTGACGCATGCAGTCATATACGACTACGTGCCCACTAATCGTTGTCGTCCTCCCCGGACCGGTTGAAGTGAATGCCTAAAGCTCTATCTCCACCTATCAACCACCTGCGAGCCCAGAGGCCCCCTTTTAGTAGGCTCTTACTACTGGCAGGAGATACCGATGCTGTATTCCAGGTCATCCGTATCAGGGCCAGAGGTACAAACTATCTACGCCAAATTCTTTGGAGTCTAGTACTACCTACAGATTTTCACACCACTGGCTTTTCGGTGAAAGAAACATCGCGACGGATACATAACGACTGTAGAAGAAGGTCGACAGCGTTTTTGTGAAACGAGAAACATTACCGGTCAGGCCAGTAGTGTAGCAAGTACCTAGTCTAATCATTATTCTTGGTGTAGGACTATGTTCAATTATAGGCTATTTCGACTAGTAAGACCGGTACTGTAAATAGGTACCTTTCGGGGTCTATATTCGACGGTGGACAATTAACAGCTGACAGAATGCAGTTCCACTTCAATCTGGGTGCTTAAAAGTTCTAGAAAAAGTGTTCTCACTTTCTGCTGCGGGTTGGTGATGATTCTCCGTGTGCCGGCGGAGTGAGCGCGCGTCGCAGTACGACTTGCCGCACCCGTCCGCTTTGCACTCGTAAGGTTTTTTGTTGCGATGGGTCAACATGTGCCCGTTGCTGTAACAGAAATACATTAGAGTTATTTTTATAATAGGTTAATAGGATCTATGGTATATAGTATATAATGGAATGTTGTAGTTGCCCATGGGCGAAGGTAATCACCTACCATCCGGGGCTCTATTTTTGGAACCTATTAGGACGTAATAATGCGTCACGAAACCGACTAAGAGACTAAATTCCTTTTTAAATGATCCACGTTTCATAAGGATCTCATTGAGTGCAGTAGGTACATACATTATGAACTTGACTGGACACGCTGCCGCGTGTCTAGATAAGAAGGCAATTTATTTTTTAAAACTGTCCCATCTACTTTATGGTAGGTTACCTAATGGCAAGTAAACCTTGTTAGATTGTTTAGCCAATACTCAGCTTATGGGCAGTGCTCGCATTAATATTCATTGTGGTTAGTTAAGCGACACCTTGCGCTTGGGTTGAGAGCAAATGTTGTCTTGTGCGAACATAATTTGAATTGAGGGCGCATAACGATCTAACTTGTGTACTTGTAGATATAACTATAGTTTACAATTACGCAGCTGTAATATCAGATCGACATTGAAAGTAAGTGTTAATAAATGTTTTAGTGCAGTGTTAATTCGTAAAAAACAACTGCAAGGTTTATATAGGTACCTACATAAGTACCTACATCGCCTGCTACTTGTTTGATAAGTTAACTGGTAGTTCACGTAAAACCTCGATTGACTTCAGAACATCAAGATAAACTATTTTTACTTAGAGACCTGTTCGCTGTTCGCCTGTTCCGTACAAAAAGTACATTGATGTACTAAAGTCGCCCCTAAGACAAATCACTATTCGGCATAGCAACAGGAGCCTCACTGTGAAGAGATAGCAATAGTCTGGTAACGCATTCGGTGTTGTAGCTATCCACAAGCTTCGATCTGCCTTTTTACTACGTTTGCAAAATATTGAAAAAAGGTTAGCCGTCGACGGGTACAACTGTACAGAGTGCACGTCAACAGCTATGGCCACTAGTGGAGGGACGTCTTACTATCGAAATGCTGGTAGTACTCACAGATGGTCTTGTCTTTTGAAGGCCTTGGCGCAGGTGATGCAGACGTATTTTCTCTCGTCGCTGTGGGTGAGCTTGTGCTTGGCTAGTGCTGACGCGTTGCCGAACACCTTGTTGCAAACCTGTAATCAATTATAAACTTCAGATGTCTTATAGATGCATTCATATTGAGTTTGTCTGCCATTTTGTCAATTTGGTGTAGCTGGTAGCTGGCTCTCTACTACACAATTTGCAAATTGTTACGTTCATAAAGTACACACTAAAAAGCTATTTTTTATCTCGTACTATTTGTTAAAATAAGTAAAGCGTGGGTCGTTCGGTAGCTGACAATATCGCGCGTCAAAATGGCGCCTCAAACCTGGACTCAGTTGGTAAAGGATTGAATTAGAAGACGCTGCGAAAAAGAGACCTACAGCCATGGCCAAAAGTATTAGGCACCCTGTATTTTCACTTTATCTTCTAAACTACTTCACTCCTTTTTGGCATTTTTAAAACAAAATTAGGTGTCAATTTAATCACATCAACAGAATCATTTCTTGTTTGCTTGTTAGAGTCCAGAACACAAGTGACCAAACATTGACTGATAAGTCCGAAAGAAAACCGAATCCTTTGTTTTTGGTCACCAAGTGTTTTATGACCTCAACAAAGAGCCGCTTCATATTCTAAGAAGTTATTTATGACCCCGGTAAGTAATTTAAGATAAGCACTCAGTTATTGGTTAAGTAGTAAACACGCATTTTTAAAGGTGCCTAATACTTTTGGCCAAGGCTGTACATATATACCCAGCTGTATACCCAGCAATGTGATAGAGAAGTTTGCGGATGATGATGATGGCACAAAATGGGTTATGTTTCGCAGCAAGTACGTAGCTATAAAGAGAAGTAAGATGGGTATCTCAAGAAGAATTCACCAAAGAGACAGATTTCTCGACCGTAATAAAATAGCTTCGGTACCGCCACAAATATTTTTGGTTAAACAATCTGCCTAGTATAATAAAGGCCCTTGTACCCCATGACGGTACATTAACATTAAACTGTAGCAACTCAATATTCGGTTACAACAAGCCTCGGGGCGAAGCTGACCCTAATCTCATGTTTGTTCCTCATCTAATTAGGAGACGAAGGAATCTTTATCCTGTTTTTATACCAACCTCTCCTGGGCGTACTTATTTGTAATGTTTATATCTTTGATGTGGAATGTGGGCGGCGCCGCAGGCAGCGGCCTGGGTTCTAAGGACGTTGCACCTAGGATTTTGTATAAAACGAACCGAATTTGTATACTTTGGGTAATGCAGTTAAGTAATTACTATTCTATAATAATTTTATTATACCAGCCCTTGAGCGCATACCTACAAAGAGTGATTGGGCCAACGACACCATGTTGATTTTCAAGTTCTGATTTTCGATGTTCTTCTATGGACGTAATTACGTAACGTATCTACGATGTCCCCCCTTACGAAACGAAACGTACATGATCTAATTGTTTTTCGTACAATTAAATAGATTAAATTAGCTCTCCAAGTATCATCTATTCATCCAACAGACGTAGGGCGTCCACTGCTGGACATAAGTCTCCCCTATGGATCTCCAATAAGACCGGTTAGAAGCGGTTTGCATCCAGCGCGATCTTTATGAGGTCATCCGTCCACTTTGTAGGTACACCTACGCTGCGCTTGCCAGTACGTGGTTTCCATTCGAGAACATTTCGACCCCATTTTTAAGTCTTAGTTCAATAAAATATTTAAAAAATATTCTGTACAAACAGAATTGGTAAAAATATCTATTTTCTCAAAGATTTCTTCCAAATTTTCCTCCTCCGGAAAGATTTTATTGATCGGTTCATAAACGAATGTGCAAATCGACAGAAAAGAAAGGACAGCTGAAAACAAAGTCCAATTTCCAATCGGGGAATATTGAGCAGGTTTGGTGTAACTCCTATTTCCTCCACCTGGCAACACCCCTGTTCCGGTATGGTATCGATATTATTATTCGGATAAAAAGGTACAACGCACTGTCGTCCTATTGTCGAGGTACCTTACACAAAATACTGTTTCTATTTGAAGCTGTATTAGAATGTTGCCGATTTGAGGTTTTTTTTTATCAATTGAGCAATCTCTATCTCAATTTCTATATTTTGCTGCCGTATCTCGGATGGCACGTTAAATTGTAGTTCTCGGTGTTTTACAGGTTAGGCATATCAGAGGCTTTTAGACGGCTTAAAAACTCTGACACGACTTAAAAACTTGGCCTGTAGGTATGTACATAGTTACTATCGAAATAACCTAAGTAACTTAATTTTTACTTCACTAATTTTGTTTGCATTAATGGGTTGAAATACTGGTAAGAATAAAATTAAATATTTTTAGGCAATTAAATATTTCAATTTCGGGACGCTTCAAACGCTTGTTTTATAGATAAATAATCACCGTAGATTTTTTATCGTATCAGGTTAGCGATATCATCATCATATTAGCCATAGAACGTCCATTACTAGACATGGGCTGCCCTGTAGACTTTTAATAAAACCAGTTGGAAGCGGTTTACTTATAGACATACTGATATCTATAGAAAAAATACAGATATCAAATTAATATCTCTATGGATAAAGAATGAATTACAAACTCCAACAGTTCAAAACTCGCGCAGTAATATTCCACTCGTCATCATAAGACGTAAAAACTTTTCTTACTTAGTAATTTTACTGGAACATTTAAAAAGTTACCCATCAAGTTTAAACGGAGTGCATTTATGGTGTCTGCTACGCTTACTACGCCGTAGTAGTTCTACGTAACTGGTACGAAAAACGTAGACCTAGAAATCAAATCATGTTATAGAATTGGCTTTCACTAAGGAGATAAAATTACTCAGGATAACTTTTCAAACACAGTAGATACTTTGTATTTGTCTAGTAAAATAAAAATTAAATTAAAGAAGCATAAGAGTTCAATAATTCATATAATACTTCACACAACGTTTTTCCAGACGATCTTATTGGTGATCTTTAAGGGAGACTTATGTTTAAAAAATGACGTCCTATGACTGGTTAGAAAAATCCTAACATTTAACAAAGATATCGTGGAGTTCTCCTTTTTATGAAGGATATTATTTAATAAAACAATTTATACAAAACCTTACAACACGCTCTAACATTTCATCCTTTATGACCATCGACAAAATAATTACATTATTAAATAACACTCAATATCAAACATTAATTACTCCTAGCTACGTTGTTATTCTTTCTAAGGTCTGAGGCATTTTGCATGTTTTTAGGTACCGTAGGTATGTTAACATGAAATTAAATTGGCTGGTGGTACGATGTTATCAGGCTGGAGGGTCGCAAGCGGACAAAGGTCCTTTACAGAAGGTCTGCCATTGTCCTAGGGCGACCTGTTTGCTCTACAGATAATATACGTACATGTATCTACGTACGAACATGTGGCGATTCTAGCGTAGTTTTAGCTAAAAGCTATTTCAAAGTTAAGAGCATAAAGTAACCGTTTGGCCGTCTAACTCGTTTAATCACTACGAGTAAACGCTAATGGATTTTTGATGAGTGTTTATAAATTTTCTAGCGATGAATAGGTGCTATCAAAAAGTCCATTTGTCGGAATAACTATCCATGTTTCAGTTTATTAATGGCTCTTAATATAAATAGCAACAAAATTGCGAAATGGGATTCTAATGCTGCTAATATGTAGTTATTTTTTGTGTGTTTTATGCAAATTAAAATAAAATATTTAAAAAAGTATTTTGAAACATCTTACACACGGCTTCTGATCCCAAACTAAGCAAAGCTTGTGATATGGCTGCCAGAGATTGATATACTACTTATACTTATTTTTAAATACATACTTATATAGATAGTAACTAAATAACACCCAGACACAGAGCAAACACTTATGTTCATCACATAAATATTTGCCCTAGGTGGGGATCGAACCCACGCCTCTTTGATCTAGAAGTTAGGGTCACTAACCACTGAGCCACCGAGGCAGTCAAAAATGTTATAAAGTTTATGGTAGATATGTAATAAGTGACACTTTCAAGTTCAAGTAAGCCAGTTATTTATATATTGTGTGTATCGAAATGTACTTACCTATTCATTTTACTGTAATCGCAAATTGAAATTGGCTTGGATTGACTTTAACAGTTGAGTTATTAATAAATTATTATGACTATTTATATATTTTATTTATTACCAAATCCGAACCAAACTCTTCAGTTAATTTGTTTCTATTTGTTCATGAACCCTAGAAATTGTCTTGACTTAGATAAGTAAGTGAGTTGGTTCTTCGCTTAGATAAGTAAAATTGACAAAATAAGTATCAAGTAATTTAAATTTTTCAATAGTAGAGAATCAGCAAAATAGTCTCGTCCCGCCTTTAGAAATTTTAAAATCGAACATTGTATTCGATTGAAATTTTCTACACCAATATTAAAACTCATTTCAAGCGAGAATTTCACAAGAGCTTTTTTCCATCACCGCACAATAGCTATTCAAAACCAACTGAGCATTAAAGCATAATAAAAAATAAGGATTCAATAAAATACAGAAAATTATAGCGGAAGATGGCAGGAAGCGAATAATAATCGATAGGGCACTCGACCGAAGCTGAAAAGGAGAATTAAATGGGAAACAATAATTCTGTACAGTTCTCGCATTACACTGTATATTTGTTATTGGTATTCGAGGCTATATCATCGTACAAAGAATCGGTAACAACCCCACCCGCTCCGGGAGGATGTCATCTAAAAATGTTTAATGGTTTCCGTAGGGCCCATTTAGGTATCGGGACAAATCGATGTTTATAGCACGAAATATGGTTTATTGAGATATAAAACTTACAATGATGGCTTCCACTCGAATTATACTGATGCTCAGTTTAATAGGAATCGGATTAGATATGAATTGGGCGGTTTATGGAAGCAGTTGTTTGCGCGGAGCGTGCGAAGTAGCGAGTTTAATGTGTTAAGTTATGGCATCAAAACGCGTAAGTGCTTACCTTTGAAAGCGAATTACTTTGGGTAGCGCTTTGAACAGTAATTGTGGCAATAAATTACTTATTTCGTGATTATCATAACTGTAAAAACTTGGTCAATATATATTTTTGTTCATTTTTAAATACAAGAGTGAAATTCGTGATTTAACTAGATTTCTTGTGTAAATGGTACGTGTTGTGATTTCTTTTCCGTTCGCAAAATTAATATAAATCATGTATATTAAGTAGGTTTCAATAAAATTTTAGTGAAATACATTTTTTATTCTATTTGGTTAGTTAAATTATTGCACACTGCTGGTCAAGGCCTCTCTTCTTCCCTCCTTCCAGACGGCGCGGTCTATGGTTTGGTGGCCCAGTGCTTGTCATTAGAGTTCAGTTCATCACAGATAACGCAGGTGGTTAGTTGAAATAATTGCAAAATGTATGTATCATTTTTTTCCAACTGAGTTGTGTTATAAAGCTGCATTAGTGATTTTTGCTTTTGTGTGGTGACCTAATTCCTAGGCAGGGAGCCCCTGACCCACATTGTAACGCGAATGTGAAATCCAGGTCGCGACGCGCGATAGCGACACTTTTAAAGTATTAAAACTGGAAAGTTAGTAATAAACAGGGATTTATTAAACCGGCTTCCTACTTCCCTAAGAGATGTACCTAATCTGAGAATTTTTAAGTTCGGCGAGTATGGTAAAATATAAAAAGTACAAGTATTTTAACTACATTGTAACCGTGTTGTTACTTCAAGATTTCATCCCTTGCAGGTCCACTGCTCCATATAAGTCTCTTCTTCAGCATAATATTTCTTTGGATCCCGCGCAAGTCTCATTTAACGTTTTGTTTTCCATCGTAAAAACAACATCCATCAATGTAAAAGATCACATCTGCCGGCTCGTCTTATCGTTTCTTTGGATCACTTTTCCATGACAGCTTCAATCCACCTGCCATCTGTTTGTGTATGAAATATAATATATAAGCAGCTAAGTCATTTTCGAGAAAATATTTTTTCCAACAACATAATTTCCTCGCCGAGTTTATATAACAGCTTATTCCAGATCCGGCGTCCAATTAAAACCAATGTGTCTGTCGGAGGAGCGGCTAAACCCCGCGAAGAGAGGGCAGAGCCGTTTTTTCAACACGTCGTTGGCAGGGATCACCCTGAGCCCCCGCTATATCCCTAAGCCTTCGAGGTACGCAAGACTCACGCATCAAATTTTTCGATGACTTAATCTTTTCGATTTGTTTCACCCCAAGAGGTTGGCAAGCCCCGACTTGGCAGCCTCATGGGAACATAACTTTCGGGAACTTTTGTTTTCGTGACGCATCGAAATATTGATAAGTGAAGCCGTACTTTTCTCGCTAAGAGCTCGGCTTTGTTCGCCCTGTGAAGTAAACAACGCAATAAACAGTTTGCGATGCTGTAGAGCGGAACAATTTACCGCATCTTCGCTGATTCTTTTGTAAGTCTATTGTTAATTAATGTAGTACAATTAAGTCCACATAGCCTAATGAGAGTATACCGTATAACGATTGATACACATAGGACAATAATTGTAGATTGGTAGTATAACAAAGAGTTATCTTTGTGATAAGCATTTCAAAAATCTGAAGCGTACGCAGGATTTGAACCTGCCCCTTCGGATCACTAGCCCGACGCTCTAACCAACTGAGCCAGCCCGCCTCCTACGCAAACGTCAAATTTCTGAAGTAAAGTAAGTTGGTGTAATGTAAGCACTTCAGAAATTTGACGCTTGCGTAGGTGGTGGGCTGGCTCAGTTGGTTAGAGCGTCGGGCTAGTGATCCGAAGGGGCAGTTTCAAATCATGCGTTCGCTTCAGATTTTTGAAATGCTTATCACAAAGATAACTCTTTGAGATAAAACCTAGTGTGGAAAGCACTCAAAATAAAATCATAACATTGGTAGTATTACGTTTATCCAGTAGTAGATTGAACTAATAAAAATGTCGATATTGTATTAAATATGACATTATTTTCGCTTTAACCAACAAAAAATAATAGGGTATATTAGGTTTAATTTTCGCATAATATATTATCTGCAAGATTATTTAGATATAGACAATCTGATTGAGTAAATTGAAATAATAAAATTTCCACTTACGTTAACTCATATTTAAATAATCAATCAATAAATAATAATCAATATCTTTATTTATCAGAGCTTAGCCTAATTACACACTTTAGTAATAAATAACAGCATAAAATGTCGCAAACATTTAGTACCTAAATAAAAGTGCCTTCCAGCTAATACTAACCACATTTATTTCCGTTCACAGATTCTAAATCTATATAAGTTAAACACTTAAGACTGCTTTGCAAATCCGTTTGCAATTCTAAAATGTTGCCTTTTAACGTTTGTAAATTTTATATTTGTTGTGGCTTTGCTTTCCTCGAATCAAATTGGATGGAGCGAGTGAGCGCTGCGAGGCGGATCAGGGCTTTTATTCATTTTGCACATTCTGATTCCATTAGGGTAGCGTTTTATTAGCCTTCGGTCGCGCGCGTTCGGTAAATACAGACGTACACGCTGCTTTGTTAGACGTTGTCTGTTTCTCGCTCAGAAGAATGACAAGTAATAGAAACCTTGCTTAATTTTACTCAAATAAAACATACGTTACAGCTGTCTTATTCATATCTGGTTATTCAGTATACGCGAGAGTGAGTGGAACAAAAAAAACGCATTGTCTGTAGGCATACGTCAAAATCACAAGTTGGAATGTCAAAATGGTTAAAATTTGGTTCCACTTTGTCTGTTGCGATATGATCGGAAATTTGAACCCTCTAGTTCCAGCAGGTTCAAATTTCTGATCATTTTACATACATACTTTATAACTTTTTGAATTGGGACAGCCGAGATAGCTCAATGCTAGTTTGTGAAACCCTTCGAAATTACGTAAGTTTGGGTGGATGTGCATTTTTTTCTAACACCTTTTAAATTTCTTATTTAATGTGGGACAAAGTGATATATCTCTTGCTATTATAGTAAGGTTTCTATTACTTTAGTCCTTATTCTGAGGTTTCTCGTAAACTGCAATGTCTTTAGACGAATAATAAAATAAATTAATAAATATTTTGGGACATCTTACACACGGCCTCTGACCCCAAACTAAGCAAAGCTTGTGATATGGCTGCCAGAGACTGATAAACTACATATACTTATTTTGAAATACATACTTACATAAATAGTAACTAAATAACACCCAGACACAGAGCAAACACTTATGTTCATCACATAAATATTTGCCCTGAGTGGGGATCGAACCTACGCCTCTCTGATCCAGAAGTTAGGGTCACTAACCACTGAGCCACCGAGGCAGTCTAATAAAATGAATTGTTAAAATAATACTGACTTTTTTCTACAGGTTGAAATACAGCAAGTCGGAAAACTTTAAGTTTAGGTACTACAGGCCGAATCATACAAGTGGGCGGATGTGAAGTATCCAACAACGCACAGCTTTATGTAAGCTGCAGTTAGGATTGGATATTGCGCAGCTTGTAGCTAACTTCGGTGCTTTTCGCTCAATTTCTAGGTTCGGTCACTAAGTAAGTCTTTTTTAGTTTTGGCGGGAACGCGGAAAAATCATGTCGCCTCATTGTATTATTTTGTTAAACTTGTGTTTTTATCAGTGATAATTAGTGAAAAATGGTGGTATTTCGTTGATTATGAGCTGATTTACGTGCATGAGTGTAGGCAAGTGATATAATGTGACGTATCATGTTGTTCCATGTTGTTACCAAAACTCCATAGACGCCTCTAGTAAAGTCTCCACTGCTTTACTGCGGTATGAATTGGACTATGATTGGACTTGACAGCGACTTTATTGGACTATGACGAGACTACGACAGTGACTATTTTGATAAAATATTATCAAAAATTATTAAAACTTAATACTTGACACTGGCAAATGCACAATAATGCGACGCCAAAACTAAGAAGAAGAAGAAGTAAGTCTTTATAAACCTATAATTTCCCGTGTCATGCGACAAATGGTAGCTCTACGCTCAGTTATAAATCGCTCGTAGTTATAAATCTAGTAGAGCTACAAATAATACTTTAGATCTGAATATATCCAGAACCCCGTGATCTTAGTGCTTAAATCTTGTTAAAAGCGTTCTTGTTACTCGAAGGGAGGATGGGAATGATGCTTATTTTAGTCGAAACTAAAAAATGCTCGTGGTAACACAGAGATGGAATTTTTGATTTCAGCCTTCAGAAATAATGAGATTATCTCATAAAGATAATATAGATAAAGTACACCAAAATAAATAAATAATTGGATCGCTTATTTTTTCATGATAAGAATACCTAGTACTATTTATGTTTAGCGATTCTCTGTACGTAAGCAAAAATAATTACGTTAAATCTTTTGTTTTTAGATACGTTAATTTTGTTTGGTTTTGGCTTTTTTGCTTCTAATTTATTTGTTGCCAGACAAAAAAACACAAAACACAGATGAAGCCAATGATGTTCCCGCGTTTTGTCAAGAAACATTGCTTAAGGCAAGTTCAGACAGATACCGGACGCGATAGCAGTGCTCAAAAAGATAAGTTGTTACGCGCTTTGTCACGCAAAAACAATTCAAAACTAATCATTTCATATAAAAATATTTTTTACAACCGAGACATTCGAAAAAATCTCGCGGTATCACACTTCGGCACTTACAAGATTACTTTTATAATAAAGTTAAATACATTAAACCTTGAGAAAAAAGTATTGATACATTTCGCATTGATTACATTTTTATCAATACTTTTTTCTCAAGGTTTAATGTATTTAACTTTATTATAAAAGTAATCATGTAAGTGCCGAAGTTGCTAATCACTAGAGGAAAATTGTTCGCAAGCTCAAGAATTTACTTTACCGACAAAAATCTAGCTCTTAATAAGAAGAGATGATAAAAAGTGTGTACCGCACTGTGTAGCTTCAAGTCTCTGTCTGTGCAGACACTTAGTGCTCAGATTTCGTTTTCCGAGCTAATTGGGCCGGGTATTTTGGCGTATTGTGAGCCACTTCCAACCTGCCAATTAATGTCCATTGATACATCATTTGCGAAACTGCTCGGTTTCTGGTTGCTCTACCTAATATTTTAATTAATGTTTTTAGATTTGTGGTAGTTTATTTGTGGCATAGCTTCATGAAATATATTATTGTTTTAGCGGGCTGAATTAGTGCTAACATAGAACGCACAATAGCACCATTCGCCAGATGTATCGCTAGATAGATTCAAATTAACGAAATATTTACTGTACTTATCCTATCCTACTTCCTACTAATATTATAAACGCGAAAGTTTGTGAGGATGGATGGATGGATGTATGGATGTTTGTTACTCTTTCACGCAAAAACTACTGAACGGATTGAGATGAAACTTTGCAATAATATAGCTTATATATCAGAATAACACATAGGCTATAAATTATAATGATATATAGTATGTCATATTTGAAAACCAGATCAAAATTCGTGGCAACGATTAAAAATCATGACATATTTTTATTATTATTTTTCAAATCGGTTTCAGTAGTTTCGGAGTCTATTCGATGCAAACAAACAAACAATCAATTTTTTTCTCTTTATTGGTATAGAATTATAGATTATATTAAATCGTTTGCATTGATTTTAGAATGGCTGTAAACTCAATGCTGAATCAAAATAAGAAGTATTTCAGCAAAGTAGACGCCTAAATCATTCCTTGATAAGTGATTCTATCCTTAGCGTTTTATCCTAGAAAAGACAAAATCGGGCAAAGATTTAGGGCAAACGAATTTGGAACAAACGCCACATCTCGTAGACTGTCGAGTCACCGCGCCCGCACGTCCCGTGAATGCCAATACAAGTCTCAGAGCTACCTAATGATTAAAAGTAATTCATTCAGCGAATGCACGATTCCAGCCCTGCTGGGCCTGTGGTAAAGTAAAACAGTCACGTACTCGTATTCGGCAAGCATAACTATGTGGGCCGGGTAGCTTTTTCAGTCAAATGCCTTTGGGGGTAGTCCGAGCCGTGATAAAAGGCTTGAACGGCCTTATCTGCGGTATGTAGGCACGACTATGACTGTCCATTATTCATTGGAAAGTCTTTTTTGATAAAATCGCAATCAGTGTCGTGATTTCTATGCGCTCGTACGTGCTAGAGTTATTGAGACTACTCGTCTTCATATTCATTTTATTCATAAAAATATTACACGTCAAAAATGTAACAGACATAATACACATTCAAAATTATAGCATTGTTCATGGAAAAAATATGCACAGTAAATAAGTATTTTTATTACTTTCATACCATTTGGCTTTTGGTTCTATTCAAAATAATACGGTATGTAGAATGTAAAGAAGCTAGTGCTTACTCAAAGGCGACAATTTTTATAGAATTTGTACAGAACCAATTGACTCCATGCGCAGGTTCCCTTCTATATAAATTGTAGATTACATAATAATGTTACATAATGTAGTAAGTAGAATAATTTAATTACGCTTATAAAATATAAAACTGCTATGAATGGGCTAACTAGACGTGCCTATTGACTATGGGCCTGAATTGGATGTCTTCCATCTGAAATATTAATGGTAGATCACGAAAAAAACACTCGACGAAAACAAGTTTGGTTTCCATTTTTCAGTTCTCATTTTAGCAACACCCAGAGGTATTCGTAGTAAGTACCATATGGCGAAACCTCAGTGCCTCAAGTCGAAAGTGTTCGAACAGCGCGTATTACCAGTGATGACTTATGGCATTGAAACGTTGTCTCTTACAATGGGCCTTATTAATAAGCTCCAAGTAGCCCAACGAGCTATGGAGAGGGAATCAGGAAAGAAGATATCCGTAGAAAAACCAAAGTTACCGATATAGCCCAGCAGATTGGCAAGTTGAAATGGCAGTGGAGAGGGCACAAAGCGCGGAGGATGGGGTCGAAAGTTCTCGAGTGGAGACCATGTACCGGCAAGCGCAGCGTAGGGCCTTGTGGATGGACGGATGACCTCATTAAGACCGCAGGGTCGCGCTGGATGCAAGCCGCTTCCAATCGATCTTATTGGAGATCCATAGGGGAGGCCTATGTCCAGCAGTAGACGTCCTATGGCTGATGGGTGGATATATGGCGAAAGATATAATTATATTAAATTAGCGTCTAATTAAGTATGGGCAAATTGCAGAGCCTGGATTCGACGTCTTACATCTAAAACAATTGTGCATCATAAAAACCTCAGTCATCAAAAATAAGTTTTGATTTCCATTTCCCTGTTCTCATTTTAACAACAGCTATTTGTTCTAGCATAACCACATGGCGAAAGATATTGAATTAGCGTCTATTAAGCTCGGCGCAGCGCCCCAATGTTTTCAGCAAGGGGTCAGCTGTCGCCAAATAATCCCTGTGTCGGAATATTCTTTTGTGTATTCGACGGAAAAATCTCTGTCGAACCAGTCCATTGTTGGCTCTGCGTAGTTTTGTATTTTGCGTCGTCACTCATGGGTGTTGTTTGGGATGCCGCTGTCGCCAGCTAGCTTTGGAAATATTTTCGAACGAATTTTACAAACTATTGTTACGTTCCATAGCTGGAAAATTGTGTTAGTCCCAGTTAGTGTAACTAATTCTGATTACTTGTTATTTGTTATCAGCCCGGTATAAAACTGTGTCGCAATGTTAACTATGATTTCCTACATATGTAAATTATTATTTTTTCTTTAAATATTGATAATCCACTTATTTGATGTTCAAATATTATTTCAATATTTTTATTGGACATGTATAAGAGGGAATCTCCAGCATTGACGTCATATGGCTGAAAAGAAGAAACATGTATTAGTAATTATTATGTATTTCGGTCTTAGCATTTAAAGATTTGGTATTTCACACGTACTTCTTTAGCACAGGTCTCTTATACATTATATATTCTAGCGAATGGTCTGCCTTTGGTCAAGTTCACTAAAATAACTTGGAGAACTCGAAAAAATTTTCAACAAGTACCTATGTTTTCTCACTGTTTTTATCGCTAAAAGTAAGTCAACTCAAAATTATAATTCTCCAGAATTAAGCAGCACTATTTCCATCTTTCCTTTTTACAAAACGTGCCCGTTGGCAGTAATCCTCTGATGACAACACTGCAAATTATAATATGCGTATAGTTGAGTTTAAATGAGCAGGTGTGCGTGTGGCAAATTAGAGACATAAAGGAAATAACAGTAGGCAAGTGGTAATCTAAAATTACAAGGAGCGGAGCCGAGTCACCGACGCAATTCCAATTTCCCCATTACAAACAGTGCCTATCTCCTGACTCGAGCCTTTGTCTTAGATAGTGATCTAATTGCTCGACGACTTAAGAAAGGGGTAGGGGTAATTTTTATTTGTGAATATGAAGCTATAGGCGTGTTTTTTTCATTATATTCCTATTCTGAAGGTTGTTCCTGGCACTATTCATCTGTAATCATTTAGCGTATTGTGAGTTTCTTGTACAATTTATCAGATATTTGTACAGTATCAAAAATTTTGAATATTTATTGATGTAATGTTTTTATCGTGCTTCACACACTAGGTGTATAGAAACTGCAAACGCTTAAATATTTGAAATGTTTATCACAAAAAGAAAGTTTCTATACACCTAGTGTGTGAAGCACGATAAAAATAATTTCATTGATTAAGCAATGCGCCATTTCTCGTTAATGGTAAGAAGTTCTAATAATTTCACATTAAGTGACTAACTGGTTTAAAGCAGTTCTCACAGATGGCGCTTCCAACAATGTAGTAGTTTGTTAAAAAAAAAACACTTTCAATAATTCGACGTTTTCGCAGACAGCGTTCTAGTTTAATTTGGACAAAGCATCTGGGCCCAGGGAATCCCAGAGAGAGAGAGAGAGAAAAACTTGACTAATTGTATTTTTAATATAACTTGCGTATTTTGTTTTTGAAAAGGCAACAGACCCGTGGCTCGACGTCTGGGTGTCTAACATTGGATACAAAAAATACATAAATGATTTTATTAAAATTGTAGCGTTGAGATTGTTCTAATAAAAAGAATAAATCAAGTAGATTCAGAAACTTTTATGTTCAAGTTTTTTTAGACAAAAAGCGCCAGGTAAGTAAGAACGGAACAATAAAGCAGACGACCTAGTTGGCACTCTTAAAGCTTCCCTCCACTAAAAATTCACCATTGTCAATTCAACTAAGCTATTCGAGTAAAATATCTCCTCGGACGGAGAAGGTTTTGTTTTAGTGCTTTTTTGCACGGAAAAATTCATTTCTATAATAAAGAAAGCGAACCTTTTACGAAACTGTATTTTCATTGCGAAACGACAATTTTCTTTGTTTAACTAACCGTCGCGCATCTTCCCAGTAATAAAATAGACCTTTTTCGGTCGCACGCTCGAATGTACGAATATAATGTGAATTTGTCAAGTAAATCCGACACCACGTGCCGCGGCGCGAGTTTACCTTTTTTAGGTAAACAGAGGCGTCCCTCGGGCTGGGATTACGTCTAGGCGGAGGTCTGGAGGGGACGCCCTTCCCACGTGCGCTCCCAAAATCTGGGATCAACGCGGCCGGGATAAATCGAAAGGCTTACCAATAAAACTGCGATCAATTCCAGAAAAAAAATTACCGCAACTGTCCTCTTTACGATATCTATTTTCTGACGGATACGTCGGCGCTATTAATCACAAGCGGCCTTCTAAACAAGTCCGGGACAAGTTAACAGGTGGTTTCATCACTGTTAAATCGTATTTGGGTATTTCACGTGACGAAGGTTCATCGGTTTTTTGTTCGCGGTCCATCCATCTTGTTTCGGACAGTGTTTGAATGATTTTGTATTAAGTTAGTTCGAATGGAAATTTTGAGCTAAAATGTTAGGACGAGTTTGACGAGATGCAAGTACCTAAAGATACACATAATTACTTAGAGATCGGAGTCTCTCTGCGAGATCGGATCAGAAATGAGGAGATCCGTAGAAGAACCAAAGTTACCGATATAGCCGAACGAATTGGCAAGTTGAAATGGCAATGGGCAGGGCACATAGCGCGGAGGGCTGATGACCGTTGGGGTCGAAAAGTTCTCGAGTGGTGACCACGTACCGGCAAGCGCAGCGTAGGACGTCCACCCACAAGGTGGACGGATGACCTCATTAAGACCGCAGGATCGCGCTGGATGCAAGCAGCTTCCAACCGGTCTTATTGGAGATCCATAGGGGAGGCCTATGTCCACCAGTGGACGTCTTTCGGCTGATGGATGGATGGATGGACTTAGAGATACATAATTACTTGAGTGCTACGCTTAGTGGCAAACCTTTACGACGCGACGTATTTGAATTGAACAACCCATCTTAGTGGGAGCCGTGGTGGTCTAGTGGTAATGACACCGGCCTTACAATCGTAAGGTCTCGGGTTCGAATCTCGGTCCCGTACCAATGAGTTCTTCGGAATTTACGTACGGAATTTCACACCACAGGTTTTTCGGTGAAGGAAAACATCGTGAGGCAACCTGCTTACGTCCGTATGTGAATCCACCAACCCGCACTGGGCCAGCGTGGTGGATATGGCCCAATCACCCTTTGTGGGTAGGCCTACGTCCTGTAGTGAACTGTTAAAAAGGCTGGTACAACCCATCTCAAGTTTTATACCTTTCACAACAAAAAACTATGAAAATATTTGATCCTAATTGGAGGACAACATATACTTAGCTACACAGCCTAGCTTACCTAAGTGGAAAATCAGCCCAGTTCCGCTTTATGAGTGCCAGATAGGTAATAGTGAACCGTGTAAATCGTTAGCAGTATATTCTGGGACACATTGGCGAGCATAACCGCAAGCGGTTGCGGCCGCGGGCCACTCACCTGCTGGCTTGGCACACTTCCAGCCCGAAGGACTGCTCTTTAATGCGACCCGCAGATACGTACGTAATGTAACGCTGGATCTAAAGGCTCTAAACGGATTTACCGCCCTCCAATCTAGCGATGCTCGCAAAGTGATATTGAATTTATGACAAACATTACCGCTCGCTTTATGCTGGGATCCGCTCCCAAAAGGCGAGTCGTGTTCTCTGAGAGGTTGTGTTTTGATATCATTTCCGTAAGCGAACGCCGTACTCTATGATTTATATCTGGACCAGTGGACTATTTTTTATTGCTTGCTCTCTATTTGGATAGGTTTGAGTAAAAGCTGTGGGTGGAGGTTTTCGGGAAGGAAAGCAAAGTTTGATGGAAGGTTTAAGTATATTCTTCTGTTTCTATATGAATGTAAATTGTGTAGTTCAGTTCATTTATTCCCACATAGAATAATGAACACTTATGAATGTCAAAAGTAAACAATAAATATAAATTAACATAAAACAATAAAACTAACAGAATGAATACATTTTCATTAACAAATATTGTCACATGTCAGTTTGCGCAAGGAATTTTTGTCACACATAAAATCTTTTACACTATATCTATAATAGTTGAGTAACTAGCGTGATTACCTTGCTTATCTCAGATTGCATAATCTAATTAGCTTGACCTATTAGTGATGAATAGTATCGTTAAAAAACTAAACTTTCTACAAAATCATGTTTATAATGGTTTTCTGCCCTTCAAAACTTCACATTGAAAAATTGTTAATTGTCTATACCTACTCGTTGCCGATTTTCGCGGCGGCCTTATTCGAGAGCCGATTTCAAATTCAACTAGAAGTATTTACCACAGCGGTAGTAGTATCTATACCTATCAAATATAGCGGTATAGTAGTGGTAAAAAATCAATTACTTTGAAAACTGCACGCCTTTGGAAATTCAAACGTAGCTTGCTTGTACAATAGAAAGTTGTATTAACAGTGAGTTAAAACTAGAACCATGTGACTTGAAAAGTGGGTAATAGTTCTAAGACACGTTTAAGTAAGAAATATGTATATAATGTTATGTGGAGGCTTATCGCAAGCTGGCAGGCTCCCAAGCTCGGAGAAGCCAGGCTTAGGCCGACCACGACCGCGGACCTCAGCTAATGCCCTGAGGTACGCCGACTTTGCAGACTTTCTGTGACCTATTGAATCTTTGAGACACTGGCTAAGGTTTAAGAGGAAGACTTTGACAGCATTTTCACTGGCTAATTCGACGATAGAAAATTTGCTGGATGGATATTTTAGTAAAAATCTTTTCGGTAAATCATAATAAACATAACATTGCAATTTTATCACTGTAAATATTTTTTTTAGTTATTACTCCTGGTGTGCAATAAAATTATATAGTATTGAATTGTAAGAATATAATATGTAAACTAAACTTACTAAACTACCTATATGATTATGATAATAGCTATGACATTTCAGCAGTAGGTATGTGTCACAGAATGCTGACAATGTTTTATAAGGTAGAGCACGAGCATAGGTATAGTAGGTATCGCTAGACAGTTGTCCCCGAGCCTCTTTAATATTAAAACACGTCTAATAAGATGCAATAGTAAGCTATCTGATTGGAAAATACAATGGTGATCACCAAAAATCTAGGTATTTCATTCCACCTTCGCTAGCCAGATGAATACCCAGAGAAAATTCGGGGGTTGACAACAGTCCGCTGGATGATGTCATATCCTATAACTCTACAGCATATTCGTCAAAAGCTACAACCAAAACTACCTATATGTGACTAGTATATGTACTTCTTATCATAAGCATCATCTAATACAACTAAAACGAATTATTATCCATTACATTAAACGTTTCAAACGTTTATGCTAATGTTTACACCAATTTCTTCCTGTTTGTAACGAGTTTGTTTATTACTTCCAACGCGACAACATTTTATTACATACCTACATTTAATTTCTGTACAACGTTCTAAAGTAAAACTCGTAGCACGAATGAAACTCTTTTGAAATTATTACTGCGCTTTAAGGGGATAACACGGTACCTCGTTTTCACGTAACTTTAAGCCTTAGACACGGAACGATACTTTTGTATCACTGAAGTCTGCATCATCATCATCATCATTTCAGCCATAGGACGTCCACTGCTGGATATACGGCCTCCCATAAGGATTTCCAATAAGACCAGTTGATAGCGGCTTGCATCTAGCGCGATCCTGCGGTTCTAATGAGGTCATCCGTCCATCTTGTGGGTGGACGTCCTACGCTTCGCTTGCCGGTACGTGGTCTCCACTTGAGAACTTTTCGACCCCATCGGTAAGCAGTCCTCCGCCCATTGCCACTTCAACCTGCCAATCCGCTGGTCTATGTCGGTAACCTTGGTTCTTCTACGGACTTCCTCATTCCTGATTTGATCTCGCAGAGAAACTCTGAGCATAGCCCTCTCCGTGGCTCGTTGGGCTACTTGGAGCTTACTAATAAGGCCCATAGTGAGAGACCACGTTTCTGTGCCATAAGTCATCACTGGCAACACACACTGGTCGAAAACTTTCGACTTGAGGCACTGAGGTATGTCAGACGAGAAGATGTTACGCAATTTTCCGAACGCTGCCTTCTTGAAGTCGGACCTACCTAACTGGACTACTTGTCCTAGGTAGACGTACGAGTCAACGACTTCAAGAACCGGGGAACTCGGTTTGACTGACATAGGGGTGGGTACAACATGAGAATTACACATGACCTTTGTCTTGTCCATGTTCATTTTAAGACCCACCTGTTGAGAGACTCGATTGAGGCCTTCGAGAATCGTGCTGAGTTCTTCCATCGATTTTGCCATGACCGATATCGTCGGCAAATCGAAGGTGAGTAATGTATTTGCCATTTGCTGAAATGATGATGTTGATGCCGAATCCTTTCCATTCCAGGAGCTTAATGGCGTTTTCCAGAGTAGCAGTAAACAGTTTCGGAGATATTACGTCTCCCTGTCTTACCCCTCTCTTCAGAGGGATCGCCTCGGAGCTCTCTTCCTGTACTCGAACCGACATAGTGGCGTTATTATTGTACAAACACTTCAGCACTGCAATGTACCGATAGTTAATACGGCATCGTTGGAGAGACTCAAGCACAGCCCATGTCTCGACCGAATCAAAGGCTTTCTCATAGTCCACAAACGCCAAACAAAGTGGCAGGTTATACTCCTCGGTCTTCTGTATAACCTGCCGCAGCGTATGTATGTGGTCCATGGTGCCAAAGCCCTTCCGGAAACCGGCGTGTTCGGGAGGCTGAAAGTCTGCATCGTCTGCATCAAGCCTGCGTTCGAGACGATTCGTAATGACCCTTAAAAACAACTTATAAACATGGCTCAGAAGCGAGATGGGTCTTAAGTAATAAGGTTTTGTCACCTTTTTTGAAGAAAAACACCACCACGCCTCTGTTCCACGCTCCCGGCGTTATGCCCTCGAGGACGACGGTGTTAAAGAGCTTCTGGACTTTTGGTACCGGCATTTCACCCGCTTTCAGAAGCTCTGAAGTGATTCCGTCGCCACCCGGCGTCATTTTATTCTTAAGTTGGCTCAGGGCCATTCTAATCCGCGCCGCGCTGTTTACAGGCTTTCTGCATAGCGGAGATTTAACATAAAAAAATGAAGTATGTATATTACTGTATACGTGTACCACGTATAAATAACACTCTTAAGTAGCGTAGTATATATTTTTTAAATTAAAATTGACGGGTTTTTATCTAGTTTTTTTTTAGTTTAGCCTTTCAGATGTATGAAATGAAATAATATTTATTCGACATAAAATACACAAAGATTAAATGTTATAAAACCAAAATTGTAAAACAATTAAGGAGTTAAATGACAAAAATGTCGAAAAGGGCTCATCTCAGCATTAATGCTGAGTGCAGGTAGATACCTTACACTCAGCGCTGGTTTTCAGATGAGCCCGTTGTCGAGGGTATCGACACAATGGTATGGTTGTCGACCAACTGCTGGATATAGGCCTACTATTTCATGTGCCATTGTTCATTGTAAAGATTACATGGCTTTTATTAACCAACCAAGAGGTGCTCGATATGGTGAAAGAGAAAAGAAAAATTCTGACAACAACAGAAAATAGAAGGGGAAAGATCTTTGGCCACCTTGTACGACATGATGATCTAATGAAAAACATAATAGAAGGAGAAATAGAAAGAAAGAGAGGCTGGGGAAGACCACGGAGAGCATTTTTAGATCAGATCAAAGAAAAGGTAGATGTCATGTACATGGCGGTGAAGACACTGGCGGAAGACCGCGAGACGTGGAAGTTGCTCCTCCGACAAGAGTCGCGCTCTTTAATCCTGAATGAATGAAAAATAATGTTGATTAAGACCGAAGATGAAGATGCAAGGCGCTTCCAACCGATCTGATGAAAAAGTCTGATGTAGATAGGTCCAGTAGTGGATTAGTCTAGATAATGTGACGATAATGAAGATTAGTATGACGAAGCGAATAGCAAAACTTATAATTTTTCAATGTAAACATTTTAAAACCAAAGCATCAAGTTTTGCCCTTAAGACAGAGACACGGCGGGACGAGACAATGCCAAAGTTTCAAGTCGCAAGCACATCGTAAACAATAAAGTTTCAAAAAGTAAAATACTATTAAACATTCGCAGCGCGTTTCGGGCTTTTATTTCGAGTCACGACTCGTTAAATAAAATACAAGTCCGTCATCATTTGGTACAGAAAAACGTTGGGGATTTTTTTTAGAAATTGAACTGCGTAATGGACGCTTCCCCGCAGGGATGTAGCGTAATTAATTCTGTCGTGATTCAGTTTCAATGGCCCGCCCCGTATTGTCGAAATCATTCGATCTCAATTCATTTTGTTGATAGGAATCGAAAATGGTATTCGTGGAATTCGTGGAAGCCGAAGCAATGCTCGCTTTTGTGAATATACAGTGTGATTTGTCAAATAATCTCCGGTGCCCATTGACGGGTTGGATTTATTGATAGAGCGAATTTTTGTACAAGTAGAAACGTGGGTAATACTCGAAACCCGATAGATGCTGATTGGTTTTATAACTAGAAAACTTTGTGATGTTTTTGATTAAATTTTTTTGTGCCGTCATCAGAACGGAGAAATAAAGTATTTCGTTTCATTTATCTATTTAAATAAATGTTAAGATCGATAGTATCAGAAAAATCTGTTTTTAAGTCTATGTTAACTGACATACCATAGCAAATAAATATATTGTAATACGATTGTTTGTATTTTTTAGTTATTATAAATTTAAAACTATACTTGTGCGAAAAAAAATATTATATGCTACTACTTACCTACCAAAATAACCCAATTTATTACTAGTGGGTAGAGCACCCAAAAATGATTTACAGTATAGTGTTTATACCATGGGAAATTGGCTGTTATTTCATATTTAAGATACATTTTTACTCAACCATAAAAATAAAATACACTGCTGCTGCGTTCCAAATTTGCCATTTACGATTTTAATATTTGCATAAATAAACTCTCTAAATCTACCTAAATATTAACTAAACTTATTTCAAAGTACTAGTACAACAGGGACTAAAACAAGATTATTAGCTCCGTTGACTGGTAATTCAGTTTTATCAGAATTTATGTTATAATGTTTTCTCTTTTCCGTGTCATTGATACGAGTACATATCTACCGTACGGTACCTCCGTTGTTGGCAAACTGACAATTAATCAGCTTATTAAGACGAGTATTGTTGCAGTAAGCCCCATCTTATCTCGTCCCGCATCCGTATTTATCGTATTTGTCTCGATTAAATTATAACGTGGATATCAACCGTTTTGCGGATTTTCGTAATTGCTTGATTAATTATTAGCGGGTCGAGCAGACGGGGTTAAAATGAGACGAGACGAGGGTTGGCGAAGATCTACACTGAACGACATCAATAAGGTTTAATTGGTACGGCCATTGGAGCTATTAGCTGGCCCAATTAGTGATATCTGACCATCTCTTGGCCTACTTGGCCTGCTCTATAACTAGTTTCGGCCGAGAGCTGTTCTGGGAACGGCCGTATTTAGGATCGAAGTTAAGGTAAGGTTGTTTGGGTATAAACATTTTAAAGAACACTAATGAAATTTTTGTAAAATTAGCATTGGTATACTTTTTGAATCAGAAGTTGAGCGGCGAATTTCAGTGTGCATTTATTTACCAGGTTAAAACTTGTGATACCAAAAAAACATTCTGTCTTACTTTTCGAAAGAAAGTAAATAGGTATGTAGTAAATTTTTAACAACTTATTTGTATTTAGTCAGAAAACTTGATCGTAAATTTAAAAGCGCGTGTGTGTTTTTAAAAGTGTTTAAAGCAAGTTAGCTTATAAAAAGATCTTCCCCGAAAAAAAAATATGATTCATTTTACTATGTCATCTTATTCTTGCAAGATATAAAATTGTCATGGTTCATTGTATCTAATGGCTAATCAGCTAATAACTGATCTCAGACCAAATAAGAAATCAAGACAGAATTTTGTAAACAAAACAAATGATGCCGGCAAAACGCCTCGCCATGTACTGACACAATTACACACACATATACACGTACAAGGGAAGTACGCATTGGATCGTCAGCCGAACTATGGCGGAGCAACACCGACGCACTCACCACATGTATAAAAAACCGACCTCACTTGTCTGTTCACGACGTTCTGTCTTTACTTTTTTATTTGGTCTGAATGAGCGAATATAGATAATTTTTACCATTTTAGACACCTGATTTTATTATCTCTATCCTAGTTTCGCCCACAGCCCTGTGAGATTGAGTTGCGATCCCAAAAACTATACAAACATCGATTTGGACTTAGCCTTAGTTGGGATTAAGCTTCTATTTTAGGGCTATGATTGGAAAGTGCGTAACGGTGTATTTACTTTAGTTTGGTTAGTTAAGAGAATATTTAATGGAGCTTGAATACCTACTTAAGTGCATGAAATCGAAAACTTTGGTGTTTTGTATTTTTAAAATATAATTTTCATCACATCTATTCGAAAAGGACTACTTCGTTCGCCTTTAAGTGCGCCCAAAGGAGGTGTCTTCATAAGGAACTTTATAAGTGCGACAGAATTATTTTTGCCGCGCACTTTTTGAATTTGGAAGTATTTGTAATGTTAGTGTTCAGCGCCAAGAAAATGAATGAAAAGAATGTAAATATAAGTTTTCATTTGTTTTATTATTAGATACCCATTTAATTTCAATTTAGTTGTTACTCTACGTTATATTAAATAATAATATTATAGTGAAAATGAGGCGCCTTTTGTTTTCTCATAGAGGTGATGAAAAGTAGAGTGTACCACTCGGACGCAAAATATATTTTTGGTTCGGGCGACGTACTGTGAATCCCTCACTAAGGATTCTACTCTAGAATCCCTCACTTCGCTCTGGAACTCTGGAGTAAAAATACGCCCTCGCCGTAAAAATATTATATGATACAACTATTGACACCATTGAAAGCATCATAACTGTACAGAGATATTTTCAACTGCAAAATTAACAATGCTAAAATGTTAGTTTGCACCTCATTTCTTTTCATAGTATTAATAAATAAATATAATCTTATTGAATAAAATTCACCATTAATTGCAAGTTATTAAATCGAAAAAGTGTGTCAAATGTATGTGTATGTATGTTGTATCAAATGTATGTAATGTATGTTTGAAGTAGTACATGATTTTCATATTTCTTGCGTATGTTTGATTTTAAGCAGAGCTGTGTCGTGCTAAGGCAGGTCAATTTAGTGAGGGCAAATTCACCATTGACGAATGCGTCATACCTAATATATAAAATATACACCTACATACATACATTCAAAAATTATGACTAATGATCTAGGTATGAACAAATCAAAAAATTGCAGATCTCTCAATTTCTAAAAAAATTTGTCGAATACATTACAGTTCCAAGTCTAGACTGTACTGTACTATACCAGCCGTTATAATAGTCCACTGCGGGATGCAGGCCAACCCAGGAAGGGTGATTGGGTCGTATCAACTACGCTGGCCCAGTGCAGGTTGTTGGATTTACATTCGTCATCAAATTTCTTCTAGGGACATATGCAGGTTGCTTCACGATATTTTTCTTCACCAATAAGCCAGTGGTATGAGATTCCTTACATAAATTTCAAAAAACTCATTGGTACTGACCCAGGATTTAAACCCACGACCTCACGATTGTAAGGCGGATGTCAATTCCACAAGACCACCACGGCTCTACGTCTCTGCGTCACGGCAAGTCTAGACTATAGGTACCCAAGTAACATTTATCTCGATGTTACAATGTCTTCAAAGTGCACAGTAACAAACGAGTGGGCTCGGAGGGTGGCGCCCCCTGTTGGCCGCCTTCATCCCTTCCTTGTTGATATTCGGCTGACCCAAAAACACACTTTCCAATTCCGTCTCTTTATCTACCTATCTGATGGCGGTATTTTGTAAACGTCAGTGGAATTTTA
The DNA here is from genome assembly GCA_949316475.1 of Hypomecis punctinalis. Taxonomy (NCBI): domain Eukaryota; kingdom Metazoa; phylum Arthropoda; class Insecta; order Lepidoptera; family Geometridae; genus Hypomecis; species Hypomecis punctinalis. The sequence continues at coordinate 15,757,543 of OX438815.1, read as the reverse complement.
GGTTAAGCTGACGATGTTTTAAACATGAAGTTGATCGAATGGAAAATCTTTTATTAGATTTATTAGGTATCAGCATCACCATAATAGACCTTTTTTGAACATTATTTTGTATTAAGTATAATTCGGACATGGTTGTATAATGGTTACTTTTATAAATTTGTAATATAAGCAAATAAGGCTCATAATTTGAGACTTATCACGCGATGAAAATACGAGTTAAATAAAATCCTGTTTTGCTGACATTTTGACTGAGTCGCATCTATCACGAGCAATGTTAATGGTGTGAGTGATAAATCCCGTGATATAAGAACCTCAGAGCAAATAAAAAAATCAAGAGAACGTCGTTGAACAGTCAAGTGAGGCTGATTTTTGAAACATGTGTGAGTGAGCGAAAGTTTATAAGTAAATTACTTGTTAGAAATTACGTTAAATAATTATGTACGAGTATATGTAAAATCTTCTCTTCGAACAGTTAGTGCTAACGGGATACTATTAGCATGGTAAAAATTAATTTCTAACGTTCCTAATTTGAGCTGGCCGACTGTTACTTCAAACATTCAGTACATCTGCGCTATACCTACTGTTTTATTATTACTTTTGTTTGGTCTTTGAGGAAATTCAAATGAAAATACGCCAATATCTTCACGTGTTCGATAGCAATTTTATTCATACGAGTGTCTGCGTTGCGTGCCTCAATAGAAGAAAGACCAGGAAATGAAACACTCACTGCTCCTCAGTGTTTGCATTACTCTTTTTATGTAGTTTTCGTACGATTTTGTGGTTTTTTTAGTAAGTATTTTTGAGCATTTTCTATGAATTCAAAAATGGCATGACCAACTTCAACCGTGTACAGAATTCGCGAATAGTTTTCACGGATCGATGTAGAATTTTTCACATTATTGTTGATTTATCAAAAATTACTCAGACGATTTTAATAAAATTTTAATAGTACCAATTTCAAAGTATACTTTTTCCAATTAAAACGAATTATCAAAATCAAACTACTATGTGAAAAGTTATATGCGTGGTGATACATTAAAAATACGCGTCGAATAGAGCACCTCCTCCGTTTCGTCGGTCAAAAATGAGGTAAAGTAAGTTTTCTCAAAAAAAGGCGAAAACTAAGTGCAGTACGCGCGACTAAACCAGAAACATCAGATTTAAAAAACAGCTAATTTAGGTCTTTTTTGGTTTGGTTATTTTTGTACCAAGTACTCGTACCATGTGTCAATGGCAAGATTTTTTTTAATAAAATAAAAAAATAATCTTGCCATTGACACGAAATGATCATGACCACCATTAAAAAAACCATCAATATGGAATGTCAGCGAAAAAATGCCAAGTCGATGGGATAAAATAAACCAAATGTTTGGAACAAACGTTACTAACATTGATGTTTATTATTTATTCGCTAATACTGTAACTACCTTTTATAAACATTTTACAGTTAATTTATGAAAACAAGTATAAAACGAGACCGAATTTTTGTTCGTTTAATATGGGTCTATATTCACAATAAATAGTTCCAAATCTCCAGCTATGGACCGTCTAATTTAACTTTATGAATTACACAAGGCAAACGTAAACGTGAAGTCGGCTGATTGGTTTTAAAATTGGAGGTTTCAACGAAACTAGTTGGTTTAGTTTAGTTTGGGTGTTTCGCAGCCCAAACAGCCAATTAGGTTTGTTTACCGAGCCTCTACGTAAAGAGGCATGAAGTTAAATGAGTAGGTAGGTGTTTGCTGTTTCAATAAAAATAACTTCATCGTCATCAACATTTTTCAGCCTTCTTTATCCACCGCTAGGTATATCTATTTCACTTATAGCTACTTGGACGCTCCCGGTTCCAGATTGACCCAAGACTAATCTTCACTAAGCCGCTACCGAATCCACCTGGAACCACGGTGCGATTTTTCAAAAATCGGCTTTAAACCGTAATAATAGAGTTCCTTTTTGTAGTAACGCTAGTATTTAATGTTCGGAATGAACTTTAGATGGCCTTAGGGTGCATAAAAGTTCATTCCCCTTTTCGAGTGGTTCGGCAGCCATTTTAGAAACAGCGCCAGTCGCACCGGTCCGGTTCCAGCGGCATTATGTGCAGCGATTTTGTGCTAAAATATGTGGTAAACTTTAACTAAATAATAGAGTGTTACATATAAAAACGTAGCCAAAGACGTTTTCTATCGACTGGTGTATGTGATTTACAGTGTTAGTTGTGTTGTGATCGAAATATTGTGCTCTAAAGTCGGGGATCGCCAATCCGGCCATTGGCGGCTCCGTGTGGCTGTTTACTATTTTTTTTTAAGTATAAAGACTTGAATTATAGACTTATAAAAAACACTTTTGCTAATAAATTAGGCTATGCCACGGTATTTTTTATTAGAACGTAGCTTGTCTATTGTTCCTTTGATATACGTTTTTAGCGGGACAGATAATACACAACGGCGCGCGAAAATTTGACGCAGAGCCGTGACGTTTGATCTTAGCGTTTGATGCATAAATGGGTTTGAGACGGTGACGTTCAAGTGGATAGTGTCATTTCTTTCGGTCAGCTAATCGTGTCTAAACCATGTCTAAACAGATTACATCAAGTATTACTAAGTTTTTATTTAGCCTTGAATGTCATGTGAATTAATTTTATGAAATAAATGATAGTAAAATGTGTTACCGTTCGTTTGCATTTTTAATCAATCAGTTTGTATAATACTACTCAGTAATACTTAACTATCGCGACAATAAATTAAATTTCGGAAAATAAAATTCCACTAAATAAAACACCGGTTTTTACTCACGTATGATATACGGCCGGGCCGCTGGCTGGGCCAGTGCGCGTGCGCTAGCCGACGGGAGTGCGCGTATTCCCTGATGAAGGAGTACTAATTTACTCCGAAACCGGTCGAGTTCCCAGCGGCCCGGCCGTATATCATACGTGAGTGAAAACCGGTGTTTTATTTTGTATAATGATTTCTCACGCGAGTTTTAATTAAATAAAATTCCATACTAACTTGCTTAAGCTTGACTACGACCATACACTTATATTCTTAGTATCTTTTATAATTTATTTACGCTTTGAAATATGTTTTGACTCATGCTTGTTATCAAACTACACGTATTGTGTTTGTTTGCAAACGATTCCTGACGACAATAAAGTCTGGAATATTCGAACGAAAACGAAAAAATAACTTGATGTATTGAAGAGAGATGTTTCGTCAATTTCGATTCCATTTAAGTATTGGAAAAGTTTCATACTTTATTGGGAAGAACGGCATGTTTACAGTATTATTTATACGGGAGATTGAGATAGATACAAAAATAATAAAGTTGCTGTGTCCGACGGAGCCCGTTTATTATAAATAAAACAAGCCATTTTTGACCGACGAACCGTAGGAGGTACTCAATTCGACGCGTATATTTTTTATTTTTTTTATGCATAACCACGCATAACTTTTTTCATAGTTGTCCTATTTCAATAGTTATTTTTTTATTGGAAAGAGTATGTATACTTCAGAATCGTTTCCGTTTAAATTTTATCGAAATCGGCTGAGTGATTTTTGATAAATCAACAATAATATAAAATATTACTACATGGATCCGTGTGAAATATTCGCGAATTCTGTACTCGGGTGAAGTCGGTCATGGTATTTTTTGCATAAAATAATCTTGTTGAATATAAGAAACACAATAGTATCTATTTAGTTATTTGTTTCTCATCTTTCCAGATCGAATTTAAAACAGTCGTTGTCAAAAATAACTTTACCGGGTTTATTTAACTTTAGAAATTGGTAAAAACAAAGTTTTATTTAAACACGGTAAGAAGCGAAATGCTAAAAAGGTCTGAGCAAACAATCAAACTCAGTCGAAACTTAAACTACAAAACAACAATTCTTACTTAAACTAGTATGAGTTCAATTTATATCATCACGATATTGTTCCGTTCACCTTTCACTATTTTTTTCTATCATCATAATTTATAATAATACTGAATTCTGTTGCAAACGCTGAAATATAGGAAAGTAACTAAAATTAAAAAAAAAACTGTGAGATATTACATAAAACATCATTCAAAAATAAATTCAATATTACTCCATAGCTATTTCAATAGTATTTTGAACGATTTTTAGGAACAATTCTTAATTTAATCTGACCTAATAGCTATTTTCCGTCCCAATGAGAACAGTGTTGTAAAAGTCCTATAGTTGCGTTTGTTTTCATTAATCACCATTATAGTTGAAAGGAGGTACGAGTAGTAGTGGTTGCACTATAGCTATTTTCTATTCTCTTTTACCTAAGAAAATGAGATGCCTAAAATATGAACACATTCTGATAAATTGAGGGTGAAACTATAGGGCGCTGCTGATACCTACATCAAAAGTTTGACGAAAGGTTCAAAAACAATCGATGTATTTGCCTAGTCCAGTACGTAGGTTGTAGCGTGAGGTTGTGTGTGTGCTCCTTTGTGTTCCGAAGACAAATAGAGGCAATCGCCACGGTCCATCGGTCGTTATGATCCGGAAACTAACCGGAACACCCCAATACCTATTCCTCGGAGCACCCAACTTTAGGCTCAGGAACGGGCGCTTGTACAAGGTCGTTTGCTAGTTTCACTATATTATTTGAAAAACGATGTACAAAGCCTAAGCAGTATCAATACGTGATTTTGTCCTATTCTTAATCATATAAATATAATTTAATGTATAATAAAACTAGTACCAATCGCTGTCCGAACAGAAAACCTTGCATCTGTTTGACTGAATCTTTATAAGCCTTTGGAACAAAAGGGAGGACTGCAAGCACTCTAAGGCTGCTTTCCCCATCCTAAATGGAAACATGTTAAACGACCTATTGAAGTTGCAGCGGCAAGACCTCCGACTTATGGTAGGACTCATCACTGGTCACTGCAACTTAAATAGTCACTTGTTTAAACTGGGAGCCATTGACAGCTCACTTTCATATTCATTCATATTCATATTCTTTTATTTGCCACTAAGTTTTACAGAGGTCATCCGTCCACCTACTTAGATAAAATTAAATGTGTTACTAAACTAACTTAATACTATGGATAATAAAGGTGTCGTAATCTAATATTAGAGGGAAGCGTCTCGATGAAATTAAATATGTCTACTGGACTAACTTAATACTATGGATACAGGGTGTCGTAATTTATTATCATAGAGAAGCGTCACGTCGTTTTCTTGTGGCCTACATAGTCTACTACTTTGTCGTGGTTGTTTGCAGGAAAACAAAACTGTAGACTGTAGAGCATGTTCTGTGGCACTGCAAGGTCACGAAGACACTAGAATGGCTAACGGATTGCATGATGCTTCTGCATTATCATCTGCTTTGTCATCTACATCGCCATCATCTCATTCACCATCTAAGCTACTGGAGCAGTTATGCCAGCGGCCCAGAGCCACGCTCCGTTACTTTAAGGAGCTGGGCTGGCTCGGGTAGACGCTGGAGGGGGAAATGCACAAAACACTCCATGCGGGACGTGCAGGACATGTCGCCCCTACTTCAAATTAGAATTAGATTAGAAGCCTTTATCTGGACTCACTTTTGACCGATTTGATTCAAATTCGCAAATTTTGTTGGGATTTAAATATTAAACGATCTTACCTAAGATTATCGAAATCAGCTGGTAAAAGTACAGCAAATTTTCCCTTTTTTGAGGGAAACACAAAAAGCCAAATCAAAAATCGCCGACGATAAAAAAAAAATAGGTATATGTGTATATTATATACGCAGCGTACCAAGATTCATTTGTAAGGCCCTTAAAAGAACACATTGTTGCAACAAAAATAACTTGGTAAATTTAAAGATTTTCAGGAGATACCGTAGAACAGGTGAATAGAATATTTTAAAGAAAAGCGCAGATGTGCGGTGAAAAGAAATGGCGACTGAGTTTTCGAAGTTCAGAAAATATATAGCTGGTCATGTTTGCCTAAGCCAAAAATGAATCGAAAGTAGAAATTTTCAAAACGTTCACGTTTATCGCGATGCTCTTTCGTAAAATAAAGACGTTAACGTAATTTAATAGATAGATTTTTTATGTGCAGTGTGTACAGTTACATAATTATACACAGTCACATAATTAGTCACATAATATGGTAAGTTGCAGATTTTTTTTTTTTTAGTTTAAGAATCGCTGACGAGCTTTTCTTAAAAAATTACTATCAAGCTATGGGCTAATAAGTAATTTAAATCTAACTTAAATTGCTAGGTATAATAAACTAAGAATGTGTCCATCAACACTTTTCTTATTGTCTCTATTAAGGCGAAAACACTACGTTATTGTGTTCTTTACACGCGACACTAGCACTATGATTACGAGTTAGCACTCAATTAACTTTTAAACTAATTCGAACGGTTTTGTTCGTTTAAGTCTTCTCACTGTGTCCGTTTGGTCGAGGAGCTGGATTGCCTCAACATTCACATGGTGGTGAAGTCTATAATCGTGAGCTTCTGCGTATTTTTGTATTGTACTTTTTACCGATTTAAGGTCCCGGTGGAGATCATCATTTCTTACGTACCAAGGTGCATTTTTGATGTCCCTTAGTACGTTATTTTATTTTTGCAGTTGCAGAATTAAAAACTGACGTCGGATAGCGAAGAATGCCAAGAAAACTCTCGGTCCCTAAGTAGTATATTTATGTCGCCACATATATATAATAGAGAAGCGCAAAATGAAGATAGAACGTTTGCTCCTATTTGGTAAACATAGGACAACAACTACCTATGTATGCTTGCGTTACTTGCAATATGCATAGAACTGAGAACAAGAGCCAAATTGGCATGTAGGTTTTGGCACGTTGTGCTCAGTTTTTACTTAACATTTGTCAGTATAAACAATTAGCTCAATTAGCAAATGTGAGGTTCAAAGTAAAATAATGCGTTTGAGCGTAGAATTTGCGGAACGTAATAATACTTAGCTGACATACTATATTATAATATTATAATAAATGGTTTACTCAAATGACCGACATATTGACGTGTGATTTATTGTACCTAGGATTTTACTGTTACCGCATGTATGGAATTCCCTTGGTATTTATATTACTTATTCATCAATTAGTATTAGAATTTTATGATAAGTGTTTTCGATATGACTAAGATTCATGCATATATTATATTTATTAATGACAATACTACACTACTACTACATAGAAAGCAATTGGATCATCCACAGACCCTTGAAGGTCTAAAGATAATCCAAGTGCTCAAGTCCACTGCCAGTTGGCAGCGTGCCCAGCATGCTAGCAGCATTGCCACGCTGAATGGCAATGCTTACTAAGATAATATTGTTTCAAAATTTTGTATTATTATATTGAATGTTAATTTTTTACTTTTATGCATTGCCATTTTGTACACGTGATTTTCTGACGCGGTGGAAGACGTTAGTGCCCAGGATTCAGATTTTCTTGTCTGGGTACTAACTCACGTTTGATTTAAGTATTTATCTAGTATGTACACAATAGCTTTAGTATATCTTCTTAATTTACCATAGAAAATTCCTGTATGTGTACTGATTTTAATAAAGTATTATTTATTATAGTGAGCATAGCTATTATTATAGGCTAGTAGACAATTTTAATAAAGTATTATTTATTATAGTGAGCATAGCTATTATTATAGGCTAGTAGACAATTTTAATAAAGTATTATTTATTATAGTGAGCATAGCTATTATTATAGGCTAGTAGACAATTTTAATAAAGTATTATTTATTATAGTGTGCATAGCTATTATTATAGGCTAGTAGACAATTTTAATAAAGTATTATTTATTATAGTGAGCATAGCTATTATAATAGGCTAGTAGACAATTTTTTTTGGATGTCCTCTTGTAACAGCTAACCATAAACAGAGCCGATTAACGAAAACTAAAATATAATCAACTTAGAAATAAAGAAGTTACAAGCATATTATTTTCCTGCTAGACAAAGAGCGCACTATAACAGACTATGACGTCACGGTCCGGAAGTGTCATACATTCGTCATACTATGTTACGCTTTGTGGGAGAGGGGCAAAGCATCCTCCCGATCAATCCCGACTAAAATCTTTACAAGCTTATATCTTAGAACTGGATTAGCCAATTTTAGTTTTTTTTTCTGTTTACGAATCATAATTAATTGCAAAATTTACTAATCTTAATCATCATCATCATCAGCTTATTTCGGCCCACTGCAGGGCATAAGCCTCCTCCCCCTTACGCCAACTAACCTTGTCTTGTGCCAGTCTCATCCAGGATGGCCGCAAAACTTTTGGATGTCATCACGCCACCGTTGTAAGGGTCTACCGGGACTGCGCTTCCCGGTAATCTATCTACTTATCTATCTATCTTCTCTATCTATCTATCTTCTTCTATCTACAAATCTTAATCAATCAATTAATTAGCCCTCTATCCTGAACTACTGTCTGTTATGACGTATATATTTTTTTTTTCCTCTATTAGAGAATATCTCTTAGTTCAGTGTGCCTTTTAGCAAAGGCCTCCTCTAACATTTTCCATTGTGTTCTATCTCTGGCAACCCTTCTCCAGTAAGGGCCCGCTGTAAGCTTTAATTCATCTTCCCATCTCTTATGTTGTCTTCCCCGTTTCCTTTTTCCGTCTCTAGGATACCAGTCTGTCACAATTTTACTCCACTTTTCCTGAGTGCTTCTTAGCATGTGGCCTGTCCATCTCCATTTTAGTTGGTCTATTTTCGCAAGTACATCCATAACTCTTAATACTTTTAACTAATTTGATACTAGTCAAATACCCTATTCTTCAGTTCGTGTTTGCCGCTCCGCCTGTTTGCCCAGCCATAAATCTTAATTTGAAGGGGCGCGATCGATAACGGTCTAGTTGCTCAAATCAACATTGAAGGGTGGATAACTTTATTACTGATATCGGAGATATCTTAATCGTGGAATTGGCAGCGATATTAGAATGAACTGTCGGCTCATTGTGATTGATTCACTGAATCGAAAGTGTTGACTCAGTGAACTTAGCCTGACATTGCGTTAAATAACTATCGGGTACTGTCGATGGAAATGTATTTTAGATAATTTATGGTTTAAATTTTTCATTTTATTTATTTTATAGTGAAACATTTCACTATAAAATAAATAAAATGTTGTTTTTAAGGTTTCGCGATTTGAACTCATTATTATTTTATACTACGGGACTAATCGCGCACTAAAATTACGAGAAAAATAAATACCTCATCATCCCAACGTTTCTACCAAGTTGCATCGATCGTGGTCACGGCTAGACTCAGACCCGTGACCATACCAGACCCCTCCCAACCAGACTCATAACCGTGACCACGATCGATAATGAGGTGTTTATTGTCTTGTATTATAAAATACAGGACTCATCGGACTTACTTGACATTGCTGCGGGCCCTGCCTGTTGGGCGAGGCTTGCTTGGGACGGACCTTCTTGGCGGTGAGCGCGGGCCGGGCCTCGATCCCCGTCACCGCCACCGACACGGTGGTGATGCCGGCGATCACGCTGCTCGATGATGATGATGATCTCGTGCAGTCTGCAACAAGCAGAGGGTATTAGACATCAGACAAATTCAATTCATAATCTTATCACATTTCTTTAAACCTGATGCAATTAATGTACCTATTTATTGCACGTCCACAATGGATAAGCTGTCAGGATGTTGTAGTTTTTAATACTTTATTTATGTACTCAGATTTTGGCAATAAAGAAATTCGAATTCTAATTCATTGAGATTTACAAATAATTATTTTTTGCAAAAAATAGCATGACCGACTTCACCCGTGTACAGAATTCGCGAATATTTCGCATGGATCGATGTAGCATTTTTCACATTATTGTTGATTTATCAAAAATGGCTCAGCCGATTTCGATAAAATTTGAATGGAACCAATTTCAAAGTATGATCTTTCCAATAAAAAAAGAATTATTGAAATCGGACTACTACGAAAAAAGTTATGCGTGGTTATACATAAATATATATATACGCGTCAAATTGAGTACCTCCTCCGGTGGTTCATCGGTCAAAATCGAATTTGGTTGATTGTACCTAAGACGAAAGATTGAGTTTTCAGTACTGCACTGTACGGTATCCTTTTGAATAGCTCTAGCCCCCCATTATTGTCGTATATGTATTGGCATTGAAATTATTAAAGCAGTATTTCAAACATTGATATAAGATGATTCAAAGTGCATGTAATGTGCCTACGGAAGAAAAGAAATGTTATCTTTGATCGTATCTCCCTACCCACGAAAGACGACTGTGCCATATCCATCACGCCGCGCGCGACGGCCTATAGCCTGTGCGGCTAGAGCAGTAGTCAACGCTAAATAGTTACTAGATACCATGTAAGTGGTAAGTGGTGAAGTATGTGGATTAATTTTTTTTTATTCCGTATAGTTTTGCAATTGACTACAAATTGCCTGATGTTAAGCAGATATACAGTCTAGGGTATAGCACACTTACCTAGAAAATACCAATTTACTCGGGATTTGAAGATACGCACGTTGTACTTTAGCGGGAAGACAGACCCAAGTAAAGCGTTGGACTTTCTGGCTGTTCGTATGTGGAATGAGGATTCGAAACGCTTGGGTTCTGACGCGCGGAATGTCCACCATAAAAGGGTGGCGCTTTGGTCGCGTCTGTCTAACCGTATGATAGAAAAAGGCTTATAAACACGCTACCTTACGTCGATGCTCGAGACTTTCCAGCTTCTACTTAGTCAAGGTGTCGTTGTCTATCAGCCTCCTGGCTCGCCTCTCAATCGAATCCAGAGCCTCCAGTTGATATTTGGCAGAGCCATCCCAAAGGTGAGAGCAGTATTTTATGCAAGACCTGACTTGTGCTTTATAAAGACTAAGCAGTTGCTCAGGTGTGAAATAACGTCTCACTTTAGAGAGAATGCCAAGTTTTTTGGAGGCTAATTGGGCTTTTTCTATGTAAGAGCCAAAGTTAAGAGTCAATGAGAGTGATACGCCTAATAGTTTCAAGGTGTCAGTTACCGGAACGGAGACACCACGGAAAGCAGAAGCTTAACAATCAGTCGAGATTTCTAACTCCATCACCTGATCCACAATACTCGTAAGTATGGCACTATGCGTGCCAATTAACATATTGCATACAAAACTCAACATGGTTTCCTAAACAATGACCTAGTAAGTACTTAGGTATATGTAGGTAGGTATATTATTTGGGTCATTGATTTTTAACAAACTGGCGAGACGAGAAAACGCTCCTCAGATAACAATCTGTATTCTATTTTGTGACATTGTGAAGAGTATGCCGATGAACGCAGAGAATATAATAATCAAAAACTTTTTTCAAAAAAAAATCCCTGTTTGCGTGCAAGTAGTTCCTCTTACAACATAGTTATGGCTGCAACGTTGTTGTCACAGATTAAATAACATAGTGCTCTACGTTATTACAGACGAGACGAGAATTTCACATCCATTGCATTTCATCGTGCACTGCGAGTAAGCCGTAATTTTATTTGCAGTTGTTTATAAAGTCGCGCACTGATGGGTAAACTGTGTTTGCTTGTGGTAGAAGATACTCTTATTGAAGGAACATAAAGGCGAATGTTTTAATTATTTGCCTTAGCAGAGTTGACTACGAAAATTATAGATAAATAAATAATTGGCAAATACAAACTTACCTACCGCAATACTCTACTTAAAAAATCACGCCAACGCCCTTAGTGTGATCATCATTAGATGAAAACTACAGTGAGTAGTTTCCGTGTGACTTAATATGTAACTTACATTTTATAAAGAGCGTTGGATGAAATTAAGACGTACTAAACGAAATGTAAGCCACATAATAAACGATTTTTCGATTCGATAAACTCATACTTATTAAGGTCTCAAAATCAAAACCAGGAATCAAACATAGGTACATAAACAAAAATAATTCATAAACATTTATTTGGGCATATGGGTACAGAAAAATAGGATGGTAAAAACAATAAAAAAAAATGAACGCCATATTCGACCTTCGGTATGCAAATATGAGAGAAAACAAGGGAATATAAGTACATGTGATAGTAGCTTTTGCAGTAAATGAACTCTTAACGCTAAAAAGAAATGAGATCTGAAATTACAAAAACACAGCGAACACACAAGAGTAATTACAATCATGTCTGAATAAATATTTACCATTGTTACAAAATATATTAAGCTATCAAAAAGCATTAAATAAAAAATATAATGATAGTCATAATGTCTAAAATTCAATGTCAAGATTATCAAGTCAAGATTATATTACTATGTCAATGATAATGTTAATAATAAATGTCAAAATACAATTAAGTAAAATAAATAATACTACAAATGAAATTAAAATTTTTCAATTAGATAATCTTGTATGTCTTGTAAGAAAACATTTAAGTTTACTCCTGAAAAAAAAAATGGTCCTTAACCACTGTTAAAACATAATACTAATTAGTAAAGCTCTGTAGGTAAATGTTTAGTTTAAAATACCTATACCAAAATATCAACATTATTTACGGAAAAAAAACTGTTAAATTACACGAAAGTAGAAAGTGAAGATTGTTTGGATAAAGGATCAATTTCGTAGAGCTGGAATTTAAGTTGGGGAACAATTTAATTCGCTGGGTTTTTCCGGGTTTCACCGGGTGCAGTCGGATTGTGTTTTAATCATCTCTACCTTCAGATAACTTTTCCAATTTCATTTCAATGCCTACCTGTATTGGTACCTGTACTAACTGGCTAAAATACGAAGTATTTGTTCAACTTGATTGATTTAATAGAAGACACTAGACTTTTTATAAGATATTAAGATAATGATTGCTACACATACAAAACCACTATTTTTTTTAATAAACACGTGCACACGGCCTCTGACCCCAAACTAAGCAAAGCTTGTGATATGGCTGCCAGATACTGATATACTACATATACTTATTTTTAAATACATACTTATATAGATAGTAACTAAATAACACCCAGACACAGAGCAAACACTTATGTTCATCACATAAATATTTGCCCTGGGTGGGGATCGAACCCATGCCTCTCTGATCCAGAAGTTAGGGTCACTAACCACTGAGCCACCGAGGCAGTCTTATTGATACAATTATTGATTGCAGAAAAAAAAAATATAAGAGTGTTTAAAACTTTTGTGGTAAGGCGGTAAAGGTTTTTAAGAAAGTAGTTTTCAACAATACATACAATACAATTACTCTCTATTCGGTACAAAAGCGAGTATAACGACGTACATCTCACAATAATAGAAAAGCTATAGTTGGAATATAACTTACTTGAATGCTTTATATTATTGGAAACAAAAATATTTCTCGAAATAGGACTCTTTCTTTCTTATTTTACACAATCACTTGTGAAAAAAAATTGTTTTCTTTTATGTTCAAAATGTAAAAAGTCTAGACATTAAAGAACGACCTATAATATATTTAAAACTAAGAGAAATTTGAGATATTTTAGGGTTAGGTAGATCTCCTAAAACCAGCATAATTTCTGCTTGTTATATATCTATTTATTATATATTTATTTAGACCACGTACCGGCAAGCGCAGCGTAGGACGTCCTCCGACAAGGTGGACGGAAGACCTTATTAGGACCGCAGGATCGCACTGGATGCAAGCCGCTATCAACCGGTCTTATTGGAAATCATTAGGGGAGGCCTATGTCCAGCAGTGGACGTCCTATGACTGAAATGATGATGATGATGTATCTATTTGAGATCTACTTATTTTAAGTTATTTTCAAACCTTGTTTCCATTTCTGTAACATTTATACTAACATTATTAATTTACGTAGCGTAACAAATAAATAGAGAAATTGTAATGTCAACAATACAAACCCATTCAGCTATTAGTCGATCGGGTCCACAGCACAACACATGCTTATACGATCAAACGCACAACCCATACCCATTTGCTAGGGATATCCTCAGATTAATACTGTCCGGCTCACTGGACACTGAAATTGGAGAAGTCAGTAGAACCGATGTTGAGACAATCTTGCACAACTAGGGTTACCATTTCTACGCATTGTAGGTGAAAGGTGACGTCCACAAGTGGTATATTATTCAGAGCAAAATCGAACCAAGATGATCTAAACATCATTTGAAAGCTTGGTTTATGGGCTTCTCAAAAATATTAAATTTTGTTTTTTTTAAATGTGAAAAATAAATTGTATAAAAAATAATAATACAGCTTCGTATTTTTGTCTAGTTTAGCAATAATAAAATGCTTCTATCGTTATTTTACTGGCATTCGTAGCTGATTCTTCCACATTCATCTCTTAATTTGCTAAAATTAGAAATTATAACCTACCAGTGTGACCTGGTAGTAGGTACAATGTGACAAAAAACACTTCAAAACTGTGTCTAATTAGTAAAAATGCTTCTATTTAACAATAATGGAGGTTACTTAACTGGGGTTCATAGAGATAAAAGTGTGGTTATGTAGTTAGGGTGCGTCGGCGGTAGGTATCGGCGTTGAATAATAACTGCACTTGAATACGAATATTACGTATTTAATTCCGCATAGACACAACACACCATACATATATTATAAATAATCGAAGGAGTAGATGAGTGGTATTACAAAGTTCGTAGTAAACAAATAAAGGTAAGTCGGGCGGCGCGCGAGCGCAATGCAGTACCGACGTTTCTCGACTGCCAGCAGAGGGCGCGACAAGGTCGGCGCGGCTCGCTCGCACCTAACCGGTCTATCGCCGGGCTGCCATAGTAACTACGCGGTTACGCTGTGGCCCTAGGCAATAGCGATCGGTGCGCGCGTTTCCAATGATTCCGAACTTCTATAAATAGAATGAAATAAATATTGTTCGGAAGGAATTTATAATTACGTAAATAAATATATAAATGAATTTGGAATGTATAGGTATGTATGTGTGTATGTATAAATAATATATAATATGAATAGGTATCTTATATTATGTGTATAATATTTTATGTTAATATTAATGAAGTTAAATATTATTAAATATATGTAAATAGTATATAATGTAGGTGAGTATATGTGTAATGTATACGAGTATCCTACATCACTCCCCTCCAGACCGTGACTACGGTCGATAAAGATCCGGAAAACGGACCGTACGACCAGAACGCGTCTTCTTTGTGCCCTGAGCTGGGACTGGGACTGGAACTGGGATAGGTACTGGTGCTGGAATATCCGGTTGCCGTAAAGGCTGAGGATGTGGTGGGGATGGAGTAGTAGTAGTGGGGGTAGGAGTATGGGAATGAGCGGGGTCTGTCAAAAAGTAGGCTGGTTTGAGCCGGTCAATTGAGACAGTGGCCTCTTTTCCCTTAAGCAAAATTTTGAAAACTTTATTCCCCCTCTCGAGAACTTCGTGTGGGCCGGTGTAGGGAGGTTTCAATGCACCTCTCACTGCATCGTCGCGTAAAAAGACGTGACTCGAGTTGGACAAATCTTTGAAAATGAAGATTTTGTTTTTGTTGTGGCGAGAAGCGGGCTGAGGTTGAAGCTTTGCAGCGAAGCGGCGTAGACGAGTCGCGAAGTCCGAAATATCGGTACTATCTACAATTGTGGATTGGAAAAATTCTCCCGGAAGACGTAACGTCTCGCCATACACTAATTCTGCCGAAGAAGCTTGTAGATCCTCTTTAAATGAGCTTCTGATGCCAAGGAGTACTAAGGGCAAGGTGTCTACCCAGTTGCTGTCAGCATGGCACATTATTGCTGCCTTAAGTTGACGGTGGAATCTTTCCACTAAGCCATTACACGCTGGATGGTACGCGGTTGTTCTGCGGTGTTTGAATCCAGTCATTTTTCCAAGGTATTGGAAAAGCGCGGATTCAAACTGGGCACCGCGGTCGGTCACGATATCGAGTGGACATCCAAATCTGGATATCCATGATAACAGCGCCTTGCCAACAGTTTCAGCTGTCATATCTGGCATTGGCGTGACCTCCGGCCATCGTGTAAATCGGTCAACCGCAGTAAGGCAGTATTTATGGCCTTGAAACTGTGGCATCGGACCTATTATGTCTATATGGACGTAAGCGAATCGAGAGCGAGGTAAGTCGAAAGTGCCCAATGGTGATGACACGTGTCGACTCACTTTAGCTCGCTGGCATGCCAAGCACTTTCGTGACCAATCGTGACAGTCTTTGCGCGCCCCCGGCCAAATAAAACGCTCAGCAACTAATTTAGCCGAAGCTTTTGCGCCTGGGTGGCTCAAGTTATGAAGACTGTCGAAAACTTGTTTTCGAAACGGTTTGGTCACAAAAGGTCTTGGTGAAGCCAGGCTTACGTCACAATACAGTTCGATTAGGCAGTTTGGCAATTTTAGCTTCTCAAGGCGGAGTGAAGATTCACCACCAAGAAGCTGTGCCAATTCCGGGTCAGAGGCTTGTGAGGTAGCCAGTAAACTCCAGTCAATTGGCATCTGCAATTCCTCGATTCTGGATAGCGTATCGGCGACAACGTTGTCGCTACCAGATATGTGACGTATATCAGTCGTGAATTGCGAGATATAGTCAAGGTGCCGAAATTGACGTGGAGAGCAGTTTGCTTTTCGTTCACTAAAAGCGAAACTGAGCGGCTTGTGGTCGGTATACACCACAAAATGTCGAGCCTCTAACATGTGACGAAAGTGCCTAATACTGTCGTATATGGCTAGAAGTTCACGGTCGTATGGCGAGTACTTTTGCTGAGCTGGGCTAAGCTTCCGCGAAAAGAATGCGAGTGGTTGCCATACGCCGTCGATCAGCTGTTGCAGTACTGCACCCATTGCCAGGTCAGATGCGTTCGTTACGAGGGCGAGTTTGGCTTGGCAATCTGGGTGTGCAAGTAATGCAGCATTGGCCAGATTATATTTGCATTGATCGAAGGCAGCGAGTGCATCGCCAGAAAGATGGACTGGGTGGGATGCTTTGACTGAGCCGGTTAGCAATGCGTGTAGGGGTGCTTGAGTTTTGGCTGCGTTTGGTAGAAAACGCCTGTAAAAGTTAAGCATCCCTAAGAAGCGTCTAAGCTCTTTCACTGTCTTGGGAGGGGGAAAGTTCCTAATAGCTTCGACCTTTGAATCTAAGGGTTTCGTGCCAGAAGATGAGATTCGATACCCTAGAAATGACACTTCGCTGGCTCCAAAGACGCACTTTGAAGTGTTGAGCAAAATGCCGTATTCCTTCATGCGTGTGAAGAGTTGATGGAGATGAGCTTCGTGTTCTTCTTCTGTTTTCGAGAAGACTAGAAAGTCATCCAGATAACAGTAGCAGAAATCGAGGCCTCTCGTCAACTCATCCACAAAACGCTGGAAGGTTTGACCGGCATTTCGCAACCCAAAAGTCATGTATGGGAATTCATACAGACCGAATGGGGTCGAAATGGCGGTCTTCGGAATGTCGTCTTCGTGCACAGGGATCTGGTTATAGGCCTTGACAAGGTCTATTGTTGAGAAGACCCTACAGCCAGATATGCTGTGCGCAAAGTCGTGGATATGCCTAATCGGATAACGGTCTGGGATGGTGCGTGCATTGAGCATGCGGTAGTCACCGCAAGGTCTCCAACCGTTATCTTTTTTAGGTGCAAGGTGCAGAGGTGAAGCCCATGGACTCTCGGAAGGTCGCGCTGTGCCGCTACTGAGCATGAGTTCGAATTCCCGCTTAGCAACTTTCAGTTTGTCAGGAGCTAGTCGGCGGGGAGTGCACGATATAGGAGGACCCGGTGTTGTTCTAATGTGATGTGTGGTGTTATGTTTCGGAATCATCGGTTGGCCTGAAGGGCGGGTAATCTCGGGGAAATTACTAAGAATCGCGTGATATCGCGTGTCGCCCGACCAAGTTTTGACCGAAAACACATCCGTATGAGCCTTAGCAGCGCTGGACGTTAATGTAGTAGTGTTATCTACCAAGCGCTGGTTACGGCAATCTACAATCAAATTGAAGTGGCTCAGAAAATCAACACCTATAATCGCTTTGGTCACATCAGCTACGGTAAAGCGCCAGGCAAAGTTACGCCTTAAGCCTAAATTCAGGCACAGTTCCACGTAGCCGTAAGTGTCGATGCTGGTCCCGTTTGCTGCACACAGCTGATAGCCGGTCTTGTTCCGTCGCTCCCGCAGTGCAGCTCGAG
This sequence comes from Hypomecis punctinalis, assembly GCA_949316475.1. Lineage (NCBI taxonomy): Eukaryota > Metazoa > Arthropoda > Insecta > Lepidoptera > Geometridae > Hypomecis > Hypomecis punctinalis. The sequence goes on along the minus strand of OX438815.1, from coordinate 15,739,451 downwards.
GGTACACGCAGAGATCACTGCCGGTGTCCACGAGGAACTGTGTGTTGGAGCCACGGTCCGTTACGAAGAGGCGACCAGTAGAAGTAGGGCAATCGTCAGCCGCCATTAGCGACTGCCCGCGGAGTTTTCCGACTTCTGGAAGTCGCATGGCTTTATGCATTTGTGTGCGTTGCTCCCGTGCTTTGAGTGGTACCAGCACACCGGGAATCGTCGGTAGCTGGAGTTTGAGCGGGATCGGGGTCTCGAGCCAGATGAAGGACGACGGCTCTGCGGTCTGGATCGATTGGAACTACATCCGGCGCGAGTATGCTCGTCGAGCTTCAGGGCGAGGCGCTCCACCATGTACTTCAGCTCCGCGATCTCGCTGGATGGTTGAGGGTGTGCGGGGCTAGAAGACGTCGCTGCAACGCTATACGGGGATGTGATGTCCAGGATGCGGTCGGCCAGGTTGGACAGGTCTTCCATGTTCTGCGAAGTCTGGGATGCCAGCACAGTCTGGATACTGCTGGGAAGACGATTGCACCAGATTGATTTTATGAACTCGTCCGGAACATCAGGACCTGCCAGATCTTGGAGGTGCCTCAGGAACTGCGATGGCTTTCGGTCTCCCAGCTGTTCGTGGGTCAGCAGCTGCTTGACCTTGCGTTCGCGTGACGCTGTGAGTCGCCGTATCAGCTCCGTTTTAATTTTGAAGTACTGGTTTTTCGCAGGAGGGCTTGTGATGACGTCTTTCACCTCCTTAGCATGCTGCATATCAAGATGCGCGATGACATTATTGAACTTAATGACGTCATCAGTGATACCCAGGTTGTAAAATTGCCCTTCCAAAAGCGCGAACCATATCTCCGGGTCATCCGGTGAAAACGGAGGCACTTTCACAGTGACGTGCCGTATGGGTGCAGTGGAAACGCGCACTTTTCTGCACCGGCGCGTGGTAATGTTCTCTGATTCACTTTCCGATTTTGGAGTGCCGTATGGTTTTTCGGACTCACCGTTTAAGGGTTCCTGGATTTGTTCACTGTCACTCATTTTGTGTCCTTTAGGGGTCACCAGTGTGGTTATGTAGTTAGGGTGCGTCGGCGGTAGGTATCGGCGTTGAATAATAACTGCACTTGAATACGAATATTACGTATTTAATTCCGCATAGACACAACACACCATACATATATTATAAATAATCGAAGGAGTAGATGAGTGGTATTACAAAGTTCGTAGTAAACAAATAAAGGTAAGTCGGGCGGCGCGCGAGCGCAATGCAGTACCGACGTTTCTCGACTGCCAGCAGAGGGCGCGACAAGGTCGGCGCGGCTCGCTCGCACCTAACCGGTCTATCGCCGGGCTGCCATAGTAACTACGCGGTTACGCTGTGGCCCTAGGCAATAGCGATCGGTGCGCGCGTTTCCAATGATTCCGAACTTCTATAAATAGAATGAAATAAATATTGTTCGGAAGGAATTTATAATTACGTAAATAAATATATAAATGAATTTGGAATGTATAGGTATGTATGTGTGTATGTATAAATAATATATAATATGAATAGGTATCTTATATTATGTGTATAATATTTTATGTTAATATTAATGAAGTTAAATATTATTAAATATATGTAAATAGTATATAATGTAGGTGAGTATATGTGTAATGTATACGAGTATCCTACAAAAGAGCCTATCGAGCCAAATATATTTATTTATCCTAATAGATTCAAAATTAATTAAAAAAAAAACGGAGGGCTCTTTTTTATTTTTAACTGATGTAATAGGCTTAGAAAAATATGAACTTTCTCGAAATGTAACGAGTGTTGTGGTTAGAATTTTTGATTATTATTATACCAGCCTCCATACATTTTGTGGACATGTCCTTTGGAACTCTCAAGGTTTTATCAATTTTCAAAATAATGTGAAAGAAACCGCACCTTTTGGTCGGATCGCGAACATGACGCGGTGCGTGAGAGGGACAAATGGGTAAGTAAGTATCTTTGTACCGCTCACTCGATGAGTGTCGCATAGCGGAGCACCATCGACTTGGCATCAGTTTTAAACATCGACTTGGAATTTTTTCTTAAATATTGATGCGGAGCACGAAATGAATACTTTGAATGTTAACGTTTCACAGTGTTACGTAAAGTAAAAATTACGTTTGCGAAGAAAACAAAATAATATTTTTTACAGACTTTTAAATTCTCTATCTAGTAACCCTGTGCACAATAGTGTTCATGTCTGAATGAGGTTGTAAGCTAACTCGGGGATGAAGCTGACGGCTTTGTAATATTTACTGAAGCCAGGAATGACAAAGGTTTCCAGTTCCAAGATATAACAACTACTTCGATTGGAGGAATTGATTGGAGGCACTCTGCTATCGGAGAATAGCTGGTAGGTACGAGTAACAGAATTCATTGTATTTTGTATTAATTTTCTATATTTACGATCAAGATAAAATCCAAATTAGGTTTATGAATACATGAGTCAACTAGAACAAACAGTTGTCGAGAAATTACAAATAATACATAGTAGGTAGATTAGGTAAAATTAACTGATACATTCAAGTGACTTAAACAATGTAAACTTGCTAGGTAGAATACTTCACTCGTATTATAGTTTCAGCAACAATATTTCAATTACTGTGCTCACAAGTACGAAATACATCAATAGTCATCCCACTCAATAACGAAAACAATTGCTAGCTTGACTATATTTAGTTCACTCCACAATTGTCGATATATCAACCTAAATAATTTAATTAAGGAAATAGATTTGCTTTCCGCGCTCGATGCGTCTAAAAGCGGACTCGGGGCGATCAAATCAACCAAACCCATCGCGTATTGATACGGAGCTTCCATATCATGATGGGGGATTCTTTGTCACCAAGCGGGCCATTAGTTTGTTTATGTTTGTGCGGACCGTACCGCTGACCGATGCCCACTAATGGAGCCCAAGAAAAATGATGCCTGATCTTTCCCTTCCAAAGATGTATAGGTAACAAAGTGGTTGCTTTTCAGCGAGCCGTGTGATGAATAGGTAATGTCGCTCAGGGAGAAAGATGTTAGGACTGCCGACTGCTCCCTCGGGCGGGACGGTCGACGTTCCCCGATTTAATTATGTTAGCTTTTATGCCTACGCAATCGTGTTCGAAAATATTTCTTTCGTTTCTACTTCAATTTGAATTAGTGAGATCGGAGATTTTTTCTGTTGTATTTATTACTGAGGGCACGATTTTTTGCGTCTCTTTGATTTGCTTTTGATATAACTGAAGTTTTTTATATCACTATTGTATCTAGAATTAGAAAATGTTCCAAACATTAAAATGCTTCTTTTCACTAATAATATTGGTCTATGAATAACATGTAAAACGTTTCACAACATTTATTTTTCAAAGCCAAAATTTTCAGCTCTTGTAGACACTTTAGCAGCAGTAAAAAGTTTTACAACCTAGAAAATAACACAAAATATTTAGTTTGTTCGCAACCATCTGTCTTGTAGCTAAAACACAAGCTCGCTTGAAGATATCACCAGCCTGCGAGCGAAATAGGCCCCTTGAAACTAACATTTGCCTAGTAATGCCCACATTATGTAAATATGTTGTGCCTTCATGGGTTCTCTACGTTAATTACAATAAAATGTTAACTAACAATGATGGCAAGTTGCTGGACCGTGTTCAAATATTCGGCCAGTCAGGCGACGAATTTGAATTTGCCAGAGTGTGCAGCTGTCTCTTTTCCTCTTATGAGGATAACGCAGTCACATTTTCATTGTTATGCGAAGGGTGTTCAGGCGGTGTTTGGGTAGAATCACTCGTAGCCCTTAACCTGATACTTTTTATTTTATCGCCGCATAAAGAGAGCCCTGCAGTCGACTTTTTGACATAAAATGGCTTAATACCATATCCATTTTGCTCAAAAGAATTACGAAGTCAGGCGGACCTTCCACAGAAACATTAGGCATGTATAGTGCAGTGTTACTCAATTTAACATGTTAAGATACTAATTGTTTTATTCAAATACATTTTTTGAGTTTTAGTCTTGTGTGGTGATAAAAGTAATAAATATAAGACAAAATCGAATAATAATAAAATTATAGTTTACTAGTTTTTACTCGCGGCTTCGCCCGCATGATATTTTGTTTTTTGTGCTATCCCATGGGAACCCTTTATTTATCCGGGATAAAAAGTAGACTAAGTATGTCACTTTCTGTCTTTCAAATCCGAGGCCCTGCCTTACCATCCTTAATAAAGGTTGTGGAAAATAAATAAAAAAGAACGATTTGACGATTGTTCAATTCGACAGTTGTTTTTTTTTGACATTTCTTAAAGTGCACTCTAGAATAGCTCGCAGACAGCAACATTTTTCCTACTTACTTAACACTTATCGTTATATTATAGAACATTTACGCAATATCATTATAATTTATAGTATTTATGTGTTATTCTGATATATAAGCTATATTATTGCAAAGTTTAATTGAGATAGTTCAGTAGTTTTTGCGTGAAAGAGTAACAAACATCCATCCTCACAAACTAACAAACTTTCGCGTTTATAATATTAGTAGGATATACAACACCACAACAACTTGTTTATAACCTTTTACAACCTATTACTAGATTGCTTAGAATTGGCTCTTGAAATGACATCTATTTTCTGCCAATCGCGGTCACTTTTACTTGCGATCCTGAAGAAGTTTTCAACATTTCAGAAGCAAATGTAAATACGAAGACTCAGCTTTTATTTTATTTTTAGTTTATTATTCTATGAGGCTTTTAAACTTGAATGAACTTACAAGAGTGCTCATAGCAAACGTTTAGGACGGCTGGGTGGGTCTCTCGAGGCAGACTTCGACTCTCCGATACAGCGAGCAAAAACGCTCTTCAGTTTTACGCCTCGATTGCTGCTCTAGATGTAATATTTTTTCAATTACGTTGTGATTTTAATAGATATATCTACTACCATACTATATACTACCTATAGACAGCCGTGGTGGTCAAGAGGTAGTGACACCCGCCTTACAATCGTGAGGTCGTGGGTTCGAATCCCCTGTCCCGTACCAATGAGTTCTTTGGAATTTATTTCGGAAATTCGGAATTTCACACCACTGGCTTTTCGGTGAAGGAAAACATCGTGAGACAACCTGCGTACGTCCTTAGAAGAAATGCGATGGCGTATGTGAATCCACCAACCCGCACTGGGCCAGCGTGGTGGATATGGCCCAATCACCCTTCGTGGGTAGGCCTACGTCCTGCAGTGGACTATTAAAAAGGCTGGTAAAGTACAGTACAGTACTTTACCAGCCTTTTACCACCTACAAATAGCCACATTTTTTTGTGATCTTCCTTTTTATATTAAACATTTAATGCCAATCTGAATTAGACGAGCGTGGTTGATATGGTCTAATCTCTCTCAGTTGGTAGGTAGGATTTGGTAAAGGTATTTTCAGAGTCTGGCATAGTATTCACGATCCATAAGTTGTAGGCGTTAAGATGACGCCTCAAATTTCCGCTTTTAATACCGTGACGATAAAACCGGGTAGAGTCGTATGATTTAATAACTAGGTAGGGTTCAGTTTGATCAACAAGCCAGTCACTGCCTCGTACATTTCGAACTTGGCCTTGCGTAAGTGAATAAGCTATTTAAGCCGACCTTGTTTCATGGAATTGATTTATTCGAGGGGTTCGGTAAAGTTCGATTTTATATTTGGTATGTTACGTTGGTACATATCCTTGGTTATCACCCATAGAACTTATGATAACAGGAAATTCTCTCATGTTGACATGATGTGACTTAGCTGAATTAAATAATAACCAAGCGAAAATACTTAGCATAATATTGTGGCAGTGGCAGTTTCAGGTTTTTTTGTTCAGATTAGAGAGTTGAATTAGAAACTTCATCTTGGTTTTAGGGCCAGGTGAGGTCTTAACTTAGCTGAGTTTACAATTTACCCTGGACTGATACAGAGTTTCAGAAGTGAACTCAGATCCTTTTATGCTGAATTTGTGTCCATTATACTAGATCATCTTCTGACTAATCGCCGTGAAATATGAACTGTTTCATTTGACCACTTCTGTCCACACTATACGCAAAAGTTCAGTAACGGTGTATCTATAGCATGATCTATTGATATTAATAATTTTATAGTTTCACTAACCAATCAAATTGTAGTCAAAGTCAAGCACAAGGAAGTAGTTACATACAATATGTACAGAACTATACCTACAGCAGACCCCTGACTAACTCCCTTAATTACATATTAGTTATTCCTATTATATTGTATTATAACTATTAATGTTATTATCACATCAATAGGATTATTGAGACAATAACTATTTCGGCAGACGTAATACAGGTAAAGTAGTTGAGCTTTTATTATTGTTCTATGAGTAAGAGTAGTACGAGTGCTGTTCTATCTTTGCTAATCCTCTTTAGGGTTTCAGAAAATAATTACAAAGCCTGGTAAGAGTACTATATTTTATTGCTAGATAATAATGGTTTTCAATACTTGAAAAATAAGAAATAGTTTCGTTGCAATGTCGTTGCAATAAATATATTCCATTTTAGAAATAAAATTGAACACCAGCGTCTTTTGACTGTACTGTACTGTACCAGCCTTTTTAATAGTCCACTGCAGGACGTAGACTTACCCACAAAGGGTGATTGGGCCATATCCACCACGCTGGCCCATTGCGGGTTGGTGGATTCACATACGCCATCGAATTTCTCGTAAGGACGTACGCAGGTTGCCTCACGATGTTTTCCTTCACCGAAAAGCCAGTGGTGTGAAATTCCGTACATAAATTCCAAAGAACTCATTGGTACGGGACCGGGGATTTGACCCCACGACCTCACGATTGTAAGGCGGGTGTCACTACCTCTTGACCACCACGGCTATCTTGACCACCACGGCTATCAAATCTTTTGACTAACAAATCTATTTTGAATGGATTATCATGATATCCAAGTGAGCAAGTAAATATTAAACTAATCTTTTGGAAGCTTTGTTAGCCTAGATTTTAATACATCAGGATAGTAATGGCAAAAGATACAGCAGATTTATGACGAATAGATATTAGGTACCGTAACTCCGTACTTAGGCATACAAGTACATTTACGATCAATCGTAAAATGTCCCTAAAACAGGACAAAAGAGTGAATCAATGTAGAGATGGGGGAATTATTCATATTGGCGGTGACCCCGCGGGACCCCAGGATCTGCACTACCCGGGACGGGACATATCAGGGACGGAACGGGACTGGGACGGCCCCAACAAATGTTTAGAATTTTATTACGATCACAACCCTTTTACGTATAGGTATGTGTTCGATTGTTTTATTGTATTTTTAGGGTGGTATTAATGGGGTTTATATATCGATTAATACTTGATTGTAGAGATGAATTTTAAGAAACAGATGTCTGTTTGCTTGATTGTCTAAAACTATAGAAAACATATTAACATAGGTTACCGTAGCTATTAAAAGTGCTAAAAAAGATTGCAGATAAGTCTCAGATCAAATAAAAAAATCAAGAGAGAATGTTGTGAACAAACAAATGAAGCCAACCAAAACTACGCCTCGCCGTGTACAGACAATTACACACACATCCAGGTAACTATGAAACTACGCCTTGGCTTGTCAGTCAAACTATGGCGGCGCAACAGCGACGCACTCACACATGTACAAAAAACCGGCTTCACTTGACTGTTCAACGACGTTCTCTCTGGATTTTTTTATTTGCTCTGAGAGATAAGTAAATACAAAACTCGAAGTAAAATTATAATTTTGTGTATTGTGAGTAGGTATATTTTGAAATGGTCCAATGCTTAAGAAATACTAGGTGAAAAGAATTACAAAATATCTTCTTAGCAATACGAATCTTAAACTTATTCTTGGCTCAGTTACTAAGAGGATACGTTTCTATTTTATTTTATGATATTGGACAAAAGCAATATCTTTAAAGACAACATAAAAGTGCTGTTTGAATTTACCAGGAAAGAAAAAATATTATGTCACCAGGGCGCCAGGCCGATTTACGTATCTTAAAATGAAAACATAAACATTTATGTTCGTACATCAAAAACCCGGACGTCATAAAATGTGTAATTACGCATAATTGCGTGGACGCGTTCGTACAAAAGCATCTGATTTATTCTATCACGAGATCCGGAGGATCGCCGAGGGACCAAATAAATTTATTTCTCACTCAAGTATATTAATTTGTCTAATTTAATTCTAATTGCAGAATAAGATTTCAGCCTAAAGGTTACGTAGTTTATATACTGTATAATTTGTTGGTTGGTAGGTAGAGTCAGGAATAGAAGATTTTACAAAACATTCTGCGACTGTTTAATGATAAATAATTTCCTTTGGCGTGATTTCATTGTTTACTTAATTTAGGTTATTAGATACATATTTTACAAAATACTTAAAGATGATTTTTCACTTAAATATATTAATTTATCTGATTTAATTCTAATAGCACAAGCGGCGCAAATATGCTAACCTCGGTAGTGGTTACATATTTGAGCCATTTGGAGTTGAGACTTTGGGTCCGAGCTCATCTCGTTTTCAAAAGTCTTTCTGAGCGTCTGGTGGACGCGACGCGTGACCAAAATGCTGGTGTTTATTTGGCTCAACGTATAAGCATTGCCATTCAGCGTGGCAATGCTGCCAGCATGCTGGGCACGCTGCCAACTGGCAGTGGGCTTGAGCACTTGGATTATCTTTAGACCTTCAAGGGTCTGTGGATGATCCAATTGCTTTCTATGTAGTAGTAGTGTAGTATTGTCATTTAATTAATAAACTTAAAATATTGCTGTTTATTGTTGCTATTAAATTCTAATTGCAAAATAATATTTCATTCTAAAAGTTACGTACTTCGGCAGTTTGTACACTGTATAATTTGATTGGCAAGTAAGAACGAGTCGGGGATAGAATATTTATTCTTTTCCTAATTTATTAGGTTCATCGCCACTAGTACCATTATCAGTTATATGATGGTAGTTCCATCATGGAACTGATAATGGTACTAGTACTGTTAATATTTTACAACACTAGTTCCATTTAAAATTGAACTAGAAATAATGGAACTAGTGTTAATTTTGAGTTTCCACCAGTACCATTTCCATGGTGGAACTAAATGGTACTGGTACTGATAATATTTTTTTAACACAGTGCCATCCTTTTTAAACTTATAAGTTGCAGCTTAGACCCTATCAAAAACCCTCACTTGATGAACTAGTAGTTATTTAGGAACCATATGTAAGTAGTACGTCGCAATAAATTATTTATATTTGAGTATTGGTTGTTTTTTTGTTAACATTATTCATTTATTTTCAATATTTTTATTTTAAAAACGATGCTTTTTACCTGTAAAGGTTTTTGTATTTTGCACAGTGGAAAATTACCAAATGCCAGTATTTACTTACCTATGCCTATATAATATAAAAAAGATCTAGTTATAACAAAATCGACATTAGTTCCATTGTTATCAGAAACTATAAGTATAAATAATGAATAAATATTTTGGGACATCTTACATACGGCCTCTGACCCCAAACTAAGCAAAGCTTGTGATAGGGCTGCCAGAGACTGATATACTACTTATACTTATTTTTAAATACATACTTATATAGATAGTAACTAAATACCACCCAGACACAGAGCAAACACTTATGTTCATCACATAAATATTTGCTCTGGGTAGGGATCGAACCCACACACCTTTGATCCAGAAGTTAGAGTCACTAACAACTGAACCACCGAGGCAGTCGATCGAGAAACTATAAGGATGGTACTGGTGTTAAAAATCATTACCAGTAGTTCCATCATGGCACTGTGAATGGTACTAGTGTAAACTCAAAATTAACACTAGTTCCATTATTTCAAGCTTCATTCTGAATGGAACTAGTGTTGAAAATTATTAACAGTAGTTCCATCATGGAACTATTCATAGTACCTACTAGTGGCGACAAAACATTTATTAAAAGGTAACTGAATCCAGTCACCTTAGATAATTTCGCGAACTAATAACTTAGATTGCCGTGATTTCACTGTTTAAGTTGTTAATCGTAGATATACATCTGTCTAGTATACTTCAAATTACAATACTTGAATATCAAAGCTATGCTTGGCGGTACCAGCTGTTGCACATTCCAGTCTACCCGTGACCACGGTCGATGCAACTCGGCCGAAACGTCGAGATGAGGAGGTATTTATTTATCTTGTAATTTTAGTGCGCGATTAGTCCCGTAGTATAAAATAATAATATCAAAGCTATGTATGGAGAATGACGCTAAGGATTCCTCGAATCGGTATTATTTCATGTTACCAGCAGCACTGTCAATTAAATTACAAGCTTATGCTGTTTTGAACTTATTTGTTATCTTTGCGATATTATCTATTATTTTTCAGGTTTAGCGTAGAGCAAATACCGAAGATGGACACACTATGCATTTGACTTTTCAATGACTCGACTCGAGTAATGCGGTAAAGCGATTTTAATATTATTTACTCAAGGTAAAGGGAACAACTATATTGCTATCAAATTGTAGTTAGGTAAATTAGTTTAGTAATACTAGGAAAGTACTTCAGAAGTGAAGGCAATGCTTAAATAATATAACTATCTATGGCTATGATCAAATTTAAATAGGCATAAAATAAAATCTCAAACTGTTCCAACTATCTTCTCATAAATTCACAAAGCTCTAATTAATCTAAACTTGATTAACATTAACAGGAGTAGGCACTAAAAGCCCAAAGTAGGCAACTTCTTGATCGTCTTGAAATAGACAGGCGTTTCGAAATCCCTGAAGAAATTCATCTGAGCTAATTTAATAAAACGGGTAAGTTGAGAGAGTCCTTGAGACGTTCATGCTTTAGGACGGATGCCCTCTCAGCGCACTGAGGTCGCCGGAGTTTAGGGATCCTAGAAAAAGATGTCGTCACGAAAACCCGAACAATAGAAATCTCAAAGAAAAGGATATTGCCCAGATTTTTCTGTAAATTCCGTTCGAAAGCGACGTGATCAAAGTCAAGCAAGAGTGCTATAACATTTAAATAGAGAACTGTAATAACATTTCAACTAGCAAATATTCAAGACATTTTTTCTTTCTTCTCGTTTTTCAACTTGCCTATATTTTTTCACGAGTTCAAATATTGAGTAACTTTATAGGTTTCTGGTGAAGATGCTAAACAAATCATGTTATATTAAGAATGATGATTTTTTTATGGGTTGTTGTGTGGGTTCTCTCAGTAGATTTTTTAATTTTAAATCTGTCTCTCGCGTTTATAAGGATGTCGATAATGTGATGACGTGTGTTAAATAAGGTAATTCATGTTTAGAGTTAAATAGGGTTAAGGTGATTTGAATACTTCTGTAACCTAAGAAAAAATAAAGAACAGTTTGCACTCAAAGAGTTATCTTTGTGATAAGCATTTCAAAAATCTGAAGCGAAAGCAGGATTTGAACCTGCCCCTTCGGATCACTAGCCCGACGCTCTAACCGACTGAGCCAGCCCGCCTCCTAAACAAGCGTCAAACTTTTGAAGTGCTTATATTACACCAACTTATAGCGTTGGTGTAATGTAAGCGCTTGCGATTCTTTTAACAGTTTGCACTGGCGATTGTTTATATTTCCCCGTTGAATCAATCTGCTACACTATCCACGAAAAGCGATTAGGCCATATTCACCACGCCAGGTAATACAAGTTGGTAAAAAAAAATAAATTGGTCGCATCCAGTAGTAGATCGCATAGTAGTTAGGTAAATCTTGGTTCATTATTATAACGTCTCAAAAAATATAGCATTTGTCTTTTTTGAAAAAGTCTAAGAATTTAATTAGTCACGAAAATGAACCATTTTTGCTAAAGTGCTAAAGTTTTAGGCGTCTCTGCGCTAACGGGGAAGACTATGGATGAAGTTCCACAGTAATTTGCCTAAGAGACGACGGTAAAAAGTCTCTGAGAGGCAGTTCACTTCAGAACTTCTTGACTTACTATTTATTTTTGTCAGAATGCAGTTAAAACCTATTTAAGATCTGTATAACGACTGGACTGGAACTCCGAAGTCCAAATTTCGTCAACAAAGTTAAATATTGAAACGGGCAATTCATGATCCATTTATTTTGATTAAACATAAGTACCTACATAATAATGGTAAAATTTTGTGTAGACTACCTAAGTACCCTGTTGTGTGCAATAAAATTGAAAGAGAGTAAGGAACATGTAAAATATCAACTATATTTTTGATATGTACAGCAAAAAAGTATTAAATCACAAAAGAAATATAGTAAATATCCACAAGATATTACGGGTGAAAATGCCGTTAAAGTATAATACAATAAATGTCCAATAAAAAATAATAATGTAACGAATATTTATTTTTTTACTACAATAAAATTTGTTGGAAAGTAACTATTTTAACTCATTTAAATATTTTTTCCTATCTTCAGATATCAATTGTACAACAACTAATAATTTGACGATTACTTACGAGTAAGTACTTCACATAGCAAATATAATCAGGTAGTTTGTTCGTATCTTGTTTTAGTAATATATTCATATAAGACAAGATCACGAGCTAACGATCGAACCAACATAACCAAGAAAGACAAATTAGGCTTTCATCTAAGTTAGCAATACTTAGACCTAGTCTACACAACACGACAAGCTGGAGTAAGCAACTATACAATCTCAACTTCTCCAATTTGAATTGTCTATGTTTGTGTGAGTCAAGTAACAAATAAATACAAGGCCTGTTTACGGAGCAGCAGCACAAAACGCAAGTTAATTAAGTGAAGCTAGTTAAGTACACCGCATACGTGCGCCTCTGTCTGAATAAGGTCAGGTATACACGTGAGCCGTAGCTCTAGCAGTAACTTTAGCGGTCACAGTAGCAGTCTCTACGATTTAAGATTAATTGTTTTTTTTTCAATCAAAATCTACGATATAAGAAGAAAGAATATATTTAAACAATCACAACAAAACAAATAATTATGCATTACCCTAAAAATAAAATAAAAAACAGAAAGATATTAGATGGAAAAAAAATCCTACAATAATGCTCGATAACCCTACTAATACGAGTATTATAAACGCGAAAGTTTGTGAGGATGAATGGATGGATGGATGAATGTTTGTTACTCTTTCACGCAAGAACTACTGAACGGATTAAGATGAAACTTTGCAATAACAATGCTTATACATCAGAATAACACATAAGCTATAATTTATAATGATATTGCGTGAAACGAAGTTCGCCGGGTAAGCTAGTAATATAAAAAAAACTTTAAAGTTCAACATTAAATTTGAATAGCACACGAGGCCATGTACAAGTATTTTTCAAGGATTTACATATTTATTATTGTTATACTACAATGAATTTCTCATTTCACTTTGTAAAAATATGATGTTTTTTTGTATTATATTTATGTAATATTTTTTATGACGTGTAAAAAAAAATAATCATCAGCTTAGCATTTATTTATTCGCTTTGTTCACCTACACTACGTCCACCAATAATTCATTGATAAAATGTGTGAGCCAAATGCAGTAATAATTACAGTTGAAAATAAATTGCTTACAGAATTAGGCATAGTATACTTACATTAAAACTACGCGGATACGACTTACCAGTATTCGTATACTTAATCTACGAGTATATGTACGGGGCCTTAGGCTGCGAACCTGCTCTGTTTGTGTTGTAGTTAATAGAAAGAAAACCCTTTTATTACGAACTGAGCTAATAAAACATCTCCAACTTGGCATTAAAAATCCTTCACCGAATTTTTTTATGAAGTGTGAATAGGATTTCTTTTTTTATAAGGCAAGTGCCTTTATTAACTAACACTAAATTTAAGTCTTACATAATCTAACATTATATAAACTACTATTACATAATAAGCAATTGGATCATCCACAGACCCTTGAAGGTCTAAAGATGCTCAAGCCCACTGCCGGTGGCATAAGATTTCTTGTCATCGACTAACTTGATGTTTTTACAGTTCTATCATATACATATTATTATATACCTACTTAATAATGGCGGATCATACCCGTTAGCATATAACCCAGATGAATTTAACTTACCTAATAAACAAATCAAATCAATAATTGTATGTAGTATACCGAATATTATGCAGGGTATGTTATAGGTTTTATTTGTGTTGATCAGCAGGAACAAAATATGTGGGCAGTAATCTTCTTCTTCGTATTTTCCTATTTATTGGAAAAGATCATTAAGTTATTTCCTTCAACAAGCAAACTTCTGTTCCTAGCTAAACTTCTACGGCCAACTAATTAGTAGAAAATCAGCATCCTTACTACGTGACCTGTGCAAAGAGATTGCGGGCTATTTACCAGAGTTGTCACGAGTACGCGAATTTATCGTTATACCCAACTTGGCACTTGGCACCACACTAAAGAAAAACAGTTTTTTTTAATCTTTCGCGATTTGACCACATTTTTATTATATTCTACGGGACTAATCGCGCCCTAATCGAAACCGTGGTGGTCTAGAGGTAGTAGCACCTGCCCTGCAATCGTGAGGTCGTGGGTTTAAATCCCGATCCCGTACCAATGAGTTTCTTTGGAACTTATGTACGGAATTTCACACTACTGGCTTTTCGGTGAAGGAAAACATCGTGAGGCAACCTGCATATGTCAGTAGAAGAAATTCGATGGCGTATGTGAATCCACCAACCCGCACCTGGGCCAACGTAGTGGATATGGCCCAACCACCCTTTGTGGGTAGGCCTTCGTCCTGCAGTGGACTATTAAAAAGGCTGGTACAGTACAGTACAGTAATCGCGCACTAAAATTACGAGATAAATAGATACCTCATCATCCCGACGCGTCGGGAAATGCAACTCGGTCGAAACGTCGCGACCGAGTTGCATCGATCGTGGTCACGGGTAGTGTATAATAATAATAAAAACACAATTTGTTTCAATGCTTTTATTGTTGAACGTTGAGATGATACTTCAATCTATAATCCTACCGACTATTCGGGCGGCGGGTCCCCGGGACCCGCACCTGTCTCAGTCCCCCTTTGTCGTCTCTCCCGGCTCCCCTGTACCGCGCAAGCGAGGACTAAGATAAGCGGTAAGATTATGCCTACTGCTGGATAAAAAAAAAGTAGAGTCTATAAGAGACAAAAGCACATTTTTAAAATCATTATCCTCAGTTTGTGTCTACCCTCTGTAGGGTAGGTAGGTATACGTTTCTTTTTCTCGTGCTTTCTCATCACGTGTATGATAACAAAAGCGCATGATTCGCAATATTACAGATAGTGATTTTTAATTTTAATGAGTGCATAGTAAAAATATTTCCGCTGATAGATTATTTTTTATAATCTTTTCATAATTAAAAGTTGATCACAATCCTTCGAGCATTAACAATCTCATCATCATCTCCTCGTTATGTCAGTTGGACACAAGAACCAGTCTGAGAATTCCCTCCTTGCTGGGAATGGACGCCCTGAAACACTGGTCAGGAGGCATTTCGCGGGTGATTAGCGCCCTCTACCAATTCGGCTTACTCTGCCGTCTTGGTGGAGACCGACTACGTTGGCCATCCTGGCTTAGGTGGCCATCGTGGCTTGGTGGAGCCTTTTCTGGGCCTTATCATTGTGGCTGCCTATATGCCCTCTTCGCCATCTTCCTCTTCCTATTAACAATCTAATCTTTTTTAAATATTTATATTGTATTTAAATTTCAAAGTTCTTGTCTCTTATAGTTTGCATATTGTAATATAAATAAAATAAATCATAAATAAATATTTTTGGGACATCTTACACACGGCCTCTGATCCCAAACTAAGCAAAGCTTGTGATATGGCTGCCAGAGACTGATATACTACATATACTTATTTTTAAATACATACTTTATATAGATAGTAACTAAATAACACCCAGACATGGAGCAAACACTTATGTTCATCACGTAAATAGACTGACTTTTCCTCTATTTTATAAGTTGATCATGAATATGTGTACAGAACTATATGAGAATACCATATCCTCATAATTATATTATTTGCGTCACTGTTACTCTGTCTATGTGTCGTCATTGGAAGACTGAATGACTTTAATACTGTGGCTGCTCCAAGTAGAGATTTGCTTGAACTAAACTACCGAAGCGTATAAGCCTAGATTTAAATTCATATCGAATATTGTAACTATTTCGCGCTAAGCACGGGTTCTGCTAATAACAGGATCGGCCTACGTGAGTTTAACTGGAATTATTACGACTTTGAAACTACTTGAGCTTGTGCAAGTAGGTCAGGCTGATATTGGTTTAGTTTTTTTTTTTTTTTTTTTTTTTTTTTTTTTTTTTTTTTTTTTTATTTAATATAATGACAATACTACATTACTACTACATAGAAAGCAATTGGATCATCCACAGACCCTTGAAGGTCTAAAGATAATCCAAGTGCTCAAGCCCACTGCCAGTTGGCAGCGTGCCCAGCATGCTGGCAGCATTGCCACGCTGAATGGCAATGCTTATACGTTGAGCCAAATAAACACCAGCATTTTGGTCACGCGTCGCGTCCACCAGACGCTCAGAAAGACTTTTGAAAACGAGATGAGCTCCCGGCCCCCACGGACCCAAAGTCTCAACTCCAAATGGCTCAAATATGTAACCACTGCCGAGGTTAGCATATTTGCGCCGCTTGTGCTGCTCAGCCGAATTGGCCGCCGCTCCAGCCCTACTCTGAGTCTCAGGAAGATGTGACGGTGCCAAAGTATCGACGCAAGTTGCGTCCCATACTAAGGGCCGTCCACACTTCCATGGGACCAGCGTCATGCCGTCAGGCCTTTTGCCATCACCACGCGCCAACCCACTCGGTTCGAGTACGGCTGCGATATTGGCGGTGACAAAAGCCCTGCGTATGACATCGTTAAGGCTGGCGTGGCGTCCAATCCGACCAGCGCTTCTTGAGCAAGAGAGACCGTGGTGACCGAGCTGGTCAACTGCAGTACCACACTGACAGCGATGGGCTTCACAACACCTTGCACCCAAGCGTAAGCTGACAGCTAGACGAAATGCAGTTGGGTCTAAAAGGTTACCAGTATTGAAAGAGGGCAATGCTTGCAACCAAAGACCGGACTCCCATACAGAGACTGCAAGGATACGAGCGCGATCCGCGACGCTAGGACACGTGTCTAGAAGAGATTTCCGTGCTAGTTCGCAGATCGGCCGATCCCACAGTCTCTGCGACGATAAAGTCTTTGGAAGCTCGGTATTTGGGCAAGCGACCCTCCAAGCATTCGTTGCCTCATTCAAATGAGCTACATCTACGCCAGAATGGCCTAAAGAAGGTGCGAGGATTTTTTCAATCAAGTTCTGAGTACTATGAATGGAGGACAAGAAAGCTGGTAAAGCAACACTTGAAATTTGGCGGACCCCTAACCCTCCAAGCCTAACAGGCAAGGAGGCTTGTAGCCACGCCCTTTCACTCATGTCAATATTCAAAACCGATACTAGGGACTGCTTTACAACATCGTCTAAGCTCAAAAGGAGCTCATTGTGTTTCCACAATGGACTACATCGTAAAGCGTACATAAATTTTGGAACAAACAGACAACATCTTATAATGGTAAAAGCCATGTGGGCGTTAATTTTGAGTAGCCTATCAGAGGCACTCAAAAAATTTTGAATTTTTTCTTGAACGAAAGGCGGAAAAGACTCATCTAATATCGGCGAACCTAGAAGGCGAAGAGAACACTTGTCTACCGATTTGATGTTAGGTGCCAAATCATTAAATTTGTTAAGTACGAAATCTTTATCCGGACATGAGTCGCAAACGAAAAGTTCGCATTTCGAAAAATTTAGCTCCAAACCAATTTGACGAAACTCGTCAATAAGAATTTCCAAATCACGTAGGACTGTGCTCGCATCGCCACCCAAAGTCCCGTCATCCAGATACCAAACGTTGAGTTTAGATTGGAGACGTTGAACAATTGGATGAATGGCCAGGCTGAAAATGGCTGGTCCGAGAGGGTCACCTTGTTGACAGCCAACGGAAGATAGCAAAACATCATTTTTGTAAATTAATTTAGTGGGTTTGCCGTAGCATTGCCAAAGAAAACTGAAAAGATCGGGAATTTTGTCTTTGACCTGTGCCAACAAGGCGTCTCGATTAACCGAATTGAAAGCATTTTTGACGTCCACCTTAAGCAACACCTCTCCACAATTTTGACCGAGAAAAGTACGAAGCGAATGAACAGCAGCCTCACATCCACCCCGCGAACCAAAGCCAAGCTGTATTGGTTGAAAAAGGCTACTCAAAAGAGCAACCTTTTTTCCACAACCGGCTTTGGCTGCGAGACGACGATATGTGGTGCCAACAGCAATAGGTCTGATGCCACCATCTTTTTTGACAAGTGCGCATAGGTTAGCGCCATACAAGACTTCGATAACGTCATCATTGACCTGCCCAGATAACATGAGATTTGCCAAACCCGTTAATTCTCTCAAGAGAGACTCAGCCACCTCACCAGAGCTAAAAGATAGAAGATCTTTTAGATGTTGAGGCGAGAGACCATCTAGGCCTCCGGCTGAGCCGCTCCGAAAAGAAGAAACGGCCGCTGCAATCTCCTGAGCTGACACTTCAATGACAACGTCATCAGGGTGTGGTGGCTCAGGCAGGTGGAGACATGCTGCCGGCGGATGCTTGTCACGGAGTGACTGGACCGTATCGGGTGTGTGGGGGGCAATAGTGTCGCTGGAGAACAGGACTCGTGCGGCGCCTTTGATATCGCCATCACTAATTTTGCTCTCTACTATTTTAATGGTAACCGAATCGTCTGTTTTTTTAGAATTTGGTTTATTCTGCCTTGTTGGCGGAATAATGCTTTCAAAATCTAAAGAGTTCTCTTCCAATGCGCTGTACTTTACGCAATTTTCCTTTACCCTAGTGGTAAGGGATTTTTTGTTTGCTGGGTCCGAATGTACGTAAAGCACAACGTAGGGAAAAGTCAAGAGGTGTTCCCAGGCGACTAAAGAATTTTTAGAAATAACATTCCGAATAGCAGCAGATAAACACTGCGCAACCGAAAAACGTGCACCACGCGGGATGCGTTTTAAAACAGGAAGAGAACTTTTGAGTGAGCTAAGAACCTCCCAAAGCGGTTTGGAAGGAGCAGCAGCGCTCACGGGACTGCTGCTGGCTCCATCAGAGCCTGCAATAGGGGCCGAAAGTGTAATTTGGCTATTTTTATGGCACCGCGTACGGTGAATTTTGAGGCCTTTCTGTCCTTTAAAAAATCGCACTTGGGAACACTCTAGGCACTGAATCATGTCCCCCTGCGACACATTAACGTATTGGGAAACTGCATTTGGCCCGGCCGGGGCGCAAAATGCCATGAATAACAAGAATTATACTACAAATATAAATAAAAATAAACTTAGGTTCTATAAGTGGAGACGTCAGGACGTCAGACCGTGACGTGGGCGGTCTGCGCAGACTCGGATGGCGTTGACATGGAAACAAGAAAACAACAATGAGCCGCGACTGTCAAAAACCTACCGAATATTACAACACAATAGAAAACAATTATTTGACTATCTCTAGCTCTACAAATATTACCTCGAAAGAAAATAAGAAAAAAAGGAAAGATTGGAGTAGAATTTGGCCCGCTAGAGCAGAAAAATCTGAAAAATAAGGGCCGAGAAAAATCCTGCCAACATGCGTTGACAGCAACTTTTTTTTTTCCTTTGGTTTAGTTAGAAAGTATTATTAACTAACGAAAAGACGAGATTATAATGTAATTGTATACGTTTTGACGCTCGATAAAAAAGAGGCGTAACAAAGATATGCGTATTTTTATGACTGAGTTTCCGTGTGTGGCATCCTGGGCAATCCTGGCATCATAGTTTACAAAAGATTTTTTTTGATTTTTTGTATTTTATAGCTGAACTTTCAGCAACATCAGAACAAAGACCTTCAAAACATCAATATTAAAAAAAAATGTCAAGTCGATAGATAAAAATGATACTTAATCTATTTAATAAAATCTGTTGACAGGGTTCGCAAAAATGTTCATTTAATTCCCTCATTTTATATCAATTATTTCATGTTACATATAGGAAAGTTATTGAGATGAAATAATTTTGGTTTAATTGAGTTTTTTTAAATAGAAATAGTCACGACCTCCTAAAGTCCCCGCGAAATTGTCAGCCAATTGCCTAGGTGCTTTTGGAGACTCCGCCCAACCTACTTTGTATTTTGAGAGAAAAAAGCCTGTTATGGTAGGACGATTCACATGAGTCACAAGTCTTTGCCCTTTGTTAAGCGGAAAACTTTAACTTTAAAAAACTTTTTAAATAAATATTTAGTTAGAGCATTCACGTACTATGTATTGTGTACCTAGGTACGCTATGAGCTTGACGATGAAGGTCGACTTGGTTCAATGATGATGACATTTTCAGGAATATTTCATGACTTAACACAACTACACGGGTAGAACAAGGAAGTGTTTATCAATTCTTGTAATGTTCCCACCAAAGCTTTAGAGTAGGTACTTAGTGATTCATTCAAAGTCATAGTAGAAACGACCAAATCGAATTATTTGAATAAGGCAAAGGAAATCCCAAATCGGCTGTGTCGACGCAACTTCCAAACCTAAGCAAAGAATGTATTGTGAATACAAATGCTCGTTCCGGGCTCAATAGCTTTGCCCAAATCACTGGACTGCGACTGCTTGAAATAATTTCGTTTCAGTACTTTTCTGTGCTTTGCTTTGGAATTTTTCATTGTCTGTCAAGTTTCATACAGATACTATTGTTTTAAAACGTGCTTAGTTGTAAATTAAAAGTAACTTGTCAGATACAACAATCGCTTTAGGATAAAAACTTCCATATGGCCAAATGAAACTACGTGTGCGATGTGCATAAATGTGCGAGCTTTAAGCATTGCTAAAAAGCATAATAACATGTTGTAACAGTACAATCTGATTTACCACGCTACATATTAACTTAATTTTGCTCACTCTCAAATCCTACCAATAGAATTCCAGTGTCGCGGGTGCCACTAAATACTGTACTGTACTGTACCAGCCTTTTTAATAATAGTTTACTGCAGGTCGTAGGCCTACCCACGAAAGGTGATTAGACAATATCCACCACGCTGCCCCAGTTCGGGTTGGAGGAACAAAATCCTACTTAATATAATATTATAAACGCGAAAGTTTGTGAGGATGGATGCATGGATGGATGGATGTTTGTTACTCTTTCACGCAAAAACTACTGAACGGATTGAAATGAAACTTTGCAATAATATAGCTCATATATCAGAAGAACAAATAAGCTATAAATTATAATGATATTGCGTCAAAAAATCAAAATATCATGCGGGCGAAGCCGCGGGTAAAAACTAGTACACACATATGCAAAATGACAACTATCTTTTGACATAAAGTTATAATACTGTTTTATTTCTGTTTCTATAATCTATGTATAGGTTCTCTGCAATTATATAAATACCCTAGCTAGTGTAGTTTAATAGGATGGGTGACCGCGGGTGGTATTTTTCAACTGAGCGCTACCGTGGCTCGGATAACACGTCAAATTGTAGGTCTCGGTTGTTTTAACCGTTAAACCATGTCAGAGGCTTTCAGGCGGCCAAAAAACTCTGACACCAGAGCTGTACGAACTTACCTACTTTAGTGTAGCTAAAAGTAAGTAAGTTCGTATAGGCCGGGTGGCTAGCCCTGGTGTCAGAGTTTTTAGGCCGCCTGAAGGCCTCTGACATGGCTAAACGGTTAAAACAACCGGGGCCTACAATTTAACGTGTCATCCGAGCCACGGTAGCGCTCAGTTGGAAAATGCCACCCACGGTCACCCATCCAAATACTGACCGTGCGGAACTTTGCTTAATTTCGGTGATCGCTGACAATCACCTAGTCAAACTACGCTACGAGCGCTACAAGTGTAGCTTAATCTATGTTTATGATATATCATAAAGGGAATATAATTTATTTATAGAGATGTAATAAGCTGTACTAGCAAAAATAATAAATAGGTATCGTTTTTTATTTAACCTTGAGGGTGGTAGAGTTGCCCTAGCACTGCTTAGGTCACAACCTTGGAAGCCTAATTCTAAAGGCTAACGACTCCACTACTATTTGTCTTACTAAGCCAAGAAAGCGACGGAGTTTAGTAGAATAGAAATGTCTCCATTGCCGCCGTTAGAGGGCGCGGCGTAAGCGTAGTCATTTTATCATCATAAGTTAACACAAATTGTGCGTAAAAACGTCATTTTTTTCCGTGTAAGTGCACATTTTCCTAAGTGGGTGATGTATTGTTCAGCTTTTTGAAAATGCGCCTTTTTATTCTGAGAAACTAATTGTAACAAACAGTTATGGCGAATCTACATCCTAGGCATATATTAAATAAGATTTTGAAATGATTTGATTGATGATAACGAAAATGTTTAAACAATTATAGCAAAATTACTAGTTGTATGATTATGACTATTTGTTTTTAGTATGTAGTAGTAGTTTATTCTATAACTATGATTGCGACTATTATTTACTATAGCTACAATTTAAAGATTTAATCACCGTAAAAAGGTTGTGGATGATGACTGAAAGAAAATATCATCCTTGCCTCGAACAATATTTCTTACCAAATATATCTGTACCGAATATTCTCAGAAAAGCAAACGAATACAAATTAGTAGTTCTGAATACCAGATGTATTATAAACATGCTTGCATATAGGAGCGGGAATCGAATACGCCGTCTCTCGATTCCCACTGATTGCTGTATGAATATGTCGAGCAGTTGCGAACGTTCCTTCTCTTCAAACAGAAATATTAATACTCGTATATCTAAGTAAGAAACAAAATAATATTACTATTAGAATTTGGATTCAAAATGGATTATCTGAACAAAAGTAGCTTGTTACTTTCTAAATCTACATACGACGGTTCTTGGTTTTTACGGCTGGTTGTGACCTTTTTTTAGAGTTTTAGCTCATTAGTATTTTGCACGGCTATTACAGATGTTTCCAGAAAAGCAAATGTGAACATACCTACACAGTACGAGTACTTCTGAGGAATAGATTTATACTCACAGCATAATCTATACATCTATACAAATAAATAAAATTGGAGTATCTGTTTGTAATATTGAAATAACCGTTTTTTACTACATATGAATATATATATGGTATATACACCAAAATATTTTTTTCACAAATTTTGTCTGTCTGTCTGTTTGTTCCGGCTAATCTCTGAAATGGCTGGACCGATTTTGACGGGACTTTTATTGGCAGGTAGCTGATGTAATAAGGAGTAACTTAGGCTACGGAACGAAGTTCGCCGGGTCAGCTAGTATCGAAATATTATTTTATTAGTTTGTGTTCAATTTGCATGATTCTGATTACTGTAGCGTTGTTAAACTAAGTACTAGCGATCAGCGAAGTTAAGCAACGTTCGGCACGGGTGGGTGAGTGCGTTTGGAATTTACAACTGAGCGCTGCCGTGGCTCGAACAACAATTAATTGTAGGTGTCCCGGCTATTTCAACCGTTTAGCCATGTTCAGAGGGCTTCAAGCGCAAACTCTAGCACCAGGGCTAGCCATCCGGCCTAGGTATACAAACTTACTTATTGATGATGGTAAACGCGTGCTAATGGCAGCCTCTTTTTTAAGCTCAGCCTAAATATTTTTGAGAGTCTCATATACGAGTGTGATGGAGCGAAAAACTATTATAGATTCATACTACTGTACCGCTGCTTCAGCCCAGGGGCCCTATAATTAAATCATTAGCCCAGCTGAACGTATGTGTTGTTATGTGATGTACGAGACCAAGTTAGAGCAGGAGCCAGCATTGAAAATCTATGCTTGTGTGAACAGGAGAGCATAGCATGCAATCCTCTGCGAACGTTAGAAATGATTCGTTCGTTCGTTCGTTTAGCCATAAGACGCCAACTTCTGGAATAAGGCCTCCCCTAAAGATCTTCAATAGGACCGGTTGGTAACAATTCGTATCCAGCGCGACCCAGTGGTTCTTTGTGGGTGGGCGTCCTACGCTGCGCTCGCACTGGCGAGCTTGAAAAAAGTGAAAGTGACACTTTTCGACCCTATCGGTCATCAGTCTATGTGCAATATATAGTAGAAATGACTGTAATGTTTCAAAAATTGTACTAGCGCCTCTATTTTTAAACTTACACGTATAAGTTTACGCTTTCGTCACTTGCATAATGGTCACGAGACCGAGGAGCGAGCATTGAAGTACTGTATTGGTGCAATCGGTACAGCAAAGTATGCGATTCGAAAGGTCAGTTTCTATCGGTTTAGAAATTGAGCTCCTAAACATTAGCTATTATTGCTCGCTATATTCCTAGGGCCCGCGGGAGCGGTCCGGTCAGGCGAGTCATTCCATATCGCATGAGCTACAATGGCACTACAATACGGCGGGAGAACGCTTTGTGCTCATTATATTACCCCTTTCAAAGGAATCCAGAAGATAAAGCAATCGTACAGTTTGTTATCGGATTTTGCTGCATACTGTGGAAAACATCGTAAACATTTTATTTACATTTTTGTTAGCAAAAAATGATTGAGTGTAAAGTTGTAACCAATTTTTCTATTCATCATTACGAGATTCGTGTTTTGTTCATTGTGCATATATTATTACGTGCAGCTAGAATTAAGCGCATGCATGGCTTCTATAAAATCAAAGCTAGAATTTTAGAATAAGTACCCGTGAAAGTGACCGTGAAAGTGACCCGGCGAGCTTCGTTTCACTGCCGGGCTGATTTGTGAATCTAAACCATCCAGGGCGCTACCCAAACGCATACAAAAAAATCATTCAAATCAGTCCAGCCGTTTAGGAGGAGTTCGGTGACATACACACGTACAGTAGAATTATATATATAAAGATATTGTCTACGTATATATAAATATATATTTAAGCTTCAATATTGAACAATAATTACTTACATTTATGTGATGGAGTTTATGTATATCTTGACGTTTATTAGTGCACACCGTAGAGTTAAATCATTTTAAATGCTTTTTAACCCAGCCCTTATGAAGTGATACGAGTGATAGAGAATTGAAGTCAATGATTGCAATTTTTTTACATTTGCATGTACTAAATTTTATAAATATATTTCTGCTTTGCTTTTTTTTATATTTCAAAGAATCCCGATCTCTATTCGTTAATTGTTAGTAACCAACTTTCATCTTAACAAAACTGAGCTAGGCCTCAAGTAGGAAATACTTCACTTGACGCCTAGTTCAATTCAGTGCCCTGAAAGTTTCTGGGTACTTCTTCGAAGACAAAATTTTGGACGTCTATGGGTTTTTTTCTGAAACCAACAAACAAAACAGTGTGTAATTTTTTTTCTATACAGTTTACCTCTAACTCTACCTGGGACAAGTGATATTTTTCAAATCATTGCAGTCCAAGCATAAATTAAAAATATTTGAAGTTTGTTCTCCTGATTCATATACCGCGTCCGCTTGCCATTTTTCGAAAGAAAATGGTCGATATCGCATTTTCCCTTTGGTAAATCATTATAAATTATAATTATATCAAAAGGAAATGAATTGCACTTTTACAAAAAAAATGTGTATTAGTTATAACTACCTTAGTATGTTTATAAATAGGCTAATAAGAAGTGTCCGGCATATAATACTGATTAATGTGGCGTATGCTGCACTTGACCGTGCTTGGTCGGGTGATGATGATGAGAGCCTGACTTCTCGCGCAGGGGGAAGCCAGTCGTGCAACAGACGAGCCAGAAGGTGGATATACGGCTGGTTCGCTTGGATCCCGGAGTTACAAAGATAAATGTCTGATTCATCTGTGCTTAGTTCAGGTGGCATTATGATTACAATGCCTGTTTTATAAAATTTATTTTATGGTTTTACAACTTCAATCTGTATTTCGTGTAATGCTTTTGGGTTATAGATTTAAGTAGAAAAATGACAATAATGAATTCAGAATGTATGATGAGTTATGCATGTATTACGGCAAAATCCTGATTCATCTGGCCTGATTCATATGGTCAAAACGCCATATAAATCATAAAATTCATACTGGAAAAGCTTTGAATATAGCTTATATAGCCCAACAAGACCTCGATGACGACCGTTTTTGGATAGAAACTTCGTCAATCGATGAAAAAAATTATTACTCCAAAATTCACCAGAGATGTCTTATCGACCCTTCTTCAGAAAAACGTGGATGATTGTTCAGAATCAAACGATGAGGGCATTTTTGTGTTTAAAAAGCTTCAGTAAAAAAACTTACAAAAGAGTCTCACACTGCTGGTGAAGGTATGATTACTCAATCTTCCATTAAAAAATCAAGATCTCGTCAACAAGAAAAAGGTTTTAAAGATGACATTGAAAGTAGCTCGGGCCCTTGCAAAAAGCTAAAGATTTATTTCTTGTAGTACCTAAATGTGACTTCATTATTTATAGTTAACGATACTAAGAAAAATTATGTTTCTGTGATAGTTACCAAGGAAGATTACTGTCAAAAATTCCATTTAATTGAAGTTGATCTCATGTTTCTTACTTTAATCTTATTTTTTTCATTATATAATAAACAGGATTCGTGAATTGTACATGGAAAAAAATAAACACAGAGAATAATATAATGTACCAATTACTATACTTACTATTAGTTCAGTTCAGTTCATTTATTCTCACATAGGTACAATAATGCACACTTATGAATGTCAAAAGTAAACAATAAATTAACATAAAACAATAAAACTAACAGAATGAATATATTTTCATTTACAAATACTGTCCATGTCAGGTTACGCAATGAATTTTTGTCACACATAAAATCTTTTACACTATAGTATGCTTTTA
This sequence comes from Hypomecis punctinalis, assembly GCA_949316475.1. NCBI lineage: Eukaryota > Metazoa > Arthropoda > Insecta > Lepidoptera > Geometridae > Hypomecis > Hypomecis punctinalis. Next base: position 15,712,629 of record OX438815.1, on the reverse strand, counting down.
ATATAAGAAAATCTTTGATAATATTTTCAAACATTGTTTCATTTTTCTTAATTATTAACTTTCATGTACCTATTTATCAGTAACAAATATTAGTAATAGTTAATTTATGTAATTTAAAATGTTTTCGTTTACCCAGGTAATATAAGAATTATAATTCAGTATTACAATTTTTAGATTTCTAAAATGTAGGTAATACAAGAAATGTTCATTCGTCAACTTTTTTTCGTGCTATAGTGTTAAAATTTTATGTACGTATGTAAAATATGATTAGATTTCCCTATTACACAGCCAAATTACATAGTTTTTCATTTTCAGTTCTGTTCTGATTCATCTGTAATCAATTCTGATTCATCTGGGCACAAAATATTTGAACGTAGATATCTTAAAAACTACTTAATAAAAACAAGTCCCTCATTGAAATATATGTTCTTTAGTTACCTGTTTTACATATGAACATGTGCGACAGAGCTGAAAGTGAAATAAAATTTTGGCCAGATGAATCAGTCAAAGAATGAAATTTCGAAGAAGTACCCTTCTACAATACCTCAAACCAAAACACGTCATCAACATCCGCGCAAAATTGTCATCCCCAAACTTGAGTCCGCTAAAACCTCTGAAAGTTTCCGAAAGCGAAAGCTACGTAATGAATAATGAAGTGACTTCCAAACTCGGCGCGGTGTAGAAAGGCCAACTTCTCTGCGGCGTTGACCTAATGAGAAAACTAATGTTTCCCGTGAACGGCTATCAGTTTTATCTAGAGAATGCGAACGTGGCTCCCCAATTCAAATGTATAAATAAGCTGGTTTGTATGTACCCAGTCCTGGCAAACAGGAAGTCGCCGCGATCCATCAGTGGACTGTGGACTGTCAACAAACCAGCGGACTACGCACATGGAATTAGGCCATTGCTTTTGTCGCTTTTTAGTTTTGTTGGATAGAAAACAAGTTTATAGCGCCAGTTCTGGCGATAAATATCGAGAGGCAGTGATTTTGTAGCTTGGCCGGCTGACTATCCAAAGATATCTCGCAAAATACTGATATTTTCTTCTGTACTTTTCATTTCTTTGAGACAAAAAGAACTCTGAATCTGATGGTAAGCGGCAAAAATGCGAGGGGCAGACCAAGAAAAGTGTGGATGAATTGTGTGAAAGATGACATGAGAGAGAAAGGAGTTGATGACGAGATGACTAACGATAGAGTGAAGTGGCGAAAGGAAACGTGCTGTGCCGACCCCACCTAGTGGGATAAGAGCAGGATGATGATGACTTTTTGACCGACGTACCACCGGAGGAGGTATACAATTCGACGCGTATATATATATATATATATATATATATATATATATATATATATATATATATATATATATATTTTATGTATAACCACGCATAACTTTTTTCATAGTAGTCTGATTTCAATAATTCTTTTTTTATTAGAAAGAGCATACTTCGAAATTGGTCTTATTTAATTTTTATCGAAATCGGCTGAGCCATTTTTGATAAATCAACAATAATGTGAAAAATGCTCCATCGATCCGTGCGAAATATTCGCGAATTCTATACACGGGTGAAGTCGGTCATGCTAATTTTTGCAAAAAATAATCTTGTTATTCCTTTGAATATAGTTTACCTTTAGCCGCGTATCCAGCAAGCCTTACGCAAATACATAATTTAATATGCTTCCATAAATTACACATAAGGAAATAAGTAGAGCTTACATAAAACGTACCTTACGTAGCTATACAATTCTTTTGTACATCCTTGAGAAATTATTTTGCGTAGGCGTATGTCAGCGAAACATTAAAAAACACTTTGCAAAGGAAAATATCTATAGAATCCCAACACTTTACTCCAAAAGCTTTCCACGAATTTATAAAAATATATTTTTCTTAAGGACAATGTCGTCGTCTTAGGACAAAGCAGAGTTCTTTAGGACAACGTTGTCGGTCAAGTGGGAATCCATTAGTTGTAATGGATTGTCGCCAGCGTTTGTATTGCGCCGTCAGTCTCGACTGATTGTCCACAAATGAGGGGAAATTAGTGTGAAGCTTCAGGTATTGTGGTCAGGGGACAGCGGGAGGGGAGAAATGGATTCCTTTTATCTCATGAGTGGATGGAATGATTTGTTGTTGTTGGAACATTTTTTGATACTATTGTCTGTTATAAATAAGTAAGTAGCAAGTATCTTTTGTGATTGAATAAGGTAGATATACCTACTGGCTGAAGGCATTACTCTGTTTTGAAATGTAAGTTAATATTTTGCACATTTTATATTTAATGTGTCACGGTAAATACTCACGTGAGTAATACTTCGACTATAGTTTTGACACTTTTTGAGGGTTTTGTACATTATTTACATATTATAATTAATTTCGCAAAAGATCGCAACAACAACTTCCACCGTGTACAGGTTTCGAATAATTTGCACGAATCGATGTGGCATCCATGTACACTTTTGTTGATTTATCAAAAACGGCTCAGCCAATTTCGTCAAAATTTAAATGGGACTACCCCCGAAGTATATTCTTACGAACTAAATAAGATTTTTCTTAATCGGTTTACAATTGGCGAAAATATCTATGAACTTACACAAAAAATACATACAGATGAACATAGTACCTCCTCCTTTTTGGAAGACGGTAAAAATAGTTCAACGAAAGATAAATATTTGAAATCGAAAACATGTGTTCCACAAAAATATCTAATATTTTAGAAATGTGTGTGTTTTCTTTCCCAATTTCAGCTTGTTCGGTCCAAGTACCTGCTTGGCATCAAACAAGTTATACTCGTAGTCAAAACCTCCGTTTTGATTAAAACATATCTTTATTACAGACAGGATTATTTTGGTCTTCCTAGACGTAAACAATCAAGCAGAAACATTTGTTTATTTACGACGGGATTCCCGTGGACGCGTCATTTCTCGGCTAGAATGCTCCAGACGCGTGAGGTACAGGTGACAAATACGCCAGGTGAAGGGGGAGGGGAGGTTGGAAGGGAGAGGTGGCTTAAGGCATACATACACGTTGAGTTGGTAGCAAACGTACGATCGGCGATGGCGATGTACCTATGCACTAGTTAGGACTAGAAGGTTACAGAGCTAGATCGCATCCCGCCTACTTTTACGGTTCCATACCCAAAGGGTAAAAATGGGACCCTATTACTAAGACTCCGCTGTCCGTCCGTCCGTCTGTCTGTCTGTCTGTCTCCAGGCTGTATCTCATGAACCGGGATAGCTAGACAGTTGAAATATTCACAGATGCTGTATTTCTGTTGCCGATATAACAAAAAATACTAAAAACAAAATAACATAAATATTTAAGGGGGGCTCCCATACAACAAACCTGATTTTTTGCCGTTTTTCGCTCGAATTTAATAACGGTAACAGGTAGACGCTTGAAATATTCACAGAATATTAAATGGCATGTTCACTTCGATAATTAATGATTAAATTAAAATAAAATGAATATTTAAGAGGGGGCTCCAGTACAGTACGGAACCCTACGTGCGCGAGTTCGACTCGCACTTGGCTGATTATTTCGATATGACCAAGAGCGGATTTCCCGATAGGTTGAGCAGGCTGAAGCCTATTTTTTTACGGAAATCTTCGATAGATACTCGACTGCTTTGAGATGAAGCCGGGTTATGTTGGATTGTACCCAATAAAACCCCATCGGTAGCCAGCCTTTGTGCGCTCTTGGGAGCTCCGGGATCTCCAGTGAAATTCACGCTCCCAACACTTTATTTGACGACTCGAGCCTAGGCCTGACAGATATCTACGACTACGATGCCACACACGCTCTAGACTGGAGCCTGCAGCGGCAGATTTTAGGGGGCAAATTATAGTTTATTATAATAATTTTAGGGGGCCAACTAGTGGCTAAATGTAGCCGTTAGTTGCGGCTATTATTCATTCATCCATCAGCCATAAGAAGTCCACTGCTGGACATAGGCGTCCCCTATGGATCTCCAATAAGACTGGTTGGAAGCGGCTTGCATCCAATGTGATCCTGCGGTCTTAATTAGGTCATCCGTCAACCTTGTTGGTCGACGTCCTACGCTGCGCTTGCCAATACGTGGTCTCCACTCGAGAACTTTTCGACCCCATCGGTCATCAGTCCTCCGCGCTATATGCCCTGCCCATTGCCATTTCAACTTGCCAATCCGTTGGGCTATGTCAGTAACTTCGGTTCTTCTACGGATCTCCTCATATCTGATTCGATCTTGCAGAGAGACTCCAAGAATAGCCCTCTCCATACCTCGTTGAGCTACTTGGAGCTTACTAATAAGGTCCATAGTGAGAGAACACGTTTCTGTGCCATAAGTCATGACTGGCAACACACACTAATTATTGCGCAATATGTACTAATTCGCAGGATTATAGAGATCATCCAGTCTAGAGATGAACTGGCGCTCCCTTGCTTACTTTTGACTTCAAGATGACATGACTGGCTTGTGTGCAAGCGTCTTTACTCAGGTCGTCCTACTAAACCTGTGCAAGGCGTGTGCGAAATAGAGCGGTTGAGTCAGCCGTGTTTATTTAACATTGGGTTTATATTGACGGAAAAATATATCGCCCGACACGTACTTGATCGAAAAAGTGGTACTTTTGTGTGAATATTTTTCTTGGTAACATTGAGTGTTCACTGATTTGTGATCGAGCAATATTTAGGAAGTGTCTTTTTCCTTTTGCAGAAAGTTCATAACTAAACAATAGCGATGATTTGCTTAGGTATATTTTTTGAGAAGTTAATACAACTAAATAAGCTCGGGTGGAATGTTTATACATTCTCATAGGCTGCGGTGTCCATGTTGATTACCATTTTTATATTCAATCTAGGGTTTGATTCCAGGCCGGGCAAACGAATATTGCGAAGATAATAAATATAATAATAAATAAATAATAAATCATTTATTTCGTTGCCAAATTATGAACAAATTACAAAGTGATCTTAAATTTAACTTAATTAACAAAATTCATGCAGGAAAGATTTTATCACTAAACAGATAAGATATTTCCAGAATTACTTGTACGGGCCTTTTTAATAGTCCACTGTTGACCTTAGGCCGACTGCCGAAGGGCGATTAGGCCATATTAACCAATAATATAATCGATCTAGTGCGGTATAGTGGTTTTTCAGGGTTGGTCCCAAAGCAAAAGTTAGTAATTATGATGACTGCAATAATAATTATCATAAAATATATTTAACATCAATAATAGAAATACACTCAGTATTTCTCATCGTATGAAATCGCTCCAAAGACAACTTACAATTGGGAGGGGTATTTCCATTTCTTCTCATCAAATGTATCCAGTCTATGGAAGCTATGAATGAAGCAGTACGAAGTAAGCGTGACATGTGACGTCGCTGGTACGGCTATAACTCAGGCGCCCGTGCACTTGACGTAGAAAACCTCGAGCCCTCGAGCATTTTATGAAAATTGTTTCATTTCGCTCCACAACTTCATTCCACGAATTTCGAATCACGATACCTATAGTCACAAAAGAAATAAAATGCTACATTTTTTAGTAATACCGCTTCAAAGCCTAATGAAATTCCATGCCGAATGTGAACCCAGCAACTCGCAACAGCTCAGATGAATATGGTCAAATCATTCCTGAGTAGGCCTATGTTCACATACATTACACTATCGCTCTAAATATTATTTGGAAATAGTATGTTCTTGTAATTATCAATTGTACGTATCTTAGTCATGAAATGAATATTGAAAATCCAGAAGGTATGCCAGTCTAGGGCAGCCAGTACCAGGAAAACATGACATGTGACTGGTGCGTTACTCAACCGTCCGTGTACTTGACGTTCTAGAAAATCACGCTGCACCTCGAGCCCTCGAGCGTTCTATGAAAATTGTTTCATTTCGCTTCAAAAGCTTAACTGACAAAACTTTACTAGAAATACCCCGTTTCACAGTAAAAATGTTATAGAGCAATTTATCACACATTCAAGTGTGTTTTTTCTTAACTTCTGTTTATTTTTTTATCAATTTCGCAATAAGCCTACTACGAAATGTGGTTATTTTCCATTTCATGTCATGAAAAATAATGAAAACAGGTCTCATTGGCTATAATTTAACATCAATACATAAGTATCTGTATACAGGATTATATGCTAAGTCGAAAAGGGGTAATTAAGACCATCATTATGACCAAATTTTATTATGTAGTCAACCCAGTATTCGAGAAATAGTAAAAGTTGTTCAATATGATTTTTCTTCTTTTCGGCTTGGTACACCAGTTTTGTATAAGTACGAGTATATTAATCATTTAATAATATACCTACCTAAATTTCGCTTCCCATGTAGAAGAATATTATGTTCGACACAATTTTTCGTATGAAACACCGGCAATTTATGATTTTCTTGTGATTTTAGTGTTGAACCCATATATTTTGTCTTTAAATCTTGACCTTGATGCTTGTTGTGAAAGTGACTTGTTGCTTGCTTGCAATGAGCAAAGGTGGTGTGGGAAGCGCTTCTAATACTATAATTCGTAATGTTAAAAACTCATAACACAAGATTATTTCTCCGTCAGTGTTACCAGCAAGCTATCTAACGGTAGCTGAGTACCTCATGGACATAGTAAAGATAGTGTGTGGAGCGCTACTAATGAAAACAAATCGTAATATTAAAAACCTAAAACAATACGAATATTGAATATTCTACATTTCGTCAATAGGCACATAAGACAAGAGTATTTCTCCGTCAGTGTTGCCAGTAAGCTACCTGACGGGGACGTTACCGAGCTCGCATTACTCAGCTCTGACGTCCTGACGTACGGGTCGGAACTGCCTCCAGCGTTTTCACGAAAATTGTTTCGTTATTCTTGACGAAGTATAATATACGACCACGAACTCTGAAGTGTAGAGTTGAAAGAGCCACCATCGGATTTCTTGGACAAACCTAACAGACACTTTTAGTTTTAAGACTTTTCCGAGTTTGCAGATAAGTTGGAACTTACAAAGTAAATCTAGGAACAGAATACGAATATAACCTCGTAGAGAATAATGAGGTGGTTTTAGTGCTATTTGTTTCTCAAGTTTGGCAACTTATCCGGGTTAAAGTTTATTCATTTCATGAATAATGAGTTCGTACATAGTTTGGCAAAACGTTCCATTAAAATAGTCTTTTAAGTCTTTTTATTTTAGCAGCTAAAAGAGTCATATATCTTACAACTTGGTTTGGTTACTTCCTTATTTATGTTCGTTTATAGTAATACATATGAATGTTTTCTACAAACAGAAGCTCAACATATCTTCGCCGTCATCGTTTTAGCCATAGGACTGCTGGACATAGACCTCCCTTAAAGACGTCTACCCAGAAGGTGGACGGATGACCTCTACCAACCGGTCTTATTGGAAATATTTAAGGGAGGCATATGTCCAGCAGTGGACGTCCTATGATTTATTAGCATAAAATTATTTATGATAAAAATACAATATTATGATTTTTTATTTTGAGTGCTTTCCACACTAGATTTTATCTCACTATATATTCGGATCTAGAGCGTCGGGCTAGTGATCCGAAGGGGCAGGTTCAAATCCTGCGTTCGTTTCAGATTTTTGAAATGCTTATCACAAAGATAACTCTTTGAGGTAAAAATACAATATTTTTTTTTATAAAATTTTAAATATTATAATTTATAACAAAAACAGTTATTTCAATCTCTGATATAAAAACCAATTTCTTACATTATCTACCTACACGTGTTGATTGATCAATGCTACAAACGGTTTTTAGAAATTCAATACCAAAAAGACAATTTTACACTCAACCTTACAAATGTGCGAGGGAGAGAGTCATGATGCCAGAGCGTGGCGCCATAGTCTATCTCTCGATATTTCGTGAAAAGACCGCTTCGATAGAATTTCCTTTTACATGGCTTCTATTTTATTTAACATTCTTACAGCAAAATTCCTTTCCAATTAAAGTACAGTGAAAAAAGTTGGCGCGGAGTTATGTTACTTTTTAGCTTAGTTCTTCGTGATTTTTTCATCTTGTTTCTAATTAAGTATTAATGAAAATGCTCCAGATAAAAAGTTTCGCACAGAGTTCTTACTTTTTAACAGCTTTCATTCTATCTTAGCTGGCTGTATTTATATACAATACTAGATATATGTTGATTCCCTTTTACACATTTTTAATTTCGAATGGATTTGGATTAGATTTTTTCCTATCGTAACAACGTAAGAACTGTTATTTTTAATTCTTTTAGCGTTACATAAGCGTTTTTTAAGGCTATGAAGGCTTAACCTATTCATTTGCCACTATGCTGTTCAAATATAAAACATGACCTATTCTCAGAAATAAAAAGTTTCTGATGACTTTTTTCTTCACCATTCAAATAAAGGTGATGTTCTCAAATCTGGCTCAAGTTTGGCACAAAGGGGTTTGAACATTTATGGCATATCCACCCGCCGCCATTATGAGTTTTTTTTTCGAAGTTTCCGCGCATGATGTAAGTATATAAGAGAAGGAAACACTTATACACACATTAAATTTTCCTTACTATGGTACCCTAAAGTGTCACGTTCTCGAGATATTTGGAAGTAAAGATCGCTGTACGAGGACTTTGCGATCTTTACATTCATATATCTCGTGAACGTGACGTTTTAGGGTATCATAGTACTGAACGTCTATTGTTTGTATAAGTGTCCCCTACTCATATACTCACTTTCATTGTGCGCGGAAACTAATAAAAAAAACATCCTAGCGGTGGGTGCATATGCCAGCTTCCATACAAAAATGTTCAAACCCCTTAATATTATTTAAAAAAATATAACGAAACACGAAAAAATGTTGAAAAATCAGACGCTTTTGAAAAGATGCACAATGTTTATAATTTTTACAGGCCTAGCAACTCATGTTTTGAATTTCACCACTGTGTGTGATAACATAACATAATTTTGACAGTGACAAGTACACATGGATATAATTACTCTCGCGACCTCTTTGGAAATTCCCTGCGGACGCTTCGATGGTATATGATGTAGTTGTAAAATCTTCGAATAATACGCCCTGCTTTGTAGATATTAGAGAGCCAACCCACAATATTTATTTGTTTGAAAAAAAAAACTTGAGACAGATTTTGCACATTGTTGCCGATTCATTTCTTTCTTACATCCATGGATCCACAACATGGTGGATGTGTCTAATGGTAGGCAGTATGGCAATAATGTAAAACTAAAAAATGTGTGGTTTTTAATGAACTGTTTGATTACGAAACACTATGTCGCATCGAATTAAGTTGTTTTTTTCTCCCTATTATGGTTTACCGTTAGTCATTGAGCCATAGCCCCGTACAAAAAAAGAACATGGCCTTTAGCAGTAGGTAATTGACTTAAACATATTACGAGTAGAAATAGCAGTATTAAGCTGGAAACATACTATCGGACGCGGCTGACGGACGCGACTAAAAGCCGCGACTTAGCAGTGTGTACGTCTTAAAACATCCGGCGCACCAGATCGCTCTCGGACGTCCGAACACTCAAGGTCAGCCTAAGGTGACGTCCGCGACTTATGTCCGATAGTGTGCACGGCTCAGTGTACATTCATTATCCAGATACCTATCAGTCGCGGCAGTCAGTCGCGTCCGTAAGCCGCATCCGATAGTATGTTTCCAGCTTTAGTGTTTTAAGAAAACATCCAAAAAAGCACTAGTGTAGGTAAATAAAATCCATTTATACCCAAATACAAACCGTGTCAAAACAACTACCGCTATTTAGCTTCTTCTACGTTTTAAAAGAGCATTGCAAAAGTAAAATGCCAAGTTTTATCCTTCTGCACATTTCAAGCTAAGAACCCGTGCGACTACTACGCTACAAAGTTTGCTGACTCATACCTACTCAAGAAGATTCATGTAACAGGTTGTTACAAACATTCCATATAATATTTCACGTCTCCGAGCCGTAAAAGTGTAAGGTTCCAGCTTATCACGAGCGGGAACTCTCGAGATGTCATTCCCCGAAACACATCAATCTCACCAAACCGCGCGCGCTCCGAGCTCCCGCCTATTCATCTTGATACTTTAAAGCCACGTTCATCAATCCACGAAGAATAACCTTTAGGTACAAACTCATTACCGCAAGCACATTTCATAAAACAAACTTTCCCATCACGCTCATTTCGCAAATTATGTTTGCCATTCAAAACATTCGCTTTGAATTCGCATTGTTTGCGCTGACCGAGCGTCTATATTTTTTGTTACATGTAAACTAATTTGTCGCTTGAAAGGAAGAAAGAGATGGTCGTATATATTTTTATTTCGTCGTTTTAAGTTCTGCAAATAGTCCTTTCATTTGGTATTTCATAGAAAGCAGTCAAAGTGACTACGGACTAAATACACTTCCCTTTTGAGACGCGTTCACATCGCTGCACTGCCTCAGTAATACATAATAACGTTAATAACGTTTCCTGTGACGACGTCTGTGCGCTTTGACTTAATTTGCATTCAGTAATGTATGTCTGTATTGCTGGAGACGGTTATATAGAGCAAACAAGCGCATCGGGTTAGTGAATAAAGTTCTTCGCAAAGACTTTATTAGAGATCATTTTGTTATGTAGAGTGCTTTTCAGTAACATAATTGATTTGTTCTATTATTATTATTTATGTTTTATTCTTGACGATTTTCTTATTTTTGTCTCACATATTTGATTATGATGTGATCTGATTACTTTTTGGCGTGCTATAAATTTAATAATGTTATGCGGTTCCGATTTTAGCTTTTTTAATAATTATACACTGATTATGAACACTGATGTTATTATTGCAGGTCGAACAGGTAAAATATGGCGGTTGATTGCTATTAACTTACCATCTTGTATTACGTATATACGCAATAAAGATATGACTATGAGTAATATTCGCTTGTTTGTAATTACTAATTATAATGTTCAATTTTCAAAAACCTGCCAGGCAACCCTCAAGGTGAGTAGACAACCTAGAAAAGGGTACAAAAACGGTGCCGGAGGCGGTTGGACTAAAGGCTCTGATAAGGAAATGAGGCGTGTTGTTCCATTTTAAGATACTTAGAATAAAGAAGCAAAAACACACATATTCGGCTAATGAACCACAAACAATGTGTTGCCATTTTGTCACCAACTTCCAAAAAGAGGAGGTACTATGTTTGTTACTATGTTTTTTTTTCGTGTGTGTTCATCGATAATATTTTCGCCAATTGTGAACCGATTAAAATAAAATCTTTTTTATTTAGTTTGTAAGAATATACTTTCGAGGTGGTTCCATTTAAATTTTATCGAAATCGGATGAGCTGTTTAAGATAAATCAACAAAAATGCACATGGATGTCACATCGATTCGTACAAATTATTAGAATTTTGTACACAGTGAAAGTAGGTGTTGCGATTTTTTGCAAAAATAAACATTTTTTTGCATGAATGACGGTGATAAAAGCCCTGGGTACCCTGGGTTCGCAACTTGGAATAATTATTACGATATAATATTTTACTATTGTTAGCACTGTTAACGTAGTCTCATTGTTAACTTTATTATGTAGATGATGACTTGTTGAATTGGTTGGTCTATTTCAAAAACAAAAAAAAGAACAAAAATTACTCAGCACGGGAAGCATGGCAAAGGGACAAATAGTCTTTCCACCATTATATTCCCTTGAAGAGGAAATATAAAGTATGGATTGACAATGACAACTGACATTTTAAAGTGGATAAAATGGTTTTCCCCTTTTCGTGCTACTCGTGCATATTTGAATCATATAATATTGTATATCCGAAAAGTTGGTTGGTTTGTTCCTCTTTCACGCAGCAACGGAGTAACAAATTGACTTGATTTTTGGCAGGGATCTAGTTCAAAGGCCGGAAAGTGACAGGCTACTTTTTATTCCGAGAGACGCGGGCAAAAGCTAGTTTAAAATAAAACAAAATTTTTACTAAAAAAAAATCCTGAAAACAAAAACGTAATTTTCATATATTTAAAGTACCTATTTGTCCTTTTCCTTAACTATGACAAGAAAATGGAAGCAAAGATCAATTCCATGGTACAATAACTCTGAGAGAGAAAACATCAAATAAAATATACTGATATAATCTTGTTACTAAGCTTACGTTCTCTTTACCTGATAAGAAGGTACTTAAGATAGGATTTATTTATATTCGAGTATCTTTGGGCATCGTTCTTAACAATGGGCACTACTATGAAGATTTAGAGAGAGGATTTTCCTATTGCGCGGGGCACATGTGTGTAGCAAAAATAATATAGGTAAACATATATTATGTTTGCTAAATATATATTGTATGTCAGTATTGTAAACCTTACATAAAAATAGTATAGAATAAAACTAGATATCAGAACACTATGTCTAAAACACCAAAGAAAGCAAAGTATAACGACTAAGTATTACCTATAAAGAAGGTATAAGAATTCAATGAAATTTAGAAAGTCTCGGTTTATGATTAGTTTGGTATGCGCAAGTACTCAGGTGATTTGTTGTGCTCTTTAGGTGATCATTTTCTTATTATTGGCGTTACGCATACATATATACGAGTAGTTCTTTATCCCGAGTTTTGTGCGAGATTAGTTCCTCGTTTGAAACGACATGTCACATGTTGAGAGATCACGTACAATGGATACCATCTTATATATAAGTTTGGAAAAATAGGAAAATAAGACGAAGACTTATCCTTGGCCAGCAAGGAAAGTATCTGAAAGCTCTTTAGTTTGACACAAAGAAAGTAACAAAGGATTGGATCCCAATATTTACATTTTGTATGTATCATAAATGTATCTAGACTACGCTTGCGTAGTAATGGTAATACAGGGTTAAGTTTGAGCTTATTTTGAGATTCTTATACAGGTTGATTTTTTTTAATGATAGACATATTCTAAGTTATCATTGTACTCATAAGTATGTCGAACATTAATTTAGGTACAAAGGAAAAGACTTCTACCAATTCTGAAGTTGTGAAAAATATCAGCTGCTCCATATACCTAGTTATATTAAAAAGATTTCGAAATTTTTGAAGTGGGGTTTTTAATTGCTTCCGAGTAATTACCTATATGAAAATATGAATTCACTTTTGAAAGTATTGCCAAGCAGAATAAAATGAAATTAAATAAGTAAATTAACTTTAGTAGATTTTAGTAATTTGCTATACTGTTTACAAAAGAGAGGGCGTTCGTTTATACCTTAGTATAAAAGTAGTTAAATTTCTTAGCTATCTATGCGGCAGCATGTCTTGCCAAGTATACATATTAATTTGCCTGTATTGGTATACGCCGAACTTTGGGTATGGCTTTGAGCTTTGGTAGAGAAAGGCACAACTTAACAGAGACCTATAAGACCCGTAAAAGATCGTAGTAGAAATTTGGTTCTTACTCACCGTTATCCTGATCAGGTAAGGGTAAGCTGTCAGAGGTATCAGAAGCGAGGGCCAGGTCTGGTGACGACGCCCCCAGGAGTGCGCTGAGTCCGTCGTGGTCACCATCTGGAGACAAAACAAAATAAGATGATAATCGAGATGAGAAATGCTCCTCTTCAGTCTTCACTTTTTCACAGAAAAACAGCGAACTATAATTATTTGTTTCAAGAAAAAACCTGAACAGAATCGTCAAAGTTATTTTTGTGATAAACATTTCAAAAATTCGTCGCGATTTCAGGACTCGAACCTTGCGTCTTCAGATCACTAGCTCGACGCTCTCGCAACTAAGCTAATTCGTAGTCCTGTCTTTAAGTCGAAGTGTTTATCATTTTAACCACCTTAAAGCGTAGATCGAACCTGTATCCGCTGTGTAACCTGTATAACCTGAACAGAATCATCTTCATTCTGAAGAGTAGGTACCTGTACTGTATACTGTACTGTATCAGCCTTATAATAGTCCACTGCAAGACGTAGGCCTACCCACGAAGGGAGATTGGACCATTTCCACAACGCTGGCCCAGTGCGGGTTGATGGATTCACATACGCCATTGAAATTCTTTTCCGGACATATGCAGGTTGCCTCACGATGTTTTCCTTCACCGAAAAGCCAGTGGTGTGAAATTCCGTACATAAATCCCAAAGAACTCATTGGTACGGGACCGGGATTTGAACCCTCGACCTCACGATTGTAAGGCGAGTGTCATTACCTCTAGACCACCACGGCTTCACGGTAGGTACCTGTACTAGCCTTTTTTAAATAGTTCTCTACAGGACGTAAACCTACCCACGAAAGGTTGAAAAAAATTGGTCCAAATCCACCACTTTAGCCCAGAGCGGATTGATGGATTCCATACGCCATCGAACTCCTTCTACAGGCGAATGCAGGTTGCTTCACGATGTTTTCATTCACCAAAAAGCTAGTGGTGTGGAATTCCGTACATGAGTTCCAAAGAAACTTATTACTACAGGATCGGGATTTGAACCTTCGACCTCACGATTGTAGGGCGAGTGCTACTACCACTGGACCACAATGACTTTTTTTCTGAACAGTAACTCAGAAAAACACACAGTCTCAGTCGCAGGCGATGTTCATTGTCGGAAAAGAAGAAAAATGTGTTTGATACATAATTCTTTTATAATTATTAGTCCTCCAGTCAGTAAAATGAAAAAAAATCTTATAAGCTAATGTTCTTTGGTACATCAGCTTAAAATAAGTCGAATTACATTGCACATTCTGACCCATTAAAGTTTGTATCGTTATAGAACAGATTGTTGACATTACCCAATTTACATTCACATGTGTCGTAGGTCGTAGCTACTTTAGGCGAGTTTAATATTAATACTAGTGGATGCGTTGTATTGCGGCTTTCAGCAGCATTAACGTTAAAACTTCAGCCATAAGAGATTAGGGTAATCAACAATATTAAATACCTAAATTCAATTTAGCGGCGAACCCGAGAGTAGGCGAAATATTAAAGTTTCGGAACTTCGTGTCGTCATTTATCAAACGTAACACTTTCTCGAAATTTCTCAGTGAATTTAATCATTTGAAAGACAAATTTTATTTTAAAGTAGCATTAATAACCGAATTAATGAGTGTTAGAATTTATAACGTAACTAATAAATTTCATTTTTAACGTGATATTAAAGAATTGTTGAAAATATTTGATGATAACTAGACTTTAATTTTTACATCAGCATTTTTTACTATGGTTTTAGCATAACATTATATTTTTAAAGAGATATTAATAATTAAATTTTGACACCAAAGTCTGGTAAAAAAATAAAACACAATATTTTCTTCTGTAGAGTTTATAACGCCACCCTTCAATACTTTACTCCTTTTTTTTACGCCTTTTACTTGATAACACACAATTTAAAAGTTTAAAAAGTACAAGCTGAGTAGAGGTTCTTTTGCCACATAAAAAACAAGCTTTTTCCCGCGGCCCGCGTAATAATTTCATTCTCAATGTGCTATCCCATGGGAACATTTTATTTTTCTGGGATACGAAGTAGCCTAAGTCAATTTTCGTCTTTCAAACTATGTACATGCTAAAAATCAAGTCAATCCGTTGCTCCGTTGCTGCGTGAAAGAGGAACCAACAAACACACTTTCAGATTTATAATATTAGGTTTGTCTTTGATATTAGTAAGGATAATTAGGATGAAACTAATATCTAAAGAGCCGTCCTTCTCATTTACTTAGGGTTACGAACTTCCTTAGTTACTTTTTTTATAAATTAGATAAAAATCCGTGGTGGCTTAGAGGTAGTGACACCTGCCTTACAATCGTGAGGTCGTGGGTTCAAATCCCGGTCCCGTACCAATGAGTTCTTTGGAATTTATGTAAGGAATTTCACACCACTGGCTTTTCGGTGAAGGAAAACATCGTGAGGCAACCTGCATATGTCCGTAGAAGAAATTCGATGGCGTATGTGAATCCACCAACCCGCACCGGGCTAGCGTGGTGGATATGGCCCAATCACCCTTCGAGGGTATGCCTACGTCCTGCAGTGGACTATTAAAAAAGGCTGATACAGTACAGTACAGATAAAAATCGATTTGTTTGTCAAATACAGCTGCATTATACGCTGTAAGATCTCTGTCGCCACAATAACAGCTGTCCGAAGTGTTCCGGCGAAGTGCGCTCAAAACTTACTCGACTCAAGTTGCTATAAATTATTTATAGCAGTTGGACAGTTTCCTCATTCTAGTCGCAGAGTTAAGGGAAATGTTTACAGTTGGCGCTCTGTATCATTCTACATTTACACATCAAATGTTTAACGTTGCTTATAAGATCTGCTATCCATATTCTAACAAATATATATTTCATAAAATATAGATGTTGCTCTATAATTTGCTGCTATAATTTGGATCTATGTATACAACTTATTCAACATTGCTTTGCATATGCATGATCCATCCATCCATCAGCCATAAAACGTTTACTGCTGGACATAGGCCTCCCCTATGTTCTCCAATAAGACCGGTTGGTAGCGGCTTGCAATCAGCGCGATCCTGCAGTCTTAATGAGGTCATCCGTCCACCTTGTGGGTGGACGTCCTACGCTGCGCTTGCTGCTACGTGGTCTCCACTCGAGAACTTTTTGACTCCATTGGTCATCAGTCCTCCGCGCTATGTGCCCTGCCCACTGCCATTTAAACTTGCTCATCCGCTGGGATATGTCGGTAACTTTGGTTCTTCTACGGATCTCCGCATTCTCATAAAGTTCTATTTCATAATAATATTATGCATATCATGCATGGTACAAGAGACTTATTATAACTATAACAGAATACGGCTAAAACTCACGTTATAATTATACGGTCGATCCGCAAGGAATCCGACCAGTTTCGGAGTATTTAGAACTCCATCCTCAGGGAATACGCGCACCCCCGTCGACTGGCGCGCGCGCACCCGCGTATTCTGTTATAGTTATGATGAATACTCACGGTAGTTTTAATGAAGAGACTTATTATGTTTCAAAAGCGTCGTTACTCATGAGGATATTCAAAATAATTATTAAAATGCCTACTGCGCCTTTGTTGTTGTTAGCCTGAAGTGTTCCACTGCTGAATAAAAATCAATCTTTTCAAAAATTACTCAATGATTTCATAAAACTTTATTGTAACTTTAGCAACTCCTACTACTTTGTCACTAAGCCCTTTTTGTCAGTTCTACTAAAACAGCAAAGTTTGATCCGATATAAAATCGAATGAGATTAAGTAGCTCCGTAATCTCCTTAGTTAGTTAAATTTATCTCCGCAGTCCCCCCACCTATCTTATGCCTTCCCTAATTATGTAAGATTTGAGTAGCTCTTGAATGTGCCCCTGATCCTTGGACGGTTGTTAACGAGACAAATTAAATTTAGCCTTAATTTCACCCCGAATTTTGAATTTATCTTACACGAGCGCCCACTTGCTTCTAATTGGCAATTTTAATAATTTGAACTCATTTGGCTGGAGCCTGCATGTCGTCGAGGAGGGTATTTAATGTGGAGGGAAAATAAACTAAAGCTGTTAGTGTTTGGGGTTTTAAAATGTTTGGGGTGTTTTTGATATGCGTGGTCACTACATAGTAACAAAACAAAGTCGCTTTTGTCTGTCTGGCCCTATGTATGCTTATATATGCTTTAAAAACTATGCAACAGATTTTGATGCGTTTTTTTATTAAATAGACAGACTAATTCAAGGCGAAGGTTTATATGTATAATATACCCATGCAAAACCGGGCGGATCGCTAGTTTTATTTAGATAAAATGAGTTTTGTGCGGCTTATTTGATCGTGTAAATTAATAATATATAATATAAAAATAATAATATATAGTTCAATCGAATTCTCTTTAGTATTTCGTATTGTGATGCCAAAATAAAATTGCTCATTATTTATTCGAAATTTTTAGAATAAATGTTAAATATGCATTATGACTAGAATGTAGTAGTATCTTGTAAAAGTAGGTACATAGTTATATCTTAATCAAAATGCATATGTGTAATACATAATTTTGAATGTATTCGTTTTTTGTGTTAAAAACGAAGATTGTTTGTAGAACGTGTAATATTTTTATGAATAAAGTGAATATGAATATAACCATCCTCCTAATTCTTTTCACGTAAATTTATACATTTTAATACCCTCAGACCAAATAAAAAAATCAAGACAGAACGTCGCGAACGGACAGGTGAGCCCGGTTTTTCTACATGTGTGAGTGCGAGTGTACAGCATTGCGCCGCCATAGTTCGACTGACGAGCTAAGGCGTAGTTTCAGTGTACGTATTCATGCGTGTAAATGAGTCTGAAACGGCGAGGTGTAGTTTTGCCGGATTCGCTTGTCTGTTCACAATATTCTGTCTTGATTTTTTATTTGGTCTGAGATAATACATTATTATTATATGCTACGGGACTAATCGCGCACTAAAATTACGAGATAAATAAATAGCTCCTCATCCCGACGTATATTAGTATCCTACTTCCTACTAATATTATAAACGCGAAAGTTTGTGAGAATGGATGGATGGATGGATGGATGGATGGATGTTTGTTACTCTTTCACGCAAAAACTACTGAACGGATTGAGATGAAACTTTGCAATAATATAGCTTATATATCAGAATAACACATAGGCTATAAATTATAACGATATTGCGTCAAAAAACAAAATATCATGTGGGCAAAGCCGCGGGTAAAAACTAGTATAATAATAATGTGTTCAAATCGCGAAAGTTTAAAAACAACACCTGAGATAATACCTTTTATAAAATCATTTTCGTACGATGAGATGGCGAAGAAATACGTTTTATTCATGCCTTGTGCATAATAATATAAACTTCAATAAGCTACTGACACAGGCGAGACTATGATGGCGTTCACTTCATGAACTTTCGTTATACTTCAGTAAAGCACTGTAAAAACTAACTAGTTCCTTTCCCTGTAAGGTTCAATTTCACGAGCCAGCTTTTCCCGTTACCCAGGAATAACAACATAATAATGTTGTAGGTCGCAATGGCAACACAACACACTATCTAGGTCAATGTCATAATAATCTTCCCAAACAGAATAATAAAAGAAGCGAAATATTCCTCACAATCAATCACACGGAGCACCGTCTGCCGCTATAAAAACTCCCGAAAAACAGGGAGGCTGTGTTTTTCAGTTATCATCTTGTTTATGCGATGCCAAATATGGGTAGTAAAATATCTATTGCTACGTTGGCTCGGCGATGTTGCCACTATTTTCTAAGTAGAGTTTCCAGTTGTTTACGAGAAAATGCTTTCTATTTTTACGTTCATAGATCATTTCAAGTAAGGTAATTCGCGCCATGCTGAAAAACAAGGGCAAGTTATTTCGGCTGCTCTTTGTAAGTTTGCTTAAGTATGGAAGATGATCTGAGTAAATTGGAGGTGAATTCAGATACGATGAGTGATAAAAGTGAATAGCGGAACTATATTTACTATACCGATTCCACATATTCTTAAACAAATTGGATAAGGTTGTTAAGTTAAATGATGACTATTTCAAGCTTACTCAAAACCAATTTAAGTATAGGTAGGTTTTATTAGCCGTTGTATTTTTATGTCCATATTGAACAAATTTTTGTCCTGGGTAATGATGAATAAAAAAAATTGTTCGTGACGACAAATACAATATTTTTTGACTCAGTAAGATACAGTGCAAGTTAAGATGGATAACCATAGAGTAGAAGGTTTTTTTGTCTCATTATAGGGTAAGATGCGAATCGTTAGATTTTTAACTATTATGCACTAATTATGCTGTGCAAATTACTTCCCTTTACCTTACCTTTCACTCACATAATTTGATTCGATTCGACAACTCTTTTTGCAATCCGTATAGTTAAAAACCGTGGTGGTCTAGTGGTAGTGACACCCGCCTTACAATTGTGAGGTCGTGAATTCAAATCCCGGTCCCGTACCAATGACTTCTTGAAATTTATGTACGAAATTTCATCCCATTGGTTTTTCGGTGAAAAAAAGCATCGTGAGGCAACCTGCATACTTCCGTAGAAGAAATTCAATAGCGTCTGAGAATCAACCAACCCGCACTGGGCTAGCGTTATGGATATGGATTAATCACCCTTCTTGGGTAGACTATAAAAAGTCTGATACAGTAGAGTATTATCAAAGTCACAATTTTATATTAATTTTCCTCTAAATACAACAACAAACGGTAATTCCTGCGCGGTGTCGCCAACTATTGGAGCGCTGCGGTCAATATTAATTACGAGTGCGACCGGGGCTCGCAAGCTACCGGGCTTCGTTCTGTTTAATTAAATGACACTAAGTAAATACCACTGCAAATTGCCAACGGTCTATTGTGGTTGGAGTTCTCACTCGGACCAAGTTTTTGGCGGTAAGTCAGCAAGAGTGCGATATTACTTCATTTGCAACTTTATGGCCCAGTATTTCCCTTTTTGGCGGGAGTTCCGCTCGCGCTTATTTTATGAAAAAACTCTAGAGGCAGTTTTCTTGAAATTATTATCTCGGGTAACTGCCCCGGATCCTCGTTTTGCCCCTACCGTGAGTTTGCGGTCTTTATTTTATTATATCACTTGGATTGGATTATGTCTGGGGATAATGTGGTGCCTTTTGATATGTCGAGTCACTTGGACTATTTGAACATTATCATGTGTAAGTACTGGGAGTATTTTTAAACAACAGCGACGGATATATTAGGGTATTATTGTAGGTACTCATCATTATGACTCAATCGACTCAATGATCAACTTTTTGGTACCTAGTCATGTTCATAAACATTTACATTTCTTTTCATACACAAAGAAACTTTTCGACACGTCAATCAGAACAGAATACAGTATTAGTGCCATTTAATATTACTTTTATAGCCAAACAAATCGTCGACAAAATTTTCAAAAAATCGGGTTTATCATACATACTACTATTGTCGAAAGTAGGTGAACTATTTGTTTTGTTTCGGACCACTCTAAATCTCTCGCGGTACTTTTTCATGTAAATTTGGACGTTATTTATGAATACTCTTATATTTCACTAGATATATTGTTTTTTAATTTAAAAAATAGTTTATATTAGGATGGTAAATGTGTAATAAAAACATCTCTCCCAAAAATGGCCTACCACACTACGCATAATAATGAGATGACACAAATACGGTGATGAAGATCTTAACAAACTGCATCTTCTTCCGAGAACATACTTATAATCAAATTTTGTATTTCACTTTGACGAATCACGCTCAGAAGCAAGTCGTTTTCACCCTATCGGAGTAAACCGTCCCAAGCATTTCAAATTCAAACGGAGGTTAAATTTTCACGAGCCCTTGACTTTCTCCTGTTTCCCGAGCGTTCTGAAGGACAATTGTGACATCTGATATCACTTTGATGTTCTTACAAGAGTTTAATGAGAGTAGGCGATTAACGTAATTACTTTATAGGCTGGAAGGAGACGGTTTTAAATTTGGAGGTAGAATGTCGGTCAAAGACTAATTTGAAGGTAAGGATGGCCTGATTTTATACAATGAGCAAACAAATCGATTCTATATGAGTACGTTTTGCATTTGAAATATTTGCT
Source organism: Hypomecis punctinalis (assembly GCA_949316475.1). Taxonomy (NCBI): domain Eukaryota; kingdom Metazoa; phylum Arthropoda; class Insecta; order Lepidoptera; family Geometridae; genus Hypomecis; species Hypomecis punctinalis. The sequence continues at coordinate 15,691,158 of OX438815.1, read as the reverse complement.
TTAGTTTCACAAGAACGATAAAATCTGTTTTTATGACTATTTATCTCTATAAATGACTGAGGTATTTCATAATCTTCTCTAATATGAAGCCAAATCTACACAACTTGTTTCTAACCGATCTGATTCTTTATAGGTGAGATTTATAACCACCATATAGCCCATATAAAATAGAATAGAATGGATATTTTGATAATGTACCTACCTGCTTTTGACCAGACCTATTAAAAATTTGTAAGAGCTTAAAATAGCATAAGTTAACAATAACAATTACAGTATACGTCTTAGACAACATCTTAAAAAGTTCCACAAGGAGTAAACTAGGTACAAAATTTCTTTTGAAACAAAATGTCCAAAACAAAAGTATAAACTTTAACACTCTAATGTTTAAAGTTTAGTTTTGTAAAAAATAGAAAATAAAATTCAAGAGTCACGTAGCGTATGCTAATAGATAAGAAGAAAAGGGTGAGGCAGAAATCTGACAGGGCTTTTATCTTGTCTAGTACTTACAAACATCACGGGAACCTTTCCAAATAAAAATAGCCTAGGTTTTCTTGAACCAAAATGGCGGACTTTCGTTACGAGCTTATAGAAGCGTCGGATGAAAAATACTGAGACATATAAGTTTTGTATAGCAGTTTGTAGGACAAGACAAACAACTACATCATACAATTTTAAATAACCAGACATTCAAATATATTTTACGTATTTCAGAAACCGTACGAAGGATTCTGTCCTGTGTCTAGGTATTGTTATCTATATAAGTATGCATTCAAATATATACTATACTATATAAGTATGCATTCAAATATATATATTCAAATATATACAATGTATTAATAACAGTAACATCTTACAAGCATTACTTTTGGGGTCAAAGACCGTGTAATTATTTATTTTAATGATAAAATAGTAATAACACACTTTATATCGAAACACAGCTAAATTCAAGTTATAGTGTAATATTGCGTCGTAGACAATGTCTACGTACAACATTGAAATTTGATGACTCGTAGCTTGTGCTACGCCGTAGCAAACTGCTACGTAATAATGCTTATATTTCATCCGTAACTTTGAAAGTTTGTAACATAAAATAGGTTACAAAAGATTCAAAAATTCTGAAACGCTATATTCAGAATATAATGTAGGTATTATCTTTCTAACAAGAATAGGGAGATATTGTATTTTACGATGCCTACTTGATACAGCATAATGTATTAAGTGGGCATTGATTCATGGGCACTTGTCATTTAATTTTTTTCTAAACTTTAAATGCTATTTATTTCGCTATGTATTTACATACAAGTGTTTAGACCACAAAAAAGGTTCAGCTATATCATACAAAATGACCAATGACCTCACGTTGGAACAGCTTTTTTTCACGATTACAGAGTTGGTCTCATTGTTAAAGTCGACCTTAATGATTGGTACAATGATGTGCTTGAATATGTCTGTAATCTAGAGATAAACCTCATAACTATTTTACTAATGATACAATAGAAATAGAAGAAGGTTTTTTCGTTTTCATAATTTGATAAGTCAAAAAACTAGACTCTTTAGTTATGCCCGAAACAACATACGAAGCAAAATACTACACCACGAGCTGGTAAAATTTTCTCATTAACCGTTGCAAGTTGTGAAAGGCGATGTGGTTTTTCAGCGCATTTCAGATCCCATGGGAGCCTTCACTCCCTCTCTTGATATAGTATGCAGTTTTAATCTTTTATCACATTTTATTTACACATATATTTTAAATAATAGTTTTTAAGTAGTTAATATTTTTGACCGCGACGAACCACTGGAGGAGGTATACAATTCGACGCGTATATTTTTTTTATGTATAACCACGCATAACTTTTTTCATAGTAGTCCGATTTCAATAATTCTTTTTTTATTGGAAAGAATATACTTCAAAATTGGTCCCATTTAAATTTTATCGAAATCAGCTGAGCCGTTTTTGATAAATTAACAATAATGTGAAAAATGCTACATCGATCAGTGCGAAATATTCGCGAATTCAGTACACGGGTGAAGTCGATCATGCTAATTTTTGCAAAATTATCAGCAACTATTAAGAGCAACTAACACAAAAACTCCAGTAAAAAACAATAAACGAAATAGCACTAGGTCAGCCCAAATTAACTAAAGAGATCGAGTAGTCAGTATAGTATATTTTTAGCGTAAATATATCTCTATTCTCTATCATCATCATCATCCACAGCCTTCTTTATCCCACTGCTGGGTATAGGCTTCTCTCTTACTGTGCCATCTGCCTCGGTCCTGTACCAATCGTGTCCGTACAAAATATGTATATTCTTTATGCACTCTTAAGAATTATTCTAAAGTTTGTTGCAAGATAACTGTAGCAGGTTTGCGCTGT